>JARQOD010000009.1:14884487-15032427 GCA_033576555.1 Oophaga sylvatica
ATCCCGTTAGCGATGTTGTTCAGTGCGGCAGCTTCCAGCGACGAGCTTCCTGCTGTGATCTCGCTCGTCGCTGGAATCGCTCCGGACCCTATTTTCTCGTCGGCGCTCCCGCTGGGTAAGTATATATCGCTAGTGTGGCACCTTTTCTTAGCGATTTAGCGGTACTTTTGTACCGCTAAAGTCGTTAAGAAGATCGCTAACGGCGATAGCGTCGTTAACTATATCGCTAAATGTGGCCGCACTTAGCGATATAGAAACAATCCCGCTAGCGATCGCATTAGTATGCGTCGTTATGTGATCGCTAGCGGGATTGTTTAGTGTGGCAGTACCTTAACTACTAGCAATCAGATAAGCAGCGCAAGTAATCCTGCGTGCTCATCTGATAGCTCCTGAATGAATGAGCTTATCTCCTGCCGACAGGAGAGGATGTGATTCATGAATGAAGCTTAATTGATTGTATCCACTTTCACCTTAGGTCAGGTCACTCAAGTGAAAGTTGTAATAAATCAATTAAGCTCCATTCATGAATCTATTCCTCTCCTTTCGCTGGGAGAGTAACTGATTCATTCAGGGGAATACAGATCTGAGACAGCATTATTAGCTCTCTGCGACCTGTAACCTGTTAACCCTTTCTGATGGATTACACCGTGGGACCTGACTGTACATCGGATTGGTAAGAATAATTTTGCTTTTTTATTTTATTTTTATTACAAGAAATGGTTTTAGCAGGAAAATAAAATATTGTCAAAAACTGTGTGATTATTTCATTAAACTTCTTTTTTATTAAACTGTGTGTGTTTGATTTTTCTATCATACAATAGGATTAATAATTGATAGTTGTCTAATTGACAGCTCTCAATTATTAACCTGCCTTAAGGTCACCTTTCAATAGTAAGGTGACATTAAGGTGAGATTATTAACCCATTCGCCACCGCTACAGGGCAATGGGAATAGACGGGCAAAGTGCCAGAAAGGGCGAATCTAATTATAGATTTGCCCTTTCTGGGGTGTCTGGGGGCAGATGTTAGTAGCCAGTGGGGGCACAAAAAATGTACCCTCCCTAGGCTGTTATTATCTGCCCCCACTCGCTTGCTTTGTCTGTCTGGTGGAGAAAATACAGCGGGAGCCCACGCATTTTTTTTCAACGAAATTACACCTTTAATTAACCCCTACATGTCTGAAATTTAGCACAAATACACTCATGTAATTGTAAGTTCTAAACAAATATCAAAATACAGGAAATGACATGGTTAACTGTGTGGAAACAATGTATCATTTCATGTCGGCTTCTGTGATTTCACAAAAGCCGGCAATTGAATTAGCGGCTATAACAGTATGTAGAAGTCTAGGAACTATAAATATATATATATACATGTCACAATGACATGTATATATATATATATATATATATATATATGTGTTCTATGTGTATATATCTATTCTTTTTTTTGTGATTGAAATACTATTCTTTTGGATCCATTATATGTCAGTTTTGCAAGCCTGCGAGAAATTCTCGCAAGTCGGATGAAAATCGGATGTTACAAGGTACACACACATGCGACTAAATCGCATTTTTGAAGGAAAATCGGATGCCAGAAGGATGTGTGATGTTTGCATTTTGATCCGACAATCGACCGTCTAAAACGGACCGATTTTTTGTCGTTGTGTGTGACGCCGGCCTAAGGTTAAAAAACGCATTGCATATCAATATCATATGTATGCTCGGGAGAAAATAATCGCACGCTCACATTGCGCTCGCATTACATAAGTTTAACCATACGGATTGCATTCGTAAAATTTTCAAGAGCGGAATTGGAACGATTTTTTTTTTTATATGCGTATGTGAGCAAGCTGTGATTATGATAAAGAAATGCACCACGGCTGAAACACATGAACACAGTCTTAGGCTGGGGTCACACTAGCGACAAAATCGGACGACTGCAATGCGATGAAATATCGCATTGCAGTCGGACCTATGTTAATCTATGGAGCAGCTCCCAGTATCAGATTTTTTGTGGTCCGTTTTAAACGTCCGTGTGCAATTGCAGCATGCTGCGATTGTCACCGATTGTGGGTCGACTATCGCCAATGCAAGTCTATGGGAGCGATGAAAAATCTGATTACAAACGGACCGCACGTGTGACTTGCGATTAAATCGCACCGGTGTCCTTTAGAAAAGCCGGCAATTCATCCCCGGCTATACTGTAAAATCACACTGACAGCTTTAATAAAGAATAGAATCAATACATATACACACATAGAACACATATATATATATATATATATATATATATATATAAATATATATATGTATTCTATGTCATTGTGACATATATATATATACATATATTTATAGTTCCTAGACTTCTACATACTGTAATAGCCGCTAATTCAATTGCCGGCTTTTGTGAAATCACAGAAGCCGACATGAAATGATACATTGTTTAGACACAGTTAACCATGTAATTTCCTGTATTTTGATATATGGTTTGAACTTACAATTACATAAGTGTATGTGTACAAAATTTCAGACATGTAGGGGTTAATTAAAGGTGTAAATTCGTTTTTAAAAAAATGCGTGGGCTCCCGCTGTATTTTCTCCACCAGACAGACAAAGCAAGCGAGTGGGGGCAGATAATAATAGCCTAGGGAGGGTACATTTTTTTGTGCCCCCCCTGGCTACTGACATCTGCCCCCAGACACCCCAGAAAGGGCAAATCTAATTAGAGATTTGACACATTTTTTTTACAACGAATTTACACCTTTAATTAACCCCTACATGTCTGAAATTTTGTACACATACACTTATGTAATTGTAAGTTCAAACCATATATCAAAATACAGGAAATTACATGGTTAACTGTGTGTAAACAATGTATCATTTCATGTCGGCTTCTGTGATTTCACAAAAGCCGGCAATTGAATTAGCGGCTATTACAGTATGTAGAAGTCTAGGAACTATAAATATATATATATACACATGTCACAATGACATGTGTATATATATATATATATGTGTTCTATGTGTATATATCTATTCTTTCTATTGTGATTTAAATACTATTCTTTTGGATCCATTATATGTCATTTTTGCAAGCCTGCGAGAAATTCTCGCAATTCGGATGTAAATCGGATGTGACAACTACGGTCAGATGCGACTAAATTGCATCAACTACAAAAAATCGGATGCTAGTCGCATCAATGTTCATGAAATTTTAATCCGATTATCGACCGACTAAAACGGTCAGATCTTTTACTCGGTGTGTGTGACTCCAGCCTTAGGCCTCATACTCACTTGCGCCGAAAACGGATGAAAATCTGATGAAAAAAAATCGGATTCAAATCTGACCAATGTTAGTCAATGGGTGAGTTTTCATTTGCGATTTTTTTCTCATCAGAAATCGGTGTGAGAAAAAAAATCGCAGCATGCTGCGATTTGATGCGATTTTGGCATGATAATCGCCAATGCAAGTCAATGGGTGCGAGAAATCATCGCACAGCACTCCCCCATGCAAGTGCTGTCTGATGTATACGCACCAGTCTCCTTTGAAAAGCCGGCAATTCATCCCCGGCTACTGTAAAATCACACTGACAGCTCACAAAACACTACATATATACACATAGAATACATATATATATATATGTACATGTCATTGTGACACATACATATATATATATATATTTATAGTTCATACACTTCTACATACTGTAATAGCCGGTAATTCAATTGCCGGCTTTTGTGAAATCACAGAAGCCGACATGAAATGATACATTGTTTACACACATTTAACCATGTAATTTCATGTATTTTTATATATGGTTGAAACTTACAATTACATGAGTATATGTGTGCAAAATTTCAGATATGTAGGGGTTAATTAAAGGTGTAAATTCGTTTTTAAAAAAATGCGTGGGCTCCCGCTGTATTTTCTCCACCAGACAGACAAAGCAAGCGAGTGGGGGCAGATAATAATAGCCTAGGGAGGGTACATTTTTTGTGCCCCCCCTGGCTACTAACATCTGCCCCCAGACACCCCAGAAAGGGCAAATCTATAATTAGATTCGCCCTTTCTGGCACTTTGCCCGTCTATTCCCATTGCCCTGTAGCGGTGGCGAATGGGTTAATAAGGGGTTACAGCCACCTTGCAATTGAAAGGTGACTGTAAGCCAGGTTAATAATTGAGAGCTGTCAATTAGACAACTATCAATTATTAATCCTATTGTATGAAAGAAAAATCAAACACACACAGTTTAATAAAAAATAAGTTTAATTAAATAATCACACAGTTTTTGACCATATTTTATTTTCCTGCTAAAACCATTTCCTGTAATAAAAATAAAATAAAAAAGCAAAATTATACTTACCAATCCGATGTACAGTCAGGTCCCACGGTGTAATCCATCTGAAAGGGTTAAGAGGTTACAGTTAGCAGAGAGATAATTCTGTCTCCTAGCTGTAACCCCCTGAATGAATAAGTTCCTCTACCACAGAAAGTAGAGGAATAGATTCATGAATGGAGCTTAATTGATTTATTGGCAATTTAACTTTAGTGACCTGACCTAAAGGGAAAGTGGACACAATCAATTAAGCTTCATTCATGAAACACATCCTCTCCTGTCGCCAGGAGAGGAACTTATTCATTCAGGAGCTTTGAGCTGAGCATGCAGGATTACTTGCACTGCTTGGCTCAAAGCTAGTTAACCCTTTGTGAAGGATTACAGCGTGGGACATGACAGATCGGCGGAATAGGTAAGAATAATGTTGTTTTATTTTTTTTTCTTTATTTTAGGAGATCAATGGCTTCGCACGGATTAAGAATAAAATAAAATATGGTCAAAAAAATGTGTTTTTATTTCATTAAAATTAATTTTTATTAATGTGTCACTTCAATAGGATTAATAATTGATAGTTGTCTAATTGACAGCTCTCAATTATTAACCTGCCTTAAGGTCACCTTTCAATACTACGGTGACATTAAGGTGACATTATTAACCCATTCGCCACCGCTACAGGGCAATGGGAATAGACAGGCAAAGTGCCAGAAAGGGCGATTCTAATTATAGATTTGCCCTTTCTGGGGTGTCTGGGGGCAGATGTTAGTAGCCAGGGGGGGCACAAAAAAAATGTACCCTCCCTAGGCTATTATTATCTGAACCCACTCGCTTGCTTTGTCTGTCTGGTGGAGAAAATACAGCGGGAGCCCACGCATTACCCCACTCATGTAATTGTAAGTTCAAACCATATATCAAAATACAGGAAATGACATGGTTAACTGTGTGGAAACAATGTATCATTTCATGTCGGCTTCTGTGATTTCACAAAAGCCGGCAATTGAATTAGCGGCTATTACAGTATGTAGAAGTCTAGGAACTATAAATATATATATATATATACATGTCACAATTACATATATAATATATATGTATTCTATGTGTGTATATGTATTGTTTCTATTCTTTATTAAAGCTGTCAGTGTGATTTTACAGTAATGCCAGGGATGAATTAGCGGCTATTATACTATGTAGAAGTGTATGACCTATATATATATATATATATATATATTAGATGTATATATATATATATATATATATTATATATATAATTATTTGCTTTTTGTGTATTTTTTTTTGTTACAATGTGATTTTTACATGACTTTTTACATAGAGATAACTGCTCTATGTAAAACTTCATGTTAAAATCGCATTGCATACAGATGGAAAACTGATGGAAAACTGACAGAAAACGCATGGTGCGATTTAAAATCGCATAAAAATCGCATGTCTTTTTACAACAATTGTACCGTTTTTTTCCTGCCGAAAACGGACCGATTTTTTTCCAGCCAGTGAGTATGAGCCCTTAGGCTATGTTCATATGTTGTGGTTTTGCTGCGTTTTTAGCAGCTTTTATACAAATTAAAAGAGATTTTTACAGTATCAGCAAAAGCAATGACATTTCAGAAATCTCATGCACATGCCTGGGGTTTTTTTTCCGACTGAATTTGACAACTGTAGGGTTTTTGAAATCTGCAGCATGTCAAGTCTTTCAGCAGTTTTTAACTTATAGAAAGTCATAAGAAAGTGAAAAAACGCTGCAAAAAACATTGAAGGATTTGACATGATATAGATTTAAAAAATGCTACAGTTTTCCAGTTCACTTAGGAAACAACAACAAAAAAAAACAAGTGTGTGCATGAGATTTCTGAAATTCATAGCTTTTGCCGATACTGTAGAAATCAGCTTTTAATGTGCATAAACATTGCCCAAGACACTTTTCAACCATGGGGCATTTTTTGTTGCAATCAGAAGGACATTTTCTGAGCAGTGATTTTACTACCAAGAGAGCAGGTTTTAGCAGCTGTAAAAAGGCAACGTGTGAACGCAACCTTAGGGTATGTGCACACGTTGCGGACTTGTTGCGGATCCGCAGCGGATTTGCCGCTGCAGATCCGCAAGTGATGTACAGTACAATGATAACCTATGAGGAAAAAAATTGGCTGTGCACATGCTGCGGAAAATTCCGCAGGGAATCCGCAGCAGTTCAATTTCTGCATCATGTCAATTCTTTGTGGGGATTCCGCAGCGTTTTTACACCCATTCTATTATAGAAATCTGCAGGTGTAAAAACGCATGCCAAATCCGCACAAAATCCGGTCAAAATCCGCAATAAATCGTGTGGATTTCGACCTGCGGATTCTGCCAAAAGATGCAGATTCTGCGCGGAAAAATCCGCACAGCAGTCCGCAATGTGTGCACATACCCTTAGTGTACTGCTTTCTATCCTATTTAGGAATAGTAATCACAACTAATTTTTTTCTTTTCTTCTGCCGTGAGAATACTTAATATTGTGAAAGGTACTTTTATTTTTAGTTTATTACTTTGCCCACTAGGGGACGCTCTGTGCTGTCCTTGTCTTTCTACTTAGTGAATACCATGGCTAAAAGAAGTTCCGTACCGTAAAGGTTGATTTCGAGAAGGTGCCCTGTTACTTCTGGTTCTTTTCCTCTATATAACGTATGTACAGTAAATATTTGATAGTTGTGTAAAGTTTGTAATATTTAATAAAATAATGTAAAAACAAACAATACATGTAAAATAGCATCTATCCACATGGGATCATCAGCTGTTGAAAGCAAGGGGAGGATTAAAGGGTTAAAATATTTAGACTCCTAAAACAAGAATACTTGTAGTACTTGTAGGCCAAGTTTAGACAGTTTGCGGTTCGTCCATTGGTACACGCCGGCACTTGTAGTTCTGCAGGTCGTGTGGTGCAGTAAATTTTGGTCATATTTCTGGGAACGGAGGTAACATGGGACACTTTCCCAGAATACCGTTCTTTGTCACCTTGTCCCTGTCACATTAGGTGGGAGGCGTCCTGCGCCCGAGGTCTGTATCATCTACACGTTTCTTTGACCGCAATGTGATTTGCTGGCTGTTCCACATCATCCACATCACTGGGGACAAAAGACTTCATTGTGCCCCAGTGAAGGATAGGGAGGGGGCCGAGTACTGAAGAGGCGGAGGGGACATAACCAAAAGCCCTTGGGCTTGGGTTTGAAACTAGAAACGAGTTCTGAGACTTATCTCCAAAACATGCTGGCATAGTGCCGCTCATTGCCTTAACTATTGCAGTTACAAACAAAACAAAGTCAGTGCCTTTTCCCAGTCACCTCTAATCTCACCTGTCAACAGCATAAGGTAATGAAACATTGTCACACAGTCTGTCCCAATCTAAATATACCATTAAGTTCTCACATTAATTCAAATTCCACATTTTTTTTTGCTCCAATATATCTACAATTGAAAAGGCGCAATCTTACACAAATAGTCCTTATTGAAAATTTCCTGGTGTTTTGTGCCTTCTTCTTCTGGGACAATGTCAACTCTTGGTCCAGCCGTCATATGACGAGTCAGTATGTATGCGTCCATTCCCTGACGTTCCACCATCAAATACCTGCTCCTCACAAGCTTCCTTTGGGGAAGCAGTTATAAGTTTACAGCATCATAAATGGCACTCCGGAGGGGATAGATCGGGTGCCCGAGTAGGGTTTCGATCCGTACCAGTAGTGGTAATGAAACTCTGCCCTCAAAAGGATATGTTGCAAAACAAGGTGAATTTACTTACAGTCTGTGGGTCAAAACCTGGTGGATAACGTTTCGGTCCGCATGGACCTTCATCAGTTAAATGCTGTGCTGTTGAAGTGGAAGATGAGTAGTCAATACTCATAGGGGATGACACTTTGAACGGACTGAAGGTGGTGAGAGGTATGTCTGCGCTGGGTTATGGTGGCTGAAAGCCACAGACAGGAAGTGCTGGGCAGCGCTTCAACAGCACAGCGTTTATCTGATGAAGGTCTATGTGGACCGAAACGTTATCCACTGGCTGTTGATCCACCAGCTGTAAATAAATTCACCTTGTTTTGTAACATATCCTTTTGAGGGCCGCGTTTCATTACTACTAATAAGTAACTTAAAACATTTAAACTTTATTGAAAACAATATATTAAAAAGGACGCACAAAAAATTGGTGGGTGAGCCACCGTGGGAACCCCAATAATAAAAAGCTCCAATCATAAAATATGTATATACAAATAAGCAGTAAGAGATATACTAGACATCAGATGTCTATGATCATATGATGGAGATTGGAGTACCAGACAACATCCATCAAACAGGAAAACTAAAAAACAGTAAAGATGAAGATAAAAAGGAATTAGTAATAAGGAGTTCACACACCAAACACCAGACTCGTGTTTCACAAATGCTTCGTCAGGGGTTGCAATCAGTTCTATTCAATCGAATGAGGTTGTTTAATTAGCAGCAAGTATGTGTTTTTTAACCTGTCCTGGCCTTGCTCCTTTCTCCTATGGCTGCCTCCCTTTGCAGTAGTCCACTTCGGGTTTCTCAGGTAACTCAGCAAACTCCTCTAACATCCTCACTCTAGGCCTTTGGAAGCCGATCAGGCAGAGGTCAGGTGCTTGAGTATTAGCATTGTTCACAGTTGCCTCAAGTTTGTAAGGAGTTTGCTTCTTCACTTGGCTCAACTTCAGCCCGTTGTCTAATTATCTATCACTGCTTCTCCTGGCTTCCATGCTACAGCCAGCTTTAATTCCAAGCTCAGTCCAACTTGCTAGTTGTTGCCCATACATACATCTCACCACTCAAATTACCAACTGCTCACAACTGTTCTTGGTCCTGTTAGCACCTCGTCTCTTTAAGTGTATGAGTGTGCAAAGAAAAAAATCAGATCCCATACAAATCATCCGTTTAGCATCAGATTTTTATTAATGCATTGAAATTATTAACATAGGAAACTGCATTTTGTTGTGTAAAGTTTAATAACTTTTGACAATTAAACCAGGTGGTACCCAGATGACAATACAGATGACAAATCATGTTTTTTATGGATGAAAACAGACTTTTTTTTATATGCTTGTTTGAAATCAGCATTATCGTAATAGGCAAACCGAGATAAATAATCAGTCTGTAGAGCAATTCCAACAATATACTCTCATACTCATTAAGGTGATTGGCCGGATTTGCTTGCTTGGGCCAGTTTTGTCCATCACAGCTCAGTTATTAAGTCTTAGACCACATTCCCACCTTCAGTATTTTGGTCAGTGTTTCACATGAGTATTTGTAAGCCAAAACAAGGAGTGGAAAGTATAATAGAATGGTAGAGTTGGAAGGGATGCCTGTACAGCCTCTGTTTGAAGACTTCTATTGAAGGAGAACTCACCACATCTCGTTGATCATCCTCACTGTCTTAACATTTTTTTCTAATATCTAATCTGTGTCTCCTCCCATTCAGTTTCATCCCATTGCTTCTAGTCTTTCCTTGTGCAAATGAGAATAAAGATGATCCTTCTACACTGTGACAGCCCTTTAGATATTTGTAGGGAGCTGTTAAGTCTCCTCTCAGTCTTCTCTTTTGCAAGCTAAACATTCCCAAATCCTCTAACTGTTCCTCATAGGACATGGTTTGCAGACCGGTCACCATTCTGGTCGCTCTTCTCTGAACTTGCTCCACTTTGTTGATGTCTTTTTTAAAATGTGGTGCCCAAAACTGGACACAGTATTCCAGATGAGGTCTGACCAAAGAGGAGTAGAGGGGGAAAGTAATTTCATGTGATCTAGACTGTATACTACTGTTAATACAACCCAGAATTGTGTTTGCCTTCTTTGCTGCTGCATCACACTGTTGACTTATGTTCAGTCTGTGATCTATTAGTATACCCAAGTCTTTTTCATATATGCTGTTGCTTAGCCCTATTCCTCCCATTCTTTATATGCTTTTTTCATTTTTCTTGCCCAGATGTAGGACTTTGCATTTCTCCCTGTTAAAAACCATTCGGTTAGTTGTGGCCCACAGTTTGTGTTTATTTAGATCTTTTTGTATCTTCTCTCTCTCTTCTCTGGTATTAGCTACCACTCCTAGCTTTGTGTCATCAGAAAATTTGATCAGCTTACCCTCAATTCCTTTATTTAAATCATTGATGAAGATGTTGAACAACACAGGGCCCAAGACAGAGCCCTTAGATACCCTACTTGAAACATTCTTCCAACTGGATGTGCAGCCATTAATGACCACTCGTTGGGTCCAATCACTAAGTCAGTTATGAATCCACCTAACAGTTGCCTTGTCCATTCCATACTTGGTCATTTTTTCAATAAGGATTGTGTGAGATACTTTGTTAAATGCTTTGCTGAAGTAAAAATATACTATATCTACTGCGTTTCCCTGATCCACCCAGTCAGTGATTCTTTCATAGAAGGAAATTAAGTTAGTCTGACATGACTTGTTAGTTAGAAACCCATGCTGACTCTGGTTAATCATTTAACTCTCATCCATGTACTTGCATACATGTTGTTTAATAATTTGTTCAAAGATCTTTCCTGGTATAGAAGGCAGGCTCACAGACCTATAGTTCCCTGGGTCCACATTGTTTCACTTTTTGAAGATAGGGACAACATTTGCTCTTCGTCAGTCTTCGGGGACATCTCCTGTTCTCCAAGAATTTTCAAACATTATGGAGAAGGGTTAAATAATTTCCTCTGCTATCTCTTTCAGTAGAAAAAACGGAGAACAAGGAGTTTGCGGTAATAAAAAATTTGGAAAATATTTATTAAGGACAAAATACATTGTAAAAGCACACAGATATTACAAAGACATGATACATGTTTCCAGGAACGTCCCAAAGTACGGGGGTATCACCCTCAGACAAAGGTACCTAAACAACTCATGTTTATGGATTCATAATGCCAGAATATTAACATCATATATAAGGGCTCCCATAACACATGGTGCAGTACCAGGTAATGATGCTCTATGATAATGCCCATAGTACAAAGTATGCATAAATAAATGCTTTAAGGTAAGCAAACAAGGGCAGAAAGAGCTTACCAAGTGTTAAAGGGTTAAGAGAGGAGACCCCCACACCAGATGTATCTCTTTCAGTACCCTAGGATGTAATTCATCTGGACCAGGAGACTTGAATTATATTTATTGTTAGCTAAGTATTCCCTCACTATCTCTCTGTTTATTGATAATGTGGATTCTTCTATTCCTTCAATAGGACAGTGAAGTTCAGTTGAAGTTACATTTACTTTCTGAGAGAAAACAGATGCAAAATAGGAATTTAAAAGTGTGGTCTTCTGCACATAATTTTTTACCACTTCATCATTTTCATCTTGTAAAAACCCTATAGCATCTTTGACTTTTCTTTTACTTTTGACATACCCCCAAAATTCTTTCTTATTGCTTTTAACATTTCTAGCAAGCCTTAATTCATTATCAGCTTTATATAATCTGATGCATGCCCTGCAGGTTCAGCAGAGTGCATGATATTCTTCTTTAGATAATGAACACATCAGACTTTCGCCTACCACAGAAACCTTCAAAAGGAACCTGAAGACTCACCCTTCCCGAAAGCCTACAACCTGCAGTGATCCTCAGTCTACTGAACCGCCGCATAACCAGCTCTACCCTCTCCTAGTGTATCCTCACCCATCCCCTGTAGACTGTGAGCCCTCGCGGGCAGGGTCCTCTCTCATTTTGTACTTGTGTGTGCCTTGTATTGGTCATGTTTATTGCACTTGTCTTTGTATGCCCCTTTTTCACACGTAAAGCGCCATGGAATAAGTGGCGCTATAAAAATTAATAATAATAATAGTTCATAGGAATGGCAGTGTTGAAGCAATGTACCACAAGAAGGACAGTGTGGGCATTATATTTTGCATAGGAAGCACTGTGAAGGTCTATTAGTTTATTTTGAGGTAAAATTTAATGACATGGCTATTTTTAAGGGCACTGTGTTAGGATGTGCTGCACAAGGCTGGAGAAGAAGAAAGTCTGCAGAGAGGAGCTGTGGATGCGAAAAGTCGAAGTAGCGCCAGGACCAAAAGGAGACGAACGGGATAAGATTGTATCTTTACCATAGATAAGGACATACTGGGAGTTGTAGGTTCATATAATACAAGTGTATTTGGTGAGGGCTGACCGGACATTACAATTAATCACTGTACTAAGTTTGGCGCTGTATTCATGAACTGATAATGGTTCTGGTGCTGAATTCATGTACTGTTGGTGCTTCTGATGATATATTTATGTACTAATAGTGGCTCTGGTGCTGATTTCATGTATTGATGATGGTTATGGCGATGTATACACTGATGATGGTTCTGGTGATGTATTCATGTATTGGTGGTTCTTATGATGCATGTAAGTAAAATTGTTGGTTATGGTAATGTATTTTTGTATAAATAGTGACTAGTGATGTATTCATATGCTCATGGTGGTTTTGGTGATGTATTTATGTACTAATGATGGGTCTGGTGATGTATTCATGTACTGAAGACAAAAAAACCTGACTGGCACTTCCAGACTAATGTGAACTAGGTGCAAACCAAAGGGAGCTACCCCCATGTAAAACATACAAAAAAAGGCTGCACTCAAGCATAATAAAGCATGACAACATAGAATACATGAAATTTTGAATAGCAATATGGCTTTGGAGTATAAGGAAAAATTTGAGACGCTTAGTATAAACATTTGGCCAAACATTTTAAAGCCCACCAACCATCGTCAAGGTGGTCTCAATTCTGGTGAGTCCCTGACCTAATGTGAACATACCTCTATTAGGCTGATATCTGAATTTCTGGGTGAATATGCACCTCTGTCAGTAATGCCTGCATTTATGGGTAAAGTAGGGACCTGGTGTAATTAAAATCACCACCTGTGGGGGCGGAGTGCTCGGTCAGTAAGCTAACATTCAAAAGACAAAAAAACCTGACTGGCACTTCCAGACTAATGTGAACTAGGTGCAAACCAAAGGGAGCTACCCCCATGTAAAACATACAAAAAAAGGCTGCACTCAAGCATACTAAAGCATGACAACATAGAATACATGAAATTTTGAATAGCAATATGGCTTTGAGACGCTTTTTCCTTATACTCCAAAGCCTTATTGCTATTCAAAATTTCATGTATTCTATGTTGTCATGCTTTAGTATGCTTGAGTGCAGCCTTTTTTGTATGTTTTACATGGGTGTAGCTCCCTTTGGTTTGCACCTAGTTCACATTAGTCTGGAAGTGCCAGTCAGGTTTTTTTGTCTTTTGAATGTTAGCTTACTGACCGAGCACTCCGCCCCCACCAGGTGGTGATTTTAATTACACCAGGTCCCTACTTTACCCATAAATGCAGGCATTACTGACAGAGGTGCATATTCACCCAGAAATTCAGATATCAGCCTAATAGAGGTATGTTCACATTAGGTCAGGGACTCACCAGAATTGAGACCACCTTGACGATGGTTGGTGGGCTTTAAAATGTTTGGCCAAATGTTTATACTAAGAGTCTCAAATTTTTCCTTATACTCCAAAGCCATATTGCTATTCAAAATTTCATGTATTCTATGTTGTCATGCTTTAGTATGCTTGAGTGCAGCCTTTTTTTGTATGTATTCATGTACTGAGCATGGTTCTGGTGATGTATTTATGTACTGATGATAATTCTAGCGCTGTATGCATGTAATGATGGTGGGTTTGGTGATATATTTATGTACTTATGATGGTTCTGAAGATGTATTCCTGACCTGAAGGTGGTTCTTGTTCTGTTTTCATGTGCTGATGGTGGCTCTGGTGCTGTTTTTCTGTACTGATGTTAGCGTGAGTTCTGTATTCTTGTAATGAAATTGATTTTGATCCTGTATAGAGGTAGCAATCTTATCAGATGACGTGCTTCATGGCTGTGAAGTAAAGTAGTTTGCCATCTGACAATTTAACAACTACTACATCTCTATTAGGAGGATTACAACTTTTTTATTTTAAGGCCCCTGTCACTGCCATTTTGGCTACAGGCTGAGCTTTATAGGAGACCGTATTTTATCCTATGAATTGTAATGCTGGGGTATTGCAGTATATAGTATAAGCGATCAGACAATCGCAGGTTTAAATCCCCTAAGGGACTAAAAAAATGTAAAAAAATAAATAAATTCAAATCACTGCTGACTTTCCAATCGCTAAAAATAAAGAGATTAAAATATACAGTTTGTATCACCACATCTGTAAAAGTCCAGTCTATCAAAATTTTCAAAATGTAAAGCAGGATACTCCAGATTTGTCTGTTTTTTTCGTCATCTCACATACCTAAAAAAAATAATAAAAATTACCAAGACATTGTATGTCCCCAAAATTGTAGTATAAAATTTCAACTCACCTCACAATGAACAAGCCCTTACAGCTCAATCGCCAGAAAAATAATGTTACGGATCTCAAACTAAAATTAAAATAAAAATAGGGTGGTGGCTATGGTTAGGGCTAGGGTTTGAGCTAAGATTAAGGTTAGGTCTACTGTAGGGCTGGGGTTAGTATTTAGTTACATAAAATAATTACATAAAAAAAGGACTGACCAAAGGAAATCTGACCTGACAGATAATAATAATAATCTTTATTTATATAGCGCCAACATATTCCGCAGCGCTTTACAGTATAACAGTTTCAAAACACAAGTTATAAGTAACAACGTTAACAATACAATAAAGCAAGATAAGACGACCCTGCTCGTGAGAGCTTACAATCTACAATGAGGTGGGGGACATACAAAGTACAGGTGTGTATATACAATGGTGTATTTACAATGATGGTCCAGCCATCTTGAGGGAGTGAGGGATGGATGGAGATAGTGAATGGGCTACACACACACACACACTTACACATAGAATGACTTTGATTAGTGAATGTGATAGGCCGCTCTGAACAAATGTGTTTTGAGGGAGCGCCTGAAACCATGCAAATTGTGGATAGTCCTAATTTCTTGGGGTAGAGCATTCCAGAGGATTGGCGCAGCGCTGGAGAATTCTTGGAGTCGGGAGTGGGAGGTACGGATTAGTGCAAAGGTTAGTCAAGAGTCGTTTGCAGAGCGCAGCAGTCTGTTAGGCCGATAGATGGAAATGAGGGAGGAGATGTAGGGGGGTGCTGCACTGTGGAGAGCTTTGTGGGTGAGAACCAATACTTTGAATTGGATCCTATAATGAATGGCAGCCAATGTAAGGATTGGCGAAGAGCGGACGGGTCCGAGTACCGATTAGCCAGATGGATGACCCTGGCTGCTGCATTAAGGATGGACTGGAGAGGGGATAGTCGAGTAATGGGGAGGCCAATTAATAAAGCATTGCAGTAGTCCAGGCGGGAGTGGATCAATGCTACAGTGAGGGTTTTTGTTGTTTCCATGGTGAGAAAAGGGCAGATTCTAGAGATGTTCTTTAGGTGTAGGCGGCAACAGCAGGCAAGAGATTGTATATGGGAGGTGAAGGAGAGATTGGTGTCAAACATAACACCCAGACAGCGAGCCTGCTGCCGGGGTGTTATTATGGTGCCGCCCACGGAGAGGGAAATGTCAAATTTAGGGAGGTTAGTAGACGGCGGGAGCAGAAGAAGTTCAGTTTTGGAGAGGTTGAGTTTCAGATAGAGAGCGGACATGATGTTGGAGACTGCGGACAGACAGTCAGTGGCGTTCTGTAGTACAGCGGGGGTAAGGTCGGGGATGATGTGTATAGTTGTGTGTCATCAGCATAAAGATGGTACTGAAAGCCAAATCTGCTGATGGTCTGTCCAATTGGGGCTGTGTAGAGAGAGAAGAGAAGGGGGCCAAGGACTGAGCCCTGGGGTACACCGACAGCGAGAGGAAGAGGAGATGACATGGAGCCAGAGAACAAAACACTGAAGGAGCAGTCAGAAAGATAGGAAGAGAACCAGGAGAGAGCAGTGTCCTTAATACCTAGTGACTGGAGCCTAGACAATAGGAGACGGTGGTCAACTGTGTCGAAAGCTGCAGAAAGGTCGAGAAGAATGAGCAGAGAGTGGTCACCATTACGTTTTGCTGTCAGAAGGTCATTGGTCACTTTGATGAGTGCAGTTTCAGTCGAATGTAGGGGTCGGAAGCCGGACTGTGAAGGGTCTAGAAGGGAGTGAGTGGAGAGATAACGGGTAAGGCGGGAGTAGACTAGGCGCTCCAAAAGTTTAAAGATGAAGGGGAGATTGGAGACCGGTCTGTATTTGCTTGTGCAGGAAGGGTCGAGTGTGGGTTTCATTAGTAATGGAGTAACGATGGAGTGTTTGAAAGAGGATGGG
Organism: Oophaga sylvatica; assembly: GCA_033576555.1. NCBI lineage: Eukaryota > Metazoa > Chordata > Amphibia > Anura > Dendrobatidae > Oophaga > Oophaga sylvatica. The sequence continues at coordinate 14,901,115 of JARQOD010000009.1, forward strand.
AAAATGCCCGAGGAGAGGGAGAGATTAAAGATTGTAGTTAGGTGAGTTGTGACAACTGGAGAGAGAAACTGGAGGAGATGTGAGGGAATGGGGTCGGTAGTGCATGTAGTCGGACGAGAGGAAGAGAGGAAAAAGAAAAACAAGTTGACAGCACTCACAGATTAGGGGCGCACGTATCCAGTCCAAGGAACCCACTTGGAAACAATATGTAGCAAAAATATAAAATAGAACAGCGCTCCATCCAGGTGTATAGTGTAGAAAAAGGTCTTTTATTCAGCCATAAAACAATTTATGGCTGAATAAAAGACCTTTTTCTACACTATACACCTGGATGGAGTGCTGTTCTATTTTATATTTTTGAGAGGAAGAGAGGAGTCTGGAGACTTCTTCTTCTGTGATGGGATCAAATGTGGAAAGTGAGCCAGGGAAAATGCAGGGAGGGATGGGAGTCACAGCACTTGGTGGTTGAGAGCAGATTTCCTGACGGATAGTATCTATTTTTTTTATAAAGTGGGAGGCCAGGTCATCGGCACAAATGTCTTTGATGGGGGCTTGTGCTTTTGGCCTGAAGAGGGAGTTAAAAGTTTCAAAAGTGTCTTGGGGTTGTTGGCTAGTGAGGAGATCAGGGTGGTGAAGTAGGTCTGTTTGGCGAGGTGAAGGGCAGCGTTATAAGTTCTTAACATAAATTTAAAGTGGATGAAGTCTTCTGGTGTGCGGGTTTTTCTCCGAAGGCGTTCAGCACTCCTAGAGCATCGCTGGAGAAGTTGAGTTTGCAATGTGAGCCAGGGTTGTTTTACTGTGTTTTTTGAAGTTCTGAGGGTGAGCGGCGCTACTTGGTCAAAGGTGCTTCTAAGAGTGTCATTGTAGTGATGAACAGCCAGATCAGGACAGGAAAAAGAGGAGATTGGGGACAGCGATGAGTGTAGGGAGTCTGAAAGTGTGTGAGGGTTAATGGCTTGTAGATTTCTGAATATGTGGTAGGTAGGAGTGCGTTGGGGTGGTCCAGGATTTGTGAGCGTGAAAGAGAGAATGTTGTGGTCAGAGAGCGGAAGCAGTGAGTTATTTAGGTGGGAGATTGAACAGAGCCGGACAAAGACCAGGTCAAGGGTGTTACCGTCCTTGTGTGTCTCAGAGGTTGAAAGCTGTGAGAGGCCTAGAGAAGTGGTTAGTGATAGAAGCTGAGATGCAGATGTGGAAGTAGGGCTGTTAACCCCTTAATGTCCAATGACGTGCACAGTCCGTCATGGCAAGGTGTCAGTTCCGGCACCAGGACGGACTGTGCACGTCATCCCTTTGATCTACCACTGCGTGTAAACACGCAGTGGTAGATCAGTGCTGACAGCTGTCACAGACAGCTGACAGGCACGGCAAGCGGTGCGGGGACCTTTGCCGTCGGTCCCCGCACCTACAGCGCTGTGCTTGGTCAGTCAATCTGACTGACCAAACACAGCAGCGATCGCGCAGGAGAAGCTGAAATTTCAGCTTCTCAAGCGCGATCAGTGCAGGAGCCGGCGCTGCAGTGGCCGAGCTTCCTGCACTGACAGCCAGGAGCGGCGCCCCCACCGCCCCTGGCTGTTAACCCCCTGACTGCTGCGATCGAGCGCGATCGCAGCGCTCAGGGGGGAGGCAGAGGGTCGGGAGCTCCCTCTGACTCAGATCGGCGCCCTGCAATGTATTTGCAGGGCCCGATCTCTGCCTTGATGACCCGGGGGTTGTCATGACAACCTCCGGGTCATCTAGCTACGGAAAGCTGCTGTGATCATGCTCACAGCAGCTTTCATCATAGGTACAATGCATTGCAATGCTGTAGCATTGTAATGCATTGTAACTGCAATAAAAAGTAAAAAAAAGTGAAAATTCCATAAAGAGACAAGTTAAAAAAAATCATTTTTTTTAAAAAAATATTAAAAAATAATTTAAACAAAATCCCCTAAAAAATACATATTTTTATGTAATAAAAAAAATAAAAAACAAAAACAATACACATGTTTGGTATCGCCACGTCCGTAAAAATCCCATCTATAAAAGCGTAACCCTAGTTAACCCCTTCAGTGAAAGCCGTAAAAAAAAAACACAAAAAAGTAGTAAATTATACTTTTTCCAAGCGGTATCATCATACCGCTTGGAAAAAGTGCAATAACACGCGATCAAAAAGTCAGATATAAATAATCATGGTACCGCTGAAAACGTCATCTTGTCCCGCTAAAAACAAGCCACTATACAGCATCATCAGCGAAAAAATAAAAAAGTTATAGCTCGCGGAATAAACTGATGCAAAAATAATTATTTTTTCTATAAAATTTTTTATTGTGTAAAAAACGCCAAAACATAAAAAAAATATATAAATGAGGTATCGCTGTAATCGTAGTGACCCGAAGAATAAAGCTTCTTTATCAATTTTACCACACGCGGAACGGAGGAAAAAAAAAACCAATTCCTGAATTGCTGGTTTTTGTTCATTCTGCTTCCACAAAAATCGGAATAGGAAGCGATCAAAAAACGTTATGTGCCCGAATATGGTACCAATAAAAACGTCAGCTCGTCCCACAAAAAATAAGCCCACAGATAACTCTATCGGCCGAAATATGGAAAAATTATAGCTCTCAAAATACGGCGATGCAAAAATTTCTTAAAAAAAATTATTCCAAAAAAAAGCATCTTTTAGTGTGTGACAGAAGCTAAACATGAAAAAAGGGTATAAATCTGGTATCGCTGTAATCGCACCGATCCGAACAATAAAGTCGCCTAATCACTAATACCGCACGAGGAACGGCGCAAAAAAGAAAACCAATTCTTCACCTTTTGTGGATTTGTTCATTGTGCCTCCCAAAGATCGCAGTAAGGCGATCACAGTGGTTCCCCCCCACATCTGGGATATCAGCGTACTCAGGACAAAATGCACATCAACTTTTGGGGCCCTATTTCTCCTGTTACCCTTATAAAAATAAAAATTTGGGGCAAAAAGGTCATTTTTGTGGAAAAAAATATGATTTTTTTATTTTCACGGCTCTACGTTATAGAATCATAGAATCATAGAATCATAGAATGGTAGAGTTGGAAGGGACCTCCTGGGCCTTCTGGTCCAACCCCCTGCTCAAAGCAGGATTCTCTAAATCATCCCAGACAGATGTCTGTCCAGCCTCTGTTTGAAGACTTCCATTGAAGGAGAACTTACCACCTCTCGTGGCAGCCTGTTCCACTCCTTGATCACCCTTACTGTCAAAAAGTTTTTTCTAATATCTAATCTGTGTCTCCTCCCATTCAGTTTCATCCCATTGCTTCTAGTCTTTCCTTGTGCAAATGAGAATAAAGATGATCCTTCTACAATGTGACAGCCCTTGAGATATTTGTAGACAGCTATTAAGTCTCCTCTCAGTCTTCTTTTTTGCAAGCTAAACATTCCCAAATCCTGCAACCGTTCCTCATAGGACATGGTTTGCAGACCGGTCACCATTCTGGTAGCTCTTCTTTGAACTTGCTCCAGTTTGTTGATGTCTTTTTTAAAATGTGGTGCCCAAAACTGGACACAGTATTCCAGATGAGGTCTGACCAAAGAGGAGTAGAGGGCAATAATGACCTCACGTGATCTAGACTGTATGCTTCTGTTGATACATCCTAGAATTGTATTTGCCTTTTTTGCTGCTGCATCACACTGTTGACTCATGTTCAGTCTGTGATCAATTAGTATACCCAAGTCTTTTTCACATGTGCTGTTACTTAGCCCTATTCCTCCCATTTTGTATATGCTTTTTTCATTTTTATTGCCCAGATGTAGTACTTTGCATTTTTCCCTGTTAAAAGCCATTCTGTTAGTTGCTGCCCACTGCTCCAGTTTATTTATATCTTTTTGAATCCTCTCTCTCTCTTCTCTAGTATTAGCTACCCCTCCTAGCTTTGTGTCATCAGCAAATTTGATCAGTTTACCCTCAATTCCTTCATCTAAATCATTGATAAAGATGTTGAACAATACAGGGCCCAAAACAGAGCCTTGTGGTACCCCACTTGAGACATTCTTCCAACTGGATGTGCAGCCATTTACGACCACTCTTTGAGTCCGATCACTAAGCCAGTTATGAATCCACCTAACAGTTGCCTTGTCCATTCCATACTTAGTCATTTTTTCAATAAGGATTGTGTGAGATACTTTGTCAAATGCTTTGCTGAAGTCAAGATATACTATATCTACAGCATTTCCCTGATCCACCCAGTCAGTGATTCTGTCATAGAAGGAAATTAAGTTAGTCTGACATGACTTATTAGTTACAAACCCATGCTGACTCTGTTTAATCACTTCATTCTTATGCAGGTACTTACATACATGTTCTTTAATAATTTGTTCAAAGATCTTTCCTGGTATAGAAGTCAGACTCACCGGCCTGTAGTTCCCTGGGTCCACCTTCTTCCCCTTTTTGAAGATAGGAACAACATTTGCTCTTCTCCAGTCTTCTGGGACTTCACCTGTTCTCCAAGAATTTTCAAAGATTATGGACAGTGGTTCAAGAATTTCTTCTGCTATCTCCTTCAGTATTCTGGGGTGTAATTCATCTGGACCTGGAGACTTGAATTCATTTAGGTTAGCTAAGTGTTTCCTCACTGTCTTTCTGTTTATAGATATCCTGGATTCTTCTATTCCTTTAATAGGACAGTGAAGATCAGTTGATGTTACATTTCCTTTCTGAGAGAAAACAGATGCAAAATAGGAATTTAAAAGTTCAGCCTTCTCAACATCCTTTCTTACCATTTCATCATTTTCATCCTGCAAAAATCCTATAGCATCTTTAACTTTTCTTTTACTTTTGATGTATCCCCAAAATCCTTTTTTGTTGCTTTTGACATCTCTTGCAAGCCTTAATTCATTGTCAGCTTTAGATAATCTGATTTGTGTCCTGCAGGTTCTGCAGATGGCATTATATTCTTCTTTAGATATGCCTCCCTCTTTCCATTTGATAAACATTTCTTTCTTCCTTTTTAGCATGTGTTTAAGTTCTGTGTTCATCCATCCTGGTTTCCTTAAATGCTTCCCATTCTTCCCTCTTTTTGGAATTGTTAACGATTGTGCTTTGAGAATCTCATTTTTCAAGATGTCCCATCCTTCCTGGACATTTTTGTCCTTAAGGATATCCTGCCATTGGATCCCTCCAATTCTCTTTCTGAGTCCCTTAAAATCTGCCTTTCTGAAATCTAACCTTGACGTCTGAGTCTTCACAGGAGTAGTATAGGAACTGTAGTATTCGTCAAACTCAATTTGACAGGTCGACACGCCCCCTATCATTTAATCCGTCTCCCTGTCAGCTTGATCCAGGTCGTCACGCCCTCTGGCTGAACTTTGCTCAGGCTGGGAAATCTGTGGCTGAACTTTGCTCAGGCTGTGAAATCTGGTCTGCTGGATTTTTATTCAGTGCCTTTGATTAGTGTGTGGAGTTTTTAGTGTATTAAAGGGTAGTTTTAACTCCATCCGTAGATGTAAAGCTATTTTCTAGCAGAGAATGCACTGACATGAACTGTAAATGTCTGTATTAGAATCCATCAGTAAATGTAAAGCTATTTTCTAGCAGAGGAGAGAAACTTTTAAGGACCCAGTAATTGTATAAGGAGTTCTAGTTAAATACAGACTTCTGTATATAACTAGTATATAAGGATTTTTAGTGAAATAAAGAGTGAATCTTGATCTTTTTTGTGGTGAGAAACTTTTAAGGACCCAGTAAATGCATGTAAAACACTATTGTGGTGGAATTTGGAATTATGACGCTCAACTTATAGTTTTATTCAGTATATATATTTTTAGCTTGGCCGTGTATCTAAGGCTTGTGCTGTGTTGTGTATAGCCCCAGGCATGTTGGGGCATGTTTAAAACTGACGAGACTTATAACCCCGTCTCATTGTACGGGCAATCATTGTACGGGCATATTATGTATATGGCCGTGTTACAATATTACAGAATGGTTTATTCGTATTTTAAAAAAAAGCAATGACACGGTATTGTAAAAACAAGGTTACAAGATTTTATTGTAATAAATACAGCTCAAAGACATTTCAAACATTTAAAAGTACATACAGAATGATATAAAAAGTGTCACATGCACAATTAACAAATATCAGAGCACACACGATAAAATAGATAATTAACAAGTACATAGGCTACATCGTGAGCCACATGGTTGGCAGTATCGGTAGAGACCTTTTTTTAGGTAGTAGAGTTCCCCTTGTGGTGCCTAATGACGGGGAGTGCAGCGAGTGAATTGTGCGGGGTGCGGGGTCTAACCTCATCGATGTAGATACACCACCACTGGAGGACATTTTTAATTCGTCTAAATGTTGTCTAGTAGTGTGATTACCCACAACAGTAGAGGGTATATTCAGCTCGGCCATAGCTCCATAAACGATTCCCAACCCCTAGGTAAATTCCTGACGGTCAGAGCGTGACCCTGCGTTGTACTACGTACTAAATCCACTAAGTTAGACCCGGGTATTACAGAGCCTTTGAAAATAAATTCGTCTTTATCATTCCAATCTGTCACACTCTTATTCTGGAGTAGTCTGTTTAGTAAAAATTCAGCATTCTTTTTATATCTTTGGTTTATATGACCTACAATTTCAGCGATCTCGTGATTTTTTTTATCGGTGACGGTATTTGGCGGCTGTTGATGCTCAGGATCCTGAGGGCTAACGAGATTTAAAGCTGTCAGTTCTTTTGAGCTGCGTTTCGTATGTACCAAGTAGCGCTCCAGCACGGTGCTATACATTTTAATTTTCACATCGTCGGGATGTCGCGTCGCTGTAAAACGGAGTTAATCTCATCATCGAGGCGTCGAATAGCAGTTTCGCGTATGCTCTCGGGGATTGGTGTCCTTTGCTTATGTAGCTCCTGTTTGGGGACTAGATACATTTTCTCAGCATGCTCCATTATTTGCCAGCGAGCAGACTCGTTATTATGGGTATTGCAAAGCCTAAAAGAGGACCGATAAAGCCACCGGTCTGATTCAGTACTCGTTTCTTTTTCTTTATGGACTGCGCTCTATCGCTAATGGTTCTTATAGCTTTACGCCACTTCTTCAGTATGCCTTTTTGGCGCTCTTTCAACGGGATTCTGCCTTTTAAGATGTTTAAAGCAATCTCACCTATAGCGGTGATTAAATCCACGCTCGCATTGCGCAAAATAGATTTCCGGACGGATGGGGTTGCCTTCACCAGGGTTTTTAAGAGAGCCCAGTTACGCCGGAGTCTCTCGGACATCTTTACAGCACAACGCATACAGCGTGGAATGTGCGATCCCGCATAAAATTCACTTTTTAGAAGCGATTTTCTTCTGCACATAGACAGCTGGTAACGCCGGTGGAAACAACCCAGTCCGTAAGCGGTGATCCTCCGGTGTATTAGCTTTCAAATCGACCAGCAAATACCCATAAGGCTCCCGCGTAGCATCCTCAAAGGCTTCTAGGAAAAAACGTGTTTTTCCGGGGTACATCTGACGAGCTAGTGTTAAAATTTGTAATTTATCTCGAGGGTTGTTAAAAAGGACCATGTACTTTGTGTTTAAATTTATGGTGCGGCTTTTCTTACCCTGACAAAATATGTTTTGTACCAGGTAGAAAATACTGAGATTTCTGTGGTGCACATACTTGGTGAACGCTTTTTCTATCTCACAATTTTCGCTAGCGCTATCCATGAGATCATCAACAATCGCCAAATTCACCTTGCCCGGTGGGAATAATTCATCATCTACGAATGTATTCGGCAGACCCTCCACAAATCTGGTGTTGGGAAAAGAGAGAGAGATTTCATCATATAGTTTCTGCCAGCATGAATAAAACCAAACAATATTATCCGGCTTGTGAGAAAAACTACTTTCAATATTATACAGCAATTGTTTTACAAAATAACTCTTTCCAGAATTAGACGGCCCCGCTAGAATGCACGAGAGCGGGTGTTGTAGCCTCGTGTCCATCACAATACTGTGCTAATAGCCGTACGGCAGGGTGGTGAATTCGTCTAGTAGTCGGCGCTTTGTGTAGACACACTTCTGGGTCTTTTGTAGGACACGGGATTCAATATTCCAATATTTTTTATCTCTCACAATGCCCTGCTGCTGTACGACGATGCGCTTCTGAGTTTCAGCGTCTGAATTACGAGGGTAGTCCAGAACTAGATCTTTCAGACTGCTAAAATTGATAGATTGCGAGTTACCAACATTTAGCGTTATTCCCTTCACTTTTAAGACAGTCTTCCCTGTGTTGAGCTTGTACCCGTAAGTTTTGGGCCCTGCAGAAACAAACTCTGTGATGTATGTGCCCTCGGGTATCTCACTCGTCAATTCCCCCAGGTAATCTCCTAGAGGCGGCTGCCACTCACCTTCCCTGTGCACAAAAATAACTGAATCTGTGTCGTGATAAAGGCACCTCTCCTGCAGCCTGTCCAGCAGAGAATAGAGCTCTAGCCGCGCATACGCTGTGGTAAAGCAGGCTATAAAGATGTTTGTGTTTCTGTTGACTGTGTGGTGCCCCTCCGCATATTTCCAGTTAATGGTAGCGGTTTCGTCATCGATAAAATCCAGCGTAGAAATGTCATAGTAGGGCAGGAAGAGATACCTAAAAAGCTCATCAGGGTCCCTAACAATCTTGGTGCTTGGTAGATTGGACTTCTGAGCAAACTTTCCCCATAAAGAATTTAAGAAAAGTTTGGAGATCTGTCTTTTAGCGGGGTTGACGGCTATATTTTCAGGTCGTAACCGTACACCCTCTTTTTCAAGAAAACTGTCAATGTACTGCTTTTCTTGGTATCATCAGTGCACCAGCTAGGATACCCTGAAGCCTCCTGCTTATCCCTAAGGTGTAATTTAATGTAGCGAGCAAACAGATCATCGCTGGTGTTTGGAAAATGCCATATTTCATAGATGTGGGCGATCCGGTACCCTTTATCTATCGCCAGCTCAAGCTCTATGGTGCACCAGGTACCTGTCAGGGAGCGTTCTTCATCACTATGACGGCACTCCTCTGCCTCTGAATTTACAGCGCATGTATAGCAAAGGGGGAACATCAATTTTTTGTCGAGTTTTACCGGTAGAACGGGAAAAAATAAATCTCTCGGGGGATAGACCTTGACTCTAGCTAAGCCAAAGTATTTTTTAATGAAACCAAAGTTGTCATAGATGATGTCGGGGTGACCTACAGGGTATGTTTTAGTTTTGTTTACAAAGGGGTACAGGCTTGTGAAGTCGTAGTAATGTAAAGTCTCACCAGCTTCCACCTGGTGATAGAGCTTAATAGCGTTAGTTCGACCCCCATAAAGCGCATCGCGGGGTCTAAGGGAGCAGGGAAATCCATTTGATGGAGAAATGCCTGGAGGTTAGAATCGTTTTTAGCCATTTCACGCCACTCGTGCTCCCATATCACTCTTATGGTGTACCCGCGCAGCTGCAGGTAACGCTTTTTAGCTAAAAATGCATGATATAATTGACCGTAGGTGGTGTTTGTAACTTTATTTGTATCATTCTCATTATAGCATGATGGGCACCCGTGGAAAAAACAGCCTTGAAATTCAAAAGCTATGTGCTGGCCGTTAACATAGGCATAACCATCTAGAAAATACTGACCGAGTTGTTTCTCACCTCCTCTTAAGGCATGCTGAATGTCAATGTTCTCGGTATGCGCTACATACATGAGCCACTGTATAGCGGCGGATGAGTAGCGCTTTTTCGCCTTGTGATAATTATCACCCGGTAAAATGGCGATCGTTTTTTCTGGTAGAAATTTAAATCGATACATTGACATACATACAGAGGCCAAGGTGATGAGTTGAAAAGGATCAATACAGCTGCTCTCCACAACCATTTCTTTTTGAATGTCGCAGTATTTTTTAACACTTTTCAGCGTCATTTCCATAATGCGCTCTCTATAGATCTCACAGGCTCGTCTCAAAATTTCAACATCCTGTTTACAGTATGATTTTAGTTCACTCTTGAAGTCAAAAACTGTATGTTTCTCACCCTCATGCCATGCCAGGAACTCTACCTTCTCATCCGTGGCCATGTACTCCAAACCATAATATTTCACATCGGGTATGGGACCTACATAGTTTTGGTTTTCTCGGGTGTTAAAAAAGTGTGGAAAATGACCTTTGGCACCTGAAAAGCCCATGGCCTGAGGTAATTTACTGAGCTTCATGGGAATAAAATTTAGCGAGTCTATGAACCTTAAAGACAAATCGGGCACCGTCACACACAAGAGGCGGCCACCTTGGGCTATCAGCTTTACCTGTAGTTTTTCAAAAATCAGCTCCTTAACAATAAAGTAAGAATCGTAGCGCCCTGCATTGTGCGCTATAAATGTATACCCTGAAAATTTCCCGCTGGTAAAGAACAGTAAAAAGTCGTGCGTACAGCTATCACCTTCAAACTCCCAGGACTGCTCACCACTCAGAGTTGTGGCATAAATGTAATTTGGGATGTGGGTACCTGTCTCCTGCATACATTCAAAATCGTAAAAGATATAACAATCTGTCTCGTCCTCCGGTACATAGCGCCGCATGTAACAGAGATGGGCGTCAAATTTATTTACACGAGCACGGCATACGGGGCAACACAAACCGGCACATTCATGCATGCCCTCGCTATTCCTGAACACAAAGCGATGGCACTCATCACAAAATATTTTAAGCCTGCAGAACGGCGGGTCATCCAGAGCTAATTGTTTGTGATGATCTAAACACTCACTAGAGCGACAATGAACCCGACATACGGAGCAACGCGGAGTTTGTTGTACACCTGCACACTCCACACAATCCACTCTTTGACAAGCTTTACAAAAATATTGACATGAATGGGTGTTCTTCTTAGAGAGAAACTTTTAAGGACCCAGTAATTGTATAAGGAGTTCTAGTTAAATACAGACTTCTGTATATAACTAGTATATAAGGATTTTTAGTGAAATAAAGAGTGAATCTTGATCTTTTTTGTGGTGAGAAACTTTTAAGGACCCAGTAAATGCATGTAAAACACTATTGTGGTGGAATTTGGAATTATGACGCTCAACTTATAGTTTTATTCAGTATATATATTTTTAGCTTGGCCGTGTATCTAAGGCTTGTGCTGTGTTGTGTATAGCCCCAGGCATGTTGGGGCATGTTTAAAACTGACGAGACTTATAACCCCGTCTCATTGTACGGGCAATCATTGTACGGGCATATTATGTATATGGCCGTGTTACAATATTACAGAATGGTTTATTCGTATTTTAAAAAAAAGCAATGACACGGTATTGTAAAAACAAGGTTACAAGATTTTATTGTAATAAATACAGCTCAAAGACATTTCAAACATTTAAAAGTACATACAGAATGATATAAAAAGTGTCACATGCACAATTAACAAATATCAGAGCACACACGATAAAATAGATAATTAACAAGTACATAGGCTACATCGTGAGCCACATGGTTGGCAGTATCGGTAGAGACCTTTTTTTAGGTAGTAGAGTTCCCCTTGTGGTGCCTAATGACGGGGAGTGCAGCGGCAGTGCGGATTCTGCGGTCTCTGTACCTGTTAGCAGTGCGGATTCTGCGATCTCTGTACCTGTTAGCAGTGTGGATTCTGCGCTCTCTGTACCTGTTAGCATTGCTGGTTCTGCAGACACTCTAGTTGTTAACAGTGGGAATTCTGTATCTCCGATCGCTACAGCGCAGATGTATGACGCCATTGGGTGGGCCCCCGCCGGAGCCTCAGTGTTTAAGGAGCAGTTAGATCGTTACTTACGTTACAAAATCTGGCTACCCAAAATAGTGTTTTTCTGTAATACTTTTGAAAGATTGCTGTCTGAAGTAGTCACAACAGATGCCTGTAAGGCAGAGCTATACGCGCTTCGCCTGATGCAAGTAGACACCGAGATACCCGATGGTGCTAACCCGTTATGACTAAATATGATCGGTTCGGGCCTGCATAAACCAACTAAAACAGCCCGTTATAATAGGTCCAGAGTTATAAAACGAGCTCTAAAACTACTGGTCAGTGCTCGACGCGCAATAGGCGCTAGACGACGGGGTGGAATCACCTGTCCTGCTATACCACCACAGATAGCCCCGGAGCCAACACACACAGATGCTCCTGTCTCACATAGCCATGATGGCCCTGAAAATGACGTCCGTTCCGGTGCACAAAGCTCACAAGCCTCTGCTGCGGATGCTAACTCTGCTGATGATGTGAGGGGATCGGATCATACAGTATTTTTACAACACTTCCATCATCACCAGAGGGACAACCGTAATTTCAGTGCACGCATACATACCGATCATTTTAGGTTTGTAAATTTGGAGCGTGTACGATCGTTTGTCGAGGCTGTGAACATTGTTCACGACAGTATTCAGTCATTACTGGATAGAGTCATTAGGGACATTGAACCGGGCGACTTTGTGCAGTTAAGGCTTGAAGGTGGCGACGCTTTAGACCCCATTTTCACTACAAAGCAGAGCCGCGAGGATTTTAATTCTGAATCTTTTTTAAATGCTGTTGCTCGCACACTTCAAAGTAATGCTGAATGCTTGGCAAGCAATACCCTAAAACTCGTCATCACTACCGTTAAAAACCGTCGAGGCGGTGTAAAAAACCGCCGAGTCGGTGTAAAAAGACGCTTGAAATCTATAGCGAGCAGTCGAATCATTAAACAAAAGAGGCAGTGGCTGTATGATTTTAACAATTACAGTACAAATCTGTGTTTGGCCGCTAGTGTGTGCGCCCTGATTGAGGACGCGGATGTCAGTGATGCGGTTTTACTGAATCGCTCTAAAATCATACACACGGCTCTGGGGATCCCTGATGAGCGATTAGTGAGTTTTAGCGACATTCCAGCATTTGAGAACTATTTGGGGGTCACCATTAAAGTACTGTACTACAGTCAGGGTGATTGGCGCTACTTTCAGACCGACAATGCAGCTAGTGGTAAAATCGTATTCATACTGTTCCATGATAACCACTACTATGGTATCAAGAATATGAAAGGCTTTATCGGGAGTGATTACTTTTGTGAGCTCTGCAATTCATTGTATAATAAGAAGAACACCCATTCATGTCAATATTTTTGTAAAGCTTGTCAAAGAGTGGATTGTGTGGAGTGTGCAGGTGTACAACAAACTCCGCGTTGCTCCGTATGTCGGGTTCATTGTCGCTCTAGTGAGTGTTTAGATCATCACAAACAATTAGCTCTGGATGACCCGCCGTTCTGCAGGCTTAAAATATTTTGTGATGAGTGCCATCGCTTTGTGTTCAGGAATAGCGAGGGCATGCATGAATGTGCCGGTTTGTGTTGCCCCGTATGCCGTGCTCGTGTAAATAAATTTGACGCCCATCTCTGTTACATGCGGCGCTATGTACCGGAGGACGAGACAGATTGTTATATCTTTTACGATTTTGAATGTATGCAGGAGACAGGTACCCACATCCCAAATTACATTTATGCCACAACTCTGAGTGGTGAGCAGTCCTGGGAGTTTGAAGGTGATAGCTGTACGCACGACTTTTTACTGTTCTTTACCAGCGGGAAATTTTCAGGGTATACATTTATAGCGCACAATGCAGGGCGCTACGATTCTTACTTTATTGTTAAGGAGCTGATTTTTGAAAAACTACAGGTAAAGCTGATAGCCCAAGGTGGCCGGCTCTTGTGTGTGACGGTGCCCGATTTGTCTTTAAGGTTCATAGACTCGCTAAATTTTATTCCCATGAAGCTCAGTAAATTACCTCAGGCCATGGGCTTTTCAGGTGCCAAAGGTCATTTTCCACACTTTTTTAACACCCGAGAAAACCAAAACTATGTAGGTCCCATACCCGATGTGAAATATTATGGTTTGGAGTACATGGCCACGGATGAGAAGGTAGAGTTCCTGGCATGGCATGAGGGTGAGAAACATACAGTTTTTGACTTCAAGAGTGAACTAAAATCATACTGTAAACAGGATGTTGAAATTTTGAGACGAGCCTGTGAGATCTATAGAGAGCGCATTATGGAAATGACGCTGAAAAGTGTTAAAAAATACTGCGACATTCAAAAAGAAATGGTTGTGGAGAGCAGCTGTATTGATCCTTTTCAACTCATCACCTTGGCCTCTGTATGTATGTCAATGTATCGATTTAAATTTCTACCAGAAAAAACTATCGCCATTTTACCGGGTGATAATTATCACAAGGCGAAAAAGCGCTACTCATCCGCCGCTATACAGTGGCTCATGTATGTAGCGCATACCGAGAACATTGACATTCAGCATGCCTTAAGAGGAGGTGAGAAACAACTCGGTCAGTATTTTCTAGATGGTTATGCCTATGTTAACGGCCAGCACATAGCTTTTGAATTTCAAGGCTGTTTTTTCCACGGGTGCCCATCATGCTATAATGAGAATGATACAAATAAAGTTACAAACACCACCTACGGTCAATTATATCATGCATTTTTAGCTAAAAAGCGTTACCTGCAGCTGCGCGGGTACACCATAAGAGTGATATGGGAGCACGAGTGGCGTGAAATGGCTAAAAACGATTCTAACCTCCAGGCATTTCTCCATCAAATGGATTTCCCTGCTCCCTTAGACCCCCGCGATGCGCTTTATGGGGGTCGAACTAACGCTATTAAGCTCTATCACCAGGTGGAAGCTGGTGAGACTTTACATTACTACGACTTCACAAGCCTGTACCCCTTTGTAAACAAAACTAAAACATACCCTGTAGGTCACCCCGACATCATCTATGACAACTTTGGTTTCATTAAAAAATACTTTGGCTTAGCTAGAGTCAAGGTCTATCCCCCGAGAGATTTATTTTTTCCCGTTCTACCGGTAAAACTCGACAAAAAATTGATGTTCCCCCTTTGCTATACATGCGCTGTAAATTCAGAGGCAGAGGAGTGCCGTCATAGTGATGAAGAACGCTCCCTGACAGGTACCTGGTGCACCATAGAGCTTGAGCTGGCGATAGATAAAGGGTACCGGATCGCCCACATCTATGAAATATGGCATTTTCCAAACACCAGCGATGATCTGTTTGCTCGCTACATTAAATTACACCTTAGGGATAAGCAGGAGGCTTCAGGGTATCCTAGCTGGTGCACTGATGATACCAAGAAAAAGCAGTACATTGACAGTTTTCTTGAAAAAGAGGGTGTACGGTTACGACCTGAAAATATAGCCGTCAACCCCGCTAAAAGACAGATCTCCAAACTTTTCTTAAATTCTTTATGGGAAAGTTTGCTCAGAAGTCCAATCTACCAAGCACCAAGATTGTTAGGGACCCTGATGAGCTTTTTAGGTATCTCTTCCTGCCCTACTATGACATTTCTACGCTGGATTTTATCGATGACGAAACCGCTACCATTAACTGGAAATATGCGAGGGGCACCACACAGTCAACAGAAACACAAACATCTTTATAGCCTGCTTTACCACAGCGTATGCGCGGCTAGAGCTCTATTCTCTGCTGGACAGGCTGCAGGAGAGGTGCCTTTATCACGACACAGATTCAGTTATTTTTGTGCACAGGGAAGGTGAGTGGCAGCCGCCTCTAGGAGATTACCTGGGGGAATTGACGAGTGAGATACCCGAGGGCACATACATCACAGAGTTTGTTTCTGCAGGGCCCAAAACTTACGGGTACAAGCTCAACACAGGGAAGACTGTCTTAAAAGTGAAGGGAATAACGCTAAATGTTGGTAACTCGCAATCTATCAATTTTAGCAGTCTGAAAGATCTAGTTCTGGACTACCCTCGTAATTCAGACGCTGAAACTCAGAAGCGCATCGTCGTACAGCAGCAGGGCATTGTGAGAGATAAAAAATATTGGAATATTGAATCCCGTGTCCTACAAAAGACCCAGAAGTGTGTCTACACAAAGCGCCGACTACTAGACGAATTCACCACCCTGCCGTACGGCTATTAGCACAGTATTGTGATGGACACGAGGCTACAACACCCGCTCTCGTGCATTCTAGCGGGGCCGTCTAATTCTGGAAAGAGTTATTTTGTAAAACAATTGCTGTATAATATTGAAAGTAGTTTTTCTCACAAGCCGGATAATATTGTTTGGTTTTATTCATGCTGGCAGAAACTATATGATGAAATCTCTCTCTCTTTTCCCAACACCAGATTTGTGGAGGGTCTGCCGAATACATTCGTAGATGATGAATTATTCCCACCGGGCAAGGTGAATTTGGCGATTGTTGATGATCTCATGGATAGCGCTAGCGAAAATTGTGAGATAGAAAAAGCGTTCACCAAGTATGTGCACCACAGAAATCTCAGTATTTTCTACCTGGTACAAAACATATTTTGTCAGGGTAAGAAAAGCCGCACCATAAATTTAAACACAAAGTACATGGTCCTTTTTAACAACCCTCGAGATAAATTACAAATTTTAACACTAGCTCGTCAGATGTACCCCGGAAAAACACGTTTTTTCCTAGAAGCCTTTGAGGATGCTACGCGGGAGCCTTATGGGTATTTGCTGGTCGATTTGAAAGCTAATACACCGGAGGATCACCGCTTACGGACTGGGTTGTTTCCACCGGCGTTACCAGCTGTCTATGTGCAGAAGAAAATCGCTTCTAAAAAGTGAATTTTATGCGGGATCGCACATTCCACGCTGTATGCGTTGTGCTGTAAAGATGTCCGAGAGACTCCGGCGTAACTGGGCTCTCTTAAAAACCCTGGTGAAGGCAACCCCATCCGTCCGGAAATCTATTTTGCGCAATGCGAGCGTGGATTTAATCACCGCTATAGGTGAGATTGCTTTAAACATCTTAAAAGGCAGAATCCCGTTGAAAGAGCGCCAAAAAGGCATACTGAAGAAGTGGCGTAAAGCTATAAGAACCATTAGCGATAGAGCGCAGTCCATAAAGAAAAAGAAACGAGTACTGAATCAGACCGGTGGCTTTATCGGTCCTCTTTTAGGCTTTGCAATACCCATAATAACGAGTCTGCTCGCTGGCAAATAATGGAGCATGCTGAGAAAATGTATCTAGTCCCCAAACAGGAGCTACATAAGCAAAGGACACCAATCCCCGAGAGCATACGCGAAACTGCTATTCGACGCCTCGATGATGAGATTAACTCCGTTTTACAGCGACGCGACATCCCCGACGATGTGAAAATTAAAATGTATAGCACCGTGCTGGAGCGCTACTTGGTACATACGAAACGCAGCTCAAAAGAACTGACAGCTTTAAATCTCGTTAGCCCTCAGGATCCTGAGCATCAACAGCCGCCAAATACCGTCACCGATAAAAAAAATCACGAGATCGCTGAAATTGTAGGTCATATAAACCAAAGATATAAAAAGAATGCTGAATTTTTACTAAACAGACTACTCCAGAATAAGAGTGTGACAGATTGGAATGATAAAGACGAATTTATTTTCAAAGGCTCTGTAATACCCGGGTCTAACTTAGTGGATTTAGTACGTAGTACAACGCAGGGTCACGCTCTGACCGTCAGGAATTTACCTAGGGGTTGGGAATCGTTTATGCGAGCTATGGCCGAGCTGAATATACCCTCTACTGTTGTGGGTAATCACACTACTAGACAACATTTAGACGAATTAAAAATGTCCTCCAGTGGTGGTGTATCTACATCGATGAGGTTAGACCCCGCACCCCGCACAATTCACTCGCTGCACTCCCCGTCATTAGGCACCACAAGGGGAACTCTACTACCTAAAAAAAGGTCTCTACCGATACTGCCAACCATGTGGCTCACGATGTAGCCTATGTACTTGTTAATTATCTATTTTATCGTGTGTGCTCTGATATTTGTTAATTGTGCATGTGACACTTTTTATATCATTCTGTATGTACTTTTAAATGTTTGAAATGTCTTTGAGCTGTATTTATTACAATAAAATCTTGTAACCTTGTTTTTACAATACCGTGTCATTGCTTTTTTTAAAATACGAATAAACCATTCTGTAATATTGTAACACGGCCATATACATAATATGCCCGTACAATGATTGCCCGTACAATGAGACGGGGTTATAAGTCTCGTCAGTTTTAAACATGCCCCAACATGCCTGGGGCTATACACAACACAGCACAAGCCTTAGATACACGGCCAAGCTAAAAATATATATACTGAATAAAACTATAAGTTGAGCGTCATAATTCCAAATTCCACCACAATAGTGTTTTACATGCATTTACTGGGTCCTTAAAAGTTTCTCACCACAAAAAAGATCAAGATTCACTCTTTATTTCACTAAAAATCCTTATATACTAGTTATATACAGAAGTCTGTATTTAACTAGAACTCCTTATACAATTACTGGGTCCTTAAAAGTTTCTCTCCTCTGCTAGAAAATAGCTTTACATTTACTGATGGATTCTAATACAGACATTTACAGTTCATGTCAGTGCATTCTCTGCTAGAAAATAGCTTTACATCTACGGATGGAGTTAAAACTACCCTTTAATACACTAAAAACTCCACACACTAATCAAAGGCACTGAATAAAAATCCAGCAGACCAGATTTCACAGCCTGAGCAAAGTTCAGCCACAGATTTCCCAGCCTGAGCAAAGTTCAGCCAGAGGGCGTGACGACCTGGATCAAGCTGACAGGGAGACGGATTAAATGATAGGGGGCGTGTCGACCTGTCAAATTGAGTTTGACGAATACTACAGTTCCTATACTACTCACAGGTCTTCCTCCTCTTGTTATCCAAAATTCTAAAATAGCATGGTCACTACCTCCTAGGGTCCCAGCCACTCTTACCTCCTCAACCATTTCCTCCCTATTTATAAGGATTAGATCCAAGGTAGCAGTTCCTCTTGTTTTCTCCCCTACCTTTTGAAAGATAAAGTTGTCAGCAAGAGAGGATAAGAATTTCCTTGACCTGTTAGTTTTGCCTGAGAGCGATTCCCAACAAATGTCTGGATAGTTGAAATCTCCCATGACCACTATGTCATATTTTTTGGAGAACTTGGCCATTTGATGCATAAAGAGTTCATCCATATCTTCAGCTTGCATAGGTGGCCTGTAGTAAATGCCTACAATGGTGTCCTTTCCATTGTTCTGTCCTTGTATTCTTACCCAAACAGTTTCCACAGAACTACCAGTCTCTGAAGCATCAATCTCTGTGCAAATATACGCTTTTCTAACATACAATGCGACACCTCCTCCTCATTTATCAAGTCTGTTTCTTGCAAATAAGTTGTATCCTTCTAGCCTTCTATTCCAATCATGTGTATCGTCCCACCAAGTTTCAGTGATTCCAATGACATCATACTTCTTCTCCTGCGTTAGTAGTTCCAGTTCTCCTTGTTTGTTGCCCATGCTTTGTGCAACAAACAAGGAGAATTGGAACTACTAACGCAGGAGAAGAAGTATGATGTCATTGGAATCACTGAAACTTGGTGGGACGATACACATGATTGGAATACAAACTTCTGTGAAGCCCTTGGGGGTTCAAAGTGCTGACCACACATCTAGATAAGTTCCTTGGGGGTCTAGTTTGCAAAATGGGGTCATTTGTGGGGGTTTCTACTGTTTAGGCACATCAGGGGCTCTCCAAGCGCGACATGACACCCGCAGACCATTCCATCAAAGTCTGCATTTAAAAACGGTGCTCCTTCCCTTCCGAGCTCTGCCATGCGTCAAAATAGTGGTTCCCCCCACATATGGGATATCAGCGTACTCAGGACAAATTGCACAATAGCTTTTGGGGTCCTATTTCTCCTGTTACCCTTATAAAAATAAAAATTTGGGGGCAAAAAGATTATTTTTGTGGAAAAAAATATGATTTTTTATTTTCACGGCTCTACGTTATAAACTTCTGTGAAGCACTTGGGGGTTCAAAGTGCTCACCACACATCTAGATAAGTTCCTTGGGGGGTCTAATTTCCAAAATAGAGTCACTTGTGGGGGTTTCTACTGTTTAGGCACATCAGGGGCTCTCCAAACGTGACATGACACCCGCAGACCATTCATCAAAGTCTGCATTTGAAAAAGGCGCTCCTTCCCTTTCGAGCTCTGCCATGCGTCAAAATAGTGGTTTACCCCCACATATGGGGTATCAGCGTACTCAGGACAAATTGCACAATAACTTTTGGGGTCCTGTTACCCTTTGGAAAATAACAATTGGGGGTGGAAAGATCATTTTTGTGGAAAAGATATGATTTTTTAATTTTACTGCTCTACGTTATAACCTTCTGTGAAGCCCTTGGGGGTTCAAAGCTCTCACCACACATCTAGATAAGTTCCTTGGGGGTCTAGTTTCCAAAATGGGTCACTTGTGGGGGTTTCCACTGCTTAGGCACACAGGGACTCTCCAAATGCGACATGGCATCCAATCTCAATTCCAGCCAAAAACGTCAAATGGCGCTGCTTCCCTTCCGAGCTCTGCCATGCGCCCAAATAGTGGTTTACCCCCACATATGGGGTATCAGCGTACTCAGGACTAATTGCACAATAACTTTTGGGATCCTTTTATCCTTTGGAAAATAAAAATTGGGATGAAAAGATCATTTTTGTGGAAAAAATATGATTTTTTAATTTTACGGCTCTACGTTATAAATGTTATAAACTTCTGTGAAGCACTTGGGGGTTCAAAGTGCATCCAATCTCAATTCCAGCCAAAAACGTCAAATGGCGCTGCTTCCCTTCCGAGCTCTGCCATGCGCCCAAATAGTGGTTTACCCCCACACATGGGGTATCGGTGTACTCAGGAGAAATTGTACAACAAATATTGTGGTTCATTTTCTACTGATTTTCTACTGATACCCTTGACAAAATTTAAAAAAATAGTGTCGAAAGAAAAATTTTGGTAAAAAAAGTTAAATGTTCATTTTTTCCTTCCACATTTCTTCAATTCTTGTGAAGTACCTAAAGGGTTAATAAAGTTCTTGAATGTGGCTTTGAACACGTTGAGGGTGCAGTTTTTAGAATGGTGTCACTTTTGGGTATTTTCTGTCATATTTACCCCTCAAATTCACTTCAAATGTGAGGTGGCCCCTAAAAAAAATGGTTTTGTAAATTTTGTTGGAAAAATGAGAAATTGCTGGTCAACTTTTAACACTTATAACTTCCTAACAAAAAAAAATTTTGGTTCCAAAATTGTGCTGATGTAAAGTAGACATCTTATTTATTAACTAATTTTTGTGACATATCTCTCTGATTTAATGGCATAAAAATTAAAAGTTTGAAAATTGCAAAATTTTCAAAATTTTTGCCATATTTCCATTTTTTTCATAAATAAACGCAAGTTATATTGAAGAAATTTTACCATTATCATGAAGTACAGTATGTCACGAGAAAACTCTCAGAATCGCCAAGATCCGTTGAAGCGTTCTAGAGTTATAACCTCATAAAGAGACAGTGGTCAGAATTGTAAAAATTGGCCTGGTCTTTAACCTACAAAATGGCTTGGTCGTTAAGGGGTTAATGGGGATGTTGAAGTCTCCAAGGATAAGGGTTGGTAGTTCTGAGGACATGAACAGATCCCTCTCTCCACTGACATCATGTGTTGAGGGAGAGACAAGAGGCCCACTTACACTGTAGATTGTTTGCCAATCCCACCAAACTAATTTTTTATGGGTCTATAGCATTTATTTTATTTGTATCACAAAAATGCATTTATTGTAATTGTTTTTGAACTATTTTTTTTAAGTTTCTGTAAAAAAAATTTTACACCCATAATGTGAGTATTTGATATATAATGGTATATAAACATGGTACCAGTATATCATACTTCTAATGAAGAATACTTATTTCTTTAGCTGGAATAAATTTTCTCAGACCAACAGTGCAACTTGTGGCTCACTGATAAAGTTTCTTCCTTCCATACCACAGGTGTTATGAATGTTTTAGAAATGAATTCTGAGCAGAAGCTCCTTCTGGTGGTTGCAGACAGCACTGAACCATTCAATGAGGATTGGCAATCAGGGATCACGGACTGGCTGGATATAAGTGAGGTTTCCCCCCATCATGGTTGCCAGTGATCAATTGTTCTTGTCTCAACGTTGTTTCCTGGTTCACTTGGAAGCTTGCTGAGTCTTGCCTCTTCTCCTGCTCTCAGATAAGATATT
Source organism: Oophaga sylvatica (assembly GCA_033576555.1). Lineage (NCBI taxonomy): Eukaryota > Metazoa > Chordata > Amphibia > Anura > Dendrobatidae > Oophaga > Oophaga sylvatica. The sequence continues at coordinate 14,923,160 of JARQOD010000009.1, forward strand.
TTCTGTTTTTTGTTTTTGTGCTTGCCATTTGTATATTTCGCTGCATTTCTGTGAGGTTGGCCAGGTTCCCCTCCCGGGGGGCTTGGTCTCCTCTCGGTTCCTCTGGAGCCATTGTTGTTTGTTCATTTGCCTTTTCCAGTTTTTTTTTCTGTGGCTGCGGCTTAGTTTTGTTACACCAGAGAACTAATTTAGGTGGTAGAGGTCGTGTGATCTCAGGTGTTTTTGCAATTAGTAGCGTTGTTTTTTTTTAGGGTTTTTTGGATTGCAGTAAGTGTCCTTCCTATCCTTTTCTGTCTAAGTCAGATTGGGCCCCAGCGTTTGCTCATACTATTTTCTGTCTGTGTCTGTATTACCTCTTGTCTAACCGCCATTACATGTTTGGGGGCTTCCTATGTTCTTTGGGGATCTGCTCCGGGGCAGATAGCTTTCCTCTTTCTATCTTTAGGTGTAGTTAGCCTCTCAGGCTGTGACGAGGCGTCTAGGACCAACGTAGGAACGCTCCACGGCTGCCTTTAGTTGTGGTGGTTAGTCAGGGTACTGCAATTCAGTAGATTCCAACCTCTCTGGTGTATTGCCGTTTTTGCCTGCTCTCCTCAGCTACCAAAACATAACACACAGGTCCTGAGTTTGAGTCTCAATAAAGATGATCTCTTAGAAAATGAGGATAATACATTTAATATATGAAGGTGTACTGAGAACAGTTAGACTCTCCACTGTGGAAATAGGACACTATCTGGGAAGATGAGCAACATACAGAAACTACACAAGACATGTCCTGTGGCTTTTATGGGACAGAATATAGAGAAACCAACATAACTTCCAGCACAGATCAGCTTCTTGACTTGCCCCCTGAATCCATTGGGCGCCTGTGTGGCTGAATTGGCTGCACATGGGGTATGTTGGCCCTTGATTATATGGTAAAGTGAACAGTGTGTTATTTAAAACTACAACTTGTTTTGTCAAAACAGAGCCCGCATACAGCTTTCTATCGATGGGGGAAAAAAAAGTTATGGCTCTTGGTAGAATGAAAAGCCAAAGTGAAAAATTAGCCTGATCACAAAGGGGTTAAGGGAACTGGTCAGTGGGTTCCTCGCTCTCCAAACTACAGGTAGCATAAAATCTAGACAGGTTCACTCATTACAGAAAACTATGCTTTATTTTGAAATGCTGCAGAGAAAATATAAATTAATAAACAAGCTGGACACAAAGAGAAGAGTCGATACTCAGGGAGATGAGTCCACTGTGAGGCTCATCTCTGGCTTGTCCCTGCCTACCTTAATTTGATTGACTGATCTCTACACACAATCAAGGAAGCATAATTTTAACTTGTCTTTGTGATGCAAAATAACTGAAAACAGTACAGAAATAGTGCAAAACAAAATACCACTCAGCACTCAATAGCACTCAGCCACCATCATGTAATACCATCATGAGACGTCTATCTGGCTCCAAGTTTAATCTTCCCCAGGACACTAGCCTCAAACATACTGCCAATGTGATGAAGAACTTTCTTCAAAGTAAAAAAAGAAAAAGGAGTATTGGAAACGATGATATGGCCCTACAGAGCCCTGATGTCAACACAATGGAGTCTGTCGGGGATTATGTAGAGAGACAGAAGGATTTGCTCAAGTCTATATCCATAGGACATCTGTGGTTAGTTCTCTAAGATGTTTGGGGCAAACTTCCTGCCAAGTTCCTCCAAAAACTGTAAGTACTAGTATACTGTAAGGTAGTGACTTTCTTGTCAATGCTGCAATGAGGGAGTGACCCAAAAAAAGTTAAACTTAAACGACTTTATTTTTCAACTTACAAACAAATCCAAAACTTTATCCTCCAATTCGCAGCCGGAATGTCTGTGTCAGTCCGTACCAGTCTGTTGCCATGGACGACTGCACCACCATATAATCCATGGGTACAGTAATGGCTTGCTCAAGTCTCTGGTCTGTGTTTAGCTTCACACAGACAGGCCTGCACAGAGCTCCTGCTCTGCTGCATGCAAAACTCAATACTGACACACCCAAACCTTAATTGAAAGTTTAAATGAGAATCGTGGACATGGGCCACTCCCAAGACCCAGAGTGGAGGGAGAGATCTATCCCACTGCCATTCTACAGATCTCTACAGAAATTAAAATTCCATGTCAAGTTTTCTTAAATCTGACTTGTTCAAATAGTTTGATCAAATCCACACTTTGTTTTATTTTGCATTGTAACCACAGCTGTGGCTGTAATTAGAAGGCTCTCCAGTGGGTTTCGTATGCGTCTATGCACATCCTGGAGGGACACATAATCACCCTCGTATATGATTCCCCTGCCACACAGTACCTAGAAGAATTGATGCTTTGAATTTGTTTTGAAAGCAAAGGGTGCTCACAACAAATACTAATTTACCGTAATTTAGATTTCTCTTTTGTTCACTCACTTAGCATTTTGGTAATTGATAAAATAAACCATTTACACTTCTATTACTGAAAGTATTTTTACTTTCCAGCATTTTTTCCATACCTGTCTAAAACTTTTGTACAGTGCTGTAAATTAGCCCAAGGTCTATCTTAATGTCCTGGCATCTGCCACTAGTGGATAAATCTCTGAGTACTGTGACCTGGCATTACACTGCAGCTTTTTACTGTTGTGAAAATAAATATCTGAGGTCCTTTGAGTTCCACATCCAGTTTAGTCTTCACTAAACCTATCATGATACAAAAGAATCCACTATCAGGTTTTTACCAACCCAGTACCTCAAAGCAGCGCAAGTCACTTAATAGAGAAAAGCCAGAACTAATCTGTGTCTGTAGAAGTGCACAAGCTGCAGCCATGGGGCCACGTGTGATCCTCAATGCCCTCCTGTGGTTACAAACATGCTTGACATTGATGGCTGCTCACATGTATTTTCCACGCAAGGAAGAAGAGTAGAGGCAGGTAGCACTGTGGGAATGGGTCAAAAGGCCCCTTTACACTAAGCAAGATCGCTAGCGAGATCGCTGAAACGTCACCGATTTTGTGACGTAGCAGCAACCTAGCCAGCGATCTCGCTTAGTGTGACACTCAGCAACGATCAGCCCTCCTACTGGGTGTCGCTGATCGTCGCTGAATGTCCTGGACCATTTTTTGATCGCTGGTCTCCCGCTGGCCAGCGCGCATCGCTGCGTGTGACAGGCGGGAGACCAGCGATCAGCCAGCCGGAGCTGGTAACCAAGGTACACATCGGGTTTTCATGCGCTGGGCGGCACATGGAAACCCGATGTGTACCTTAGATACCAGCGCGCTGATGCAGGGGAGCTGGTAACCAAGGTACACAGCGGGTTTCTAAGCGCCGAGCGGTGCCTAGAAACCCGATGTGTACCTTGGTTACCAGCTCCCTGCACCAGCGCGCTGGTATCTAAGGTACACTGCCGGTAACTAAGCGACGTGCATCGCTTGTTACCGGCATAGTCGCTGTCCTGATTGCTGCCTGAGCTGCCTGTTTGGCAGCTCAGCAGCGATCATGTAGCGACACACCAGCGATACTGACAAGTGGATATCATTGTCGGGATCGCTGGTGAGTCGTTATGTGTAACGGGACCCTAAGTGTTGGCAGCGGATTATTCTCTGTACTATCCAGCTGTTTAACAGTGAATGTATATTTATTCAGGAAGAAAGATAACACAGCTTACAACTGGTATTTCTTATAGCTTAGGATCTTAGCATCTTGTCTGTCAGTTTGTAAAGTGAAAGTAAAACTGTGCTCCAGCTACACACACACAGTGGGTGAACAGAAACTTCTTGTTTTTTCCATTTAACAGTGCTTTACTGGCAATCTATCACTATTGCTAGCGACAGAGACTCATGCACTATTATACAGTAGTAAATAGCACTTGTTGCAATATATACAATAATAAGCATTATTCCATCACCACCACTCAACAACTACTTATGTTAGTCCCATAGTGGTTCTGAATTCTTCAAACTTTGCTCTTGGAAGGGGCTTTGTAATAGCATCAGCTATCATCTGGTCAGACTCATAATAAACCAAGTAAGCACAATACCCAAGCCCATTTTCCTTAAACAAGGATCGGGCAACACTCAGTACATTAGTATATTTTACAGATCAAGTCACAATTAAGTGACATATGGATCAAGAGTGCTACTCATATTTGAATAAAATCAAAAAATACTTTATTTCAAAATTTAACAAACACAACATATAAAAAGGGTTGCCTCAAACCTATTAATACTACAGCAAGGAGATCAGCTACAGCGGCAGAGAAAAGTTCTGCAATAAAATAGCATAGGTACTGAACTAATTCCTGTCATCTTCAAAATAATCCTTTCCCTTACGCAACATTGTAATCCAATGAAGCTGAACCTAGTAAGTGCGCATAAACATGGGTCAGACTAATCACCAATATTCGCTAAAGTGCCTAGTGCAGAAATATTATTATTACATTGGACCCCATGGTTATGCATAGATTCCTGTATCCAATTTTGCTCCATTAGTTACAGTTACAACAGTATTGAATCATATATTGCAGTGCATGTTAAACATATTGCAGCAGATAACAAATATCAAGACAAATTTCCCTCAATTCACATGTCTAAACTGACACTTATCCAGTCACCAAATGCATACAAATTTCTATTTCCATTCCAATTTGACTAGTTATTGTTTTAGCAGTGATTAATCACATATTTCAACATGCATTGCAGCTGTTCAAAATCATCGGTGAATACCAGGGTCTCCCACTTTACCTAATTTACTATGTCCAAATAGACATTAGACAACTGCCAATGCCTAAGGAAAGAGAGGTAAGATACAAATTACCTGGATCCGTGCTGCAAGGAATGTATATGCACCGTGGCACGCAGTCTCCCTGCACCCCGTGGGAGACCCTGGCATTCATTTTCAGGTCTCTCCAGAGATGCTCAATTGGATTTAGGTCAGGGCTCTGGCTGGGCCAGTCAAGAATGGTCACAGAGTTGTTCTGAAGCCACTCCTTTGTTATTTTAGCTGTGTGCTTAGGGTCCAGAGCACTCTGGAAGAGGTTTTCATCCAGGATATCTCTGTACTTGGCCGCATTCATGTATATGTGTTGACCCCGCACCACAATTGTGGGTTACCAGGGCTATGGGGTACTCGGAGCCGAGCCTGTAGATTTCTATAGGGAATGTCACTGGTAGCGTGGCTCGTTCCGTGTCCCTGGCGGTCAGGCGTTAAAGGGTTTATTTACAGGGGATTTGGTAGATAACAGTTCGTGACGCCACCTGTAGTTTTCTAGTCACTAAGACCAGCGCTGCTGTAGATCTCTGAGGGGATGTTATGGCAGCTAGATGACGGATCCCCCACAGGTGGGACTGGTCCCTCAAAGTCTATGGTTATAATGATGTAGGGTGCAGATAAATGAATCAGTCTCACACCATCCAGCGTCTTTCCATACCTTTTACTTGTCAGATGTTTAGGCAGGTCCCGGGGAGCTGGTCGGGGTGGAGAATGTGCTTCGAGATAACAGCTGAACAGGTTAGAGGCCTCCTTTACTTCCAATATGATGAGTCCAACTAGCATAGAGCTAAGTTAACTCCGAATACTCCAGCTAACTCCATAGCTGTACTGCCCGGTCAGCATTGTGGTGGAGCCTTCCATGTGGTGAAACTAGGTTCTTACTTTTGCTTGGCCTAGCTCAAAGTCCCTATTCCACCTGACTCCGGTTACGTACCGACACTTCAAGGGCTGCTTTCTGCGACCTAAGGTCCAGTAAGACTCTGGTTGTTCCGTTACTATGCGTGAAGCGATAGCAACACTTCGGTCCCCAGTGACCGGGTAAATTGTGCAGGTAATCCTATACCTAAGGCACTGCTCCAATTCCTTCCACTGCGCCCTTCGCCCTGTTCGCGCTCTTAACATAAGCACTCCACACTTCCTATGGTAATAAAAGTCAATCCTTTCTTACTTCTTCCTTGGAGCTCGCTGACAGATTCTCAGTATTCTCCTAGTTCAGGAACACATCAACTGAACTTCACTGTCCTTGGGACAGGCGACTGAAGTTTCTGCTGCAAACTTCCCTTTCTCCAAAGCTGTCTCCGTCTGTCTGACTTTAGCTCACCCAGAGCTCTGACAGGAAATTGCAATCTGATCTCCTCTCCTCCCTCCGAGTCCAGACTAGACTCCTCTGTCCGAAGACAGGAAAACAGACTGAGCTCTGCTGCATGTCACTACCTTATATACCCTATGGGTGTGTCCAAGTGTGTGATGGAGTGAATGGATATCAAGCATTAAACTGTTACCTCTCCGCACATCCTCCAGGATTTTATGTGTGCCTTACACACCAGGGCTACACATATACTTCAATTGCAACCAGTCGTCCTGTCCCTGCAGCTGAAAAACACCCCATAGCATGATGCTGCCACCACCATGTTTCACTGTTGGGATTGTATTGGGCAGGTGATGAGTAGTGCCTGGTTTTCTCCACACATACCACTTAGAATTATCACCAAAAAGTTCCATCTTTGTCTCATCAGACCAGAGAATCTTATTTCTCATAGTCTGGGAGTCCTTCATGTGTTTTTTTTAGCAAACTCTATGCGGGCTTTCATAGGTCTTGCACTGAGGAGAGGCTTTTGTCGGGCCACTCTGCTATAAAGGACTGACTGGTGGAGTGTTGCAGTGATAGTTGACTTTGTGGAACTTTCTCCCATCTCCCTACTGCATCTGTGGAGCTCAGCCACAGTGATCTTGGGGTTATTCTTTACCTCTCTCACCAAGGCTCTTCTCCCACGATTGCTCAATTTAGCTGGGCGGCCAGGTCTAGGAAGTCTTCTGGTAGTCCCAAATTTCTTCCATTTAAGGATTATGGAGGCCACTGTGCTCTTAGGAACCTTGAGTACTGCAGAAATTCTTTTGTAACCTTGGTCAGATCTGTGCCTTCCACAATTCTATCTCTGAGCTCCTTGGCCAGTTCCTTTGACCTCATGATTCTCATTTGGTCTGACATGCACTGTGAGCTGTGAGGTCTTATATAGACAGGTGTGTGCCTTTACAAATCAAGTCCTATCAGTTTAATTAAACACAGCTGTACTCCAATGAAGGAGTAGAACCATCTCAAGGAGGATCACAAGGAAATGGAAAGCATGTTACTTAAATATGAGTGTCTGAGCAAAAGGTCTGAATACTTATGACCATGTGATATTTCAGTTTTTCTTTTTTAATAAATTTGCAAAAAATTTTACATTTCTGTTTTTTTCAGTAAAGATGGGGTGCAGAGTGTACATTAATGATAAAAAATTAACTTTTTTGAATTTACCAAATGGCTGCAATGAAACAAAGAGTGAAAAATTTAAAGGGGTCGGAATACTTTCCCTACCTACTGTATGTCTTGAGTTTCTTTCAAATATTGAAGAACTCTCTTAACAGCATTCTAGTCTTTTTGGTGTGGTTTTTACACATATCTGCAGAGAATTCCAATTGTTGCTTCAATATCCAGTCGAGTCATAGTTGCTATGTATAGAAGTTCCCCCACTGCCTGAATGTATTTGTGATTGTTAGGTAACAGATCATGTTCTCCTTCCAACTGTAAGGTTGAGGTTCCATTGGCTTCTGACAGTCGAAACTGATTCAGAGTTGAGTTGATTTTTGAACTTTGGCTTCCATCTTCTTCTCTTTGAACCTGGATTCCTAGATAATATGTCACATTTCCAAGGTCTTTAGTTTCAAAATGCAGATACAGATTTTTAGTCATCTTTGCAATTTCTGTTTCCTCGATGAACCATAATCACTTTGTCTAGATATAAGAGACTATACATCCACTTTCTGTCTGTACATTTTGTATATAAACACAGATCTGCTTGATCTCTTTTAAATCCTGCTTTCAATAAAACTTTGTTCATTTTAGTGATCCATGCTCTTGCCAATTGCTTAAGATCGTAGAGAGATTTTTGAAGTTTGCAAATGAGATTCTCTTCACCCTCTTCCTCACGTTGAGCCATGTACAAGTTATTTTCAATGTCACCATTTAAAAAGGCAGTTTTGATGTCCAAATGTCTGACAAATATCTTCTATACAGCAGCTATAGGCAGGAAAGGTGGTCTGCTTAGCAGCTGGAGAAAATGTGGCATCATAATCTTTACCATATTTCTGAGAAAATCCTTTTGCGACAGGTTCTGAAACACAGGATGAACTCAGGTTTAGGTACAGGTTCAGAGCTCAGGCCTAGGCCAGACAGGCACAGGGAGGGTTCAGGTACAGACAAGACCTGACACTGGATTTAGCAGCTTAGAGAGAAGCTAGACACTAAAGTACTAGATGTTGAACAGGAAAGGAACCGCAGGTGCAGATGTGTCGACCCGCCACCACAATTGTGGATTACCAGGGCAATGGGGTACTCAGAGCCGAGCCCATGGAAGTCTATGGGGATGTCACAGGTAGCGGTGGTTCGGTCTGTGGCCCTGGCGGTCTGGCGTATGTTGGGGGAATATTTACAGGGGATAGATATATTTACAGTTCGTGACGCCACCTGTAGTCTCTGGTAATTTGTACCAGCGCTGCTGTAGATCTCTGAGGGGATGGTGAGGCAGCTAGATGTCGGGTCCCCTACAGGTGGGACTCTTCCCTCAGGTCGATGGTTATGGTGGGGTTGTGCAGGCATGCAATTAAATAACTCAGTCTCACACTGTCAGCGTCTTTCCATACCTTTTACTTGTAAGATGGTAAGGCAGGTCCCAGGGAGGCTGATGGGGTTGATGGAGGATGAGTTTTGAGGCAACGGCTGAGCAAGGCAGGGGCCTCCTTTACTTTCCAATGATGATGAGTCCAACCAGCATAAAGCGTAGTTCACTCCTGAAACTTCAGCTATTTCAAAGCTGTACTGCCCGGTCAGTTTTGTGGTGGAGCCTTCCAGTGATGAAACTAGGTTCTTCTATGCTTGGCCTAGCTCAAAGTTCCTATTCCACCTGACCCCTGTTACGTACTGACACTTCAAGGGCTGCTTTCTGTTACCTAAGGTCCAGTAAGCCTCTGGTTTTTCTACCACTATGCGTGAAGCTATAGTGATGCTTCGGTCTCCAGTGACCGGTGACAATGTGCAGGATACTTCAATCCTAAAGCACTTCTGATTTCCTTCCACTGTGCCTTTCGACTTGCTCAAACTCTCAATCTCAGCACTGACTAGGCTAAGGTGAACTGGCTCACCTGTACTAGCCTCCACTACTGTACTGTCTCTCTGAATCGACAGGAATCTTGGTGCTCCAGACAGGCACTCCTTCTCTCTCCCTTCACCTCAGGAGACACTACTAGACTCTCTTGTGCTCAAAACCACACCCCTCTACACCCTGCTGGGTGTGTCCGAAGTATATGTGATGTCATGTAGAGCCTTAACCGTTACCTCTCCACTCATCCTCCTGGTATTGTGTACCTTAAATACCAGGGCTACACATTCCCCCATGGTAAACGACAGCACTCCCGGGCTGTGAAATACAAAGAGACAATTTTTGTTTATGCATTAAACATTAACATTAACTCGTCCCATCCGGGAGGTAAGGATTTCTTGAACGTTGCAAAACAAAACAATAAATATAGAAAAATACAAAATATTAAATAGACATGTTCATAAATAAACGACAATATTCTTGTGAAGGACCCGCACCAAACCTTCAACGTGGGTCCTGGGTGGGCTGCAGGACATATGAATGCAGACCTCACTCAGTGCCTCACCACACGGGTTTTATGTTCAGAGGTAAGTCAAGGCTTCGTGTGAAACCATTATAAGGCACCTTAGTGCAACTATTTACAAGATAAGTTCTGGGCTGGCACAGTCCTCAGCCTCTCAGTCCATTATAAGACACATATATATATATACTTTTTACAATATTCACATTAATTTGTTATAATTACTGCTGGTATCGAATGGGTATCTTCCCTTTTGTGATTCGCTCTGATCTACGTGGAGTAGCTTCAGGTATATTAAGTTGTGATCTGTCTGCACTGCGTAACGGCAAACTATAGAACTGCCTCAATCTTTCTATGGATCTGGCAAGCGTACTGATGGCTGGGCGGTGTGAGTCAGCTTCACCAGGGGATCCCATAGTATGGGGCGCTGCTTCTGATGATCCTTCCTGAGATTCCGTAGGTTGAGGTTTGCTGGAATGGGTAACTCCTGAACTGGCTCAACTGGCACCACGGGCACAACTGGAGGTAGAACTTCCTCTTGTGGCTGATAAAACTGCAACACCGGAACTATTACAGCATCTCCCAGTCGGGGCCAATCCGCAGGAAAATCTCCCAGATCCGTGTGTATGACCTCTTCCTTTCCTTCCTCTTGATTGATGACAGGGTTCTTTTCACAAAGCTTTAAGGGTTCTGGACACAATTTCAAATGGTCTCTGGACACAGTGGTTATTGTTCTTCCTCCGTCCTTACTGATGATACAAACTTTTCTGTTGTCATATTTAGAATCTTGTACAACGTAGGGTTCTTGTTCCCACTGGTTATCCAATTTGTGCATTTTCCTTTTCCTTTTTAATACCACTTCTCCAGGCATCAAAGGCTTGGCAAGAGCATTTCTGTTGTAAATATCTTCCTGTTTCTCCCGTGCCTTGTTGAGACTTTCTTCTACACAGATTTGCACTCGTCTGTACTGCTCTTGCCGATTGATGTCCCAGTTTTCAATGGCGTCGTCTGCCTCCGGTTCTACCACTCCAAGTTCTAAATCCATTGGTAGTCTTCCGGGCCTTGCTCTCATAAGATAGGCTGGAGTGCAGTTAGTAGAACTTACAGGTATATGGTTATACAAGTCAACCAAATCAGGTAGTAAGTCCGGCCATCGATTTCTGTCTTCCAACGGTATGGATCTCAACAAGTCAAGGACAATATGGTTCATTTTTTCGCAAAGACCGTTGGTTTGAGGGTGGTATGGCGTTGTTCTAATTTTCTTGCACCCGTACATGTGACAGAATTCCTTGAATAAATCAGCTTCGAAAGCAGGTCCTTGATCGGTTAATACTTGCTCCGGATACCCATGCGGTCTGCAGAAGCTTGCTTGAAAGGTTTTCGCGGCCGTCACTGCGGTCTGGTCCTTAACTGGAACAACCACCAGAAATCTGGAGTAATGGTCCACCATGGTCAGGGCGTATGAGTATCCAGATCTACTTGGCGACAGTTTGACGTGGTCCAGGGCCACAATCTCCAGGGGGCGAGTCGTCCGGATAGGTTGCAGGGGTGCCTTCTGACTACCGTAGTCCTTCCTTCTGAGACCACAGGGTCCACAGTTCCGACACCACCTCTCAATGGAGCTGCGCATCCCTACCCAGTAGAACCGGCATCTCAACAGGGTCTCCAGCTTTCTCCAGCCAAAGTGTCCTGCTTGATCGTGGTATGCTTCCAACACCATTGGGACGTCTGCCTTGGGGACCACGATTTGCCAGACCATCTCATGGGTTCTGGGGTTGACGTATCTCCTGCACAACTTCTCACGGTATAGGAACAACCTGCTTTTCTCGTTCCACAAGAGCTTGGCTGACATAGGTGCATCCTTTTCCAAAGAGGAGCCTTCCTGTCTTAACAACTCCTTGATGCGGCTGACCACTGGATCACTGTCCTGAGTCTCTTTCCAGCTGTGATGGGGTAAAGGATTTAATGTTGCACCATACTGCTTTCTGTTGACTCGATGCTCGTGGACTACCCCATTTCGATGGAACGCAGGTAGCTCAATTTCTTCCAGGTCGTCCGATTCTTCTTCCGTATCAGAGTCATGCGGCATTCGAGACAACGCGTCAGCATTAGCATTCTTTCGACCTGCCCGGTACTTGATAGTAAACTGGTAATTGGACAACCGAGCCATCCATCGCTGCTCCATGGCACTCAGCTTGGCGGTTTCCAGGTGCGTTAAGGGGTTGTTATCTGTAAACGCAGTGAACCGATTGGAGGCCAGATAATGCTTAAATCTTTCAGTAATGGCCCAGACCAGCGCCAGAAACTCCAGCTTGAAGCTGCTATAATTTTCCGGATTCCTTTCAGTTGGCCTGAGTTTTCTGCTGGCATATGCGATGACTTTTTCTTGGCCATTCTGCTTCTGACTGAGAACTGCTCCCAACCCTTCATTTCTGGCGTCGGTGTACAACAGGAACGGTTGACTGTAATCAGGATAGGTTAAGATCTCATCACCTGTAAGGATCTCCTTCATCTTTTGGAATGCTTCAGCCTGTTCCTTACCCCAATTAAAGGGAGGGTTTCTGCTCTTTAGGGATTGTCCTACTAGGAGGTCCTGTAAAGGAGCTGCCTTCTTCGTGTAATCTTTCACGAATCTCCTGTAGTAACCCGTTAGTCCCAGGAACTGTCGCACTTCCTTAAGGTTCTTCGGCTCCGGCCACTTCTGGATGGCAGTGACTTTCTCTGGGTCCGGCGCTACTCCTTCCGAACTGACGATGTGCCCCAAGTATTGTACCTTCTGTTTGAGTAGATGGCATTTTGAGGGTTTTAATTTCATCCCGTACCTGGACAGGGACTCAAATACTTCTGCCAGGTGCTTCAGATGGTCCTCATAAGTCTTGGAATACACGATGACGTCGTCTAGGTATAGCAGCACGGTTTCAAAATTGAGATGTCCCAGGCAGTTCTCCATCACTCTCTGAAATGTTCCTGGGGCACTACTGAGCCCAAACGGCATTCTGTCGAACTCACAGAGCCCCATTGGGGTGGTGAAAGCCGTTTTCTCACGATCCTCCTCAGCCACAGCCACTTGCCAGTAACCACTAGTCAGATCAAGGGTAGAAAAGTAGTTAGCCGTTTTCAGAGCAGCTAATGATTCCTCTATGCGTGGTAACGGGTATGCATCCTTGTGTGTTATGCGGTTCACCTGCCTGTAATCCACACACATTCTCATACTACCATCTTTCTTTTTAACCAGAACTAGAGGGGCTGCCCAGGGGCTACAACTATCCCTTATCACCCCGGCCTTCTTCATATCATGTAACATTTCTTTAGCCTTCTGATAATGGGCTGGAGGTATAGGCCTATACCGCTCCTTGATGGGAGGATGACTGCCTGTAGGGATATGATGTTGGACTCCCTTAATTACCCCAAAATCAAGTGGGTGCTTGCTAAACACTTGGGCATACTCTTGCACCACCCGTAATACCCCTTGCTTCTGGTGAGCGGGAGTGGTGTCCGTCCCAACATGGAGTTGCTGACACCACTCCGCCACCTGAGTTGCTGGGTCATTGTCCTCCGCTATTTGACAGGAGTCTAAGGACTCAGCCGGGAGAATAGAATTATTGTCGACAGCACGTAGTTTAGCAATGGTTGCATAACGGGGTAAATTTACCTCATCATCTCCCCAATTGAGAAGCCGTACCGGTACTCTTCCATTCACCACTTCTACTACTCCTCTAGCAGTCATAAGTGTAGGTCTATGTTCTGAATGGTGGGGTTCTACTACAGCTTGGTAATTCTGTCCTCTCAGACCTATGGCTGCCCTGCACCAGATGATCATTTCACTCATTGGGGGTATCACAATAGGATCCGAGTCAGTGACCCGTACATTACCAATTTCGCCGTCTGTAAGCTTCGCTTGCTGCTGACACACCAGGGCCCGGATCTCTCTTTGGATTACTCCTTTCTGCCTTGGTCGGGCAATCTCAGCGAGCTGTTGGAGCAAGAACACAACTTCTCCCAAACAATTACCGATAATGTTAGTGCCCAAAATTATATTTAAACCGTTCTCCTCATTTGCAGTCTTTACTACCAGAAGCCCCTGGTCTTTCAACTCCTCTCTGCCCACCTTTACATCTACACATTTTGTCCTGAGTACTTCTACAGGAATACCATTAGAAGCATATACGGTAAAGTCAGGGCTCGGGGGTTTAAGACTGTCCATTGACCAGAACTTAGTATATAGGGCATCAGGTATTAGGGTCACCTGGGACCCAGTGTCTAACAATGCCGGAACTGCAATACCATCTAAGATGATAGACAGGTAGGGTCGCCCACCCACATACCTGCGGTTCCAGTCTAAGGGGCCTGACGGGTATTCTCCTGGGTGTTGGCCCTTGGACCCAGGTTCTGCCCGTTTAAAGGACACTGTGGAGACATATGACCTTTCCGGTTGCATCGATAACAGATGATCTCTCGACGAGGAGGGTGTTGATCAGAGGTCGCTCCTGGGGGTGGCGTTGTCCTCCTCCGGGGGGGCGACGTCTTCTTTCTTCTCCGGTGCATCCACGGGACGTCTTCTGGGCAGTCAGCTAACAAGATCTTCCCTTCCTCCTCTTTCCGCAGCTGCAGGGCACTCATTACAGCAGCCAGATTTTTAGTCAGCTGGCGCACCTCTGAGCGCAGACAATCCAATTCACTGGGAGGTGTCACCTGCGTTTTGGTTTCGGCCACTAACGGGGAACAGGGGGTTACTGCCGGTTCCAGAGTGACTTCACCCTGATGATGTTGGGTTGCCACCTCAGGTTTGCCCAGGGGCCGCAGCCCTTTTATTGCCATGTCTTCTAGGGCATCAAAGGTAGCATCCGGATGATCTAAGGACCACCAGTTTACAGTTCTGCGTTCCTCTTGGGATCTCAATCCCTGGATAAATTGTTCTTTCAGCATTTTATTCTCATCGATAGCATTTAAATTATTAATCTGCTTAAGAGCTCTCAGGGCTCCTTGTAGTCGGCAAGCGTAGTCCCGGATGCTGTCACCTGGCTGTTGTGAACAGTGATAGAAGGCCATCCGGAGATCCGTTTCTGTGCGGTCTTCAAATATGGCATGCAGCTTAAGGAAGATCGCAGGTACCGACTCCTGATCAACGGTATCCCAAGTCTCCACTTCCCTCTCAGCAGCGCCAGTTAGCTGCCCTATTAGCACAGCAGCTTTTTGTCTCTCAGGCATGGAGTACATTTCTAGGATGCTGCATAACTTCCGCTTGAAGCCTGCTAATGTGCCTGGCTCACCGCTGTACTGGGGAAGCCATTTCGCCCCAGGCATATATGGGAGCGTTAGTGGCATGATCGGGACTACCGGACTGGGTGCTGGACCTGCACCCCCATCTGGCGCTACAATACCAGGCGGTGCGGGATTGGGGCCTCCGGCCGGGGCCGCACTGTCAGCCGGTTGTTGTGACATCTTAGCGCCCCCTTGGTTAAACGGAGCCTACCGGTTTCAGATGCTGCTACTTCACAGGCACAGCAGTGGGAACAGGACCTTCGTCGCAGGCGCTCTGATGTCAGAGCGTTCACTTCCTGTTGCAGGACCTGCCGCTGAGTCAGAGCCGGGGGCGTGTCCAAGACTTTGCGCGCTCTTTCAGGTACGCCCACCTTCTTCTCCAGCGCCTTAGGGCGCGAATCTGGCGGCGAATATGGCGGTATTTGGCGCCAAACAATAGCAACAGTCTTTTTCATCAAAACACTCCACAGGCACACAGGGCTCGCAATGCTGCAAGTTTCGGATCCTGTTCGTGACGCCAAAGTTTTGTGTCGACCCGCCACCACAATTGTGGATTACCAGGGCAATGGGGTACTCAGAGCCGAGCCCATGGAAGTCTATGGGGATGTCACAGGTAGCGGTGGTTCGGTCTGTGGCCCTGGCGGTCTGGCGTATGTTGGGGGAATATTTACAGGGGATAGATATATTTACAGTTCGTGACGCCACCTGTAGTCTCTGGTAATTTGTACCAGCGCTGCTGTAGATCTCTGAGGGGATGGTGAGGCAGCTAGATGTCGGGTCCCCTACAGGTGGGACTCTTCCCTCAGGTCGATGGTTATGGTGGGGTTGTGCAGGCATGCAATTAAATAACTCAGTCTCACACCGTCAGCGTCTTTCCATACCTTTTACTTGTAAGATGGTAAGGCAGGTCCCAGGGAGGCTGATGGGGTTGATGGAGGATGAGTTTTGAGGCAACGGCTGAGCAAGGCAGGGGCCTCCTTTACTTTCCAATGATGATGAGTCCAACCAGCATAAAGCGTAGTTCACTCCTGAAACTTCAGCTATTTCAAAGCTGTACTGCCCGGTCAGTTTTGTGGTGGAGCCTTCCAGTGATGAAACTAGGTTCTTCTATGCTTGGCCTAGCTCAAAGTTCCTATTCCACCTGACCCCTGTTACGTACTGACACTTCAAGGGCTGCTTTCTGTTACCTAAGGTCCAGTAAGCCTCTGGTTTTTCTACCACTATGCGTGAAGCTATAGTGATGCTTCGGTCTCCAGTGACCGGTGACAATGTGCAGGATACTTCAATCCTAAAGCACTTCTGATTTCCTTCCACTGTGCCTTTCGACTTGCTCAAACTCTCAATCTCAGCACTGACTAGGCTAAGGTGAACTGGCTCACCTGTACTAGCCTCCACTACTGTACTGTCTCTCTGAATCGACAGGAATCTTGGTGCTCCAGACAGGCACTCCTTCTCTCTCCCTTCACCTCAGGAGACACTACTAGACTCTCTTGTGCTCAAAACCACACCCCTCTACACCCCTGCTGGGTGTGTCCGAAGTATATGTGATGTCATGTAGAGCCCTTAACCGTTACATCTCCACTCATCCTCCTGGTATTGTGTACCTTAAATACCAGGGCTACACACAGACAGGCAGGGAACCACAGGCGCAGGCAGGCAGGGAACCGCAGGCGCAGGCAGGCAGGGAACTACAGGTGAGGGCAGGTATGGAACTGCAGGTGCGGGCAGACAGGGAACCACAGGTGCGGACTGATGGAGGTACTTGTTCAGACACAACAGGTTTGGAGGAAGGTACTATTTCAGACACATCACGTGTGGAAGTAGTTACTAATTCAGACACTGATAGATTCAGAGACAGGTCCAGATTACAACATAACAGGTTCATGGAAAAATCCAGATTTAGATGTAAACAGGTTCAGGGTTAGGTCCTGATTCAGACACAATAGATCCAGGAATAGGTCCTGATTCAGACACTGCAGGTTCAGGTTTTAGACCCCAGCCAGACAGGCCCAGTGGAAGCAGATACAAGGTACAGATTCCGAGTTCAGAGACAGAAACAGAACCGGACCTGGCAACTTAGTAGCTGCACCAACACTAAAGAAGAATGCCGGTGCTCAGACACCTCCAAACAGGTGGAGGAGCCTTAAGTACTAAGTGCCTGCCAGAAATTGGATGAGGACACATTAGGAGCATGTGCACTGTCTCTTTAAGAAACAGGAAGTGCACGTGTGTGCGCCTTAAGCATGCTGCCAGGAAACGTGCACAGCAAGCAGAGGACAAGGAGCTCACTGCACGGTCCAGGATGGCGAGTATGTTGGTGTCCTTGCATGGTGGGGGAAGGGAAACCATGCAGAGATGCAGGCAATGGTGTTACACCTTACCTTCAGAGTCATACTTGGTCTTAAAACACACTTACATTTTATTGCGTTCCTGCCTTGTGGTAATTTGGTGAGTTTCCAAGTTTGAAGTTAATGAAGGGACTTCACTTCCTCATTAGCAGCGTTAATCCACTTCAGTTTTTTATGGACAGATAGTTGTTGCATCTCATCCCATGACTGCAGCTCTGACTCAGGGAGTTTTTTTTACAAAGTAGGATAGACACTTAGATGGTATACCCTTGTTTGATCTCAAGGATCTATTGACTTCCGGTTCACCTGATTTTTTTGTTGCTTCTTCAGTGGTTGAAGAATCTAACCAAACTTCTACATCCATTTCCTTGTGATTTTGAAATTGTCACTGAGATTGTTGTTGCTTCAGCTGGACTACTGGCAGGGCCGCCATCAGGGCATTACAGCCCTTACTAATGTATGGGGCCCGGTGCTTTAGGGGGGCCCGCCCGCCGCCCCAGCACGCTGGCAGCACGGTCCGGCAGCAGGCGCAGCACTTCGCTGCTTTATATTCCCCACTGTCCCCAGTCCTGACCTCCTGGCTGGCAAATTAAATGGGCAGGCACTGTAGCTTTAAGCTACAGTCCGCCCTGATGCATCATGGTCCAGCCGTGACGTCACACGCTGCTCTGCTCCACTTCCTCATTCTGGAGCAGAGCGAGCAGCGTGTCACGTCCGTGTGTTGTGCCTGACACATACTGCCACGTGGCTGGGAGCAGCGGACCGGACCGGGTGCAGGCGGCAGGCGAGCTTAGCAAGGTGAGTAGTCTGTCGTAGGGGGGGCCCGGCCAGGACAGCCGCAGCGCCAGCATCCACCACGCACCACCAACAGGGCCCAGGGCAGGAAGGGGGGCCCAGCATCCACCAAATGGGCCCCCAGGGCAGGCGGGGGGGCCCGCAGGCGCAGCATCCAGCAACAGGGGCCCTGGGGACCCTGTTGGTGGATGCTGCGGGCCCCTCCTGCCTGCCCTGGGCTGGGGCCCTGTTGGATTGCTGCGTGTGGCCGCCCCCCCCTGCCTGCTCATCATATGGGGCATAAAATCTATGGAGCATCATATGGCGGCATAATCTTTGGAGCATCATATGGGGCATAATCTATGGAGCATCGTATGGGGCATAAAATCTATGGAGCATCATATGGGGCATAAATCTATAAGAGCATCATATGGCGGCATAATCTTTGGAGCATCGTATGGCGGCATAATCTATGGAGCATCATATGGCAGCATAATCTTTGGAGCATCATATGGCGGCATAATCTTTGGGGCATCATATGGCGGCATAATCTGTGGGGCATCATATGGCGGCATAATCTGTGGGGCATCATATGGCGGCATAATCTTTGGAGCATCATATGGCGGCATAATCTTTGGAGCATCATATGGCGGCATAATCTGTGGGGCATTATATGGCGGCATAATCTTTGGAGCATCATATGGGGCATAAAATTTATGGAGCATCATATGGGGGCATATTCATCTATGGGGCATCATATGGCGGCATAAAATCTATGGAGCATCATATGGGGGCATATACATCTATGGGGCATCATATGGCGGCATAAAATCTATGGAGCATCATATGGGGGTATAAAATCTATGGGGCATCATATGGGGCATAAAATATATGGAGCATCTTATGGGGGCGTAACTTTTATGGAGCATCAGAAATACAGTGTGTGTGTATGTATATATATATATATATATATATATATATAATTTCAATTAGTTAAAAAAAATGTATGTGACACATTCCCTTGAAGAAAGATAATTAAAATATACAAAAAAAAAGTTACCGAATGTTTAAGAGGTTAGAGTAGAGTAGGGCCCTGCCAATAGAGTCTACCTTGTCGTGGTAGGAAGAGCAAAATTCACTGCACACTACAATTGATTACTATGCAGAAAAATATTTTTATTTGAAAAATTATCCAATCCAAAAGAAGAAGAATAATATGTACAATATACAGATACCCAACGTTTCGACCCTCCCGGATCTTAATCATGGGGTACTAGAGAAAAATAGAAGAAACATAGTGTGAGGCAATTATATACAGTGATTACATATATAACATATATACAGATATGGGCTGGATCATATATAATTGATTGCGAAAAATGTCATGTAGATAATAATCCAGAAAGTAGAATATATCGTTAAAGTACATAAGGAGCCTCACTATACAATCTCAACATGGAGATATATAGAGTAACGATTTATATAATCATAGTAGAACAAAAGCACAATGATATAAGAAACAAAGAAGTAGCGCATTTCTACCTTGTAAAATTAGTACAACAGAGATATGGCACATAGTAGAGGCAATAAATTCCTTGTAAATTCCCTTATAGCAGAGCCAGATGCTGCAGATATCAAAATTATTAATTAAATAAATATAGGGAAATAGGGGTCACCATCATTGAAATGTCAGAGATTACCTGCTGTGTACAAAGAGCAGGAGTTAAATGTATCCAGAATAGGGTAAAGTCTGTCCTGAGTGGCGTCCTGATAGCCTGTACAGGGCAAATGGAACACAAATTTGGCAGATGGAGTGGACTATTTACATGAAAACATACCTTGGTGGATGAAATGAGAATATAGGCGGCGCACCTGCGCCCTGCCGTGTACAGAAAGTAGGGGTTAAATGTGCCCTGGATGGGGTTAAAACGTCCTGGATGGCGTCCACAGAGCCTACATGGGTAAATGTGGCATAAGTTGCAGCCCAGAGTGATGGCAGATGGGGTGAACCGCTTTGAATCAAAGACATACCTTAAGAAGCGAATGTACAGGTTTACAGGCAGCGCTCCTGCGCCCTGCCTTGTCTGCTGGGTGACCAGGTGTATGGGAAGGGAGCAAATGGGGGTTTAAATGCGGAGCCGTGTACCGCCGGACCGGAAGTGCGTCATCCGGACCGGAAGTGACACGGCGCAACATGATCTGATGTAATCGCGCATGCGCGATAGCGGTAGTGGCCGCCATGTTTTCGGTGGGAAAAAGCAAATATAAGCAGGACTATGAGAGACACTAATCTGTATAAGAGACAAAATCTAGGGGGGGGAGACTAGAGGCCTGCATGTGGCGCTGTGTCACTTCCGGTCTGGATGACGCACTTCCGGTCCGGCTTTACACGGCTCCGCATTTAAACCCCCATTTGCTCCCTTCCCATACACCTGGTCACCCAGCAGACAAGGCAGGGCGCAGGAGCGCCGCCTGTAAACCTGTACATTCGCTTCTTAAGGTATGTCTTTGATTCAAAGCGGTTCACCCCATCTGCCATCACTCTGGGCTGCAACTTATGCCACATTTACCCCATGTAGGCTCTGTGGACGCCATCCAGGACATGTTTTAACCCCATCCAGGGCACATTTAACCCCTACTTTCTGTACACGGCAGGGCGCAGGTGCGCCGCCTATATTCTCATTTCATCCACCTCCAAAGGTATGTTTTCATGTAAATAGTCCACTCCATCTGCCACTGTAATGGGCTATAATTTGTGTTCCATTTGCCCTGTACAGGCTATCAGGACGCCGCTCAGGACAGACTTTACCCTATTCTGGATACATTTAACTCCTGCTCTTTGTACACAGCAGGTAATCTCTGACATTTCAATGATGGTGACCCCTATTTCCCTATATTTATTTAATAATTTTGATATTATCTGCAGCATCTGGCTCTGCTATAAGGGAATTTACAAGGAATTTATTGCCTCTACTATGTGCCATATCTCTGTTGTACTAATTTTACAAGGTAGAAATGCGCTACTTCTTTGTTTCTTATATCATTGTGCTTTTGTTCTACTATGATTATATAAATTGTTACTCTATATATCTCCATGTTGAGATTGTATAGTGAGGCTCCTTATGTACTTTAACGATATATTCTACTTTCTGGATTATTATCTACATGACATTTTTCGCAATCAATTATATATGATCCAGCCCATATCTGTATATATGTTATATATGTAATCACTGTATATAATTGCCTCACACTATGTTTTTTCTATTTTTCTCTAGTACCCCATGATTAAGATCCGGGAGGGTCGAAACGTTGGGTATCTGTATATTGTACATATTATTATTACGGCACTGGCACTTTCTTCTTTTGGATTGGATAATTTTTCAAATAAAAATATTTTTCTGCATAGTAATCAATTGTAGTGTGCAGTGAATTTTGCTCTTCCTATATTTGTTGGTGCCGCTTAGGACCAATTCACCAGCATCTCCTGTACACTAGACTTGAGTGCACACCATTTCACCCATATTACCTTGTCGTGGTGGTGGCTTAAAAAAATCTTTTGGTCAAAACAAAAGCTGATGTCTACGCATGTGATTTGATGTTAATGTGTCATTGGTGAGGCGTGGTGCAGAAGTGGAGTTTTTCCAAGAAAAGGCGGAGGGATTTTGGATGGTTCGCGTGGTGGGGGAGGAGCTAGGTTGGAGGCGGAACTGGGGGTGGAGTCTCAAGGGGGGCCCCATAAATTTTGCCAGTATGGGGCCCCGAAATTCCTAGTGGCAGCCCTGACTACTGGTATGATGTCATGATATTTTAGCGACACAAAGTTCTCATGAATCATTACATCTATATATAGAATATAGAATTTAGGATGCATGATATAGAATTCTGCACCTGGAAATGGACAAGGTCACAGTAAGCATTATAAGGTGACGTCACTAAGGAGAAAAAATGCACACTTGCATAGCACTTGCATGGCATACTGATGCTAGGTGAGACAAGTTGAGAAAAAAACGCATGACACTTGCATGATCTCCAAGTTTCCTAGCTCAGAAACTCAGCTACTTTTTAAGCGCACATGTGATCGAACCCTAAACCTGCATATCTTGGCCCTTATTGAGCTTAGACCGATACAGCTTTCTCATGAAATAGAGCTTATTGCTGAGATTTATCCTTTCATGCACTTTCTGCAGCTGTTTCTTTTGCAGTTTCACTTTTACATACATACACAATGTGATCATCATCTATACTCAGGGAGATGGGCTTTGTGCTTTTTGACCCTTCTCTACCCAGTTTTTTGGTAGTAGGTCAAGTGTGTATTTACACATTCCTTCTCTTATCAGCAGCATCTTTACCTTGAATTTCCAGGATTCATAGTTCCGGTTAGTCAGATTTGGCACTGTGAACTTCACAGAGTTGCTGCTGGTGGCCATCTTTGCTTTTTCTTAGTTCACTGTTGTTGCCTCTCCTCTGGGTTTCTGGGTCTCTGGGCCCATAACCTGTTGGCGGCGGATTAATATCTGTACTGTCTAGCCATTCAACAGTGAATATGTATTTATTCAGGAACAAAGATAGCACCTCTTACAACTCGTATTTCTTATAGCTTAGGATCTGACATGTGCCCCTAACAGCCATAGGTGGAATTATGATCCACCCGCAGCTGTTAAAATGTTAAATATCACTGTCAATCTCTGACAGCGGCATTTAATATAATCGCGCAGTAAACATGTCACAAATCCCGCCCGTATCACACTATCTTGGGTCCTCGATGAGTTGGCATGACAACCCGGGGTGTGCAGGAGACCCCTATGGTTGTCATTGCTGGATAGCTATGAATGCCGCCCAGTGGCCAACGCTCATAGCAGAGGTGCTATGTGCAGCACAAGCAATCAGAAGATCGCAGCTTCAAGTCTCCATAGGAGAGTTAGTAAAAAGTAAAAAAAGTGTTTTTTAAAAATATTAAAAAAATATTAAAGTTTAAATCACCCCCCATTCAAAGTAAAACAATAATTAAACAAATTCACATATTTGGAATCACCGCGTTCAGAATCGCCCGATCTATCAATCTATAAAAAGAATTAATATGATTGTTAAACGGCATAACAAAAACAAAAAAAATGCTAGAATTACGTCTTTTTTTAGGTCGCCGCAAAATTGCATTAAAATGCAATAATGGGCGATCAAAAGAACATATCTGCACCAAAATGATATCAATAAAAACATCAGATCGGCGCACAAAAAATAAGCTCTCACCCATGTCCAGATCACAAAAAATTGGAAACATTACGGAGTACAGGTCTCAGAAAATGGATATATTTTTTTTTTTTTACAAACTTTGGATTTTTTTCACCACTTAAATAAAAAAGAACCTACCTACATTGTTTTATATACAGCACTTCAAAATGTTCAGTTTGTCTGATTTTTCTCTTTATAGGTATATTTTTGAGTAAAATGTAAATTGCTCTTTTATTCTATAAACTACTGACAACATGTCACCGAATTTCCAAGCAATAAATATTGTATTTATTTTCAGAAAATGAGAAATGGTCAAAATAACCAAAAAATGCAGTGCTTGCAGACCTCAAATAATGCTAAGAAAACAAGTTAATAATGATTTAGAAACAACAATACTAATGTTTTAACTCAGGAAGAGTTCAGAAATCAATATTTTGTGAAATAACTATGATTTTTAATCACAGCTTTCATGCGTCTTGGCATGCTTTCCACCAGTCTTTCACACTGCTTTTGGGTGACCTTATGCCACTGCTGGTACAAAAATATAAGTAGTTATTCTTAGTTTGATGGCTTGTGACTATCCATCTTCCTCTTGATTACATTCCAGAGGTTTTCAATGGTGTTCAGGTCTGGAGATTGGGCTGGCCATGACAGGGATTTGATGTGGTGGTCCTTCATCCACACATTAATTGACCTAGCTGTGTGGCATGGTGCATTGTCCTGCTGGAAAAAAACAGTCCTCAGAGTTGGGGAACATTGCCTGAGCAGAAGGAATCAACTGTTTTTTCCAGGATAATCATGAATGCGGCTTGATTCATACGTTCTTAGCAAAGATTAACCTGCACAATTCCAGCCTTGCTGAAGCATCCCCATATCATCACCGATCCTCCACCAAATTTAACAGTGGGTGCAAGACACTGTGGCTTGTACGCCTCTCCTGGTCACGCCTAACCATTAGATGACCAAGTGTTGGGCAAAGCTGAAAATTAGACTCATCAGAGAAGATTACCTTACTCCAGTCCTCTATGGTCCAATCCTTATGGTCTTTGGCAAACTTCAGCCTGACTCTCCTTTGCTTCTCATTGATGAAAGGCTTTTTTCTAGCTTTACATGACTTGAGCCCTGCCTCTAGGAGCCTATTACGAACTGTTCTTGCGTGCACTTCACCCCAGCTGCCATTTGCCATTCCTTTTGTAGGTCACTTGATGTCATCCTGTGGTTGCTGAGTGGCATTAGAAGAAGATGACGGTCATCTCAGTCAGTGGAGAGTCGTTTTCGCCCTCTTCCGGTCTGTAGCTTTGTTGTCCCCAATGTCTGCTGCTTGACCTTGTTGTAATGGACTGCCATCTTAGAAATTTTAAAGATGGGGGCAACATGACGCTCACTGTATCCCTCTGCTAGTAAAGCCAGAATTGAGCCCTTCTTTTCCTCACTCAAGACTTTTCTTTTCAACTCCTTTGACACGGTTAAAAGTTATTTTTTCATTCCTATTACTTTTGGGATATTACTAGCACTTGTTTTGCCATCCAGCTTGCCCTATTACAAGAGGATTGTGAACACCACAGCAGTGTTTTTTATACTTTGTTAAATAAGATTTGGTTCAGGTGGTCTCCTAATCAGAAGCACATTAAGTAGAATGAGGTGTACTCTGGTTGGAATTCAACTGACACTGGAATGGAATGGCTGTCAGACCTGTAGAGAAGCTGATTTTTATAAAACTGCGCAGTGGTCTCTTAATTTTTGCCAGAGCTGTATATAAATTCGTAATGACCTGGAGAATCATATTGGCAGGTCAATTTTAGCATTTAGTGAACATGGTAAGAATAAAAAAAACAATTGCAGAATTGCACTTACTTTGCAATTTTGTCGCGCTTTGAATTTTTTTCCCATTTTCCAGTACACTATGTGGTAAAAGCAATTGTGTTTTTCAAAAGTAAAACTCGTCCCACAAAAAACAGGCCCTCACATGGCCCTATTGATGGAAAAATAAAAAAGTTATGGCTCAGGGAAAGGGGGAGCAAGAAACGAAAACTTAAAAAATGGAAAAACCCAAGGTGATGAAGGGGTTAATGGTATAGTATCCAGGTCCAACTTCCCTACTGCTTAGCTACAAAGGCTGTGTCAAATTCAAAGTTTCTGTGGTCCATGAGGTCCAGACACAGAAGGACCCATTTGTCACTGCCCTGTGAATTGCTGAGCAGAAAGGTATGGAGTTGCACACTGGAAATCAGAATCTAAGATGGCACCCGCTCCCTGTGCTGGCACTGCCCCCTAAGCTAAGTGCTAGCTCACAGTCAGTGGCACAACTCTGACAGCCCTAACCAGACACCCTAACACATCTCCAAGATAGGACGCCCGGTGCTAAACAGGCGGAAGGGTTGGCCCTTACCTGACCTGGCCCTAAGTACATCTTTGCCTTTTACTAACCAATATACTGGTGACTGCATCCCGCATCCTTCCCTAGATTGAAGTCTTTCACATCAGCTTCTAAGTGGAGTTAAAAATATATACCAAT
This sequence comes from Oophaga sylvatica, assembly GCA_033576555.1. NCBI lineage: Eukaryota > Metazoa > Chordata > Amphibia > Anura > Dendrobatidae > Oophaga > Oophaga sylvatica. Next base: position 14,948,924 of record JARQOD010000009.1, read on the forward strand.
AATCCCAAAATGTTCAAGAGAAAAATTGATGCAATTTTAATGAAATAAGGGAAAGGGAATGCATGTTTGGCTTCAAGGAGAAAAACTGATATGCCATAGTGAATTAAAAATATAAAATAATGTATTTAAACCAAGAAATCTAGTTGATTTACATTTAACCATACATTTGAATGTCTGTGCTTGTATTTTGTTTTGTACTTGCCGTTATTTTCAGAACACGATTAAACCTTTCCTACAATTTGGTGTAACTGTGCGTCCAGGTTGCAGGTAATTTCCCACCATTGAGCCCTCAGTTACCATATCGCCCAACTACTACAGAAGAGAAAGGAGTACAATTTTGGCCGAATACAGCTTCATCACTAACAATGCAAATCATTGCACTCACAAACATTATAACCATACAGGTGTCTTCAAGGGGCAGTGTTGGCAACATCTTCACCTCCTTAGACAGGCATTTTTTTTAGGCTTCACATAAAAGCCTATAGTGGAAAAACACTAAAACCACATAGGTCAATAGCAACTTTTATGCAGGGCAGGAGTTTTCATGGAATCACATCCACTTTGCCCAGACAGTTAAACTCAGCAGATTTTCTGTGCAAGAAAAGCAGCATTTATGCTACATGTCAACACAGCCTCAGCGTTTTTATTAAATTTTTGAGGGGTTTTAATGGAGAAAAATAATCAATCATGGTGTGTAGCCCTGGTGGTAGGCACACGCAGTACCCTGGAGAGTGTATGGCGAGACAGCAGTTTAATGCTAAATATCCATTCACTCAACACACACTAGACACACCCCTAGGGTAGTGGAGGATACTCTAGAGGGAGTGGTCAAGGTAGTAGGTGTTGAGGTGATTTTTAGTTAGTCTAGTTCCTGTCTTCGGACAGTGAGGACGTGTGGAGTGAGTGTCTAGACTTCTGTGAGAGAAGACGTTTGGAGGGAGGAAGGAGTCTAGCCTGCTTTATCACTAGTTCATATCGTGGAGTCTGGTATAGGTGTTTGGAATACACCTTAGTCTAGTCAGAGCTGTATCACCTCATCAGCATACACTGAAAGAAAGAAGAAGTTTTAGTACAGAAAGTCTTCAGCATTCCTGTCTAAAGGACGGTATCAGGTTCAGAGACGTGCTCCTGCCTGTGATAACTGAGCATCTGTGGCTAACTTCGTAGAAAGGAAAAGAAAGAAGTGACTGCTCGACCCTTGGCTAGTTTGAGTGCTTATGTTACCAGCGTGGACAAGGCGAAAGGCAAGTGGATTTATAGGATTAGTGCTTACGGATTGGAGAAGTCCAGCACATTGCTACCGGTCACTGGGGACCGAAGGGTCACTGTTGTTTCAAGCACAGTGATAAGAAAACCAGGAATCTACCGGACCCTAGGTCGCGGCAGACAAGCCCCTTATAGTCAGTACGTAACTGGGGTCAGGGGAGTGAAGACTTTGGAGTTTCTGCAGGACAAAATAAGAATTCAGCTCCTTCACAGGAAGGCCCCTAACACTAAGCTGACTGGGCAGGTACAGCTAAAGATTAGCTGGAGATTTGAGGGAACTACGCTTCAGGCTGGTTGTACTCGTTTTATTGGAGTTAAAGGAGGCCCCTAACTTGTCCAGCTGCTGTCTCAAGATACACTCTCCTTGGATCAGCCTCCCTGGGACCTGCCTTAACAACTTGCAAGTAAAGGTATGGAAAGACGCTGACCGTGTGAGACTGTGTTCTTTATCCGCACTCGACTTCACAAATCCCATAGACTTTGAGGGACCAGTCCCACCTGTAGGGGACCCGACATCTAGCTGCCTCACCATCCCCTCAGAGATCTACAGCAGCGCTGGTACTAATTACCAGAATACTACAGGTGGCGTCACGAACTGTACATAAATCAATCCCCTGTAAATATATCCCCAACATACGCCAGACCGCCCGGGCCACAGAGCGAGCCACAGCTACCTGTGACAAAACCCCCCATAGACTTCTACGGGCTCGGCTCTGAGTACCCCATTGCCCTGGTAACCCACAATTGTGGTGGCGGGTCGACACAACTTTGGCGTCACGAACAGGATGCGAAACTCGCGAAATTGCGAGCCCTGTGTGCCTAAGGAATTGTTTTTGTGAGAAAGGACTGTTTGCACTTTTGGCGCCAAAATCGCCATTTTTGTCGCCATATGCGCGCCCTCAGGCGCTGGAGAAGAAGGTGGGCGTACCTTCGTGGGCGTCTACCCCCCTGTGGCGCGAAGAAAATGCCTGCCCTCTCAAAGTGCTATTACAACATGCGGTCCTGCCCTACAGCAAAGGAGGTCCGCCTCCTCTTCACCTTCCCTGCGAGGAGGAGGAGACGCAAACCCCACCTCCACGGAAGAGACCGGATGTCTCCGCAGAAAGGAAGGAGGATCTTCTGGAACATGATGGAGGCAGGACGTGTGCAGCCGAGCGGGGCAGCGGAGGAAGGCAGGCCCCGTGCCCCAGCCAAGCTGCCACCAACACCGGAGTTATCCGTGATCCTGCACCTGAAGCAGGCGTTGCTTGAGACAAGAGAAGAAAATGCACGCCTGAGGAAAATGGTCCAGGACCAACCTGGCTTTGAAGAAATTGAGAGACGCCGGCGTACCCTGGAACAGCGGAGGCTGTGGGACACGGTGGTCTCTCCCCTCAATGAACCCCCACGATTCCAAATACCGAAGAGTCTGCTGCCCAAGGCGAAGGAGCAACCGGAGGCTGCCCCCGAAAGTACCGTTCCCGATCCCACTGGTGAAGCGGTGGAGGCGGAGGAGGTTGAGGAGGTACAGCCAATCCCGGAACGCCCGCCCGGCCAAGAGGCCGCAGCAGATTATCGGTCCCCGGCAGGGACACCGGAGGGGTCCTGTCCGTCACTACCAGACGTGGACTGGGACGAAATGGCGCGCCTGGATGACGTCGCCTACACCGCCCAGTGGGAACAGGAATGGCAGAGTCGTGAGGAGAAGAAGAGGCGCCAGCAGGAGGAAGAGCGGGAAACTCAGAGGAACCGTCAGCGACAATTTGCCGAGCTGATCGCGGACAAAGAGACTGTCCGGAGAGATAAAGGTACTCTGAGGGAACCGCGGCGGCAGGGGTGTGTGACTGTGTTCCAGCTCCGGAAGGGCTGGGGCTTTATCCGTGAACCGGGCCTCTACCCAGCGGTCTTCGTCAGCAGGCGTGACGTAGAATCTCACCTGCCGCAAGGCCATCCCGGGAGGGACTTAGCGAACGGAGATATCGTCACATATACGCGGCACTGGGGAATGAAGGGATGGTATGCCCTTAACGTCGCCATCGTCCGCGACCCCGTCCCAGACGCAGGTACCGTCACCATTACCGCAGCGTCCCCGTTTCCAGCTCAAGCAGCATCCGGCCGTGCCCTAGCATCGCCCCCTGCAAAGTCATCGCAACTAGCGACCCAGAGTTCATCACGACTTAAAGTCACCTCTTCATCGCAACATGCGACACAGTCTCGATCGCAATCCCTAACGCGGTCCATATCGCTAACCGTAATTGAGACGCAATCGGTGTCATGTGGAGAGACTGTACCCGTTGCGCCCCTAGAGGTTCGCACCAGAACTGTGGCGACCCAGACCCTGATCGCAGCACATGATTTGCTGGTCCTGGGATCAAGGGCCCATTGCGTTGTTCCAGCCCCCGGGGTGGAAAATGTATTGGAAAAGTGTGATGAAAATGAATAAATAGTAAAGAGTTGGTGAGATCCATATTGGGTCTACCATCAGTAATATAGTAAAAAGTTTGAAATGTTTGTAAAGTTTTGCACAATTTATATAGTAAATATATATACTGTAGAATGCCCGGCTGGGTAATTGGTAATTGATAAATGACCAGAAAAGTGTTGATATTATATCTATTTTGGTTTTACATTGGACTTTGAGGTTGAGGACTGTGCCAACCCAGAACTTATTTGTACATAGTTGCGCTTCGGTGCTTTCTCTTGGTTTTACATAAACCATTACAACTACCTCTGAAAACAAAACCCGTGTGGTGTGGCACTGAGTGAGGTCTGCAATTGGACGTCCTGCAGCCCACCCAGGACCCACGTTGAAGGTTTGGTGCGGGTCCTTCACAAGTATCTTGTATATTTATTGAATGCTATTTAATATTTGTATTTTTCTATAATGTTTGCAACGTTCAAGATATTCTCACCTCCCGGATGGGAAGATGTTATTGTTAAATGTTTATTGCATAAACAAAATGTCTTTTGTATTTTACAGCCCGGGAGTGCTGTCTTTTACCATGGGGGAATGTGTAGCCCTGGTGGTAGGCACACGCAGTACCCTGGAGAGTGTATGGCGAGACAGCAGTTTAATGCTAAATATCCATTCACTCAACACACACTAGACACACCCCTAGGGTAGTGGAGGATACTCTAGAGGGAGTGGTCAAGGTAGTAGGTGTTGAGGTGATTTTTAGTTAGTCTAGTTCCTGTCTTCGGACAGTGAGGACGTGTGGAGTGAGTGTCTAGACTTCTGTGAGAGAAGACGTTTGGAGGGAGGAAGGAGTCTAGCCTGCTTTATCACTAGTTCATATCGTGGAGTCTGGTATAGGTGTTTGGAATACACCTTAGTCTAGTCAGAGCTGTATCACCTCATCAGCATACACTGAAAGAAAGAAGAAGTTTTAGTACAGAAAGTCTTCAGCATTCCTGTCTAAAGGACGGTATCAGGTTCAGAGACGTGCTCCTGCCTGTGATAACTGAGCATCTGTGGCTAACTTCGTAGAAAGGAAAAGAAAGAAGTGACTGCTCGACCCTTGGCTAGTTTGAGTGCTTATGTTACCAGCGTGGACAAGGCGAAAGGCAAGTGGATTTATAGGATTAGTGCTTACGGATTGGAGAAGTCCAGCACATTGCTACCGGTCACTGGGGACCGAAGGGTCACTGTTGTTTCAAGCACAGTGATAAGAAAACCAGGAATCTACCGGACCCTAGGTCGCGGCAGACAAGCCCCTTATAGTCAGTACGTAACTGGGGTCAGGGGAGTGAAGACTTTGGAGTTTCTGCAGGACAAAATAAGAATTCAGCTCCTTCACAGGAAGGCCCCTAACACTAAGCTGACTGGGCAGGTACAGCTAAAGATTAGCTGGAGATTTGAGGGAACTACGCTTCAGGCTGGTTGTACTCGTTTTATTGGAGTTAAAGGAGGCCCCTAACTTGTCCAGCTGCTGTCTCAAGATACACTCTCCTTGGATCAGCCTCCCTGGGACCTGCCTTAACAACTTGCAAGTAAAGGTATGGAAAGACGCTGACCGTGTGAGACTGTGTTCTTTATCCGCACTCGACTTCACAAATCCCATAGACTTTGAGGGACCAGTCCCACCTGTAGGGGACCCGACATCTAGCTGCCTCACCATCCCCTCAGAGATCTACAGCAGCGCTGGTACTAATTACCAGAATACTACAGGTGGCGTCACGAACTGTACATAAATCAATCCCCTGTAAATATACCCCAACATACGCCAGACCGCCCGGGCCACAGAGCGAGCCACAGCTACCTGTGACAAAACCCCCCATAGACTTCTACGGGCTCGGCTCTGAGTACCCCATTGCCCTGGTAACCCACAATTGTGGTGGCGGGTCGACACAATGGCATATCTTTTTACACCATATTTCAAATCACCATAAATGATCTGTTTACTGTATTGTAGATGTTATTATTAGGGCTCGTGCCCATGACCGTATTTTTGGTCTGAGTGAGATACAACAGTCGGAGGAAAAAAAAAATCACACGATCACCGAGTTGGATCCAATTGGATTGCACTTGGCCATGGATGTCAATGAGTCGTAGAAGAAAATCGGACTGCACTCGGATGACATTATTATAAAAATATGAAAAACTATGAGATAATTGACATTTTTGGTTAATCTTGGCTCAAAAAAAGTGATCAAAAAGTAATATGTATCATAATGTTACCAGCAAAAAAACTACAGCTTGTTCTGCAAAAAACAAGCCTGAAAACAGAAAAATGAAAAAGTTAGGACTTTTAAAATATGATGACCCAAAAAATTATTTTTATGAAAACAGATATTTTCTTGTGAAAAAAATAAGAAAAAAGTTATAAAATGGGTATCGACGTAATTATATAGACCCCCACATTACCATGTCAATTATACTACACGGTGAACCCTATAAAAAATGGAATTTAAAACCAATTCCAGATTAAATTTTTGTTCATGCCTACTACCAAGAAAAAGAATAAAAAAAAATAAATTAAGTCAAGTAGCATGTACCAAAAAGTGAAAACAATAAAAACTACAGCTTGTCCTTCCAAAAAAAGGCCCACACACAAAAATATATATTTTTTTAAAGTAATTTTTTGTGCAAAAGTAGCATAACAAACTAAATAAATTTTATTTATTGTTATCAAGGTAGCAACCCACAGAATAAAGATAACATGACAATTATGAAACTGATGACTCTCAGAATAAGGCCCCGTCTCACATAGCGACACACCAGCGATCCCGACAACGATCAGGATCGCTGGTGTGTCGCTACATGATCGCTGCTGAGCTGCCAAACAGGCAGCGATCAGGACAGCGACACTGCGGGTAACAAGCGACGCACGTCGCCTAGTTACCCGCAGTGTACATTGGATACCAGTGCACTGATGCAGGGAGCTGGTAACCAAGGTACACGTCGGATTTCCAGGCGCTGCGCGGTGCCTGGAAACCCGACGTGTACATTGGTTACCAGCTCCCCTGCATCAGGGCGCTGGTATCCAAGGTACACATCGGGTTTCCAGGCACAGCCCCGCGCCTGGAAACCCGATGTGTACCTTGGTTACCAGGAGATCGCTGGTCTCCCGCCTGTCACACGCAGTGATGCGTGCTGGCCAGCGGGAGACCAGCGATCAAAAAAATGTCCTGACATTTCTGACACGACCAGCGATTCACAGCAGGGGCCTGATCGCTGGTACGTGTCAGACATAGCGAGATCGCTGCTGAGATCGCTGTTTAGCAGCGATCTCGCTATGTGAGACGGGCCCTTAAGGTAACCCCAAAACAAATTATTTTTTTCGAAGTGTATTATTTGCATAATAGTAATAAAAACATATATAAAACTATATGAATTTGATATCGCCATGTTTTGACTGACCTGCAAAACACAAAACAAAGACAGTGGCAGAACTGTTTTGTTTATATTCCTTCCCATAAAGAGTTAAAAGTTTGGTAACCAGTGCTGTGAAGCCCAAAGTGATGCCACTGAGAAATACAACTTATACTGGAAAAAATCAAGCCCTCATGGGACTATGTCGCCCAAAAATATAAAAAAAAAGTTATGGGTCCTGAAACCCAGCAATCATAGAGTGAAAATGAAAGGTCTGGAGTAAAGGCCAAAAGGGTTTGTGAGTCCAAGGGGTTAATGGATGATGATGGAGAATGATATGGTGACTCAGGATATTTAACGATATGTTAAGGAGATCTTACATTCATAGTCATACACTTGCAACTGGCAAATTGGAGGCAACCATAATGTGGATGTGGCCCTCACTGAAAAAGAGTTTGATACCCAGGGCCAAGAGAGGCTATTGCTTACCACAATAAGGATAACTGGGCTGGTAATGCTGTACCGATGGATTCAGCTGAAACGTATGGGTGGCTCAGTGGTTAGCACTGCAGTCTTGCAGCACTGAGGTCCTGGGTTCAAATCCCACCAAAGACAACATCTGCAAGGAGTTTGTATGTTCTCCCCGTGTTTGCGTGGGTTTCCCCTGGGTTCTCCGATTTCCTGCCACACTCCAAAGACATACTGATAGGGAATCTAGATTGTGAGCCTCAATGGGAACAGTGCCAATAATGTCGGTAAAGCACTATGAAATATGATGGCGCTATATAAGCAAAGCATAATAAATAAATTCGGGTGCGGGTCATAACCTGCAGCCATGAAGAGAAGTTGTATCGGGGGCCTAAGCTGATCTTTTCTAACGCAGCCTTTAGTTAAAACTCTATAAACCAATCTGTTGCATGGCACTAAAGAGACTATGTTAGAATATTTTTTATATGTAATCTGAGAGCAGCATGATGTATGGTCAGAGAGCCTGATTTAATTAATGTGTCACTTAATAGGCTGTGTTTTGCTGTAAAATCAGTGTTTTATCAGCAGAGAATTATCACTACAGGACAAGGTGTCTTGTGCCTCCTGGACAACTTGTTCTCTATAACCCCGCCCCCTCCACTGATTGGAAGCTTTCTGTCACTATACGCTGTACACAGAAAGCTGACAATCAGTGGCATGGGCGGGGTTATACAGAGCCCAGCATTCTGAGCACTGCTAGATCTCCTGCAGAGAAAACAGTGGTTGAATAAAAATTAAAGCATGCAGCCCTGTAAGTGATACATCGCTGGAATCAGGGTCTCATCCCCTACAACATGCTACTCTCAGGTTATATAAGGAAAGGCCTGGTAACAGATTGTATTTAAGAACAGAACATTTAAATAATTACTAGGCTAGTACATATGATATCCGTAAGGAATTTATCCATTTGCATCATTTTAAATGTTCTTGGAATCTTCTAGATAATAAAAGGATTTGTATAAATTAACGTCTATCTACTGACCCTGATTAGGGATACATCAGTACCTCCATATTAGGAACCGGTTTAATTACGATTATTGCCGTTTTTAATATTCCCACAAAGTGATTTCATCATTGATGTTTTCTCTTGGTGGAAAACCACTTGTTACTATAATAACTACTTATAGTTCTGTGGTCAGGGGAAAACAATGAAAAGGAAAAACGATAACCTATATATACAATGCGATTGCCAAGTGAAACTAGGACTCTATTGTGCTGAAAGCTCCATATTTTGTGGTCCCAAACATCCGTTCCATACGATGTCAAAACTAGAAGACAATTACGCGTTTCATTGCGCTTGCTTCCGTCAGACAGGTCCTGGCTCAAGTCATATGATGTCCTTGGCAAACTTGGATAAACAAAGCAAATTTTCCCTTAGGCTGATTATTATTACCACTTGTCTCTCAATGTTTAGCCAATCGCAATTAACCCATGCAGATCCAGATATAATTTATCTCTCCGGACTAATATTCCTCTTACTCAAAAACTGATATCCCAATTTTATCAACTAGAATATTCTCTTTACATGGAATTTTATGCACATGGTGGGGTCTATATTACGGTGTATTGTAGTATGAGCATATCCGGTTGAAGTGTCTCTGGATGCGCTGCTGATAATTATATCCAATGAATATTTTCCTTGAAAACTTTATTTTATCAGGTTTACAAAGTCAATGCGGTTCGAGGTCAGCACACTTCTTCATCAGGACAAAACCCTGTATTGTAGAAGGCACTCCATCAGGCGGCACTATACGGCACTATCTTATAGAGTTACTCTCCCCTATACTGGCTGCAATAGTAAAAAAAATCTTTAATAAAATGGCATCTGACAGTAGAAAACCTTTGTATGCTAACTTATGAAACTGTATTTGAGGAGGGGGATATCACATTGTACTGGCCAAGCAGCGGTAAATGAAAAGCCCTTTGTGTTGCAAAATGGTTCTTTATTGTTCCAACGCGTTTCGGCACCTTTATCAAGGTTAAAATAAAATAAATACACTTGTTTATGTTTTTTTTTTACCTTGATAAAAGGCACCAAAATGTGTATAGAGTTAAAAGATGGCGTGTTACAGAAGATGAATGGGTACAATATGACTTGGGAACGTTATCTTAGAAGTCACTAAAATGACAATCAGATGGAAAAAGAGCATAAATTGTGTTATTCAGTGACATTTAGATTAGTCATATGAAAAATAAAAAAACATGTTACGATTAGTCATTAAAACGTTACATTTTGTCTCTATTTCTTTTCTTTATTTCTTCTTTGGATGTTCAAACCAAGGTCTATAACCATAAGTAAACCCCATGAATCAGTGGGATGTTGTTCTGTTGTCATTTATTACAGTGTCAGTGACTGCATCTTTAGATTTACTAATGATTCTCCCAAGACCAAACCGTCCAAGTAGAAATGACTTCTTCTTATAATAAAGGACTGTGTGTATCGCTTGGCAGCCATCTTTAAAGCCCCCATAGCACCCGAGCATCCAGAATGCCAACAGGTCCTTGAGTATTGGAATGCAGATCCCCATCATGTCTGGAGCAGTGATAAGGGAGAGATGGGCATAAAAAGAGAGGGGGATGTCCAGCTGCAGTCTGGGGACCTGGAGAGAATAGTCCCTTTGTCCCTCTGTCTTCAAAGATTGCATGAAAACCTATTCACATAGCCTGCAGCTGCAGTCATCTTCATAAGAAGAGAATAAGGGAGAGGGTCATGTTAATCTCGCAAACAAGTTTAGGCTATTTATCTGTCTCCCAGCTGCAAAACTTTAGAAATAGAAAACAACTCCAGATTTTACGTTTATTTTCTTTTACGCAACAATTAATGTTTTATGTCCAATTTTGATTTTTTTTTTAACACTACATACATTCCTCTGACACCAACATATCAACAGATGAAATCTAGTGTCTTGTCTTTGAGGCACTATGTGGAATCTATTAGGCTGCGTGCCCACGATCAGGAATAGCAGCGTTTTGGACACAGCACAAATGCTACATTACAAGCACAGCGGATGGGATTTATAGATAGATACTGTATATACAGTGGTGTGAAAAAGTATTTGACATTTCGTGATTTCCTATTGTTTTGCATGTTTGTCACACTTAAATATTTCGGATCACCAAATAAATTTAAATATTAGACAACGAAAACAAAAGTAAACACAAAATGCAGTTTATAAATGAAGAACTTTATTACTAATGGGAAGAGAAATCCAAACCTATAGGGCCCTGTGTGAAAAAGTGATTGCCCCCCCTTGAAACATAAATTAACTGCGGTTTGTCACATTTTTGGAAGCGGAATTCAAATTCCCTAGCTACACACAGGCCTGATTACTAGCATACCTGTTCTCAATCAAGAAATCACTTAAATAGGACCTGCCTGACAAAGTGAAGTAGTCCAAATATCTTCAAATCTAGTCATTATGCCGCAGTCCAAAGAAATCCTGAAACAAATGAGAAATAAAGTAATTGAGATCTATCAGTTTGGAAAAGGTTGTAAAGCCATTTCTAAAGTTTTGGGACTCCAGCGAACCACTGTGAGAGCCATTATCCACAAATGGTGAAAACATGGAACAGTGGTGAACTCTTCGCCTTGTTCCTTTTATTCTTCAGTCCACGATGTCCTTCTCCAGTGATTGCTCTCTTCGTATGATGTGGAAAGTCGTAGCTTGGTGATACTTGTTTCGAGTGACATATCTGGATTGATTTATTCCAAAATGGATTTGTTTGTTCTTCTTGCCATCCATGATATTGATCACATCCTTTTCCAACACCACATTTTGATGGCACTGATTCTTCTTTTTGTCTTTTTCTCTATTGTCCAGGTTTCGCATCTATGTATTACCACAGAATGAGAAAACTATGAATGAGCCGCATCTTCGTCTCTAGTGAAATGTTCCTCAATTTGAAGACCAGGTCTGTGTAGCCCTGGTGTTAGGCACACGCAGTACCCTGGAGAGTGTGTGGCGAGACAGCAGTTTTAATGCTAAATATCCATTCACTCAACATATACTAGACACACCCTTAGGGTAGTGGAGTTTACTCTTGAGGGAGTGGTCAAGGTGTATGTGTTGGAGTGATTTAGTCGGTGTTGAGACTTCAGAGAGAGAAGACGTCTGGAGGGAGGAAGCAGTCCAGATTGCTCTATCACCAGTTCGGAAAGTGGAGTCTAGTATAGGTGCTTTAATTCACCTTAGCCTAGTCAGAGCTGTACCTCATCAGCATACACTGGAAGGAAAGAAGAAGTTTAGTGCAGAAAGTCTTCAGCATCCTGTCTAAAGGACGGTATAAGGTTCAGAGACGTGCTCCTGCCTATTGATAACTGAGCATCTGTAACTAACTTTGAAGTGAAGGAAAAGAAAGAAGTGACTGCTCGACCCTTGGCTAGTTTGAGTGCTTATGTTACCAGCGTGGACAAGGCGAAAGGCACAGTGGTTTTATTGGAATAGTGCTTACGGATTGAAGAAGTCCTGCACATTGCAACCGGTCACTGGGGACCGAAGGATCACTACTGTTTCAAGCATAGTGATAAGAAAACCAGGAATTTACCGGACCTTAGGTCGCGGCAAACAAGCCCCTTATAGTCAGTACGTAACTGGGGTCAGGGGAGTGAAGACTTTGAATCAGTGCACGATAAGATAAGAATTCAGCTCCCTCGCAGGAAGGCTCCTAACACAAAGCTGACTGGGTGGTACAGCTATAGATTAGCTGGAGATTTTGAGGGAACTACGCTTCAGGCTGGTTGTACTCGTTGTATTGGAAGTAAAGGAGGCCCCTAACTTGTCCAGCTGCTGTCTCAAGATACACTCTCCTTGGATCAGCCTCCCTGGGACCTGCCTGAACATCTTACAAGTAAAGGTATGGAAAGACGCTGACCGTGTGAGACTGTGTTCTTTATCTGCACCCGACTTCACAAATCCCATAGACTTTGAGGGACCAGTCCCACCTGTAGGGGACCCGACATCTAGCTGCATCACCATCCCCTCAGAGATCTACAGCAGCGCTGGTACATATTACCAGAAGACTACAGGTGGCGTCACGAACTGTATATAAATCAATCCCCTGTAAATATTCCCCCAACATACGCCAGACCGCCAGGGCCACAGACCGAGCCACAGCTACCTGTGACAAAATCCCCATAGACTTCTACGGGCTCGGCTCTGAGTACCCCATTGCCCTGGTAACCCACAATTGTGGTGGCGGGTCGACACAGGTCCAGTGACTTCATTGTGGATTTTCCCATAGCTACCGTATTTTTCTGACTATAAGATGCACCAGACCATAAGACGCACCCCAAATTTTCAAAAGGAAAATAGGGAAAATGAATGTGTCAAATGGGTATCCGTCTTACAGTCTGAATTCAGCTTACCGGGGGGATCGGCACAGGTGGAGGAGTGGTCACAGGAGAGCGTGGTCACAGGGGTTGTTTGGTGGTCCGGCGATATGACCCCCAAAACAGGTTGGTGCAGTGGCCTCCAGGAAATCCCATCCCAGGCTGGTGCGGCGGTTGTGCTCTGTGGTGTGGGGGGCTCCACTGGCATTTTGCAACAGGTTTGGTCGTGGTGCTCTGTGCTGCGGCAGTGGTGCTCTGTGGTGCGGGGGGGCTCCACTGGCATTTTGTGGAAGCCCAGAGGCCCCCGCAGATCCAATGCTGTGATGTAGTGGCCTCCAGGAAAATGGCCGCCGGGGTCTGCGCATGCTTAGATTGAGATCTCGATGCCGAGATCTCAATCTGATCATGCTCTGCATGCTCTGCCCCCAGCTGCCATTTTCTCGAAGGCCACCGCATCGCAGCAATGGATCTGCGGGGGCCTCCGGGCTTCCACAAAATGCCAGTGGAGATCCGCCGCACCATAGAGTACCATCGCCACACCAGCCTGGGAAGGGAGGCTGCATCGCCCTGCATCATGAGACCGGGACCGCCGCAGAATCGTCCAACTCCTGCTGCCGCCACAGTATTTGTAAATATATTCCGACTATAAGACACACCCTCATTTTCCCCCAAAGTTTTTGAGGAAAAAAGTGCGTCTCATAGTCCGAAAAATACGGTATTCTAATATTGACTTCTGGTGTTGTTGATGCATCTTGAGTGATCTTCGATCCAAATAGGTTGAAATCCTTTACAACTTCCAGTTTGTCGCCGTCCAACTCAAACATGTCCCGGTCGTACCTGGCAGTAGTCAATATATTTGTCTTCTGTGTACTCTACAGAGGAGGAGACCCCGCACGCCTGTAACTCTCTCCAGTAAAGATTAAGTGTTGTAGTAGCTGACTACATTTCACAATTCCCATCCAGCTATAGTTTCATTAATTGCTAAAAATGTATGTGCCCTGGGCGGGAACAGATATGCTAGAAATATATATGTATTTATTTAATAAAGCATTTGCTGACCAGGACATTTTGCTTTCATGAATCCAAAGAAAGGAAACAAGATGAGGTTTGTCAGAATGTACCTGGTCTGAAAGTCAGTTTCTGGATTATCGCTCCCCAGACTCCCAGAGGGCCACTGAAAGTGGTCACCTCGAGGTTCCTCCTTGCTGGACATATTTATTGATACATGGTAAACTTTTCATTGGGTCACACTGGCTACACTTTAACAATGGGTAAGAGAATTTTGGCAAATAGTGTCAGAGACTGGGTACATTTTTAATTCTTTTGTGATACGAGTAGTATTCATAGCAAATTAATATTGGTCTCCAGATCAAGGTCATGAAATTATACTGCAGTAAATAAAACTTATTTTTATGTAACTGCTGAAACCATAAATGAGTAGAAGAGAATTGTCGTGCACACAGTAGTGGATGCGAGGTGCAGGTGGAGGAGGTTCTGAGCCCCTGGGAATCAGGAAGATTCACCGCACACTCTTGTTATGAATGAAATTTCTTTTATTTCAAAAATCACGTGCAGGTAGACATAAGCAAAGGGCAAGCTCAAAGTGCAGTGTATCAACGCGACATAACGTTTCAACCCGGTCCTGGGTCTTGTTCGCAGAGCCGGTCTGGAGGGAGGGGAAAAACGAACATACTGTCAATGAAAGCATGTACAATATATACAATAAATGGAAAGACCCAAATAGGTAACTCAGGTAATTAGAAGAGAGTAAAACGTGATTGTCACAACTTGGTTACAGAGGTAGATTGTCATTAGTCCTGGGTCAGTAGTAAAACAGATAAACATAGAGGTAAACAAGGGCTTCCAGTTCATTGGAGGTTGTGGTATGGTCGTCCATGTGGGTGAGAGAGTAACATGTGGCTACTTATAAATATAAGAATAAGAGGGTAAGTTAAGTTGATATTGCCCCTGAGGTTATAGGGAAGGGTTAATAGAGGGGTTAACACTTTAATGCAATGAGTTTGTCCATGAGGAGGTTTACAGGACACTCATAGTCCCTGACGGGGTAAAGCACAGGGGTCTGTCCTGGAAGGTAAAGAGGTGGTTAGATAACTGTTAAATGCCCAGACGGGATTCCCTGGTAGGTGTGTGGAAGATCCTTATGGAGTTTACCTTGGTTGTGGTTTTGTAGTGAGCGCTCCTGTGCCCTGTATGGGCCACAAGGGGGAGAGAGGTCCCTGTGACCAGTGGTTTAACGGTTCTGTGTCGGAGGTAAGAACAATGCTAGGGTTAAAAGTATTAAAGAAAATAAGTCTAGTTCTCTGTTAAGACCCAAAGGGGTCAGGGTCTGGAGATTTGTGAATCCAGAAGGCCTCTCTTTGTTTAAGTATTTTAATATGGTTGCCACCACTACAAGGTCTGGGGACTTGTTCTGGGGCCAGGGTCTGGAGATTGTGAATCCAGAAGGCCTCTCTTTGTTTAAGTATTTTAATATGGTTGCCACCACCACAAGGTCTGGGGACTTGTTCTGGGACTTGGAACTGTGGTTCTGACACTGTGTGTTTAGCTTTGGAAAAATGGAAGGGTAAGGTCAACCAAGTAGTGCATTAGAGTATCCAACATGTATACGCTAATGCACTATCTCAACGATTCTCCAAGTGCTGGTTTAGATACATAGACGATATCTTCTGCGTTTGGCTAGGCACGTTTGACACACTTAACTCTTTCGTCACAATGCTGAATGCAGTCAGACCAGAACTCAAGTTCACCCTCAATCACTACCATAGCGAAATCCTATTCTTAGGCACCCTTGTAATCAAGGGCCCCGATGGTCATCTTTCCAGGGTCTAGAGTTTGTGGATCCAGAAGGCGAGAACCAGATCGAAACGTTATGTTGCATTGATACCTTGCACTTTTTGCTGGTTCCCAGCTCATGTCTCGCTGCATGAAATAAAATAAATTGTATTCATAACAATAGTGTGCAGTGAATATTCCAGATTAGAAACCATAAATGAGGCACACAGTATTCGAAGGATAAAAAATGACTTCTTTTAAAAGCAAAAAAGGAGAAAATAACATGTTCAAGTAAAGAATTACAAACATAAACATTGTAAAAAATGAAAAACACTAAACTTTAGTTCACCTAGATCCACAAGGCCTGCCATCCCCTACAGTATGAGCCTGATCCTCTTTTCGAACACTGAATTACCACCAATCATGATCCCCAGGCAAGCACATGTGATTAAGGGCCCCGTCTCACATAGCGACACACCAGCGATCCCGACAATGATCAGGATCGCTGGTGTGTCGCTACATGATCGCTGCTGAGCTGCCAAACAGGCAGCGATCAGGACAGCAACACTGCGGGTAACGTCGCCTAGTTACCCGCAGTGTACATTGGATACCAGCACGCTGATGCAGGGAACTGGTAACCAAGGTACACTTCAGGTTTCCAGGCGCTGCGCGGTGCCTGGAAACCCGATGTGTACCTTGGTTACCAGCTCCCCTGCAGCAGCGCGCTGGTATCCAACGTACACATCGGGTTTCCAGGCACAGCCCCGCGCCTGGAAACCCGAAGTGTACCTTGGTTACCAGCTGATCGCTGGTCTCCTGCCTGCCACACACAGCGATGCGTGCTGGCCAGCGGGAGACCAGTGATCAAAAAAAAGTCCAGGCATTTCTGACACGACCAGCGATTCACAGCAGGGGCCTGATCGCTGGTACGTGTCAGACATAGCGAGATCACTGCTGAGATCACTGTTTAGCAGCGATCTCGCTAGCAATCTCGCTATGTGAGACGGGGCCCTAACACTCCACCGGTCCCTTGCAGTCATGAGCTCTAGATATTAACCATTTAAGAACTTTACATTTTTTAGTGTATTTGAAATTTAAATATATAAATCAAATGAATCCATTAAAGAAGCGCTCCCATGTTAGTGGCTAAAACTGTGTAAATGTGTACTGTATGTAATGAATTGTACATGTGTTACTATATTCAGGGATCGCCATCTTTCCCTGTTTCCAGCGCTGCTTCGGTCCTCTTCTCACTCATTTGACAGCTACTCTGACTTGCCAGCTCACACTGGGCTCTATGTGTGAGTCGGAAGCCATCAGAACAAGGCTCCATAAACTTGCATTGTAAAAGCGACTTCTGGCTCTCACATAGAGCGTAGAGTGAGCATGTAACTCAAAGGAGGACCAGAGAAGATGGTGATCAGTGAGTATAATAAACTCACTTTCACTACACTACAATCACATTTACACAGGTTTAGTTAATAAAAAAATTTTTAATGTGGGAGTGCTTTTTTAAGTACCAGGTCTAATTTGGTCTTAGGCTATTGTGACGTAGCGATCAATAAGCGGGTTGGGGTACACTCACTTGGCAGCAATATTTGAACAAACAGCAACTGTTTATTTACATAAGTCCATTCCTGGTTTATTACACAACTATAAACCACGGTAGGCCGTGTAGATACCACAGAACCGACATACAGTCCATTCCATTTGCGTTATGTCTGCACAGTTCCATAACTGACATTCATCAGTTCACAATTCATCAGGCTCTGGGTTATGTGCTTAAAACATTCTCAGGTTTCCCAGACTGGCTTCATATTGGTCCTGTCACTCACGAGTCCAGACCCTCAGTAGCTTCCTGGACTTTCAAGAGCTCCAGCCAGCTCCCATCTCACACATGTCTATCCCCCCCCATGTGTGCAACCAGGAAGCATATAGGACCTTTCTGACATCACAGCAACACACCCCCTGGGAGGTATGTGGTTAACCAGACCCACTCATCACTTTCTGGTTAACCCTTAAATCCAGCCCTAATAAAATATGTAGGTTTGTGAGACAAGACCCAGCCAACTGTCCTGGATTTAGATCGCAGCAGACCTCTGTCTGTGCGATACATACCTGTCTCTCATAATACCACTAGTTGGTACCTCACACTAAGTAACATGATGTAGTTTTCATAGGTAACATCTTGTCATACATTGGAGAATTTGATAACTTTTTATTACACTTTTTAGGAGCTAAAATGAATAAAAAATAGCAATTCTAAAAGTTTGTTTCTTTTTTTAAAGACATTTCACCATTCAGTATAAGGCTATGTTCCCACAATGAGTTTTTGGGGATTTTTTTACACTGCATATTTTTTTAAAAAATGCACGTAACCTATTTTACTTAATGGGTAGATAGAGCTGTGTAAAGGCTTGTTTTTTGCAGGACAAGCTGTAATTTTTAGTAAGTACAACGTTTTGTATTTTTTTCTTACTATGTTCATTGTGCAGGATAAATAATTATGTAATTTTAAGGTAGGTGACTCGACCACACACCACAATTGTGGATACCAGGGCTATGGGGTACTCGGAGCCGAGCCCATGGAAGTCTATAGGAGTTGTCACTGGCAGCGGTGGCTCGGTCCGTGGCCCTGGCGGTCAATGCGATAGGGGATATTTACAGGGGATTTGAAATAGTTCGTGACGCCACCTGCGGTTTCTGGTAATTGTACCAGCGCTGCTATGAGGACTTTCACAGGGGATGTTATGGGGCAGCTTGGTAGTAAGTCTCCCACAGGTGAGACTGGTCCCTGGAAGTCTATGGTGGAGATGATACAGGGTGTAGTAATAATTCAGTCACACACAAGGTAGCTCCTTTTCATACCTTTTACTGATGATGGTTCAAGCAGATCCCGGGAAGCTGGTCGGGGTGGAGAGTGCACTTTCAGGTAGCAGCCGAGCAGGTTAGAGGCCTCCTTTACTTCCATATAATGTGAGTCCAACTTGCCTGAAGCGAAGTTAACTCTAAAACTCCAGCTTTCTCTATAGCTGTACTGCCCGGCCAACGTTGTGGTGGAGCCTTCTAATGATGAAACTAAGTCCTTACTTTTGCTGATCAGGCTCAAAGTCCCTGTTCCACCTGACTCCGGTTACGTATTGACGCTTTGGGCTGCACTCTGCGACCTATAGTCCAGATGCCTCTGGTTTTCTTGTCACTATGCCTGAAACAATAGCAACGCTTCGGTCCCCAGTGACCGGTGATTTAGTGCAGGTAATCCAATACCTAAGGCACTGCTCTGTCTTCTCCACTGTGCCCTTCGCCCTGCTTTCCGCTCTTAACATAAGCACTGCTGCATAGAAGTCGAATCACAGATTCCCTGTTTGGGCTCGCTGAGCAGCCCTCAGTATTCTCCTAGTCCAGGACCTCTGTCGACTGAACTTCACTGTCCTGGGACAGGCGGCTGAGGTCTCTGCTCTGAACTCAGCAGGAAACCAATCTGACTGACTAGCTCAGACAGGTAACTATCCAAGTGATGACTCACTCCCTGAGCCTCCCGGAGCTAACTGACTGAATCTCTGTCCTAAGACAGGAAGCTGAAAACACACTCCCCTATGCTGACACCCACCAAACTTATATACCCCTATGGGTGTGTCTAAATGTGAGTGACATGAGTGAATGCATATCAAGCTTTGGCTGTTACCTTCCAGTGCACTTTCCTGGATTTTCATGTGTGCCTGCGAAGCTGGGCTACACATCGGGAGTAGATACAATTACATTGATACCACTGTTCTACTTATTTTCAAAAGTTGTCCGGTTCAGTTATGAAATCAGCCATTTCTTAATGACTTTGACCTCCTAAATTCAAATCTGACAATGAAAATGTTTAGTTGGCTCTTGTTTCTATGATATCAAATAGTTCTTCTTTTACTGCTACATATAATTAATGCATAAAAGCTCAGTACTTGGATACATTATTATTTTTGGAAATATAAAGGTGCTGAATATTTTGTTATGACAATTTTCTGACATTTATTTAGAGAAAACTTAGCAACAATTCAAATAACTAAAACCTGTCTATTGTCTAAACACTATTACAAATTATAAACAGTTACAGAAACTGCACTACAAAATTTGGTCCTGATTCAGTGACAACTCTTTTTTGCTTGTGTCTTGACCCGCACCACAATTGTGGTTTACCAGAGCAATGGGGTACTCAGAGCCGAGCCCATGGAAGTCTATGGGGGTTGTCACAGGTAGCGGTGGCTCGGTCTGTGGCCCTGGCGGTCAGGCGTATGTTGGGGGGTATATTTACAGGGGATAGGTATATATACAGTTCGTGACGCCACCTGTAGTTCTCTGATCACTAAGACCAGCGCTGCTGTAGATCTCTGAGGGGATGGTGTGGCAGCTAGATGTCGGGTCCCCTACAGGTGGGACTGGTCCCTCAAAGTCTTTGGAAGTTATGATGTCGGGTGCAGATAAATAAGTCAGTCTCACACCATCCAGCATCTTTCCATACCTTTTACTTGTTAGAAGATAAGGCAGGTCCCAGGGAGGCTGGTCGGGTGGAGGATGTGCTTTGAGATAACAGCTGAACAGGTTGGGGGCCTCCTTTACTTTCAAAGATGATGAGTACAACCAGCATAAAGCCCAGTTCACTCCAATTTCTCCAGCTTCTCCAAGCTGGACTGCCCGGTCAGTTTTGTGGTCGGAGCCTTCCTTTGATGGAACTAGGTTCTTGCTTTTGCTGATCAGGCTCAAAGTTCCTATTCCACCTGACCCCTGTTACGTACTGACACTCCAAGGGCTGCTTGCTGCGACCTAAGGTCCAGTAAGACTCTGGTTTTTCTATCACTATGCCTAAAGCTATAGTGACACTTCGGTCGCCAGTGACCGGTGACAATGTGCAGGATAATCCAATCCTTAAGGCACTACTGAATTCCTTCCACTGCCCCTTCGCCCTGTCCGCGCTTGTAGCATAAGCACTCCACACTTCCTAGGGTAATGCAGGCTAGTCCCTTCTTGCTTCTTCCCAGAGCTTGCTAACAGGTGCTCAGTAATCTTCTAGTTCAGGAGCACGTCACTGAACTCCACTGTCCTTGGGACAGGAGACTGAAGGTTCTGCTGCTGACTCCTCTTTCTTCCTGCACAGACTGCACACTGATGGGATGACTCACTCAGGAGCCACCCGGGCTAGACTGACTCTTCTCTGTCCGAGGACAGGAAACAGACTGACTGTCTGACTGACTGACTGACTGCATCTCACTAGCCTATATAACCTATGGGTGTGTCTAAAGTGTGTGATGGAGTGAATGTTTATTGAGCATTAAACTGTTACCTCTCCGCACATTCTCCAGGGTACTGCGTGTGCCTTCACACCAGGGCTACACATTCCCCCATGGTAAAATACAGCACTCCGGGCTGTGGAATACAAGAAGACATTTTGTTTTTGCATTAACCATAAACATTAACTCTTCCCATCCGGGAGGTAAGGATTTCTTAAACGTTGCATTAAAACATTAGATATAGAAAAATACAAAATACTAAATAGACATTTTCATATAAATAAATGACAATATTCTTGTGAAGGACCCGCACCAAACCTTCAACGTGGGTCCTGGGTGGGCTGCAGGACATCTGAATGCAGACCTCACTCAGTGCCTCACCATACGGGTTTTATGTTCAGAGGTAGGTGTGCTGGTAGAGAATGCACAAAGTGCAACTATATACAAGATCAGTTCTTGGGCTGGCTCAGTCCTCAACCTCAAAGTCCATAACATAATAAAAGGACACATAAATATACTTTTCACTTCAATATTTACATAATATATCCAACGATATTTACTCAACCAGAGTATTCTATATGTAAAACTCTTACTCTTTATTTCTCAAAATTCTTTAACTTTTCAAAATTTTCATCTTTGTACCCAGCCGGGCATTCTACTCGTTATATATAAAACTATGTAAACCCTATACATAGCAATAAAGTGCAAAACAGCAATTATTTCTCTTATCAAAACTTTCTACATTTTCTTTGTTGCGGTAAACCCTGTCTGGGTCCTACCGTTCTTCACATTTTCTTGCAGGCTTCCATTATACTTTCCATCCCGGGGGCTGGAACAATGCGATGCTCTTTAGAGCACATGACAAATAGGTCGTGACCTGCTATCCAAGTCTGAGTAGCGACTGTTTTCATCCTCACTACGGTCCCATCGGGTGACTCCATCATGTAGGACGCAAGCGGTATCTCCGAAGGTGTCGCTGTTGGTGCCGCTATATCAGGCGGTGCAAATTGCGATTTGGAATGAATCGTGGCTTGTGTCTTGGTACGAGGCACTGGCAGAGTAGAATATGCAGGGGGCGCTTCCAACTGTGACGTACGTTCATGGGGCGATGCCGGGGCACGGCCTGGTGCAGCGGTAGATTGTGACTGGGATGCGCTGGCAATGGTGACGTTACCTGCGTCAGGGACGGGGTCACGGACGATTGTGACATTAAGGGCATACCATCCCTTCATACCCCAGTGCCGTGTATAGGTTACTATGTCCCCATTAATTAGGTCCCTCCCGGGATGGCCGATGGGCAGGTGGGATTCTACGTCCCTGCGACTGACAAAGACCCCTGGGTAGAGGCCTGGTTCTCTAATGAAGCCCCAGCCCTTCCGGAGCTGGAACTCTGTCACACACCCCTGCCGCCGCGGTTCCCTTAGAGTACCTTTTTCCCGGCGGACACTTTCCTTATCCGCAATCAGCTGCTCGTACTGCCGCTGCCGGTTCCGCTGCGCTTCCCGCTCTTCCTCCTGCCGGCGTCGCTGTTCCTCTTCGCAACGCTGCCACTCACGTTCCCACTGGGCGGTGTAGGCGACGTCATCCAGGCGCGCCATCTCATCCCAGTCGACGTCTGGTAATGATGGACAGGCCCCCTCCGGTGTCCCTACCGGGGATCGATCATCTGCTGCGGCCTCCAGGCCGGGCGGGCGTTCCGGAACTGGCGGTACCTCCTCAACCTCCTTCGCTTCCACCGCTCTATCGGTAGGTTCAGGGTCGGTCCTTTTGGGGGTAGCCTCCGGTTGCTCCTTAGCCTTGGGCAGCAGAAGTTTCGGTAACTCAAATCGTGGGGGGTCGTCGAGGGGAGAGAACACCGCGTCCCACAGCCGCCGCTGCATCTGGGTACGCCGGCGTCTCTCGATCTCTTCTTCGCCAGGTTGTTGCAAAACCATCTTCTTCAATCTTGCATTTTCCTCTTTAATCTCCAGCAATGCTTGCTGCAGGTGCAGGACCACGGATGGTTCCGGATCTAGTGGCAGCTTGGCTGGGGAACGGGGCCTGCCTTCCACCGCTTCCCTGCTCGGCTGCACACATCCTGCCTCCATCATGTTCCAGAACACTCTCTCTTCTTCTTTCAGAACAGTCCCGTCTCTTCCGTGGAGGCGGGCTTTGCGTCTCCTCCTCTTCGCAGGGAAGGTGAAGAGGAGTCTCTTGTACTCCTGCAGCAGATCATCTCTTACAATTATCCAACAGTAATCTGCAAGCATTGATGGATTCCATTTTCCTTGATCTCTTTTCTCCATAGCCTCAATATCTTGGTGAAATCTCTCACTGTGCTCGTCGCTCTGTGCTCCATAGTTTGGTGGAAAAAAGTATAGATACAAATGATAAGAAATTAATCTTTAAAAACATGTTACAGCCAAGATCCTTATATGTTTTGAGGAGATTTTCTACCAATTTTTCGTTGTTATCTGCTCTTGAGTTTCCCCAAAAATTAGTTGTCACTAATACGAATGCTTCCCATGCAGCCTTTTCCTTGCTTTGCAACAAATGGAGAAACTCCTCATCTTGAAGACCCTTACGAATCTGAGGTCCAATAAAGACTCCTTCCTTTATCTGTGCTTCCCTCAACCTTGGAAATCAAGCAACGATGAGATACTTGAATGCTTTTGCATTTTCATCCATTTCTTTTACAAAGTTATTCATTATACCTAATTTGCTATGTAATGGTGGTAACAAAATCTTATGTGGGTCAACAAGTACTGGATGCAGCGCATTATTACTCCCTGGCTGAAGAGAATGTCAGAGAGACCAGTCTCTATTATTGTAGTGATATAATCTTGCACGACCATCCCACTCAGAAAGCAGCAGTACTTTGTGTATTGACCCTGGAGACCAAGCAAGAGGGCAACCACATTTAAGTCACCACAGAGAGGCCACAAATGTTGGTCATTGTTCAGGCACCTCAACAGCTGTTTCATGTTGTCATAAGTTTCATTCATGTGGACTGGATAACCAACTGGAATTGAAGGTATTGCATTCCCATCATGGAGCAAGATGGCTTTTTGACTTGCTTTTTTACGAATCAAAGAAGACCCTCCATTCCTCTGGATTATGACTTATCTTCAGAGCTTCCATTAAACCGTTGATGTTGCTACAGGCCACAAGATCACCCTCTATGAAGAAGTATTAAATACGATTTTTATCATCTTTGCTGAACAAAGAAATCCGAACATCGCTCACTAGGAGATTCAACTGCTGCAGCCTGGAACCTAAGAGCTCAGCCTTACTCTTGAGCGTAAATCTTTAACAAGATCATCTGGGTCAAGAGAGGAAGATGCTTCATGACACCAAGCAAGCTCTTCTTCATCACTTGATTCGACTGAAAATGTTTCTGGTGCTTTTGGAACTGGCAGTTCTTCAGCATGTGGTACTGGGCATAATGCAGATGGAGTGTTTAGATACTGTAGTTTTTTTCTTCCTTGAAACTCCTGTACTAATAAGGGGCACCATGCAGAAATAGCAATTGGTAGTTTGGTCGGTTGGCACTCTGTTGATCATTGGTACTGCAAAAAGCAAAGTTTGCCTTTTCTCATGCAACCACTGTGTAATATGTGATGCACATCTTTTGCAGCATAAGTGTGGAGTCCAACTCTTGTCCTGATCTCCTATTCTGCAGCCAAAATACAGGTTGTAGGTTTTTCTTATCATGGTAGTCAAGTTTCACCTTTGTGACGCAAAAGTGACTTCTCCGCATATATAGCAAAAACTATCCACTTTGTTAATGCAAGAATGAGGCATATCTGAAAAAAAATAGAGAAACATGTCAATATGCTAAGTAACTAAGCTAAGAAATCCTAAAACTGTATACCTTACACAGAGAGCATTTACACAAGTAAGTGATGCAACTGTAATTAGGATTATGTCATTGGAGCCGAGTTGGCACTTTTTGATTGGTCACCCTAAAGGCTGGGTCTCACATAGCGATACACCAGCGATCCCGACAACGATATGCACTTGTCAGGATCGCTGGTGTATCGCTACATGATCGCTGCTGAGCTGCCAAACAGGCAGCTCAGGCAGCGATCTGGGACAGCGACACTGCGGGTAACATCGCTTAGTTACCCGCAGTGTACGTTGGATACCAGCGCCCTG
The DNA here is from genome assembly GCA_033576555.1 of Oophaga sylvatica. NCBI lineage: Eukaryota > Metazoa > Chordata > Amphibia > Anura > Dendrobatidae > Oophaga > Oophaga sylvatica. Next base: position 14,974,038 of record JARQOD010000009.1, read on the forward strand.
ATGCAGGGAGCTGGTATCCAAGGTACACAGCGGGTTTCCAGGCACAGCCCCGCGCCTGGCAACCCGCTGTGTACCTTGGTTACCAGCGGATCGCTGGTCTCCGGCCTGTCACACGCAGCGATACGTGCCTGTCAGCGGGAGACCAGCGATCAAAAAAATGTCCAGACATTTCAGCAACGATCAGCGATACCCAGCAGGGGCCTGATCGTCGCTGAATGTCACACACAGCGATATCGCTGGTGAGCTCGCTGCTGCGTCACAAAACTAGTGACTCAGCAGCGATCTCGCTAGCGATATCGCTATGTGAGACGGGCCCTTTAGACAGGGATGTCTAACTCAAATACATAGAAAGCTAAAATTAAAAGCTTGGACAAAGTCGCTGGCCATCATTATGTATTAAAAAAAATGTCTACGATTGAGGAAATTTTTCCTTATCATCAAATATAAGTATGAACTTTTTCATAGGGAAGCAAACTTAAAAGGGTTGTCCCACAAACAAAGTACATTTTAATTAACAGATCTTAGAGTGAAATATTGGAATAATATGTGTTATGTAACAGCAGTAAAAGCATATGGCCCACTGGCCTAATTTAAATTATTTCTACTATTATTATTATTGTTCATTTTTATAGCGCCATTTATTCCATGGCACTTTACATGTGGAAAAAGGGGCATACATAGACAAGTACAATAAACATGAGCAATACAAGGCACACACAAGTACAGAAGGAGAGAGGACCGTGCCTGCGAGGGCTCACAGTCTACTGTGGATGGGTGAGGATACACTAGGAGAGGGAAGAGCTGGTTGTGTGGCGGTTCAGCTGATGGAAGATCACTGCAGGTTGTAGGCTTGTCGGAAGAGGTGGGTCTTCAGGTTTCTTTTGAAGGTTTCCGTGGTAGGCGAAAGTCTGATGTGTTGGGGTAGAGAGTTCCAGAGGATGGGGGAAGCATGGGAGAAGTCTTTTATGCGGTTGTGGGAAGAAGAGATAAGAGGGGAGTAGAGAAGTAGATCTTTAAATATGTAATAGCAACGGATACAAAAACGTGAATACAGATAATAAAGTATGATGCAAGCAAAAGTGCTCCCAAACACAGTAAGATACCCCTACAGTGAACTCTTCCACAGCACTCTCAACCCTCCTCCCTTTACGTGAAGGAAGATATTGGGAGATTAGTTCTCAAATATAGGGAGGGGACAGGTTGTGGACGGCTTTGTAGGTCAGTGTTAGTAGTTTGAACTGGATTCGTTGGGGAATTAATTGGGAGCCAGTGGAGGGATTTGCAGAGGGGAGAAGCAGGTGAGTAGCGAGGTGAGAGGTGGATTAGTCGGGCAGCAGAGTTGAGGACAGACTGGAGTGGTGCAAGAGAGTTGACGGGGAGGCCACAGAGTAATCAAGGCGGGAGATGATGAGGGCATGCACAAGAGTTTTAGTAGATTGAGGGCTGAGGAAGGGACGGATTCTGGAAATGTTTTTAAGTTGGAGGCGACAGGAGGTGGCAAGAGTTTGGATGTGTGGTTTGAAGGACAGGGCAGAGTCGAGAGTAAAGGTACTGCCACACTTAGCGATCTCGTTAGCGATCACGATAACGACGCAAGCTAACGAGATCGTTGGTGTGATCTCTTTTAGGTCGCTAGTAGCTGCCAAACAGGAGATCTCATAAACGACTCATCAGCGGTCAGCGATCTCTTTAACGACTTTGGCGGTCGTTAGGATCTGTCATTAGCATGTACTGAGCGCTTCTGATTCATAGGAATTTCCAGCATCGCTCCTGCTCTCTGCGTCCTGCTAGCCTGCTTTGCATCTTCTGCGATCCTCTCTGTGACGCAAAAGAGAACTTACAGATATTGCGATCCACTCCGTGACGCTAAAAACCCTAGTCCCGCCTGCGCCGCTGTCATATGCGTCACAAACGAGGTCGCTCGTCGTTCGCAAAAGATGCCAAACACAGCGATATAGGCTCACCAGCAGGACACCAACGATCAAAAAACGGTCCAGAACGCTAGTGAACGATCAACGACATCACAGCAGGGGCCACATCGTTGCTACATGCCACACACAACGAGGTCGCTAACGAGATCGCTAAATAGTGACGTTTTAGTGATCTCGTTAGCGATCTAGTTTAGTGTGGCATACCATTTACTCCGAGGCAGCGGATTTCAGGTGCGGGAGAGAGCGTGATGCCATTTACCATAATAGATAGATCGGGTAGGGAAGATACGTGAGATGGAGGAAAGATGATGAGTTCGGTTTTGTCTACATTGAGTTTTAGAAAGCGAGAGGTGAAGAAGGAGGATATGGCTGAGAGACACTCTGGGATTCTGGACAGCAGAGAGGTGACATCTGGGCCAGAGAGGTAGATCTGAGTGTCGTCCGCATACAGGTGGTACTGGAAGCCATGGGACTTTATGAGTTGTCCTAGGCCAAGGGTATAGATGGAAAAAAGTAGGGGCCCCAGGACAGAGCCTTAAGGGACTGCAACAGAGAGAGGGCGGGATGAGGAGGTAGTGTGGGAGTGGGAGACGCTGAATGTGCGGTCGGAAAGGTAAGTGGCGATCCAGGAAAGAAGCAAGGTCTTTGATGCCATGGGAAGAAAGAATCTGTAGCAGTAGGCAGTGGTCGACTGTGTTAAAGGCAGAGGACAGGTCAAGGAGGAGGAGGATGGAGAACTGTCTGTTAGCTTTGGCTTTGAGTAAGTCATTAGTAATTTTGGTCAGGGCAGTTTCAGTGGAGTGGTGGGGGCGGAAGCCTGATTGGAGGTTGTCAAGGAGAAAGTTAGATTAAAGGTGGGAGGAAAGTTGAGCATGGACATGCTGCTCAAGGAGTTTGGCCGGGATCACACATGCGACAAAATTGTCCGACGCTCGCATGTGAAATCCCAGCTCTGGCGCGGGCACTCGGGAGTGGAGTGCGCGGCTGCATGTATTTATATGCAGCCGCTCGCTCCACTCCCGAGTGCCGGCACCAGAGCTGGGATTTCACATGCGAGTGTCGGACGATTTTGTCGCTTGTGTGATCCTGGCCTTTGGAAGCAAACAGGAGCAATGATATTGGGCAATAGCTGGGCATAGCAGTTGGGTCAAGGTTTGTTTTTTTTGAGGATGGGTGTGATGGTGGCATGTTTGAAGGCAGAGGGAAAAGTACCAGAAGATAGCGATAGGTTGAAGAGATGGGTTAGGGCTGGGATGAGCGTGTTAGTGAGGTTGAGGAGCAGTATAACGGGCCCTACAAAATCCTACCTACAGTATAACGGGGCTCTGCATTGCTTTCCCACAGTATAATAGCCCCACATAGTGCTTCATACAGTATAATGACTCACATAGTGCTCCATACAGAATAATGGGGTCCTGCATTGCCTTCCACACAGCATAATAGCCCCCTATAGTGCTCCATACAGTATAACAACTCACATAGTGCTCCATACAGTATAATGGCCCCACATGGTGCTATATACAGTATAATGGCACCACATAGTGCTCCATACAGTATAATTATAGCAAATAAACTCAGAACTCAACTTCAGTAGAGTGATGATTTTTAATCGTGTCCACAATAATAACAGAAACGTTTCGGTCCTGAACTTGGACCTTCATCAGTCACATGGACTACTGTGAGTAGGTGGACCCAGCAAAAAGAGGGGCTATGCCCGGAATATCAGGTTTAAATTCTGTTCGATATAGGTGATCAAATATGGCAGCGGTTACCTGGGGGGTCCCGGTGGAGCAAAAAATGTGCCTGCGGTGGACGCGGTATCCGCCGCTAGTCCGTGCACGGACTAGAATTTAAACCTGATATTCCGGGCATAGCCCCTCTTTTTGCTGGGTCCACCTACTCACAGTAGTCCATGTGACTGATGAAGGTCCAAGTTCAGGACCGAAACGTTTCTGTTATTATTGTGGACACGATTAAAAATCATCACTCTACTGAAGTTGAGTTCTGAGTTTATTTGCTATATTTATATGGTGTGGGAACCTACTCAGATACTCCTATACGGCTATGCACATGATTATTCACTTTCCATACAGTATAATGGCCCCACATGGTGCTAGATACAGTATAATGGCACCACATAGTGCTCCATACAGAATAATGGCCTCATATTGAAAATATATATATAAATATCACCTCTGCCCTTTCACCCACTGCCCCGGACTCTTCATACATCACAGTCCTGCCAGTGGGCAAGCACGCCATCTCCTCAGCAATACCACTGCCACGACCCTCCTCTGCTCGCGCACCATACCCTCAGCACTAGCGCCACCAACCTCACCCTCCTAGTGCTACATACAGTATAACGGGTTCACATAGTGCTCCATACAGGATAATGACCCCACATGGTTCTCCATACAGTATAATGGCATCACAGTGTTCCATACAGGATAATGACCCCACATAGTGTTCTATACAGTATAATGGCCCCACATGGTGCTCCATACAGTATAATGATCCCACATAGTGCTCCATACAGTATAATGGCACCACATGGTGCTCCATACAGTATAATGGCACCACATAGTGCTCCATACAGTACAATGGCTTCATATAGTGCTCAATACAGTATAATGACACCACATAGTGCTCCATACAGTATAATGGCCCCACATGGTGCTCCATACAGTAAAATGGCACCACATAGTGCTCCATACAGTACAATGGCTTCATATAGTGCTCAATACAGTATAATGACACCACATAGTGCTCCATACAGTATAATGTGTCTATTATTGTCTGTAGCACTGACATTGCATCAACAGCACTGCAGCCAGTCAGTGAGCTCAGCAGGTATAAGTGGCTCACGCCATTTACTTGGGCAGAGCCACAGAACTCATTGATTGACTGCAGTGCTATTGACATGTTGTCAGTGCTGCAGACAGTAAAAGACATCAGGAGCACCTGGAAAGATTCAGGGCTATACCTGGGGAGGCTGAATAAAGCACAGTTTTGTTTTTTTGTTTTTTAACACACTGCAGCTGGGGACAATGTTTTATAAAACTGGTAAACTTCTTTAAGCTTTTATGCATTCATAATATGCGGCTGGAAGTACTTTTCCAACAGTTTCTATTAATTTATAGTTATAATCCATATAAAATCCCAGAAAAGTTGGCAATATAATATATTTAGAAGCTGAAATTGAATACGACGCCACATATCTGTATGCTGAAATAATACTTATGACCAAGAATATCCATGGACACCAATTATAACCTACAGATTCTCTATTCCACGACACTATATACACAAAATCAATGCTTTCATATAAATATCCGTATTCAATAATTTATATTTAAAAATTTACAAATTACACAAGTCAACACCAGTCAATATGAATGTCCACATAGAAATTTCACCAGATTCATACAGAAAGTTATAGCCAATACCCATCCAGCGTCATGTCTGCCTAGCTAAGCACCTAGCATTGCAGTCAGCCTTTCTAAACATTTGTGAATGGCTGAGTCATTCGAAAAAGCTCACTGAATTTGAATGCCATCCTGTTATAGGTTGCAACAAGTCAGTTCGTGATATTTCTTCCCTCGTAAATACTTCAACATCACCTGTGAGTGGAATTTTAGAAAAGTAGAGGTGTTTAGTAACAACAGCAACTCAGCCATGACGTGGAGACCACATAACGTTACAGAGCCGTGTCACCGAGTGCTGAGACCCATAATGCATAAAAGTCGCCAATGGTCTGTTGAGTCTAAACCTTCTCTGGCACCGCAAAAACTGAGTGCTGGGAAGTTCATGACATGGCGTTTCCATGGTGGAGCATCTACACGCAAGCCTTACATCACCAAGCAATGCCAAACATCGGATGGAGTCTGGAAGAGTAGCTAGATGTTCTGTGGATTGACAAATCAGGCTTCTCTGTCTGGCAGTCTGATAGATTAATCTGGGTTGCCTGGAGAATGTTACCTGCCTGACTGCATTGTGCCAACTGAAAATTTGGTGGAGGTCTTGACCCCTTAATACAGTGAAGGAAAATCTATTGCTTCACCATACCTAGGCATTTTGGACTATTGTGTGCTTCCAAATTTGAGAGAACAGTTCGGGGAAGTCCCTTTTTATTTTAGCATTACTGTGTTCAGTTGTGTTGGTAGAAATCACAGGGGCCCCATTGTAAAAGTCCGAATAGCCCACAGCCCCCATACATAATGATAACCTCCACCGAACCTCACAAACTACTACGCCCCTCACACAGTATCATAGCCGTCACAATCTCACACACAGTATGATGGTCCCTCAGAGTCCCTCACACAGCATGATGTCTCCACAGCCTCATACACGGTATGGTTTCCCACACAGTCCCCAACACACTGAATGATGTTGCTCACAGTTCCCCACACATAGTAATGATGGTCCACACAGACCCCACACACAGTATGATGACCCCTACCGTTCCTCACAGCCAGTATAATGGTTTCACAATCTTCCACACAGTATGATGGCTCCCACAGCTTCCTGCACAGTATGATGATCTCCACAATTCCCCACACAGTGTGATAGCCACACACTCCCCACACAGTATACTCACCTCCACATAGTATGATGGTTACCACAACTCCCCACACACATTATGATGGCCTAACAGCCCCACACACACAAAATGATGTCCCCCGCAGTCCCGTTACACAGTATTATGCCCCGTAACTGCCCACATAGTATAATGGTACCCACAGCTCCCCAAAAACTATGATGGCCACATAATATGAAGGCCCACACAGCTCCCCACACAGTTTGCTAACCCCACAACCCCCCATACAGTTGTCCTCCACATGGAATGATGGCCCCACAGCCTCACACACACACACACACACAGTATGATGTCCCCTCAGCACGCCCATACACAGAGTTATCTTCCCAACAGCTCCACACATATAATATGATGGTACCCTCCAGTCACCCTACAAAGTATGATGTCCCACAGTCTGCCACAAAGTATGATGACCCTCTCAGCTCCCCACACACAGTCCTATGGTCCCACAGCCCCCACACACAGTATGAGAGCACCACAGATCCCCACAGTATGATGGCCCTCTCAGCTACCCACAAAGTGTGATGGTCCTACAGCCTCCTACACAGTATGATGGCACCCCACAACCACCAGACTTACATGAGGTCCCCCACAGCTCCCCACACATACTATGATGGCGCTTACAGTCCCCCTACACCGTATGGTATCCCACAGCTTCCCACACTGTATCATTGCCCCCACAGCTCCCCACTCACAGCACAATGGCCCACAACCTCCACACTCAGCATGATAGCCCTCACAGCCCCACACACAATATCATGTATCCATAGCCCCCAACACACAGTATAATGTCCTCCACAGTTCCCTACACATATGATGGCCCTCACAGTCTCCCTACACAGTATGATTCACCACAGCCCCTTAAATAGTGTGATGGCCCCCATAGCCCCCCTACACTATATAATGGCCCCTCAGCTCCCCACAGAGTATGATGGCTCCACCGCACCCACACAGTATGGTGACCCCCACAGCCTGGTCCAACATCATTGTCTGACCTCACAGATGCTCTTCTGGATGAGTGGGCAAAAATTGTCTCCACCAAACACCTCTATCTTCATGACAAACACACATCAGACAATAATCTGAAGGTGAGAAATCATCATGTCTCTTTTTAGACTTTGGTTATGTAACTGTAAATGGTAATATCTCATCACAAAGGTTGGAAATTTAAATATGGTTCCTACATTTTTGAAAGTAGGTCAGAATATTATAATGTTTACTATTTTTCTATTTATGATACTTTGCTTGTTTCCTAACATGGTCTGATATAATTAACAGCTGAAAAATCATATGTAGCAGTCAGGGAACTCCCTCCAGGTTATTGTTGTTGGTACACAGATCCTAAAATAGAAGCAGATTATAACAAATTGTCCTTGAGTCAGTTTGGAAGGTGTTGAGTCACCTTCATTTAGCTGAAAATGGAATTTTTGCAGTAATAAATGATGGATATTGAATGACCTGCCTATCAGGGAATGCTGGTGGTTGTAGGAAGACACTAGGTGATAATCTATATTTAACTGTCTATAAAGCGCTGTGGAAATAATGGCGCTATAAAAGTGAGTAAAAATAAATAAACTGTTCCCTTGGATAATGGAGAAGAGGTAAAATAATCATACTGATACAGTAATATAACCTTCTGGGCAGCGTGGTTTTCCTTTAATAATCAAATTTGTCTATATTTGCACACACAGTATTACTCTAAGGCAGGAGTAGGCAATTAATTTTCCCGAGGGGCCACATGAGAGACCATGACTGTTGTGGAGGCCAAACTAATAGGCTAAAATGAATTAGGTTCAATATTAATATAAGCATATTAATTATAATTATTATGCTAATAATTATATTAACATTAATTATATCACTTAATATTGAGTAGAATTAAGTATGCCAACATCCCCCACTATACCGTTTGAACCCGAATACAGCCCCTTCTATATCTCGTATGAGCCCCACACAGGCTCCCCATGTCCAGCATATGAGACCCACACAGCCTCCCCATGGGTAGTATACAAGCCCCACACAGCCTCCTCATGTCCAGCATACAAGCCCCACACAGCCTCCTCATGTCCAGCATACAAGCCCCACACAGCCTCCTCATGGGCAGCATATGAGACCCACACAGCTTCCCCATGGGCAGCATACAAGCCCCACACAGCCTCCTCATGTCCAGCATATGAACCCCACACAGCCTCCCCATGTTCATCATATGAGCCCCACACAGCCTCCCCATGGGCAGCATACAAGCCCCACACAGCCTCCCCATGCCCAGCATATGAGCCCCACACAGCTTCCCCATGTCCAGCATATGAGACCCACACAGCCTCCCCATGGGCAGCATACGAACCCCAGACAGTCTCCTCGTGTCCAGCGTATGAGACCCACACAGCCTCCCCATGTCCAGCATATGAGCCCCACACAGCTTCCCCATGTCCAACATACGAGCCCCACACAGCCTCCTCATGTCCGGCATATGAGATCCACACAGCCTCCCCATGTCCAGCGTATAAGCCACACTCAGCCTCCCCATGTCCAGCGTATGAGCCACATACAGCCTCCCCATGACCAGCATGAGAGCCGCATTGCCTGCCCATGTCCGTGATAAGACCCTCATAGCCTCCCCATGTCTATGATGAGACCCCCATAGCATCCTAAGTCCAAGATGAGACCCATATAGCCTTCCCATGTTCAAGATGAGACTCACATAGCCTCCCCATGTCCATGATGAGACCCCCATAGCTTCCCCATGTCCAAGATGTGACCCACATAGCCTCCCTATGTCCATGATGAGACTCCCATAGCCTCCCTATGTCCAAGATGAGACCCTCATAGCATCCCCATGTCCATAAGATCCCTATAGCATTCCCAAGTTCATGATAAGACCCCCATAGCCGCCCCATGTCCATGATAAGACCCCAATAGACTACTCATATCCAAGATGAGACCCCCATAGCCTCCCCATGTGCAGCCAAACATCCCATACACATAAATTATAAAAACACCACATAATCACCTTTCTACCTTTTCCATGATGCTCTACTTCTGCTTCTGCCTCCGGTGCGCTGACTTGCCACAGTACACAGCTGACGTGATGACATGACATCATCGCGTCAGCTCTTCCACACGCTGATTGGTGGAGGAAGTGGCGGGAGGCCCCTCCTCCTCCAATGCAGTCAGCATGGTTGGAGAGTGACTGTGGAGACAGCGAGCGGGTGGGCACGGTGCAGCTTTTGGGCCACTGTTTTCAGCCCCTCTGTTGTCTCGGTCCACTGGCCGGACTGGAACAGACAGAGGGCTGGATGTGTTCCGCGAGCCGCACTTTGCCCGGGTCTGCTCTAAGTCCACATTCACACGTTCAGTATTTGGTCAGTATTTTACATCAATATTTGTAAGCCAAAACCAGGAGTGGGTGATAGATACAGAAGTGGTGACGTGTTTCTATTATACGTTTCCTCTGATTGTTCCACTCCTGGTTTTGGCTTACACACACTAATGTAAATAACTTACCAAATACTGAACGTGTGAATATGACTTAAGAATAATTTTTGGAAAAACCTTGTCTGTCCCTCTAAAAGCATTTCTGTGCTTCCTCTTCTTAGGTGGGTAAGCTGTGATTATGTAGCACTTGTTTTGCCTGTACAGCTGGTAAGTATAACTCGTCCCTTCTCACACAATGAAGCATTGATCGGGCGCTGCGTGCCAGCACTTTGCCCCCTCCTCTCCGTCTTCACCCTCTCTCTGCTTTCTGCCAATCGTCTTTTGCTGTCAACAGGAGAAAGCAGACAAACCGGAGAAGACAATGGAATAATTTAGATCACTGGGTAGTGGGGAGAAATGTCAGTGTGGTGGCGCTGCAGCTGTATGACCCTACTTTGTGGCCTACAGAAAGGTCAGAGGTCAAAAAGAATTAACCCATTCCAGCTATCTGTTGCAATGGTTCATAGCTGTTTGCATCACTAATTAGATGAAAATTACACACTGTACATTTCTTTCTGCCAGTAAATAATCAGATATGCATAAAAAATCAAGTTATCTGGAATTTGGATGGTTCAAATCGAAAATCTTAAGCTTGGTTTGAACTTATTCTTTAGAATATACAGTGGCAATCAAAATGATTCACTTCCCATTGCATATTAGGCTTCTTAGCAACATTTGCAAACTTTCTGCTGCTTGCATTAAACCAATCAAACAAAAACAATGTAAATGCCTCAACACAAGGAATGTAACAAGTGGTTTCTCCATATTTAAAGGGAATCTGTCATTTAAAATAACACTATTAACCTGCACATATGGGGCTAATCTGCAGGTTAATTGCACTCTGCTATCATGAGAGCCCCATGAGAGGAAATTAACTTTATTCTCTCCGGCTTTCAGTCATAGGGGTTTGCACCACCACAGGTTCAATCACCACTCAGTGTATATAGAGTGGTGGCTGAAACCTCGCCCCCGGCCCTGACTGACAGCAGGTTCAGTATTAGAGCCGGCTGTCAGTCAGTGCCTCAGTGTAAAGGAATGTGACCAGTTACATCCAACTGTGTCTGAACAAGGAGCCTTTCTTGGCATGGGACAGTGAAGACTGTGGCCTACACTGGTAGACCTTCTTCGAATATGTGTCTCCAACAATACAGATTGTTCCTGTAAGAGTTAAATGGTGGACTCTCCTGGATGTAGTGTATATTCTCTTTAAAGCACCACTCCAGTGTTTTTTTTTATTTCAGCACTGGAGCAGTGCCACTAACATAAGTTCCCTGCCGTTTGTATTATACTCACCAGTTGCCATCTTCATCTGTTCTCGACGCCGCTCAGGTCATCCTCCAGCAGTTTATCATCTGCCGGATCTCTCCAGTATCTGCTGGGTGATCCAGAATTCACAACTCAATGTAAGTCTATGAGGCCAAAATGAGGCCAAGATGAGGCTCCCATAGACTTACACTGAGAGCGTGTGACTGTTACCTCTGACTTCCCGCCACTCAGAAGTTACAGGATGGCAGTGTGGGATCTGAGTGGCACTGGGAAGAGCTGAAGATGGTGATTGGGGTGTTTGATACTATGATCAGAGATCTTAGATTAGTGGCACCACTCCAGTGCTTAAATAATAAAAACACTGCAGTGGTGCTTTAACATATCTGATCTGTTAAAGAGAATAGAGGGATTCTATGGCCAAGTATCAATTTATGCAGATGTTACTAAACCGTGTAAATGAATATAATGGAGAACAGGTTTGATCTACAGCTGACCGGTGAGGATGCGGGTGACTTAAGGGTAGGTCACCAATATATCAGTCCTGGACAACCCTTTAACTGTAGCAACCAGTGTCAGGAAACTTTGGCCAAGACAAATGAGATCATGTGTTTTATCAAAGAGGCACAGAGTCACATGATGAGAACAAAGTTCTATCACTTTACAAGTCACTACCACACATGGACTATTGTGTGCCATTTAGGGACCAGAGCAAAAATGTAGAGTTTAAAGCAGATTTAACATGGAAACTAAAGTAATAAAAGCAAGTGTTGTCAGCTTACCCCAATATTCACCGAGATACAGTCCATAGCTTCACTCCTCGCACGGATGTGGCAGAGCAACCAAAATAGAAAGAAAAAAAATGAAGAAAAATCCAGCATAGAATGAAGATGGATAAAAAAAAAAACTTTTAATAAGGATGATTAAAAATAAAACAGCAATATCCAAGCAGTACAGATCCACAAAAGTACGATAGAGCGATCAACGCGTTTCGATGTTAGTCTTTCTCAAGATCTGGGTTTTGGGACTTCTGGGTCTGAGAAGGGTATATGGGCCCTGTGCAGCCCAAAAGCTCTTCATAATGGACAATTCTGCCTGCATTGTAGCTGGAAATAGTGCCCTTTACCTCATCGTATCCAGTGAGACCGGGTCTGCTTGACTGGGATTACCCAATTTTTCACAGTAGTAACATTGCTTTAGGATTTGCACCCAAAATTCAGTTGATAACCTATGTAGAGAAACCCACTTTTTTGCAATAGCCAATCTTGCTAAAACTAATATTTTTGATAATCTAATTTTTCCCGCCCCAGAACTACGTGACCCTGGCCTTATCAGATTGTTTATCTTATTGATGGCTCAAGAAGCACTGCACCGTCTAAATTATGATTAATCCTACCAATTATTTATGTCTAAATTGGATTAAGCACGGAACAAGACCATATTGTGTGTAAAAGGTTGGGAAGTTGAATTTTACCATGGAGACAATCTGTTGAGGGTCGTAGTCCAATTACATTTTAGAAGGATGATGAAACATAAACTGTATCACTTTGTGTTGGATGATATACTTTGAAAGCATCTAAGAATGTTGCCGTATTGTTCATCTGTGAAAGACCCCATATTATGCCCCAATATTGCCTGGAATTAAACTTCTTACAGTTAAATGTGAATTAAATAAACCATAAAGCTTACAAACAGCAGCCTTGTGAGTGCTACTGATTATGACAAATGCAGAAGTATTAAAGGCTAGATTTGAAAGTCCGATTTCACACCTGTCCATAACACAGTGTGCTGTCATTGAAAGAATTGAAAATGATTTGTCTCTATTGAAATGAAATTTCACAATATCAAAAGAGCAAATAGTGCAATTTTTCAATAGTTAGGACTAGAGTTGAGCGATACTTTCCGATATCCAAAAGTATCAGAATCGGAATGGTATCGCCGATACCATTAAAATATCGGCGATACCCGATACCGATACCGGAAATCCAATGTAAGTCTATGGGAACAAAATATCGTAACTAAAAAAACCCCATTCTTTCCTTGTAAACACTAAATATACACACATAGAATACATATATATATATATATATATACATGTCATTGTGACATATATATATACATATATGTATAGTTTATACACTTCTACATAGTAAAATATCCTCTGATTCAATTGCCGGGTAAAGCCGGCTTCTGTGAAAAGACAGAAGCACCCGACATGAAATGACACTTGGTGTACATAGGGTTAACCATGTCTTTTCATGTCGTTTGCTATCTGATTTGCACAAACAATTACATCAGTCTATGTGTGCAAAATTTCACACCTGTAGGGGTTAATTAAAGGTGTAAATTCGTTGTAAAAAAAACGGACTTTTTTGCTACGAATTTACACCTTTAATTAACCCCTACAGGTGTGAAATTTTGCACACTTACACTCATGTAATTGTTTGTGCAAATCAGATATCAAACTACATGAAAAGACATGGTTAACCCTATGTACACCAAGTGTCATTTCATGTCGGGTTCTGCATTTTCACAAAAGCCGGCAATTGAATTAGCGGCTATTATACTATGTAGAAGTGTATGAACTATAAATATAAATATATATATATATGTGTCACAAATTCAATGACATGTATATATATATGAGGTGTAAAATTGCTGAAAAAAAATGCGTGGGCTCCCGCCCTATTTTCGCAACCAGACAGACAAAGCCAGTGAGTGGGGGCAGATAATAATAGCCCAGAGAGGGACCATTATTTTTGCCCCCCCGGCTACTAACATCTGCCCCCAGACACCCCAGAAAGGGCAAATCTCTAATTAGATTTGCCCTTTCTGGCACTTTGCCCGTCTATTCCCATTGCCCTGTAGCGGTGGCGAATGGGTTAATAAGGGGTTAAAATGACCTTGCAATTGAAAGGTCACTTTAAGCCAGGTTAATAATTGAGAGCTGTCAATTAGACAACTATCAATTATTAATCCTATTGCATGAAATAAAAATAAAACACACACACTTTAATTAAAAATCATTTTAATGAAATAAAGACACATGTTTTTGACCATCTTTTATTTTACTGCAAAAACCATTTCCTGTAATAAAAATAAAATAAAAAAGCAAAATTATTCTTACCTATCCCATGCACAGTCAGGTCCCACGGTGTAATCCTTCAGAAAGGGTTAATGTTTACTGCAGGGACCGCAGCTAATGCTGCAGCCTCACAGTAAACCCCCAAATGAATGAGTTCCTCTCCTGGCTGACAGGAGAGTAAAGGCTGGGTCTCACATAACGATACACCAGCGATCCCGACAACGATATGCACTTGTCAGGATCGCTGGTGTATCGCTACATGATCGCTGCTGAGCTGCCAAACAGGCAGCTCAGGCAGCGATCTGGGACAGCGACACTGCGGGTAACATCGCTTAAGGGCCCGTCTCACATAGCGATATCGCTACCGTGATCGCTGCTGAGTCACTAGTTTTGTGACGCAGCAGCGAGCTCACCAGCGATATCGCTGTGTGTGACATTCAGCGACGATCAGCCCCCCTGCCGGGTATCGCTGATCGTCGCTGAAATGTCAGGACCTTTTTTTGATCGCTGGTTTCCCGCTGACAGGCACGCATCGCTGCGTGTGACAGGCGGGAGACCAGCGATCCGCTGGTAACCAAGGTACACAGCGGGTTTCCAGGCACCGCACAGCACTTGGAAACCCGCTGTGTACCTTGGATACCAGCTCCCTGCATCAGGGCGCTGGTATCCAAGGTACACAGCGGGTTTCTAGGCACAGCCCCGCGCCTGGAAACCCGCTGTGTACCTTGGTTACCAGCGGATCGCTGGTCTCCCGCCTGTCACACGCAGTGATGCGTGCCTGTCAGCGGGAAACCAGCGATCAAAAAAGGTCCTGACATTTCAGCGACAATCAGCGATACCCGGCAGGGGGGCTGATCGTCGCTGAATGTCACACACAGCGATATCGCTGGTGAGCTCGCTGCTGCGTCACAAAACTAGTGACTCAGCAGCGATCTCGGTAGCGATATCGCTATGTGAGACGGGCCCTTAAGTGGAAAGCTTAATTGATTGCTTTCCACTTTCACTTCAGGTCAGCCAGGGACACAATCAGTGACGTCAGAGGGAACTGATTAACAAAAATAGGGGTTCCCTTCGAAAAAAAAATGGCGTGGGGTCCCCCCTATTTTTGTTAACCAGCCAGATGAAGCAGACCGCTGAGGCCTGGATTTTCAGGCTGTTAAGGAGCCAAGATCCATGGACCTTGCCAGCCTGATAATACCAGGCCACAGCAGTCTGCATATCTTGGCTGATTAACAAAAATAGGGGATCCCCTCGATAAAAATTGGCGTGGGGTCCCCCCTATTTTTGTTAACCAGCCAGATGAAGCAGACCGCTGAGGCCTGGATTTTCAGGCTGTTAAGGAGCCAAGATCCATGGACCTTGCCAGCCTGATAATACCAGGCCACAGCAGTCTGCATATCTTGGCTGATTAACAAAAATAGGGGATCCCCTCGAAAAAAATTGGCGTGGGGTCCCCCCTATTTTTGTTAACCAGCCAGATGAAGCAGACCGCTGAGGCCTGGTTTTTCAGGCTGGTAAGGATCCAATATCCATGGACCTTGCCAGCCTGAAAATACCAGGCCACAGCAGTCTGCTTAGCTTGGCTGGTTAACAAAAATAGGGGATCCCCTCGAAAAAAAAACGGCGTAGGGGTCCCCCTATTTTTGTTAACCAGCCAAGTAAAATGCAGACTGCTGCGGCCTGGTATTAAAAGACTGTCAAGGCCCATGGATTTTGGCCCTCAACAGCCTGATAATACCAGGCTACAGCAGCCCCACAGTTGGCGCATCAAAAGATGTGCCAATTGTGGCACTTTACCCGGCTCTTCCCACTTGCCCTGTAGCGGTGGCAAGCGGGGTAATAAGGGGTTAATGTCACCGTTGATTGCACGGTGACAATAAGCCCGGTTAATAATGGAGAGGCGTCAATAAGACACCGATCCATTATTAATCCCAAAGTTTTTAAATGTTTAAAAAAAAGACACAGCAAGAAAAAAGTCTTTTAATGAAATAAAAGAGACAACACAGTTTTCATTTTTTTATTACTCTCTCATTCCTGCGACGCCATCGATCTCCTGTAAAAAAATAAAAAAAACAAACCAACAGTATACCACCTGTCCGACGCAGTCCATAGTAACGACAGTCCCACGACGATCCAGCTCTGCTACATCGGAATGACATGCAGAGCCTGACATCCCGGCGCAGCACAGCTGCTTACCAGCTTCCCCGGCGGTGACGTCATCGGACTGCTTTACGGCCGCGATTACCCAGCAGTCACTGCAGTTATCGCGAGAAACTGCATGTGACCGCCAGGGAGAAGAGGATGGCGGCCATTAAGCAGTCCAGGACGTGACCGCCGGAGATCTTCTGCCAGGTAAGTGCCGCTGACTCCTGACAGACCCGACCGAAGGACACTCACAGTGACAGTGACAAATCCGATTCCGGTATCCGATATGACGAAAATATCGGAACTCGGAATCGGAATTCCGATACAGCCAATATCGGCCGATACCCGATATTTGCAGTATCGGAATGCTCAACACTAGTTAGGACATATAGGTATGACCACATCCACCCCTTTTTTTTCATTTGCTCTGCTCTGCTGCAAATAATTGTGAAGCAAAACTATTCTCCCATATTGCTTAAATAGATAAAAAACTGAGATATGTGATAAGTATGCTTTAAAGTACACGAAACTTTGGGTAAGAGTATCAGCATCAGGCCGGTGTCACACTTGCGAGTGTGATGCGATAAACTCGCACGAGTTTCTCGCATCAACACCGGGCACTGCCGCCGGCACTCGGACCGGAGCGTTCAGCTGCATAGATATACATGTAGACGCATGCTCCGGTCTGAGTGCCGGCGGCAGTGCCCGGTGTTGATGCAAGAAACCCGTGCGAGTTTCTCACATCACCATCACAAGTGTGACACCGGCCTTAGGCAGTAACTATACTTTTGATACACACCTGTCCTGGGTATCCTGGGCTCCATTTCCTTCTCCTGGGATCGCTGCCCTCTGCTGTGCTCCACGTCGAGCTTTGGCAATCAATATTATCTCCCTCGACCTATTTAAGGCCCATTGACAGACACACCTGAGTCTTGGGTTGAGACTCTAGTGTTCCATGTTTGGTGTGCTCCATTATCTGTACTACTGTGTGTTTATTTCAACTCGCATCCATCCCCGCTGGGCTTCACTCCATCTGTCCGTCTGCTCCTGAGTTTCCAAATAATCTTAGTCCCGACGACGATTCCATGTGTCCTCTGGAAGCTGCACCAACACCTGGGGTCCAAGTGCCCACCCAGACCAGAGGCTTAGAGGATCCCCCTCACCTGGTGAGCCCTTACTAATATCAATATCCCAGAGGACCTGACACTAGAATTCAGTAATTTCTTGAAGAAGTGTATAAAGTTCTGATTGCCCCCTAAAAATAATCTATTTATCTATCCTTTCATTTGAACATTGTTAAAGGGAATCTGTCAGCAGGTTTTGATATGCTTTCTCACAACAGCAAAATGTAAGGGCAGAGACCCTAATCCAAGTGGGGTTTACTGGGTGCAGCAGTTGTAATAAAATCACAGTTTTCTCTGCTGCAGATCAAGCAGAGCTCAGAATGTTGAGCTGTGTGTAACCTCGCCCACACCAGTGATTGGCAGCTTCCTTTGTACAATGTGCATAGGCAGAAAGCTGACAATCAGTGTTGGGGGCAGAGTTGGAATCAAAGGCACAAGACACTTAGTCCTGTAGTGATAATCTCCTGCTGAATAACACTAATTGTATTAAAACAGCAAAATACAGCCTAGTAAGTGATACATCGTTGGAATCAGGGTCTCAGCTGTTACATAATGCTGCTCTCAGATTACATAGCCAAAACCTGCTGACGGATTCCATTTAAAGTCCCCTGTAACCAACAATCGGTATGAGCCCTTATTAGTAAGAAAGTTCTGTAATTTCAGCAAGATTGAAGATGAAAATGAAGGATGAATGCACAAGAAAGTCAAGAAACTGACACTGGTGTCAGGACATAATCTTTCATTGCACGCGCCTCAGAGTTCAGTAGTGACACTGCGTGCACTTACTCACAGAGGGAGAAGAAATTAAATACAGCTGCTGGCTCAAATATTGTAGTCTCTGGGAATCTGCCCGGGGCGGGTTAAAAGGTCATCGAGGGCCCTGGGCCCGAGGTTCCCCACCCCTGTAGTAGTACATTAGCACCCAACTGACCTATTACTTGAGCAAAGCCAATACATAGACAGACTAATAACTATCACCAACAGAATTTAGCAACTAACAGGTACATTTCATATTTTCCCTGTGAAAATTATATATTTTTTTACATTTCATATATTCACAACCAGTTGTGCCCTTTCTTTTGGAGTTGCAAAAAAAAGCTTTATCCTTGAAGATTACTTTAAATTTGTAAGGAAATATCATTGAGTACTTCACTTCAGCTTTAATTCGTTTAAGCTTTCATTTAATTCGTTGAGCTTTAATTTTAATAACATTTTTTACGATTTTTTGAGTCACCTGAAATGTGATTAAACTCTAATGGACTCATAATTAAATTTTAAGTCATTTATTTTTCTTTCAAATGCAAAGAATAACAACCCTATCTCAAGAGAAACACTTTTGCAGATAGCTCCCTGGCCCTGTTAATTATTTTTCTAGATAGGCAGCGCTCTCTTTCCAAAGCGAACAAGTTGGAAAACGGGGCCTTGGGCATTGTAGCCTGAAGCCAGTTCTGGATAAAGTTGACATAGTCTGTCCCATGAGACTCCCTTGAAGTCAATCAGTCTGATCTTGGCTCTTCTGGATCGACAGTATCTTCCAAATCAATGAGCTAGTTTGTTAAATTCAGATTTTGCTTGATAGAGACTCTTGACGTCATTGATCAAAGAATGTGACAAGTCTTCAAACTCTCCAATTGTACCTTCGGCCTCTCCCATGCTGTCCCTTATCTTGTGTAGGTCATCTTTAATCAGCATGATATTGGAACATACACATCCCTCCTGCAGTTTCAAATCTTCCACTGTAATACTAGTTTGTCACCCCATGGAGACAATCTCCTCCAAAATGTTTTTTCGCCAATCTCTACAATATGTCTGATGGTGCCATTGAGGCATACTGACTCGTATTAGAAACTTGGGAGAGGTCAGAGTTCTCCACGAAAGTTTCAGAGGTTATTGTCAACGGGATTTTACATTGATGGCCTATGCTAAGGATAGGTTATCAATATCTGATCGTTGGGGGTACAACACCCACCATCCCTGTCGATCAGTTGTTCCCGTTGCTGGCAGGCGGTAGTGGTCAGTTGCAGAGCTGCACACCTCCATCAACTGTATTGTGGCTGTGGCTAGGTACTGCACATTGAATAGGGGGTGGATAGGTCATCAATATAAATGTCCCAGACAACCCCTTTATAATAAAACTAAAGAAATGAGCCAGAGTATAAGCTGAAATACGTGCAGTGTTGTGTGTAGGAGCACATTCACACTGTGGCCATTTCACAGAAAAAACCCAAGGAAAAAAAATAAGCATATACCCTATAGTATGTAATTGAGTAAGTAGCAATAGTACATGTAAATAGCATAGGGCACTTAGTTAACGCTATTTTGATCAAAAAAGCATGAAAGCCATGCCACCTCAACAAGTTGTACTAGCATGTCTCTAGTATTAACACTTTACCTTGTGTCAGACGACCTTAATGTTTTATCTATGAAAATGGCCACAGGGTGAACATCCTCTTATACATTGTAAATATGCTAACTTATGCTCCGTCTCATTTCTTTGTTTTTGCTGTAGTTTCTTGTACTTTGTACAAACAGGGATGTGGCCTCCGTTTCTGAGCTAGGCATTTATCTAAATAGCTTTCCCATGAACATATGGCTGAACAGTTGGGCCCTTCTTCTGCTCTGCACTTATACACATTGAGGTCGGCTGACACAAGGTAAAGTTTTCATAACAGAGACAGACAGAGACAGACTAGGACCGTCCCGATTTGGTATACCTTGTCGTGGTTGGATGGCTTTTATGCTTTTTTTTTATCAGAATAGCATTCACAAAGTACCCCATCTTATTTACATGATCTATCACTATTTAATGATTATAGGGTACATGCTCAATTTGTTTTTAACCCCTTTCAAAGGATCAAAAAGTAGTAGAACTAGTTGCTTCAGTTCTAACCATTTTGGACTCATGGTGGACTCAATTCATCAAACAATGTTTGCAATTTTTCTGGCATAAAAGCCTGAAAGGTCAAAAAACCTGTTCTCACTGAAGACAGACTTCATACATGAATTGAGAATTTTGACAATGATCAGTCCAGGAGGAGAAAAAAGCAAATTTCCCTGATAAGCTTTATTAAATTTTTCTTAATTTTCGTGTGTACTATTGAATTATGGAATTCAACTTAAAATTACGTTACTTTTTAAATACATTAGGACCGCTCAGACAGAGGGACACTATGGAGGGGAAGGGCTGCCAAAACACCAATTTTTAACATACTGTGTCCAACAGCATTGGCTGAATATTTCATAGGGGCGATTTATTAAATGGATTCGTCTGGCGAGAGTTTTCTTTTAAGGAATTCCAAAACCTTTTACAAAAAATTGGTGAAAAAATTATTGCTGGCCGTAAAGGAAAGATGTCAGGACACACAATGTTTTGCAGATTGCTGTAAAAAAGGGATAAATAGCTAAGAAAAATAGTACAAAATATATTGATAAATTGATTGAGAAATATGTAGATAATTATGTAGACACAATTTATTGATAAATATGTCGACACAACAAGATTAAAAGTAAGTAACTCAGACAAAGGTGGTAAATGCGGCAGGAGACATGGATTTATTAATAGGATGGATAAGCTAAGCCAATAAGGATAACAGTATATGCAGTACAGATATTGACTGAAAAAAATAAAATAAAACATTCAAAAAGGGAGATTGCAATACAGATAACTCAATTATGAGTAAAGTACATACTAAGACAAAAAGCTTGTGTGTATATGAAAACATCAATGAATATCTCCTCCTGCTGGAATGGCGACATCCCCAAAGCACGTTTCGGCTTTCACCGGGGTACTATGATAGAACAGTAAAGACTGCAGACAATCAGTAGCAGCTGATTGGCTGCAGTGGTCACAAGACATACCAATGTCATGTGATCACCAGGGGCACAGCACCAACATTAGAGGAATGGTGCCAGTCCAGTATGTTTTCTTAAAATTTATGATGGAGAGTTTAGCTGTTTAGAAGGAGTTGTCCAGTGGTGAACAATCCTTTAACAACAAGTAAGGTATTTCAGTGAACAAAGAAATCATGTAGAAGTTCCTTACAATATCAAATTCTATATACAAAACTGTTACGTTATGCAATTAAGTATTGGCTCAGGAGAGTTTTAATAAATAAAGACTTTTCATAGTGTTTATTTCTGTAGTGTAGAATTTAGCCAGACTATACGAAAGAAATACTCATCGTTTTATAGAAATTAAAGTTAAAGAAACTGTTATTGACCCAAATACCTTTCATTCTTTCCAAGTTTGTCATTTTGAGAGTCGGAGCAGACATTAAATACTTCTCATTTAGATTTTAATTGAAAAGAGATATTGATCATATACAGTGGCATGTAAAAGTTTGGGCACCCCTGGTCAAGATTACTGTTATTGTGAACAGTTGAATAAGTTGAAATGATTTCTAAAAGGCCTGAAGTTAAAGATGACACATTTCCTGTGTATTTTAGGCAAATATAATATAATATATATTGTAGCGAGACGAATGGTCGCATAATTGATGGGAGGTATGTATCACAGGGATGGCTGCTCCCTGTGATGTAACCTGGAGTATTTTGTCTTTAGTGCACGTAAGCACTAAATAGTTGTTGTTCACACTTGGGTCCGTGTTACGGTTAGCTCTGAGAGTTGGGAGGGTCTGGCTACCCATATACCTCACCCGAGGTGAGAGTGCTCACTGTACCCCTTTTTCCCTGTGTGTGTGGTTATGAGTTTGAGTACCTGCGGTGATGTCATGATCACGTGACTAGGCATGTGATAGGTACCTGGGTGTGGTTACAGCTATGTAATGGAGGTGTGTTTGGCACATGGGAGTGATTGTTGGGGAGTCTGTCAGTGTGGACAGATTTCCATGTATCCAGGCTGGACATTACAGAATGGTCTGTGTGCAGTGCTGGCTAGTCTAAGCCAGAGGAAGGAGGTGTGGACAGTCTGACAACTGTGAGTGATACTGACTAGGGTCAGTGAGAAGTATTTGTGGGATACCTCTGAGAATAAAAGGCATCCGGGAACCTGTGTGGCCGACACCAACAGGTAACGGACAGGAATTCGTGTTACGCTGACCAGGGTCAGTGAGAGACTGTGTTTATTCCGTAAAGCTGAAGGCGTTAAGGACATTGCACTGGCGGCTGCATGCTACTAGGTTCCTGAGGAGCGGTTTATGCTGTATTTTAATAAACTGAATGGGCTTTTTTTTTAAACCTGAGTGTCCCATCGTATGCCTCAACGACCAGCAAAGTAAGTAATCCCGTCCACAGATAGTGTGGGACGTTACAATATGTATATATATATATATATATATATATATATATATATATATATATATACATATATATACAGTACAGACCAAAAGTTTGGACACACCTTCTCATTTAAAGATTTTTCTGTATTTTCATGACTATGAAAATTGAAAATTCACACTGAAGGCTTCAAAACTAAGAATTAACACATGTGGAATTATATACTTAAAAAAGTGTGTAAAAACTGAAATTATGTCTTATATTCTAGGTTCTTCAAAGTAGCCACTTTTGCTTTGATGACTGCTTTGCACACTCTTGGCATTCTCTTGATGAGCTTCAAGAGGTAGTCACCGGAATGGTTTTACTTCACAGGTGTGCCGTGTCAGGTTTAATAAGTGGGATTTCTTGCCTTATAAATGGGGTTGGGACCATCAGTTGTGTTGTGCAGAAGTCTGGTAGATACACAGCTGATAGTCCTACTGAATAGACTGTTAGAATTTGTATTATGGCAAGAAAAAAGCAGCTAAGTAAAGAAAAACAAGTGGCCATTACTACTTTAAGAAATGAAGGTCAGTCAGTCTGAAAAATTGTGGAAAACTTTGAAAGTGTCCCCAAGTGCAGTTGCAAAAACCGTTAAGCGCTACAAAGAAGCTGCTCACGAGGACTGCCCCAGGAAAGGAAGACCAAGAGTCACCTCTGCTTTGAGAATAAGTTTATCCGAGTCACCAGCCTCAGAAATCGCAGGTTTACAGCAGCTCAGATTAGAGACCAGGTCAATGCCACACAGAGTTCTAGCAGCAGACACATCTCTACAACAACTGTTAAGAGGAGACTTTGTGCAGCAGGCCTTCATTGTAAAATAGCTGCTAGGAAACCACTGCTAAGGACAGGCAACAAGCAGAAGAGACTTGTTTGGGCTACAGAACACAAGGAATGGACATTAGACCAGTGGAAATCTGTGCTGGGGTCTGATGAGTCCAAATTTGAGATCTTTGGTTCCAACCACGTGTCTTTGTGCGACGCAGAAAAGGTGAACGGATGGACTCTACATGCCTGGTTCCCACCGTGAAGCATGGAGGAGGAGGTGTGATGGTGTGGGGGTGCTTTGCTGGTGACACTGTTGGGGATTTATTTAAAATTGAAGGCATACTGAACCAGCATGGCTACCACAGCATCTTGCAGAGGCATGCTATTCCATCCGGTTTGCGCTTAGTTGGACCATCATTTATTTTTCAACAGGACAATGACCCCAAACACACCTCCAGGCTGTGTAAGGGCTATTTGACCAAGAAGGAGAGTGATGGGGTGCTACGGCAGATGACCTGGCCTCCACAGTCACCTGACCTGAACCCAATCGAGATGGTTTGGGGTGAGCTGGACCGCAGAGTGAAGGCAAAAGGGCCAACAAGTGTAAGCATCTCTGGGAACTCCTTCAAGATTGTTGGAAGACCATTTCCGGTGACTACCTCTTGAAGCTCATCAAGAGAATGCCAAGTGTGTGCAAAGCAGTAATCAAAGCAAAAGGTGGCTACTTTGAAGAACCTAGAATATAAACATAATTTCAGTTGTTTCACACTTTTTTGTTAAGTTATATAATTCCACATGTGTTAATTCATAGTTTTGATGCCTTCAGTGTGAATGTACAATTTTCATAGTCATGAAAATACAGAAAAATCTTTCAATGAGAAGGTGTGTCCAAACCTTTGGTTTGTACTATATAATATATTTTAAATATAATATATATATATATATAAATATACATATATTATAAACAGACTGGAAGAATTTTCCAAGGAAGAATGGATGGAAATCCCTCAAACAAGAATTGAAAGACTCTTGTCTGGCTACAAAATGCTTTTACAAGCTGCAATTCTTTCAAAAGAGGGTGCTATTAGATACTAACCATGCAGGGCCCAAACTGTTGCATCAGGCCATTTTCCTTTTTGCAATTTTTAAAATGTAAAAGATGAAAGTATATATATATATTGCCTAAAATACACAGGAAATGTGTCATCTTTAACTTTAGGCTTTTTAGAGATGATTTCATTTTCAACTGGCTTAACTGTTCAGAATAAAAGTAGTTTTGACTAGGGGTGCCTGAACTTTTACATGCCACTGTATAATAAATGATTTCTAAACATATTGCATAGTGCCTGTGTTTTCCCATCAATTGTGAAATATATCTGGTGAAGGCTCCAAATGTCTTTGATTGTGGAGTGATATATAGGTTGTATTAAAAACAAGTAATGTTGAATCCTGGTAACAATTTATGGGTGTTACTGTATTAAATGGTCTTTGCTGTTTCAATAAACTTTGCATAAATTAATAGTACGGGTGAATATAAGAAACATTGTAATATATGTTAGCAGCAAAAAAAAGCATTTTTCTCCACTTACGAGACATTTCCCCCACCATCCACCTCCAGAACTCAACATCTACTGTAAAAACTGCTGAAATATGCCTTTGTCAAAGCAAGGTGGACTGCGTGGTGTCGGGATACAGAGCATATTGAAGTCTATGGAAAGGGGAGAAGTAATGAAGAGCACTCAGTGCAATGGGAATGCAAGCTGACACAAGCAGATCAAGCTGCAGCTTCTAGCAAATATATTTTATTTCAGTGCTGGATTCACAGATATACTTGTTGTATAATGTTTTCTATGCTTTTTCTGTATGTGTGCAACAGATAAAGAAGAGCAGGAATCCATCTGTGCACCATGTATAGAAGACATCAAAGCAAGTAATCTTTACCCACTAGGTTTGAACTGAGGATTAGAGACAGAGTCAGCAGAGTAATAATCATGTAATGTTTGCAGGATACAAGTCATATCATGGCCAGAAATAGTCGTTCATTGTGTACACAAAGGACAACTTATTATGAAAAGTTAACTGAAACCACAGGTAGACTTTAAGGTAGTATCCTGCAGAATAGTTTTATTGTCTACATTTGCAGTCTTTAGAGGTCATCTAGTAGGTCCTGGGTAGGTTTGTGTCCAAGTTATAGGAGCCAAACTTAAGGCCCGCCATGTCATTCTATGCAGCCTGTGAGGTCAGGACACCCTTCAACAATGCTCTGACTGTACGGGGAAAGTGGAGAGCCGGTTAGAGCAGTGTTGAATTGTGCACCGGAGATCAGGGGGGCAGCTACCCCCTGAGGTGGCACCCCCCTACTAAGTACTGGCTATGTTCTCGTTGACACAGTCAGTGCTTAGCAGAGGGAGTGAAGCTGGCACAGGGAGCTGATGTGATCTTGAAATCTGTGCAGATGCAGCCAATAGAGGGGACGACGCCAGCACAAGAAGCAGGTGCCATCTTTGTGAGTGAACAGTGAACGCAGTGCTCGCAGTCAGCCTACACAAACAGTGAACACTGCAATTGCAGTCAGCCTGCACAACCGTTGAATGCACTGATCACAGTCAGCTTACATAAACGGTCCACGCAGTTATCGCAGTCAACCAGCACAAACAGTGAAGGCAGAGATCGCAGCCAGTCAACACAAAAAGTGAACAGAGCCAGGCAGCACAAGTGATCTCCATGAACGCAGTCAGCCAGCACTAACAGTGAACAACCATGCACGCAGTCAGCCAGCACAAACAGTGAACACCCGTGAATGCAGTCAGAAAGCACAAACAGTGAACACCCATAAATGCAATCAGCCGGCACAAACAGTGAACACCCGTGAACGCAGTCAGCCAGCACAAACAGTGAAGGCAGAGATCGCAGCCAGTCAACACAAAAAGTGAACAGAGCCAGGCAGCACAAGTGATCTCCATGAACGCAGTCAGCCAGCACTAACAGTGAACAACCATGCACGCAGTCAGCCACCACAACAGTGAACACCCATGAATGCAATCAGCCGGCACAAACAGTGAACACCCGTGAATGCAGTCAGCCAGCACAAACAGTGAACACCCATGAATGCAATCAGCCGCACAAACAGTGAACACCCATGAATGCAATCAGCCGGCACAAACAGTGAACACCCGTGAACGCAGTCAGCCAGCACAAACAGTGAACACCCGCGAACGCAGTCAGCCAGCACAAACAGTGAAAACCCGTGAACGCAGTCAGCCAGCACAAACAGTGGACACCCGTGAACGCAGTCAGCCAGCACAAGCAGTGAACACCCGTGAACGCAGTCAGCCAGCACAAGCAGTGAACACCCGTGAACGCAGTCAGCCAGCAAAAATATTGAATGCTGTTAGCCAGCACAAACAGTGAACTCAGTGAACACAGTCAACCACTTCAAACAGTGAGCGCAGACAGCGTTTCGCCCCACCCTTAAGTGTACTTAATGTTGCAGCATGTAAATAGCTATTGTATAAGTATAATGTTTGGTGGTATTGCTACATAATGCGATGTACTACTACTAAGGTTTATGGTACTGCTACATTCTTATGTGTTACCATTGTGTGTACATATGTATATCTGTTTATTGCATACGTTAATGTGTTCTGCTGTATTGTGCATAGTTTAGGGAAAGTTAAGTGCATCCTGTTGGGGCATTAGAGGAGGGCACTTTAGTATATAGTATAGCTATTTGGTTAAGTGTAGTACTATCACGGGCCACTAGGTGGGGGCATACTAGTGGGCCTAGTTAGGTAGAGTTTCTAGTTAGTTCTCATTGGGTTAAGTGTTGGAGGGGCTGCCGGGCAGTAGTGTAAGGTTGCTAGGAAGTAAGCTCAGACGGGGCCAGCATGCCCAAGTGTCCACAAGGGCTTAGGCCGGACAACCAGCAGCCACACAATGTTCCAAGTATAGCAACCCACGTTACCCACGGCAGCTGCATAGTATCGCAGTGGGCCTAGACAGAAGAGGAAAGATGTGGCGCCTTACCGCCTAGGCCAATACTTTTAGGGCAGAAGTTGGCTGGGCCAAGGAACTGAGGGGAGCTGGAGCTTTGACGACTTCAGTGCAGATGGGCTGGTTGCTTCACCGGGGGGCCACCAAACCTAGTGATTGAGGAATTCAGTTCTGAGGCGAAGCAGGCTGGAGGAGATGTCATTATGGCGAGGTCAGGCCTTGAAGGAACTTGGGAGCAGTCTAAGATGGTCCGGTCCGGGCGTGTACTGCACAGTAGAATCATAGAATCATAGAATCATAGAATCATAGAATGGTAGAGTTGGAAGGGACCTCCTGGGTCATCTGGTCCAACCCCCTGCTCAAAGCAGGATTCTCTAAATCATCCCAGACAGATGTCTATCCAGCCTCTGTTTGAAGACTTCCATTGAAGGAGAACTCACCACCTCTTGTGGCAGCCTGTTCCACTCATTGATCACCCTAACTGTCAAATGTTTTTTCTAATATCTAATCTGTGTCTCCTCCATTCAGTTTCATCCCATTGCTTCTAGTCTTTCCTTGCGCAAATGAGAATAAAGATGATCCTTCTACAATGTGACAGCCCTTGAGATATTTGTAGACAGCTATTAAGTCTCCTCTCAGTCTTCTTTTTTGCAAGCTAAACATTCCCAATTCCTGCAACCGTTCCTCATAGGACATGGTTTGCAGACCGGTCACCATTCTGGTGGCTCTTCTCTGAACTTGCTCCAGTTTGTTGATGTCTTTTTTAAAATGTGGTGCCCAAAACTGGACACAGTATTCCAGATGAGGTCTGACCAAAGAGGAGTAGAGGGCAATAATGACCTCACATGATCTAGACTGTATGCTTCTGTTGATACATCCTAGAATTGCATTTGCCTTTTTTGCTGCTGCATCACACAGTAGTGACAGTAAGGCAGGGAGAGAAAAGGAAATGAGTGTGATACCTGTTGTGCCAACTGTGGATGTAACGTGTGAAGAATTTAGTAAAGAGAGTGTTCACGTTGTTCTGAACTGTGTCTCCATTACTGGGGGTCGCCTGGAAGAGGGAAGCGCCCACGGAAAGTGGAATCTGGAGATACAGGTACACCAGAGGGAAGAACACCGTTTCATGTAGGGGACGGGCCGGACATGGATGTTACGGTAATCCAAGTCACTACTACAGTCCGGGCCCGCCCTTACACTAGCACAAAAACTGAACAAAGTCAGCCAGCACAAAAAGTGAATGCAGTCAGCCAGCAAAAAAACTGAACACAAAGAAGCCCTGCTACCCAGGGACAGCCCTCTTAGCTCTACTACCAGGGACAGCTTTCTTAGTCCTACTGCCCAGGAACAGCTCACTTAGCCCTACTATCCAACAGTGCTATTAGCCCTACTACTCAGAGACAGGGCTATTAGTCCTTTTACTCAGGAGCAGCTCTCTTAGCCCTACTAATCAAGAATGCTATTATCCCTACTACGAAGGGACAGCTCTCTTAGTCCCGCTACCCAGGAACAGTACTTCTAGCCCTGTTACCCAGACTAAAGCATCCGCCAACTTCTGGACAGTCTGTGGTGCAATGTGACGTTGGTGGATGGAGCGAGACATGATGTCCCAGATGTGCTCAATAGGATTCAGTTCTGGGGAATGGGCGGGCCAGTCCATAGCTTCAATGCCTTCATCTTGCAGGAACTGCTGACACACTCCAGCCACATGAGGTCTGGCATTGTCCTGCATTAGGAGGAACCCAGGGCCAACTGCACCAACATATGGTCTCACAAGGGGTCTGAGGATCTTATCTCAGTACCTAATGGCAGTCAGGTTACTTCTGGCGAGCACATGGAGGGCTGTGCAGCCCTCCAAAGAAATGCCACCCCACACCATTACTGACCCACTGCCAAACCGGTCATGCTGAAGGATGTTGCAGTAGGCAGATCACTCTCCACACCATCTCCAGACTCTGTTACGTCTGTCACATGTGCCAGTGTGAGCCTGCTTTCATCTATGAAGAGCACAGGGCGCCAGTGTCGAATTTGCCAATCCTGGTGTTCTGTGGCAAATGCCAAGTATCCTGCATGGAGTTGTGCTGTGAGCACAACCCACATCTGTGGACGTCGGGCGCTCAGACCATCCTCATGGAGTCGGTTTCTAACCGTTTGTGCAGACACATGCACATTTGTGGCCTGCTGGAGGTCATTTTGCAAGGCTCTGGCAGTGCTCCTCCTTGCACAAAGGCGGAGGTATCGGTCCTGCTGCTGAGTTGTTGCCCTCCTATAGTCCCCTCCACGTCTCCTGGTGTACTGGCCTGTCTCCTGGTAGCACCTCCAGCCTCTGGCCACTACGCTGACAGACACAGCAAACCTTCTTGACACAGCTCGCATTGATGTGCCATCCTGGATGAGCTGCACTACCTGAACCACTTGTGTGGGTTGCAGAGTCCATCTCATGCTACCAGCGAGTGTGAAAACACAACCAACATTCAAAAAGACCAAAACATCAGCCAGAAAGGATTGGTACTGACATTTGGTCTTGGTCCCACCTGCAGAACCACTCCTTTATTGAGTGTTCTTGATAATTGCCAATAATTTCCATCAGTTGTCTATTCATTTGCACAACAGCATGTGAAATTGATTGTCAATCAGTGTTGCTTCCTAAGTGGACAGTTTGATTTCACAGAAGTTTGATTTATTGGAGTTATATTCTGTTGTTTAATTGTTCCCTTTATTTTTTTGAGCAGTGTATATAAATTGATGCTCTTCATGACTTAGGTCAGTGCACAGAGTGAAGCAGCAGCATAGAGGAAATTATTCAGTAGTCCTAAACTGTGTACATGAGAATCCATCTCAGGAGAGAGTTAAAAGATTTTTTAGAAAGTTCAGCAGCATCTTTTTGTGTCTCCCTCTGCCTATTTCATCACACTGCTTCTCACTTCTCCTAGAAAAGAAGCAGAATTCTCTCATAAGATATTACAACATTTCTTATATTTGCATGTACTATTGATGTATACAACTTTTGTTGAAAGCACAATTACTTTTAAGTTTATGATCTGCTATGATCATGAATCTGAAGCATCTGATGAGTGACATGTGGCAAGCTAGTAATCTCACTCCAGTAAAGGACTGGAGTGGGGCTTCTGTCGTAGAACGCCGCAGCTCATCATGAATTAGACGAGCTGTGGCGTCACACCCCTGCCGCACCCAGGTCCCCACCCAGTTCTGTCCATTTTTGCAGAGCTGGTAGTACCTGGCATGAAAAGGCCAAAAGTTGCAACATTTTTGCACAACTCTGTCTGAGCTGCGCCAAAATTTTGCTACTTTTCAAAGCTAATTATGTCAGAATTCTGCCGAAATTGCTTTGGTGTATTGGGCCAAGGCACTTAGTTCAGGCAGCATGAATCAGATTACAGGACATTGTAAAAAACAAAAGCATTTTCTAGGTAGATCTTTTTCATATACATTTTATCAATAACATAATAAAATTATTCCCAATGATTTATTATGAGATCCCACTAAACCATTTCTTTCTTTGGTGTGGTGTTACATATCAGTTTTTGGGGTTTTGATTTAGAAGTAGAAACCGGATAACCAGACTAAAATTGGCGCTAATTGTATTTTTTCATAATTGTGGTCATTAATCTGAAAATGATTGTCTGTTTTTTATATATTTATTTAATCTCAAACCAATCATGAATCGTAGACCATAAAAAAAACAGTTTCTCTAATCTTGACAGGTATTTGTTGACTCTAAAATAAGTTTATTTTACGGCAGCAAATTGATGCATGTTCACAATCTAGACCCATGCAAGGAGTAGTGTTTACTTTATCTATAACGGAGATATACTAATTAAGATGCCAGATATTGAGAAAGAGCGTGTCAAAAATGATTGATTCACGTAACAGGCAGGATAATGACCAAAAGACTCAAATGTGAGCGCACAATGTCTACCATACAGAGCAAGGAACCAAAAGACAGAAATAAATTAGTATAGAAAGTAAAGTTCATTTTAACCTTTTGTTTTAAGCTTTTTCACAAGGGAAGTCCTAAAATTGATGCTCTCTAACAGGAATTATTGTCATAAATCCATTTTTTAGCTGTGGGAGAGATTCCCTTTAGGGCAGTGTTTCTGAACCAGGGATTCCTGGTATTCAATCAGGGTTCCTTGCCATATAGATTCACTCTGTGGTGGGTTAAGGACAGCTCTATGCCTGATGTTGATGCTCTAATCGAACACCCAGCAGATTTCACACTTATAACTTACTGTATGCTCCATCATATTGACATTTTTAACAACAGGATCCCTTCTTGGACTGCAAAGATATATGTGAGAGAGATGCCTGAAATGTAGTATAAAATTATAGATTACATTCTAGGCTCAAATAAAACACAATATTAAAAAAAAACTATATAATATTATAGACTCTAAATATTGTTATATACGACAGTAATTTATTATTAATTATGTAAATTTGTGTTCCTCCTCCCATCACACTCCACACATCCTTTACTTTCAGAGCGATATATGCTCATTCAAAATGTTGTAGAAAGACTATTTCTGTAATCTGCCTCTGAGCACCGTAACTCTGTACTGCACTGAAGTTGTAACCATAAAACCTGAGCACCTTATGAACTTGCAGGGCTGACTTCTCACACCTCTGACCATGAACAGCAATAAAGTTAGGTCATGGAAGACATGGTGAGATTACTGAATTTGGTCCTCAGAACCTGGAATGGTAAAGTTATTCCATTTTTTGTGTGCAAAAGAAGCAAAAAAGAGAGTTTCATACATAGAGGATAAGTTTGGCAACGCCCAACTTTTAGCTATGGATTTCGTTCCGTAAGAACGTGACGGATGATCACAAAGGACACGTGTGAGTCCTCACACCCATTATAAAATATACGAGTGTTCACATATTTATCTTCATTCAGTTTTTTTAAAGATTGAAAAACAAAAAGAACGATGTCTGATTTTTAGCTATACTTTGGATCAAACTTGAACTTCAAGTGAACAGGTCCATGAAAATAATGGATAGCACTCAGATGCCATCCGTGTGTCATCCGGGAGCTGTCCATTTCTCATTGTATAATGGGTAAGAGAAGATTGGACATTTTTTTTCATGTGAGAAAAAAGATTTGCCACACTGTAAAAAAGGACCAAAAAGAAAATGAATATTATATCCAGCAAATTGATTTAAAAATGATTCTTATTTCTTCATATGCAAAAAAAAACAGATGTCTGAATGAGGCCAAAGACCCATTTAAACCATCCAATCGATCAGTGAGTTCGGCACATTAATAGTCCAAAATTGACTAATCTATACGAGCATTCATTCTGTCAAAAGACACTGTTGACTGATTCCAGAGGCAACCAGCAGAATTGAGAGTGCAGCTCTTGACTATAATATTAACTATTATGGCATTAATATGATCACTTAACATTTTCTAACTATCATAGGTAAAAAGTAGACTGCTAGGGAAAGACTGAAAAAAAATGTTAAAAAGGAAAAGGAATATTAATTCTAGAATTGTATGTTAGAAAATCAACAGAATAAGCATTTAACCCATTAAGGACCAAGTAATTTCTCATTTTAGCGCTTTCTTCTTTTCCTCACCTTATTTCAAGGACCAATAACTTTTTTATTTTTCCATAGACATAGCCGTACGAGGATGTTTTTGTTTGTGGGAGAATATGTAGTTTGGAATGACACCATTCATTTTATAGTACAATATTCTGGAAAACAAGAAAAAAATTCTAAGTATGAAGAAACAGAGAAAAAAAAAACAATTCTGCCATTGTTTTGGGTAAAACTCATTCATTATGGGGGGAAAAATTACCTGGCAGCATGATTCTATAGGCAACAAGTTTAAAGGGATACCAAAATTGCACAGATTTTTTCATAATTTAGTGGGAACAAAATACTGAAATTTGTAAAAAAAAAAAAAAACATTTTTTGGTTGTGACGCCATTTTCTGAGACCTGTAATTTTTAATTTTTATGTCCCCAGAGCTGGATGATGGCTTGATTTTTGTACCCAGAGCTGACATTTTTATGGATACCATTTTGGGGAAAATATGACATTTTGATTGTTTTTCATTGTATTTTTTAGAAGGTCTGGTGACCGAAAAATGCCATTTTGGTGTTTTGAATTTTCTTTCTTTCTTTCAATGTTTAACCTATGGTTGGTTTAAATAATTGTATATTTTTAAAAATCCTGGGAGATCCAATGGCATTTGGGGTCAGGGCTAGATGGGAAAAAGACGTGGGCAACATTTCCACTGAAGAGTGGGTGGGCATGCTGGAATCAACTAGACTGGTCTCAATTAGTACGGCGCAGAGGAGATCTCAATTGTTTCTTATACACAGAGACTACAGAACTCCAAAAGTATTATGTACAGTAGAATGGGCCTTAGAGCTGATGACTGTTGTTCACGTTGTAGAGAGGATGGTGCAGACTTAATACATATGTTTTGGCTATGTACTCGACTAGTCAGGTTTTGGGAAAGTATCAGCAGATTGGTGACAAAGGTTTATAACATTAGAATTCCTCTTAGCGTAAAATCCTGTGTGTTAGGCCTGGTGGAGGACATGGGTGGTTCTTACCAAGTACAGTTGGCCATTCCCAAAGTATTCCATAAAACTAGGAAGTCTATTGCCAAACTTTGGTTGTCAAATGGTCCTTCCTCTTAAGAGGAAGTGTTTCAGGGTTTGACAATAACATTTTAATGGAAAAATTTGTATATAAAGAGGGGAGCAATCGTAAAGTTGGGGAAGCAATGGAGTGACTGGATCAGATGCCCAGCTGCAGTTTCTGAGGAGCTGGCAAAAGATCTTGTTTTCAATCTGAAGTTTCTAATTCCTGTCACAGCTAGAAGTATGCAATACCCGATATTTTAATCTAGTGTAGTAGCCTTACTTAATTTGTTTGGTTCTCTCAAGACACACGACAAAAGAGAAATAGAGAGAGTTGGTAGGGGAGGGTTGTTTTTTTTGGGGAGGGGACAGTGGGTAGAATTTGGTCTGAAACATGTATGAAAATTGGTTTATTGGCTTGCTACTTATGTACTTGAATTGTATAAGGTTCTGATCATTGCAAACTGTTTTGTTGTAAATTACAACATGGGTTTCAATAAAAGCCTCTTGATTAAAAAAAAAAATCAGACTTTTTTTGACCCGACTATATGAAATATGTTTATTTTATTTTTTTGTTTCTTTATTTTTAATGAAGTTTTTTAGGTGTAACTACTACATTGCAACAAGGGGATGCATTGTTGCTCTGAGGGTTCTGCGACAAGCAAGCTGCAAACAATCCAAAGTGATCAGACTTCCTGTGACTTTGCTTTTCTTGCCCGCAGTTCCTTTGGGGTAGTAATGCCACCCCATTCACTTGTATTGCGTTGCGATGTAACAGCGACACCTAGCGAACTTTGGTCATGCGACAGGTGTGGCGGCCAAATCACTGCCAAAGGCCGGGATCACACTAGTGCACCGTACCTTCTCTCATGCGAGAGAATCAGATCATGTAAATGACACTCAGACCAAACTCTGACCAGAGTTTGATCCAAGTGTAAGCTTAGTGTGAATCATGTATCTTGCAAGAAAGAATTGTAGCACAGGTGAGAAGAAGATGGAGAAAAAGATTTCTCCATCTTCTACATTGACATCTGATGTCATCCAATTCCACACACCCATGGACTTGAATGGCTGGGTGCGATCTGATTTGCACAGCTTGCTACTGCATGAGAAAAAAAGTTGCAGATCTGCACTGCCCCCTAAAATAACACTGGTCCGAGTACTATCCAATAAAACATTGCATAGCACTCATCCGATGAACAAGCTTGTGTGAGTGAGCCCTTAGGCCTCTTTCACACATCCGTCTTTTTGTATCAGGCATGATCCGGCGTGTTGGTAAAAAAACGGATCCGGTACCGGATGCGTTTTTTTACCATTGACTTTCATTAGCGCCGGATCGCGCCTGATGTCATTGTGTTGTATCCGTTTTTGTCCGGATCCGGCGGAAATTTACATTCCGGCGGCCGGACAAAACGGAGCATGTAACGTTTTTTTTTTTTGCCGGAGTCGCCTGATGTGCCTGAAGCGGCGCATCAGGCGGCTGCAAACAATAGAAGTCAATGGAACCAGATCAGACTTTTGTGCAATCCGTCAAAAGTCTGATCCGGATTCTGGAAATCAAGGACTACTACTACTACTACCACTACTACTACTACTACTACTACTACTACTACTACTACTACTACTACTACCACTACTACTACTACTACTACTACTACTACAGTTTCCAGTGTCTCCGGGCATCAGAAACCCTCTTTTTCTGGGTTCAAAAAGTTCAGATCGGATCCAGCAAAAAAACGGATCCGTTCAGGGGCGGAACTATCGTGGAAGCAGGGGAAGCAGCTGCCACAGGGCCCGGGCTAGAAGGGGGCCCGTCCCTGCTGCAGCTGTCTCCCCTGCGGCTGCGTTCTGCCGCCCCCGGCCTGAGAGTCGGCGGCTCCCTGTGCTGGCTGTCATGCTGACAGCCGGCGCAGAGAAGCTGCTGCGTGCCGGCTCCCAGGAATCAATTGCACTGGCGTCTGTATAGACGCCAGTACTATTGAAGCTCTGACCGCCGGTCAGAGCGACATCTGCAGCGTGATCATGTCATGTGATCACGCTGCTGACGTCACTCGTCGGCGGCGCCCAGAAGGGTGAAGACTGGTGGTGAGTGTGCTCCACTGTGGAGCTGAAGAAACCACAGAAGATTAACGGGGGACATACTGTGTGAGTGTGTGTGTATGGGGGGGGTTAGAGTGGGGATGGGGGTTCTTTTATGTGTGGGGGGATTTGGAGTGGGGATGGGGGGATACATTATGTGTGGGGGGGATTTAGAGTGGGGATGTGGGTTCTTTTATGTGTGGGGGGATTTGGAGTGGGGATGGGGGGATACATTATGTGTGGGGGGGATTTGGAGTGGGGATGGGGGTTCTTTTATGTGTGGGGGGTTTGGAGTGGGGATGGGGGATACATTATGTGTGGGGGGGATTTGGAGTGGCGATGGGGGGTTATTGTATGTGTGGGGGGATTTGGAGTGGCGATGGGGGATTATTGTATGTGTGGGGGGATTTGGAGTGGGGATGGGGGGTTATTTTATGTGTGGGGGGATTTGGAGTGGCGATGGGGGTTATTGTATGTGTGGGGGGATTTGGAGTGGGGATGGGGGGTTATTTTATGTGTGGGGGGATTTGGAGTGGCGATGGGGGGTTATTTTATGGTGTGGGGGATTTGGAGTGGCTGTGGGGGGATTTGGAGTGGGGATGGGGGATTTAATGTGTGTGGGGGGATTTGGAGTGGGGATGGGGGGATTTAATGTGTGTGGGGGATTTAGTGGCGATGGGGGGTTATTGTATGTGTGGGGGGATTTGGAGTGGGGATGGGGGTTATTTTATGTGTGGGGGGATTTGGAGTGGCGATGGGGGCATTTAATATGTGTGGGGGGATTTGAGGGTACTGAGAGTATGTATGTGGAAACAGTATGGGGATGGCTGCAGACAGTATGGGGAGCGAACGGGTGAATGTATGTGGACACAGTATGGGGAGTGAGGGTGATGGGATGTGTGCAGACACAGTATGGGGAGTCGGGTATGTGTGAGCAGACAGTATAGAGAGTGAGGGGGTAAATATGAGGACAGTATGCTGAACAGGGGGGATGTGAGAGGAGACAGTGTGAGGAGGAAGGGGAATAGTGTGAGGTGACAGTATATTGCAGATATTTTTATTTAGGGGCATTATAATGACTCTTCTGTCTTTAAGGGCATCGTGCGGAGAGCGGAGAAGATGGAAATCTGCAGAGTCGACTGTGGATGAGAAAACTCATCATGGGATCTGGACAAGATGAAGAAAAGGAGAACGACTCCAGAGACGACGTCATCTATAAGGTACCTGGATGTAAATATTATTTGTGAAATTGACTAATTCTCATGTCTTTATTTGTTAGGAGCATTAAAGGGGTTCTCCAGGTCTGTGTCACATAGAATGACTGCAGACTCAGCACAAACCTGGAGAACCCCTTTAATGCTCCTAACATAATAAAAACATGAGAATTAGTCAATTTCAGAATTCTCACAGTGCGCTCTGCATGCTGTCAGGATTCTCTCGTGCCGGTAATTTACATACATGCGGTCACATGCTGACTAGACATGTGTGGCCTCACTCAATGAAAATGAACGGAGTGAGGCCGGGCACGTCTAGTCGGAATGTGGCCAGAAGTATATAAATCACTTGCTTGTGCTGACATGACCGTGTACTCTCGCCACCGGTAAGGGAGAATCCTAAAAGTGTGCAGTGCATTCGTTGTGAGGATTCAGAAGCTGCAATGTCAGGATTCAGCTCTGCAGGTTCCAGCAGTCATCACATGGACACTTCACTCATATGCGATTTTTATACTTATGGTCCTGTGACAACGAGCTTCTCCTCTGCTTCTCTCAGTTTTTCACTGAACATTGAGAGCATTAGGGAGAGCAGCTCGTGGGTACATGACTAAGTGTGCAAATCGCATGTGTGCGGGGCGGGGGCCAGGACACAGCGGGCCACATTAGAGGCCCCAGGAAGCAGCAGGCCCCTAATGGGGCCCTAGGAAACAGCAGGCCCATTAGGGGCCTAGGTCCAAAGGAAACAGCAGGCCCCATTAGGGGCCTAGCTCCAAAGAAAACTGCAGGCCCCATTAGGGGCCTTGGGCCCCAGGAAACTGCAGGCCCCAGGAAACAGCAGGCCCCATCAGGGTCCTAGGGCCCCAGGAAACTGCAGGCCCCATCAGGGGCCTAGGGCCCCAGGAAACTGCAGGCCCCAGGAAACAGCAGGCCCAATCAGGGTCCCAGGAAACAGCAGGCCCCTAATGGGGCCCCGAAAACAGCAGGCCTCTTTACAGTGCTGCAGATGGCGACCAAAATGGTCGCCAAAGCGTCTAAAAATTTGCAAATGGCGACTGGATTATTCAATCCTTTCGCCGTTTGCGATTAGTGATTTTAAAAAAATATATATATTTTTTAAAATGGCGGCCGGAGGCGGGGGGGGGGCCCATTGTGAAGTTTGCTGTGGGGCCCTGCCGTTCCTAGTTACGCCCCTGGATCCGTTGCATCAGTTTTTTTATTTCAGCGCCGGATCCGTCCCTTCAGGTGTTCGACGGATCATGCCTGACACAAAAAGACGGATGTGTGAAGAGGCCTAAGGGAGAAGCTTCACAGTGACTTTGGACATGACACGCTGCCCAGTCAAAGATTTCAGTGTCTGGATGTTACAGCTCAATGCAAATCTCTGAAATACAAATCTGATGGACTTCTTGCAATTTGCTTCTCCCGATCTCCACAACCTGTGAGTCACAACATGGCCACATTTACTTCAATTATGGTGCACGAAAGTATCCGGCTACTACGAGCCTCAGCAGAAATGTCCTCAAATGCAAAATATCGTGTTACATTTTAAACAGTTAAAATAATGTGTGACATTTTTTTTTAGCTCGGCTAGTGGTTGTGCTCCTTGAGGGCGTGCTCCTTGTTGTTTCCATGTTATTCGCCATGCATTGAAAGCATAACAGAACGAGGACAGACAAACAGTGCGCCCAGCAAGCACAGGATGCTTCTAGCTTGCGTGCATCAGCTCAGTTATTTTTAATTATCCATATTTTAAGCTGTTAGCATTCATTAAAGGGTAAGGATGTTTTACATGGATTTATGACTGATTTGTTAACATTCCAATCTCATAATAAGTCATAGATATTATTTTTCCTCCTATGTAGCACTTGTAATTTATAAAGTCCATGATCTGAACCTAAGGCTTGGCCTCATGGTGACACACTTTAAGGGCAACATATTGATACTACTGTGCCAGATGGGCTGCATTGCAACTTCATAACATCTTTGTCACATATTATAAGGAACCAAAAGGGTGTGCAGGGTGCTATCATACTGCAACGGTACAATATAATATATAGAATAGAATATTGTATGTGACAACCCTTGAGTTTATCACGTCATGTTGGGTTTTTCTCATGTCTGATGCCAGCATATTTACTCTAAATAATTTTAAAAGGATTGGTGGATCCGAAAACCTGAACCCCATCGATCAGTGGTTCTAAGCTTCAGTGGGGTTGCATGTAAATGCATTAAATGGAGCTGTGCGGCCTTATTTGATGTGTAGTGGCAGTTGCTGGATACTGCAGAACAGATACAAAAAAAGAGCTGTGCCTGACCTCGGACATGACACACTGAATGGAGGTTCACAATGCAGTTTCATTAATGTACTGTATTTACATAGGGCCACTGCCAGAGCTTATAACAGCTGGTGGATGGGAGCGCCACAAAATATATTCTGAAATCTTATTTATTCTAAAGCCATAATATAATAATATATTATAGTATGTATGAAAATAAATGATTCACTAATTTAAAGATCAGTTATCTTTGAGAATAATTCTGGAATGGACATGAATGGATCAGGTACATTTTTCTCATTTTGAGTCAGAGTGCGACTTGCTTGGGAGAGGTCCCCATCACCCATGATACCAAACCTTACTGAGTCAATGGACTGAATATAAATATTTGAAAGATGTTGTATGTGGACATTTTTGGGCCATGGTACTACACCCATAACAGTGTCAGTCTGTTCCCATGAGGCTACGTTCTCATGATGAACATTTGGTGAGTTTTTGGTGTTGCAGATTTTCTACACCATTCTGCATCTATTAAGCAATTTAGAGCACTTGCGTTTTTTCATTGCGTTTTTGTATGCTTTTTTTTACATGCCTATTTATCACGTTTTTGACGCTGCAGTTATTGTCTCTTGTTGGTGTGTCATGTTTTAAACAAAGCTGTTTTGTGTTTGATATCGCCTGGTATTTGTCTTTCACAAAACTTTATTGATACAGTCATGTTTGGATCATGTGTTTTTTGATGCCTTTCTGCAGCAGAAACACACTAAAAATGTCTGTACACTTTGTACATCTAATGCAAGTCTGTGAGGAAAATCTTCAGCGTACCTCAGCGAGATTCACATGTTGTGGATTTGAAACACGCATCGCAGATCAGTTTATGCTAAGTAAAAAATAAATCCCATCCACTTTGCTGGAACTGTAAGAAATTGTATTATTGACACAGCAAAAATATTCTGTGTCAAAAACTCATCAAAAAATCATCATGGGCACACAGCCAAAAACTTCTAGCTGCAGTGCACATGTAGGAGAACGGAGCATAGGAGATAAAACGCTGCAATGGCACATGGCTTCCTGGATTGGACAACACCCTGCGGAACTGCTCCAAAGGAAAATAATTACAGGAGGGTCAGAATTAGACAGTGCTCCAGGTCATGTGACGGTGACTACGTCAACCCTCAGTATAAAAGGCCAAAACAAAAGTGGAATTGGCGCCAAGGGGAATAGCAGCAACTCCTGCTGCAGCTCCAATGGCAGCAGCGTGTGCCTGCAAAGCCAGACTAAGACAACGACAGTCAAGCACCGAAGACCAGAGCTACGCCAGCCTAGGGCAAGATTCCACCCGTCGACGGTCAAGCACCGAAGACTCGAACAACGCCGGTCAAGGTCCCTGACTCAGACGGCACGGGTCAACAGTCAAGGACCAGCCCGCATCGATACGAACGGAAGAGACACTCGTTGGTGGTCAAGTACTGCAGAGGTCCTGAGGGTAGTCAGCCGGAGCATGGAGCCTGGACCGGCGATTGAGGAAGATGTGTGAGACGGGCTGTCACTTCCAGCGCAGTCTTATGGTACCATGTGTGGGCAGGGGAGAGGCCACAAGCCAGATGGGGTCCGGCTTACTCTAAGGCAGGCCAGTGAGCGCTGATAGATTTGATTAGGAAAGTGTGTGGCTAATGAGACAGAACAGTGGCCTTTGACAGGGCTCAGAAAGCCGTGCACGTTCCTAGTACCATTGCCACCAAACACGGTGTTTGACTCCCTCCCAACTAGGAGCATGTTGGACTGTAAATCCTGAGATTCTTTATTACATTATAACCATCATATCCCAATCTGTATAATTGTTTTTCAGTAATTCTGTGAATATATTTTCTGTGTGATTTGCCTTTAATAAACATCTTTTCCCCATATAATCCTGTTAAGTGAATAAATTATTACTTTTGCTTGGCATCTCCGCTGTTGCATTCACTCCACCTGCTTACACAAACGCTACACAACACTTAAAATTAAACTTTTG
The DNA here is from genome assembly GCA_033576555.1 of Oophaga sylvatica. Classification (NCBI taxonomy): domain Eukaryota; kingdom Metazoa; phylum Chordata; class Amphibia; order Anura; family Dendrobatidae; genus Oophaga; species Oophaga sylvatica. The sequence continues at coordinate 15,015,898 of JARQOD010000009.1, forward strand.
GCCACACTTATCAAGCACTTCCAGTCTTAGTCCTCATATGGGGTTTATACAATTGATAGCAGTAGTAATTCTTGTGTGACCTCCATGAAGGCCCATAACAGTGAAGCCTTCCAGTTTGGCCTAGTAGAGAACAGAAAGGTCCTACCATGTCATGGGAGTTAGAAACCTCTTTGGAGTCCACACAGGAAATACAAGTCTTTGTTACATGATCCAGTGGAAACATGATGACTGAACAGTATTGTCATGGCCCATCCATCATTTTTATAGAGAATACTCCAAATGATGTAACTACTGGTAATGTTGTTATAAGATTCTGTTCACATTTGTGTTAGTTCTTCTCTTTCAAGTTTCTGTTGCCATTGATGATCAGACTAGCGTAGCATTCTTCCATATCGTATGCAGTAAAAAAAAGGAACAAAATGGGCAATAGATGCAAAAAATAGGCTATGATGGATCATCAGACGAATCATGATGAATCAGGAAATATCTTCAATATATTTTCTGGTTCCTGTAACATGGATGTCCAGATGCCAGTTTGGACAGAGACTTATGTGTGAAGACCTGTGCATTATTATTATAGGAAGTCATAAGTAGCCTGGGAGAACAGTGCATCAGAGGTTAAAAAAGAATGTAATGAATGCTCAAAATATAGAAAGTTTTCTTTAATGTGTTTAGAATACAGAAAAGTGATTTTGCAATGAGAATATATGGCAAAAATTATTTTTGCATATGTTTATGGACAGAAATGGCAAAAAACAATCAGACAGTTTTTATCAATGATTTTATTGAGATTTTGCAAAATCATTTAGATAGTAAGAAGAGTGCATTGCGTAGAGCATGCAAACTTCAATGATATTATCAGCCATTCGGAGTAGATACAATGGTTCCTTGGAAGCCAGAGAGGACTCGTACAACCTCTTCAACATTAAATACAGGGGCTTTAATATACTTAAAATCACTGTATGCACAGAAATGTAAAAATTATCATAGTCATTGTGGTTAAAATCTTGCCTGCAATGAAGAGGTTACAGTGCTTCATTATCTATAATCATGAGTTCTGAGGTTTGAGTAAAAGTAGATGAGAATTCCAGAAAATCTTGAAACCTTGCCATACTCATACGCAAAGACCTGTTCACCTTGCTGAAGATAGAAGATAATGACATTTTTTATCCCATGTAACCTAGGCTAAGATGTGCTCTTAACTGTGCAGGAGTCTCCAGACCATTATACATTTAGCAAAGCATGGCTTCTTGTATATTTTTGTTACTGTATATACACTGTATTAGGGCTGTACTTATAGCACGTGCTGCCCAAAAACACACCAAATAAAGGCAAATTACTAGTGCCGTTACACTAGCTTTTATAATGTCAAATAAGTAGATTTGTCACTTTTATTGGCATTTGCAATGTTTTTTTGGAATATTGGAATGTGTCTGGAAAAACTGAAATTACCTTTCTGTTGCATTTAGATCTACTAAACATTCTACCCACTTTTTATCCTAGAAAAAAAGCCAGTGAGCAAGGTCAAGTTGAGTCTTATGTTGAATGGATCAGTATTCCTCCAAAGTTGTGTTCTGCGTTGTCAAATCCATCCATAAAATGTCTTTCCTTAAACTGCTTTAACACCAAATATATAATATGCCATAAACACTAATATACATATAATAGTACAAATATCAATAAGAATACACTGATCAAAAAATCAAGAAGACACTTAATTCATGCATCAGATCTCAATAAACGAAAAATTCAAGTTGAAAATCTTTACAGGTATAAATAATGTAATTTGTTGAGAACGAGTAATGAATCAATGGTCAATGAAAACCAAAATCATAAAACAACTAATGGCTGGATTCCAAATTACCTCAAAAATCAAAGTTAAAGGGAATCTGTCACCCTAAATTGGCAGGATATTTAAATGATGGCAGTCAGGTCAGATGGGCGGTGTTTTGGGTACTTGCCTTAACATGTTGTTCGCCGCTGTCTCCATTATTTCTGGGAATTGTAGTCGTTGCCCTCCATATAACGGCCTGTGCATTGCAATCTTGAATTGCGCACGCGCAGTATGCTTTGCCCGCAGATTGCAATGCGCAGGCGCGTTATATGGAGGGCAACGACTACAATTCCCAGAAATAATGGAGACAGTGGCGAACAACATGTTAAGGCAAGTACCCAAAACACCGCCCATCTGACCTGACTGCCATCATTTAAATATCCCGCCAATTTAGGGTGACAGATTCCCTTTAAAACTTGGTCTCACAGGGGAATCTAGTTTGCCTGAATTTTATCACAGCAGCTCATAATATGAGTCAGTAGTGTGTATGGCCCTCATGTGCCTTTAATCCCTCCCAACAAGAGCTAGGCACATTCCTTACGAGATGGTAGATGGTGACCTGGGAGATCTCCTCCATGACATGGATTAGGGTATCAGGGAGCTCCTGGACAGTCTGTCTCTCTCTTTTTGAGGATGTCGGACGCACAAATATATAATGTTCCAGTTGGATTCAGGTCTGTGGAACTTGAGAGGTAATTCATTGCATCAATGTCTTCGTCATCCAGGAACTGCCTGCACACTCTGGACACTTGAGGCTAGACATTGTCCTTCACCTGGACAAAATCACGGCCCTCTGCACCAATGCAAGGTATGACAATGGCTATGAGGATTTCATCCCTGTAACTAACTTCAGTCAGTGTACCATTGACTGTCACATGGAGGTTTGCGTGACTCTCCAAGGACATAACTCCCTTTTAGAGACTTAGTGCCCAAACTGCAATCCAAAACCCACTTATTTATCGCAAAGTGCCAACACGTCAATTTAACCTGAATACTGAGGTTTTAATTTAGAGAAACAACTCACACATTAGCGTGCTATAGAGTCTATAATAGCAAAGAGCTTGTAAGCGCTGCACTCCAAGCCTAAGATACCAGCCACCGATTGCAGTGGAGATCTGTTCTTGGGAATGGAGAGGATTTTTAATCAAAAGTAAAATTGCAAAGGTGTTTGTTTTCAAAACCTCTTTGCAATTGTAACCCTTTATCAGGATGAGAATAACCCTTGAAGCCAGGGATGTCAAATTCAAATACACAGAGGGCCAAAATTAAAAGCTTGTACAAAGTTGCGGGCCAACCTTGATATTTGTTAAAAAAATGTCTACAATTGAGGAAGTTTTTCCTTATCAAATAAAGAGATTATCATTTGGAATTATATTGGAATAATATTATATGTTATGTAGCAGCAGTAAAAAGCATATGGCCCAATGGCCTAATTTAAATATGGAATAACAAAGGATGAAAAAAAAAACCTTGAATAAAAGCAATAATGAAGTATGATGCAAACAAAAGTGCCACTAAACACAGTATGATACCCCCCACAGTGAATTCCTCCACATGCACAGTATGTGCATCCACCCAACAAAGAATGGTGATCCCCATCACAGTATGATTCTCCAACTTTAATTCCTACACAGCCCTTCATACAGTAAAATGGGCACAAGAAGTTCTTCATACAGTGCAATGGGCCCTACATAGTGCTCCACACAGTGTAATGAGCCCACAGAGTCCTCCATACAGTTTAATGGTTCCACTTAGTGCTTCATACAGTATAATGGGCCCACATGATGCTCCATACAGTATAATGGCCCCACATAGTGCTCCATACTTTTTAATTGTCTCCATATAGAATATTGGGCCCCCATAGTGCTCCATACTGTATAATGATCTTACATAGTTCTCCATACATTTAATGGGCCCCACATAGTGTTCCATACTTTACAATGGCCCCAACTGATGCTCCATACAGTATTGTGGCCCGACATGATACTCCATACAGTGTAATGGGCCCCACATAGTCCTCCATACAGGGTAATGAGCTCCACATAGTGCTCCATACAGTATAATAGGCCTCACAAAGTGCTTCATACAATAATCTGGCCCCACATGGGGCTCCATGAAATATAATAGCCACACATAGTGCTCCATACTGTATAATGGCCCCATATAGTGCTCCATACCGTATAATGGCCCCACATGATGCTTCATAAACTATAATGGCCCCACATAGTGCTCCATACTGTATAATGGCCCCACATAGTGCTACATACTGTGTAATGGCCCCCATACTGTGTAATGGCCCCACATAGTGCTCCATACAGTATAATGTGCCCACATAGTGCTCCATACAGTATTATGACCTCACATTAAAAATATATATATAAATATCACCTCTGCCCGTTCCCCCACTGCTCCAGACTCTTCATATATCACAGTCCTGCCTGTGGGCATGCACGCCATCTCCTCAGCACTACCGCCGTCATGATCCTCCTCTGCTCGCGCGCCATCCCCTCAGCACTAGCGCCACCACCCTCACCTTCCTCAACATGCATGCGGTCTGGTGGGACGGTGCGTGGCTTGATGGGAAGGCATGTGGCCTGATGGGACAGCGCGTGTGCAGAGTAGAGTGGCGGCTCTAGTGATGAGGGGGATGGCGTATGGACTGAGGAGAGGGTGCGCGTGCAGAGGAGATGGCGCACGTGCCCACTGGATGGGCTTTGCGTACCCCCTCTGGCACACATGCCATAGATTCGCCACCACTGCCCTAGATTATCACTAACTCACCACCAAAATAGTAATGCTGGATGGTGTTGCCATCAACAAAATGTTCAATACAGTATCTATAGTCTGTTTCAGATTTCTCAGAATAATCCTGCTGTCATCCGTAAAAAGAGTAAGGTGCAAATGGTGGCCCTGCCAGCTCTGGGGTTCTTTGGCAAATGACAATTGAGTTGCATAGTCCCCAGGCTGGGAGCCCCAAAGGAAGGGAAGAAGCATTATTTGACTTTTTGAACGCAAAAATGTCTGAAATCAAGAGTGGACCCCATGTTGTGTTTGTAGAGGCTCTGATGTGCCTAAACAGTGGAAACATCCCAAAAGTGACCCCATTTGGGGAACTGGACCCCTCAAGGAATGTATCTAGATGTTTGGTGAGTTTATTTTCACAATGTTAAAATAAGAAAATGGACCTCAAAATTTGTTGTGCAATTTCTCCTGTGTACACTGATACCCCATATGTGGGGGAAAACTACTGTTTGGGTGCATGGCAGGGCTTGAAAGGGAAGCAGCACCATTTGACATTTTGAACGCAAAAATGGCTGAAATAGAGAGCAGATGTCATGTCGAGTTTGGAGAGCCCTTGATGTGCCTAAACAGTGGAAACCCCCCACAAGTGATCCCATTTTGAAAACTAGACCCCTCAAGGAATTTATCTAGATGTATGGTGAACCCTTGTGCTTAACAGAACTTTATAACGTAGATCTGTGAAAATAAAAAAAATCACATTTTTCCCACAAAAATGTTCTTTCAGCCCCAAATTTTGTTTTTACAAAAGTAACAGGAGAAAATACACCATACAATTTGTTGTGCAATTTCTCCTGAGTATACCAATACGCCATATGTAGAGGAAAACTTACAAGCCTGTTAGGCCATGCTCTGGTCACGGTCTAACAGGCTTGCAAGCTTGCTAACCTGGAGACCCGGGGGTGGTAATGACGACCTCGGATCACCATGGCAACAATTGAGCCCTCGTGATTATTTTATGGGGTCAACGATCATTGGGGAGAGGGAGTCACCTCCCTCTTCCTGCCTCCTAAATTCTGCGATCGCTATCAATCACAGCATTTAGGAGATTAAACTGCCGGGAGCAGTGTGGGCACCACTCCTGGTAGTGAGAGCCGGGTGTCTGGTATGATATTATCTGAACACCCGGTGGCGATATTTCACAATCCATATATTATTCTATATATAAATATCCCTAGGAAATATTCTAGTCCACCCAGGATTCAAACTCACACCTTGTAGCATGGAAGGCAGCAGAAATGCTGGTCTTCTTTCTAGGCACATTGTACCGGTACATAGAGACACAGCTCTCTCTACCAGTACACCTTTATGTAAAAAAATGTAGCTAGTCAGTACATAAAGGCAAGTACTAGTATATAGATATGTAACTCTATGTACCAGTACAATGTGCATATATGCCTGTACAGAAAAGCAGCATATAAAGATGTAGCCACAGGAAAATCTCCAACCAATAAAGATTGTGGCTCACAGCTAAGGCTGCTGCCTACAATCAAGGCCTGGACAAAGTATTTTGGTGCCCTAGGCAGATGAAGCCAATGGCAAGCCCCACTCATGGCTCAGAGACTAAGGTAACGGGACCCCGATGCACCTCCCCCCTTCTGATGACCACTTCCACTAGAATTGTTACCGTTTTCATGAAAAATGTCATCAAAAGTAAAAAAATGTGGTGTACTTTAGCGCTGTGACTTAACAGGGAGTGAAATTTGAAAGTTAGATACAAAATCAATCATTTTTTGCGAACCAGTAACACAATATAGAGGGAAAAAAGCCATATTAATCCCAGACGTCCTGTATTTTAAATGTAGAACCCAAGGATAGTTATGGAAACTAATATGCATAACTATAATCAGGGTTGTTTGGTTTCAATTAAGGTGTCCATCATTTGGAAGATACCCTAGTGGAAAACAAACAGACCCCTATTATATATAAAGGGATACGTATGATGGTTTTTGTGTTCGTCATGCAACAAATACAGATGGTGGTTCTGGTGATGTTTTCCAGTTCTGGTGACATATTCATGTATTGATGGTTGTTCCGCTGCTGTATTCATGTACTGTTGATGATTCAGGTGATATACCAGAACCATCATCAGTACATGAATGCAAAACCAAAATCATCATCAGAACATAATTAGAGCACCAGAGCCATCAACAGTACATGAATATAGCACCGGAAACATCATCAATAAATAAATGTGTTACCAGAACCAGTATCAGTACATGAATATGTCACCAGAACCAACATTAGTACATGAATGCATCACTATTTCCCCATCAGTACATAAATACAGCAACAGACCCACCATCAGTACTTGATGATGTCATCAGAACATCAGTAAATTAATACGTCACTAAAACCTCCATCAGTACATGAATACACCACCAGAACCACCATAATTACATGAATACATGACCAGAACCAAGAGTACTTGAATACAAGAACCAAGCTTAGAACAACAATAAATTGCAATATCAAGTCATCCCCATAAACAATTGTATTGCATGAACCTACAACCCTACAACTCCCAGTATGTCCTTAACAGTGGTAAGCAGATACTGGTAGTTGCTATTAACAGCCATTATCAGACTGTGGACCATACAGGAACCACAGTACTGATGACAATTAGTATCACAAATAAACATTTGCATCCAGGTACCTTATAGACTACATCTTCTCTGGAGTTGTATCTTTCTTTTATCTCCACCTTGTCTAGAGGACATGATGACTTTTCACATCCATAGCTCGTCTCTGCAGAACTCCCTATTCTCTGGTCTTTTGCAGCACATCTCGACTCAGTGCCCTCAAGGCCTGTACCATGGCTGTGCTCTGTCTAAATATCCATTACATTTTCTAAATGTCCACACTGTCCCACCGTCATACTAACCCCTCTCCATATTATGCATTTATTTCACACTGTCCCCTCTCCATATCCATTCTGTGCCCCCTCTTCACATTATGCCCTCATACTGCCCACCACACTGCCCTCTTCAAACTGTAACCACTCCTCATACTGTCTCTCTACACAGTATGATGGTAACCACAGCCGCACATAAGGTATGCTCTCCATAACAATCCGCCAATATAAAGTATGGTTCATCACAGCCCCCAATATATACTTTGATGTTCACCACAGACCCCCATAAATAGTATGATGTTCAAAACAGCCCCATGTATACTATGAGGGCCCCCACAGCACCCCATATAGTATTATGGCCCATAAACCGTATGATATTCACCACAGCCCCTATACAGTATGGTCACCACAGCCTTCATTTTATTCCCCTCATCTGTTCAGCACCTCAGTTTATTCCCATCTTCACAGCCCCTCAGTTTATTCCCCCAGCTGCACAGCCTCTCAGCTTATTCCCCCTTCATCTGCACAGCCTCTCATTTTATTCCCCCCTCTGCACAGCCCTTCATTGTATTACCCCATCTGCACAGCCTCTCAGTTGATTCCCCATCTGCATACCCCCTCATTTTATTCCCCATCTGCACAGCCCCTTATTTTATCCCCCTTCTGTACAGCCCGTCATTTTATTCCACCATCTGAAAAGCCCTTCATTTTATTCCTCCATCTGCACAGCCTTTCAGTTTATTTCCCATCTGCACAGCCCCTCATTTTATTCCCCCCTCTAAACAGCCCCTCATTTGTATTCCTCCACACAGCCTCATTTGTATTTCCCCCGTTGCACAGCCCCTCATTTTATTCCCATCAGCACAGCCCCTCATTTTATGCCCCCTTCACAGTAATATAAGTATTAAAAAAAGCTTATACTCACCTAATCCTGGCTCCCGTCCACCGTGTCCTCTTCTGTGAAGTGCAGCAGTGGATGCTGGGCAGCGCAATGACGTCACTTCATTGCGCCACCGAATGTCCCCTGCATGCGTGTTCTCCAGCAAGGCGTGGGCCGGAAGTGGCCTGTGTCTTGCTGGAGAGCCTGACGGAGCATGGGAGATTACATCTCTTCTGCTCCTGTCACAGGCGGCGCACACAGCAATTATATTCGCGTCTGACAGACGCAAATGCAATTGAGTGCAGGGAGGGAATGACCTTCAGGGCGCAGGAAGGCATTCAGAATTTTTTTTTTCAAGTGCACCCTCCTTGGGTAGACAGGGGGTGGCGCCCTAGGCAGGTGCCTACCTTGCCTACCCCTTGTCCCCCGTACCTACCTACAATGCTGAGTTTTAATTCTGAATAAGACTTCAAGGGAAGCAGAGAATTAATTTATGAGCATATGTAATGTTTTACAAAGCACAGACAAATGCCGGCTTATCCCCCAAGGAGGAACTAAATGATCACAGCAGAGTGCATGGCCAGGAGAGCAGGAGACAGCACTGTGCTGTGCATTCTATCTTGACTTCTGTAGAGGACACAACTAAAGTTCGGACATAGCCCTGGCCTCCCAGGACAGCAGGACATTTACCCCAATGTGGGACTGTCCCATTTGATCTAGCATGATTTGCAGATATCCCATATCAGGTACACTACTTATTCCACATTCATGGAGGTTGTTTTTGACAGCTTCACGAGAAACACTGGAGGTCACTTTGTAGAACTTTGATAGTGCTCCTCTAGTTGCTCCTTACACAAAAGAGCAGATTTTAGTTCAGCTGCTGGGTTGATTCCCTTCTAAAGTCCAGTCTGGCTCTTCTCATTTAATGATCCAAGTGTTAGGTTCGAGTTCCCGCTGCTGCACAAGGGGAGTCTGTTGGAATAATGCATATTGATTTGTATGTATTGCAGCAACTACTACTATACTGTTTGATATGTTGTGCATATTGTGAGGTTGTTAACAAAGTTTTGTAAAAAAAAAAACCTCACTCACAGACAGGATGCCTCCTCCTTCTCTTCCTGTGATGTTGTAATGTTTTTTTCATGCTGCAGCCATAGCAGATATCAGGCTGATCACATTTCATGCTGTGTTGTAAGCTGTCTATACAGGATGTGAATAAATCTACATTCTCTGCTGCTGACTCCAGATGTTACGCTGGTTAATCCGCTGCTAACAGGTTATGGGCCCAGAGTTCCCAGAGTGTCCAGAGTTCTAGAGTCCCAGAGATCCCCAGAACACAGAGAAAAGAAAAGAAAGAAATACAGCAAAGATGGCCACCAGCAGCAGCAACTCCATGAAGTTTACAGTACCAAGTCTCACTAACCAGAACTATCAATCCTGGAAATTCAAAGTGAAGATGCTGCTGATAAGGGAAGGTACGTGGAAATACACACAGGAGCCTAAACCTGACCCAGTACCACAGGAGTGGATAGAGATGAATCAGAAAGCACAGAGTACCATATCACTCAGCATAGATGATGATCAGATTGTTCATGTGTGTAAATGTGATACTGCAAGAGAAATGTGGGAGCAGCTGCAAAAGGTACATGAGAGGATTAATTTAAGCAATAAACTGTATCTTATGAGAAAACTGTACCAGTCTAAGCTACAGAAAGGCCAGGATATGCAGGAGTATATCAGGAGTATTCTAGAGCTTGTAGAACGCTTGAGAGGCATTGGGGAAGATCTGAAGGACTTTCATGTAGCCGCATTACTGCTTAGTGGTCTTCCAGAGAGCTATGACACGCTTGTGACCGCACTAGATGCGCGCCCAGATGATGAGCTTACTATGGAGTATGTAAGAGGGAAGCTTATAGATGAATATTGTAACGGGTCTGGGAGGCGGAACCTCTGAGCTACTATACAAAGGGCGGACCTTGTAAGAGAGCGGGTGGCGACCAGGGTGGACGGGCAGGTATCACAGCAGATAAGCGAGGTAGTCTCTGGATGAACGGGCAGGAAGTCGCGGCAAGTGACCGAGGCAGTCTCTGGATGAGTGGGCAGGAGGTCATGGCAAGTGACCGGGGCAGTCTCTGGATGAGTGGGTAGGAGGTCACGGCAAGTGACCGGGGCAGTCTCTGGATGAGTGGGTAGGAGGTCACGGCAAGTGACCGGGGCAGTCTCTGGATGAGTGGGTAGGAGGTCACGGCAAGTGACCGGGGCAGTCTCTGGATGAGTGGGTAGGAGGTCACGGCAAGTGACCGGGGTAGTCTCTGGAGGAGTGTAGATACGACCTGTGATGGCTGAGCCTCCAGGTAGGCTAGCAGGCAGGTAACGATGAGCGCTCCCAGGTGAGCGGGCAGGCAGGTAACAGATGAGCACTCCCAGGTGAGTGGGCAGACAGGTAACAGATGAGCGCTCCCAGGTGAGCGGGCAGGCAGGTAACAGATGAGCGCTCCCAGGTGAGCGTGCAGGCAGGTAACAGATGAGCGCTCCCAGGTGAGCGTGCAGGCAGGTAACAGATGAGCGCTCCCAGGTGAGCGTGCAAGCAGGTAATAGATGAGCGCTCCCAGGTGAGCGGGCAGGCAGGTAACAGATGAGCGCTCCCAGGTGAGCGTGCAGGCAGGTAACAGATGAGCGCTCCCAGGTGAGCGTGCAGGCAGGTAACAGATGAGCGCTCCCAGGTGAGCGTGCAGGCAGGTAACAGATGAGCGCTCCCAGGTGAGCGTGCAGGCAGGTAACAGATAGCGACAGACAGGTATCTGGCAAGGACCCTGAGGACTGAAGCAGAGTAGTGAACTGTTCAACAACATTGCTCGGGCACCTCCATTTTGGAGGAGGGGCCTTATATAAGGTGAAGTCCTCCGGCCATTGGCCGGGGACTTCTTAGGACGACGCGCGCGGCCCCTTTAAGAGGGGGGCAGCGCCTGCGCGCGCGCCCTAAGCACAGAGGCAGGAAAGGAGCGTGCACCACCAGCAGAGCGGCAGGAGGACGCCGGACCTGGAGCAGAGGGGTGAGGGGAACAGCGTCCCTGCCTGGCAGAGGGCAGGGACGCCGACGCCGACGCTACAGTACCCCCCACTTTAGGCCCCCCCTTTTTTAGGCTAGAAAGAAATTTAGCTAGGATGAGAGGGGCATGGATGTTCTCCCGAGGCTCCCATGTTCTCTCCTCAGGACCAAACCCCTTCCAATCCACCAAAAAATAGGTCTTCCTTCTTACCCTTTTGGTGGCCAAAATGTTCTCTACCTCAAATTCGTTTTCAGCTGAAACCAGAGCAGGAGGCGTACCTGTAGACTTGGAAAAAGAGTTAAGTACCACCGGTTTGAGTAGAGATACATGGAAGGAGTTAGGGATCCGCAAGTTGGCCGGCAGTTTCAATTTATAGGCCACTGGGTTGATTTGACTGATGACCTCCAAAGGACCGATGAATCGAAGCCCTAACTTATAGGAAGGAATCTTGAGCCGGACATACTTGGACGAGAGCCAGACCTTATCCCCAGGACGGAATTGAGGAGGATCCAGACGTTTTTTGTCAGCATGTCTTTTCATACGGTCGGATGACAGAAGGAGTGCGGACCGGGTACTCTCCCATATGGAGGAAAATTTGTTAACAAGAGATTCCGCAGCCGGATTGTCCACTGAGATGGAGACGGGAAATGGGATCCGAGGATGCTGACTGAAGACTACAAAAAACGGGGATTTGGAGGAAGATTCGCTCTCGTGATTGTTGTAAGAAAATTCGGCCCATGGCAGGAGATCCACCCAGTCAGAATGGTGGACATTAACGAAGTGCCGGAGGTAACTGGTCAGGATCTGATTGACCCGCTCAACTTGACCATTGGACTGTGGGTGGTAGACGGAGGAGAAGTCCAAGGTGACATCTAGCAATTTACAAGTGGCTCTCCAAAAACGTGAGGTGAACTGTACCCCTCGATCCGACACGATATGGTGAGGCAGGCATGAAGACGGAAGATGTGGTGGATAAAGTCTTTAGCCAGCTTGGGTGCAGACGGGAGGCCTGGCAGGGGAATAAAATGAGCCATCTTGGAAAAGCGGTCAACGACCACCCAAATGACCGTACAACCGGCAGAAACGGGAAGGTCCGTTATGAAGTCCATGGCTATATGCTGCCAGGGAGCAGCGGGTACAGGAAGCGGAAGGAGACGACCGGCAGGCAGAAGTCTCGGAACCTTGTTGCGGCCACATGAGGCACAGGCAGAAACAAAGTCTATTACGTCCTTGTGCAGGGTAGGCCACCAGTAATGCCGAGTAATAAGCTGGAGGGTCTTTTTTTGACCGGCGTGGCCAGCTAATTTAGACGAATGGCCCCAGTGTAGGATTCTCTCCCGATCGGGTACCGATACAACGTCTTACCGGGAGGGAGACGATTTAGACTCACGGGAGCCACCTGCATTACTCTGGCGGGATCGATGATATGTTTCGGTTCCTCCTCGAGATCCGACACCAGGAAGGATCGGGACAAGGCGTCCGCCTTGATGTTCTTGTCTGCCGGGCAAAAATGTAGAACAAAATCGAAACGAGCAAAAAACAAGGACCACCGGGCCTGACGCGGGTTAAGTCTCTGGGCATGCTGGAGGTAAGCCAAGTTTTTGTGGTCAGTGTAAATAATTACCGGATGAAGAGCCCCCTCGAGTAGGTAACGCCACTCCTCCAATGCCAGCTTGATGGCCAATAACTCTCGGTCTCCTATGGAATAATTGCGCTCAGAAGAGGAGAAGAGTTTGGAGAAGAAGCCACAAGTTACCATCCTCCCGGAAGATGATTTTTGAGTAAGTACCGCTCCGGCTCCAGAGGAGGAAGCGTCAACCTCCAGGAAGAACTGCTTGTTGCCGTCCGGGCGATGCAGCACCGGGGCGGAAGAGAAGGCCTGCTTTAAGGAAAGAAAGGCCTCTTCTGCTTCGGGCGTCCATTCTTTGGGGTTAGTACCCTTACGGGTAAGTGCGGAAATTGGGCCAGTCCGGGAAGAGAAGTGCGGTATGAAGAGGCGGTAGTAGTTGGCGAAGCCCAGGAACCGCTGAATGGCCTTCAATCCCTCCGGTCGGGGCCATTTCTCGATGGCCGACAGTTTCTCTGGATCCATTCGCAGACCGGTCTGAGAAATAACGTAGCCCAAAAACGGCAGCGAGGTCTGCTCAAAGAGGCATTTCTCAAATTTAGCGAAGAGGTGATTCTGCCTGAGCTGAGCAGAACCTGACGAACGTCCCTCCGGTGAGTCTGGAGATCCGGAGAGAAGACCAAGATGTCGTCCAGGTACACCACTACGCAGGAGTAGAGAAGGTCCCGGAAGATGTCATTGACCAACTCTTGAAAGACGGCAGGAGCATTACAGAGACCAAAGGGCATCACTAGATATTCATAGTGGCCGTCCCGGGTGTTAAATGCAGTCTTCCATTCATCCCCTTGACGGATACGGACCAGGTTGTACGCCCCACGGAGATCCAGTTTGGTGAAGATTCTAGCCCCCCTCAAACGATCAAATAATTCTGGAATGAGCGGAAGGGGGTATTTATTCTTCACCGTGATCTGGTTAAGACCTCTATAGTCTATACAGGGGCGAAGAGAGCCGTCCTTCTTTTTTACGAAAAAGAAGCCTGCTCCTGCCGGGGAGGTAGATTTCCGGATGAATCCCTTGGCCAAATTCTCCACGATATATTCGGACATCGACCGGGTCTCAGCAGTGGATAATGGGTAAATACGCCCACGGGGAGGCGTAGTACCAGGTAACAGGTCGATAGGACAATCGTATGGTCTGTGAGGAGGTAATGTCTCTGCCTCTTTTTTATTAAAGACATCAGCAAATGACCAATAGGGAATCGGAAGTCCAGGTAGATTAGTTGGGGTAGGAGAAGGACAGACAGGATGAACAGGAACCAAACACGTCTTATGACAATCCTGTCCCCAGCGAAGAACCTCTCCGGTCTGCCAGTCGAGCACGGGTCCATGTCTTTGGAGCCAAGGTAGCCCTAGTAAGAGGGCGTGAGAGAGTCCAGGCAGAACATGAAAAGAGATGCTCTCAGAATGCAGCATTCCCACTTATGGGTTCGGTGATGAGTTGGATGGGGTGTGGTAAAAGACCCCCGTCCACAGCAGCGACTGATAATGGTACAACCAGAGGTTTGGTGGGAATGCGGTATTTTTCTACCAGGGACTGTGACATAAGATTCCCGCTGCTCCAGAGTCAAGTTGGGCTAGTTCAAAATAACGATTTTCCCCACAGAGAATGGAGACTGACAGCAGCAGAGATGGAGAGGCTTTCTCCTTGTCTAGGTTGACCTCTCTGAGCGAACCTAGACACAGGCGTTTCCCGACCTCTCCGGACAGGTACGAATCCGATGCTCCTTACTGCCACAGTAGAAGCAACTCCCCTCAGCACGGCGTAATTCCTGACGGGTTTTGACCATCTTGGTCTGGTCGACCTGCATAGGCTCAGGAGAGTGTAATTGGGGAGAAACGGAGGGAGTTACGGGTTTCTGAAACGTAGGAGCTAGACGTGGAAACCTCCTCTCACGGGTGACCTCTTTGGCCCGCTCCTGGAACCGTAGGTCAATCCGGGTGGCGAGAGTTATAAGGTCATCGAGAGTGGTAGGAATGTCCCGACCGGCGAGTTCATCCTTAATACGGCCGGACAAACCCTCCCAGAAAACGGATACCAGAGCGTCGTTGTCCCAGGCCAGCTCCGATGCAAGGGTACGAAACCGTATGGCATATTGGCCCACGGTGAGACTTCCCTGACGGAGGCGTAGCAGAGATGATGCGGATGAGATCTTTCGTCCGGGCTCGTCAAAGACTTTCCGAAAAGCCGTGAGAAAGGCAGACAGGTCGGACACCAGAGGATCTCCTCTCTCCCAAAGAGGATTCAGCCAGGCCAGGGCCTCCCCAGTGAGATGGGACATGATGAAGGCAATTTTGGCCCGGTCGGAGTTAAACTGGTGGGAGAGAAGTTCAAAGTGCAGAGTACACTGATTAATGAAGCCCCGAGCCTGAGCAGGGTCGCCTTCGAAGCGAGGAGGTGCAGAGAGCCGGGGTCCGTGACAGGAGCCCATGGTATTGGGGAGCAGAGGGGCTGCCGGATTGCGAGTCATGGCACCAGCGGTGGTAGCTGGTGGAGCTGTCAGAGTGTCCAGGCGAGAATTGACATTCCGCAGGTGACCCAGGATGGACTCCTGTTGGGACTTCTGACGGGACAGTTCATCACACAGGTCCGAGATGGAGGGAACTTGGGCGCCACCGGGTTCCATGGCCCGAGCAAACTGTAACGGGTCTGGGAGGCGGAACCTCTGAGCTACTATACAAAGGGGCGGACCTCGTAAGAGAGCGGGTGGCGACCAGGGTGGACGGGCAGGTAGTCACAGCAGATAAGCGAGGTAGTCTCTGGATGAACGGGCAGGAAGTCGCGGCAAGTGACCGAGGCAGTATACCCCACTCTGGATGAGTGGGCAGGAGGTCACGGCAAGTGACCGGGGCAGTCTCTGGATGAGTGGGTAGGAGGTCACGGCAAGTGACCGGGGCAGTCTCTGGATGAGTGGGTAGGAGGTCACGGCAAGTGACCGGGGCAGTCTCTGGATGAGTGGGTAGGAGGTCACGGCAAGTGACCGGGGTCAGTCTCTGGAGGAGTGTAGAGGTCACGGCAGGCTGAAGCCTCCGGGTAGTCTGAGGCAGGTAAGATGAGCGCTCCCAGGTGAGCGGCAGGCAGTAACAGATGAGCCTCCCAGGTGAGGGCAGGCAGGTAACAGATGAGCGCTCCCAGGTGAGCGGCAGGCAGGTAACAGATGAGCACTCCCAGGTGAGCGTGGCAGGCAGGTAACAGATGAGCGCTCCCAGGTGAGCGGGCAGGCAGGTAACAGATGAGCGCTCCCAGGTGAGCGTGCAGGCAGGTAACAGATGAGCGCTCCCAGGTGAGCGTGCAGGCAGGTAACAGATGAGCGCTCCCAGGTGAGCGTGCAGGCAGGTAACAGATGAGCGCTCCCAGTGAGCGGCAGGCAGGTAACAGATGAGCGCTCCCAGGTGAGCGTGCAGGCAGGTAACAGATGAGCGCTCCCAGGTGAGCGTGCAGGCAGGTAACAGATGTCGCTCAGGTGAGTCGTGCAGCAGGAACAGATGA
>JARQOD010000009.1:15032527-15056976 GCA_033576555.1 Oophaga sylvatica
CGTCGGTCTGCAACCTCTTCCTCTGTCTGTCGTCTTCGACCTCCTCCGCGTCGTCGGTCTGGACTCCTCCTCCTCTCCAGTCCGCCGTCTGCAACCTCCCTTCTGATCCGTCGGTGCGTCGTCTTCACCTCCGGTCCGTCGTGTCTGCGACCTCTCCTTGGTCCGTCGGTCTGCGACCTCCTCTCCCGGTGCGTCGGTCTGCAACCTCCTCCTCCGGTATCTCGGTCTGCGACCTCCTCCCAAGTCCGTCGGTCGTGACTCCTCCTCCGGTCTGTCGTTCTGCGACCACCTCCTCCTAGTCTCTGTTTTGTAAACTCCTCGTCCATCGGTCTGCGACCTCCCCTCCTCCGTCCTGGCCGTCGGTGGACCTCCTCGGTCCGTCGTGTCCTGCAACCACCTCCTATCGTCCGGTCTGCGAACTCCTCCTTTGGTCGTCGGTCTGCGACCTCCTCCTCCGGTCCGTCGTCTGCGAACTGCTCCGTCCGTCGGTTGCGACCTCCTCCTCCTCCAGTCCTGTCGTTCTGCACCTCCTCTCGTCCTTCGCTCACCTCTCCTCGGTCTCGTTGACCTCCTCCTCGGTGCGTCGGTCTGCGACCTTCCTCCAGTCGTTGGTCTGACCTCCTTCAGTCGTCGTCTGCGACCTCCTTCTCTGGTCGTCGTCTGCAACCTCCCTCCAGTCTCGTCCGGTCTTCGACCTCCTCCTGGTCCGTCGGTCTGCGACCTCCTCCGGTGCGTCGGTCTGCAACCTCCTACTCCGGTCCGTCGCCTGCGACCTCCTCCTCCAGACCGTCGGTCTGCGACTTCCTCCTGCGGTGCGTCGGTCTGCAACCTCTTCCTCCGATCCGTCGTCTTCGAGCTCCTCCGGTGCGTCAGTCTGCGACCTCCTCCGGTCCATCGGTCTCCGACATCCTCCTCCAATGCATCGTTCTGTGACCTCCTCCGGTGCGTCGGTCTACGACCTCCTCCTCCGGTCCGTCGGTCTACGACCTCCTCCTCCGGTCCGTCGGTCTGCGACCTCCTCCTCCAGACCGTCGGTCTGCGACTTCCTCCTGCGGTGTGTCGGATTGCAACCTCTTCCTCCGGTCCATCGTCTTCGATCTCCTGCTCCGGTGCGTCGGTCTGCGACCTCCTCCTCCGGTGCGTCGGTCTTCGACCTCCTCTTCCGGCTTGTCGGTCTGCGACCTCCTCTTTCGTGCATCGGTCTGCACCTCTTCCTCTGGTCCGGCGGTCTTCTACCTCCTCCGGCGCGTCGGTCTACGACCTCCTTCTCCGGTCCTTCGGTCTGTGACCTTCTCTTCCTCCGGTCCATCGCTTTGCAAACTCCTCATTTTCCTCCTGTCCGTCGCTCTGCGAACTCCTTCCGTCCATTGGTCTGAGACCTCCTCCTCCAGTCCGTCGTTCTGCAATCTCACCTTCTCCAGTCCTCTGTTCTGCAATCTTTTCGTCCGTCGATCTTCGACCTCTTCCTCCTCCGGTCCGTCGGTCTGCGTCCTCCTCATCCGGTCCATCGGTCTGCGACCTCCTCCTCCGATGTGTCGGTCTGCGAACTCCTCCGGTTTGTCAGTCTGCAAACTCCTCCTCCATGGGTCCGTCGGTATGCAACCTCCTCCTCCGATCCGTCGCTCTGCGACCACCTCCTCCGATCTGTCGATCTTCGACCACCTCCTCCTCTGGTCCGTCGCTCTACTACCTCCTCCTACTCCAGTCCGTCTGTCTGCGACCTACTCCTTCTCTAGTCCTCCGTTTTGAAATCTCCTCCCGTCTGTCGGTAAGCGACCTCCTCCTCCTTTGGTCTGTCGGTCTGCGACCTCCTCCTTCTCCAGTCCGTCGCACTGCCACCGCCTCCTACTCCGGTTTGTCAGTCTGCGATCTTCTCCTTCTCTTTTCCTCCGTTTTACAATCTCCTCATCCGTCCGTTTGCGACCTCTTCCTCCTCTGGTCTGTCGGTCTGCGACCTCCTTTTCCTCCGTCCGTCGCTCTGCGACCTCCTCCTGCTCCAGTCCGTCGTTCTGCAATCTCCTCCTTCTCCAGTCCTCCGTTCTGCAATCTTCTCGTCTGTTGGACTGCGACCTCTTCCTCCTCTGGTCCGTCGGTCTGCGATCTCTTCCTCCTCCGGTGCATCGGTCTGCGACCTCCTCCTCCAGTGCGTCGGTCTGCGACCTCCTCCGGTGCGTTGGTATGTGACCTCCTCCTCCAGTGTGTTGGTCTGCGACCTCCTCCAGTGTGTCGGTCTGCGACCTCCTCCTCTGGTGTGTCTGTCTGCGACCTCCTCCCCCGTCTGTCCGGTGGTCTACGACCTCCTCCTTCAAAGGTCTGTCGGTCTGAGACATCCTTTGATCCGTCGCTCTACCACCTCCTCCTCCGATCCGTCGCTCTGCGACCACCTCCTACTCCGGTCCGTCGCTCTGCGACCTCCTCCTGCTCCAGTCCGTCGTTCTGCAATCTCCTCCTTCTCCAGTCCTCCGTTCTGCAATCTTCTCGTCTGTTGGACTGCGACCTCTTCCTCCTCTGGTCCGTCGGTCTGCGATCTCTTCCTCCTCCGGTGCATCGGTCTGCGACCTCCTCCGGTGCGTCGGTCTGCGACCTCCTCCGGTGCGTTGGTATGTGACCTCCTCCTCCAGTGTGTTGGTCTGCGACCTCCTCCAGTGTGTCGGTCTGCGACCTCCTCCTCTGGTGTGTCTGTCTGCGACCCTCCTCCCCCGTCTGTCCGGTGGTCTACGACCTCCTCCTTCAAAGGTCTGTCGGTCTGAGACATCCTCCAATCCGTCGCTCTACCACCTCCTCCTCCGATCAGTCGCTCTGCGACCACCTCCTACTCCGGTCCGTCGTTCTGCGATCTTCTCCTTCTCTTTTCCTCCGTTTTGCAATCTCTTCCTTCTCCAGTCCTCCGTTCTGCAATCTTCTCGTCTGTTGGACTGCGACCTCTTCCTCCTCTGTCCGTCGGTCTGCGATCTCTTCCTCCTCCGGTGCATCGGTCTGGGACCTCCTCCTCCGGTGCGTCGGTCTGCGACCTCCTCCGGTGCGTTGGTATATGACCTCCTCCTCCAGTGTGTCGGTCTGCGACCTCCTCCAGTGTGTCGGTCTGCGACCTCCTCCTCTGGTGTGTCTGTCTGCGACCTCCTCCCCCGTCTGTCCGGTGGTCTACGACCTCCTCCTTCAAAGGTCTGTCGGTCTGAGACATCCTCCAATCCGTCGCTCTAACCACCTCCTCCTCCGATCAGTCGCTCTGCGACCACCTCCTACTCCGGTCCGTCGTTCTGCGATCTCTCTCTTTTCCTCCGTTTTGCAATCTCCTCGTTCGTCGGTTTGCGACCTCCTCTTCCTCCTCTGGTCCATCGGTCTGCGACCTCCTCCTGTCCGTCGGTCTGCGACCTCCTCCTGTCCGTCGGTCTGCGACCACCTCCTACTCCGTCCGTCATTCTGCTATCTTCTCCTTCTCTTTTCCTCCGTTTTGCAATCTCCTCGTCCGTCGGTTTGTGACCTCCTATTCCTCCTCTGGTCTGTCGGTCTGCGACCTCCTTTTCCTCCGGTCCTTCGCTCTGCGACTTCCTGCTCCTCCAGTCTGTCGTTCTGCAATCTCCTCCTTCTCCAGTCCTCCGTTCTGCAATCTTCTCGTCCGTTGGACTGCGACCTCTTCCTCCTCCGGTCCGTCGGTCTGCGATCTCTTTCTCCTCCGGTGCATCGGTCTGTGACCTCCTCCGGTGCGTCAGTCTGCGACCTCCTCCTTCGGTGCGTCGTCTGCTACCTCTTCCGCCGGTCCGTCTGTCTGCGACATCCTCCTCCGGTGCGTCAGTCTGCGACCTTCTCCTCCGATGCGTCGGTCTTCGACCTCCTCCTCCGGCGCGTCGGTCTGCGACCTCCTCCTCCGGTCGTTGGTCTGCGACTTCCTCCTTCGGTGCGTCGTCTGCACTTCTTCCTCCGTCCGTCGTCTTCGACTCCTCCGGCGTGTCGGTCTACGACCTCTCCTCCTTCTCCAGTCCGCCGTTCTGCAATCTCCCGTCGTCGGTCTTTGACCTCCGCCTCGGGTGCGTCGGTCTGCGACCTCTCCGTGTGTAGGTCTGTGACCTCCTCCTTCGGTCCGTCGGTCTGCGACTCTTCCTTCGGTGCGTCGTCTGCAACCTCTTCCTCCGGTCCATCGGTCTTCGACCTCCTCTTCCGTGCGTCAGTCTGCGACCTTCTCCGTGCGTCGGTCTTCGAACTCCTCCTCCGGCGCGCGTCTCGACTCCTCCTCCGTCCGTTGGTCTGCGACTTCCTCCTCGGGCGTCGGTCTGCACCTCTTCCTCTGGTCCGTCGGTCTCGACCTCCTCCGCGTGTCGGTCTCGACCTCTCCTCCTTCTCCAGTCCGCCGTTCTGCAACTCCTCGTCCGTCGGTTTTGACCTCCCCTCGGGTGCGTCGGTCTGCGACCTCCCCCGGTGTTGTCTGCGACCTTCCTTCGGTCCGCGTCTGCACCTCCTCCTCGGTGCGTCGGTCTGCGACCTCCTTCTCTGGTGATCAGTCTGCGACCTTCTACTCTGTCTCGGCTATGCTCCTCCTCTGTCCGTCGGTCTGCGACCTCCTCCTTCGTCGTCGGTCTGCTCCTCTTCCGGTCCGTCTGTCTTTGACCTCCTCCTCCGGTGCGTCAGTCTGCGACCTTTCCTCCGATGCGTCGGTCTTCGACCTCCTCCTCCGCGCGTCGGTCTGCGACCTCCTCCCCGTCGTCGGTCTGCGACTTCCTCCTTCGTGCGTCGGTCTGCACCTCTTCCTCCGTCCGTCGGTCTTCGACCTCCGTCCATTGATCTGTGCCACCTCTTCCGTCCGTCGCTCTGCGACCTCCTCCTACTCCAGTTCGTCGGTCTGCGACCTTCTCCATCTCTAGTCCTCCGTTTTTCAATCTTCTTGTCGTCGGTCTGCGACCTCATCCTCGTCCAGTCCGTCGGTCTGCCACCTTCTCCGTGCGTCGGTCTGCGACCTTCTCCTTCGTTCTTCGTCTGCGACCTCCTCCTACGGTGTGTCTGTCTGCGACCTCCTCTGGTGTGTCTGTCTGCGACCTCCTCCTTTCATCCGTCGGTCTGCGACCTCCTCCTCCAAAGTCCGTCGATATGCGAACTCCTCCTGTCCATAGATCTGTGACCACCCACTCCTACCGTCTGTCGCTCTGTGACCTCCTCCTACTCCAGTCCGTCGGTCTGCGATCTTCTCCTTCCTAGTCCTCCGTTTTTCAATCTCTCGTCCATCGGTCTGCGACCTCCTTCTCGTCCTCGTCCAGTACGTCGGTCTGCCACCTTCTCCGGTGCGTCGGTCTGCGACCTCCTCCTCCGGTGTGTCTATCTGCGACCTCCTCCGGTCCGTCGGTCTGCATCCTCCTCATCCAGTCCGTCGGTCTGCGACCTCCTCCCCCGATGCGTCGGTCTGCGACCTCCTCCGGTCTGTCGGTCTGCGACCTCCTCCTCCGGTCCGTCGGTCTGCGACCCCTCCTTCCGTCCGTCGGTCTGCGACCTCCTCCTCCAAAGGTCTGTCGATATGCGACCTCCTCCGGTTCATCGATCTGTGACCACCTCCTCCTACTCCAGTCCGTCGGTCTGCGACCTTCTCCTTCTCTAGTCCTCTGTTTTTCAATCTTCTCGTCCGTCGGTCTGCGACCTCGTCCTCGTCCAGTCCGTCGGTCTGCCACCTTCTCCGGTGCGTCGGTCTGCGACCTTCTCCTCCGGTTCTTCGGTCTGCGACCTCCTCCGGTGTGTCTATCTGCGACCTCCTCCGATCCGTCGGTCTGCGTCCTCCTCATCCAGTCCGTCGGTCTGCGACCTCCTCCCCCGATGCGTCGGTCTGCGACCTCCTCCGGTCCGTCGGTCTGCGACCTCCTCCTTCCGTCCGTCGGTCTGCGACCTCCTCCAAAGGTCCGTCGATATGCGACCTCCTCCGGTTCATCGATCTGTGACCACCTCCTCCTCCCGTCCGTCGCTCTGCGACCTCCTCCGACTCCAGTCCGTCGGTCTGCGACCTTCTCCTTCTCTAGTCCTCCGTTTTTCAATCTTCTCGTCCGTCGGTCTGCGACCTCGTCCTCGTCCAGTCCGTCGGTCTGCCACCTTCTCCGGTCCGTCAGTCTGCGACCTCCTCCGGTGTGTCTGTCTGCGACCTCCTCCTCCAGTGTGTCTGTCTGCGACCTCCTCCTCCTTCCGTCCCTCGGTCTGCGACCTCCTCCTCCAAAGGTCTGTCGGTCTGCGATGGCCTCCTCCTCCCGTCCTTCGATCTGCGACCTCCTCCTCCGGTGTGTCTGTCTGCGACCTCCTCTGGTGTGTCTGTCTGCGACCTCCTCCTTTCGTCCGTCGGTCTGCAACCTCCTCCTCCAAAGGTCCGTCGATATGCGACCTCCTCCTTTCCATAGATCTGTGACCAACTCCTCCTCCCGTTCGTCGCTCTGCGACCTCCTCCTACTCCAGTCCGTCGGTCTGCGACCTTCTCCTTCTCTAGTCCTCCGTTTTTCAATCTTCTCATCCGTCGGTCTGCGACCTCGTCCTCGTTCAGTCCATTGTCTGCCACCTTCTCCGGTGCGTCGGTCTGCGAACACTCCTTCGATCCGTCGGTCTGCGACCTCCTCCTTCAGTCGTCTGTCTGCGACCTCCTCCTCCGGTCTGCGATGTCCTCCGGTGCGTCGATCTACAATCTCCTCCTCCGGCGCGTCGGTCTGCGCCCTTTCCTCCTCGGGTTCCCCCCGGTCTCCGACCCCCCCTTTCGGTTTTGGTTGCAACCTTCCATCCTCCGGGCCTCGGCCCCCCTTTTCCCCTTCCTCCTCCAACCAGTCCTTGGGTCTGGCCCTTCCCTCCTCCCCCGGGCCCTTGGGGGTCTTCCCTTCCCCCTCCTCCTTTCCCCGCCCGCTCGCGACCTCCCCTCCCCCATTTTCCTCCTGCCCCGTGGGCCTGCGTTTCCCCCCCCCGTCTTTCCGTCTTGGACCCCTCCCCCAGTCTTCGTTCTGCAACCCCCTCCTCTCCGTCCCCCCGTTTTGCAATTTTGTCGTTGCTGCGCCCCCTCCTCCGCCCCTTGGGTTTGCCCCCTTTTTTCCCCCTCCGTCTTCGGTCTCGACCTTTTCCTCCTCCTTTTGTGTCGGTTTCGCTCCTCCTTTGGTCTGCGCGCCTCCCCTCGGTGGTCTTCTGCGCCCCTCCTCTCCGTTTCGTCCGTGGTCGCGCCCTCCTCCCGGTCCGTGGGTTGGCCCTCCTCCGGTCCTCGTCTACCCCCCTCCCCTCCGTCGCTCGGGCGACCCCCCCCCCCCGGCCGTCTTTTCTGCGACTTCTCTTTTTCCCCCTTTTTAAATTCTGCCGGGTTTGCGCCCTCCTCTTCCTCCTCGGCCCGTGGTCTGCAATTTTTTCCCGGCCCCGTCGTTCGCCCCCTTCCTCCTCCGCGTCGTCTTCTCCCCCTCTCCAGTCCTCGTTCTGCATTTCTCCCGTTGGGCTGCGACCTTTCTTCCCCCTTGGGTCTGCGCCCCCCTTCTTCCCCTCCCGGCCGTCGGTCTGGCCCCCTCTTTTCCTCCTTCATGGTCTGGGGGCCCCCGCCTTGGTGCTGGTCTGCGCCTCCCGGTCGTCTTTCTGCCCCCCCCCTCCTCTCCGGTGTCGGTCTGGCCCCTCCTCGGTGTGTCGGTCTGCACCCCTCCTTGGTGTGTCCGTCTGCGCCTTTCCCCCTTTAAAAGGTCCTCGTCTCCACCCCCTCCTAAAAGTCGTCTGCGCCCGCCTCCTTCCGGTCCTTTTTCTGCGCCCCTTTCCTCTTTTCCCCCCGTTTTTGCCTCTCCTGTGTCGGTTTTACCTCCTCTTCCCCTTTTCCCCCGTCGGCTGGACCTCCCCCCGTCCTGGTCTGCCCCACCCCCTCCCTCCGTCGGTCTGGCCTCCTCCCGGGTTTTTTTCCCCCCCACCCCATCCTTGGTTTGCGTCTCCCCCCCCTTGGTCTACCTCCTCCCCCATTGTCGGTCTCCCCTCTTCCCGGGTCGAGGGGTCCTCCTCCGGTCCTTGGGGGTCGCCCCCTTTTTCCCCCTCCGTGTGGGTTGCCCTCCCCGGCCCCGCGGTGCACCCCTCCGGCCCCGGGTCTGCACCTCCTCCTCCCCGCCCGGGTCCAACCTTTTCCCCGGCCCGCCAGATCGACTCTTTCCGTCGCTCTGCGACCTCCTCCTCCTGGTGTCGTCGCGACCTCCCCCGGTTGCGCCTCCTTCTCCGGGTCGTCGCTCTGCCCTCGGTCTCGTTTTCTCTTTCCTCCTTTTCCTCTTGCCTGGTTTTGCGCCCCTCCTCTTCCCTCCTCTGGCTTTGGTTCTGAATTCCCTTTCCGTCGGTTTCGGCCCCCCTGGGTCGTGGGTCTGGCTCCCCTTCTCGTCGGTTCGCCTCCAATCCAAGGTCTGCGCCTCCCCCAACCTTTGGGTTTTTGGGGCCCCTTCCCCCGGTTTTCGGTCTAAAACCCCTCCGTATGGTTGCGACCTCTTCCGGCCCGCCGTTGCGAACCTCCTCCCCGGTGTCGTCTGGACCCCTCCTCCTCCTCCTCGTCCGACCTCCCCCGGTCGCGATTTCCCTCCTCCGTCCTTTGGTCTGGACCCCTCTTCCCGGCCGGCTTGGACCCCCCTACTCCGGTCCGTCGGTTGCGACCTTCTTTTTCCCGTTTTGCAATCCCCTGTCCGTGGGTTTGCAACCCCCCCTTCCCCTTTGGTCCGTGGGCTGGACCTCCTCCTTCCCCGGGTCCGTCGCTCTGGACCCCCCCTTGTACCCAGCTGTGACCCCCCATCTGGCCCGTCCGTCTGAAAACCTCTTCTTCGGTAGTCGGTTATTGTTTCCCTTTTTTTACCCGGGTAATAGGCAACTTGCTAATGTCCGCTTCCTTTTGGGTTTGACTGGGGGAAATAAACCCCTCCCTTTTTGTTTTTAACTGCTGGATATGGAAAGTGCACAAAATGTGTAAATTTTAACCTTTTTTATCTGGAGAGCCACATCCCGGAGAGGTTTTCAAGCCAAACCCGATCCCTTCGGAGTAAAATCCCTTTTCCCGACCTCCCCCAAGTCAGGTCACCCAAAGCCCCAAAATTTTGTTTAAAGACAGCCAAAACTTTCCCATAGAAATTAAAACGAGGCCATTATGCGATCGTATTTTTGCATCAAGCACTCCCCCAACTATCACATCCCGCTTTTAGAACCCCTGCGAAACCCCTTTACAACTTTTCGCAAAATATATAATGTCATGATCTTGTCCCCCCCTCCAGGGGCTCCCGGGGCTGAGCCCACATGTTTTACGGACATGTCAGCGTTTTTTTCCCCCCAACGCCTCGGGGGGAAAGCAATCCTCCCCCGGTATTAAATGTTAAATACCCAAACAATCTTGACAGCGGGATTTTCATGTGCCCTGAAGATTCACAAATTCCCCCAAACGGCGCTTTGTTCACTGACCGGGGCGCCAAAGGGGTTTCCATGGGCACCCCGGGGGGCGGAGACCCTGTGATTGTATTGTGGATCGTTTGAGCGTTTAGTACACAAACAGGGCTAGCGCTTCTAGACTCCCATGGAGACTATGAAGCAAGTGAAAAAATAAAAAAAAAAAATGTTTTTAAAAAAATATAAAAAAAAAAAAAAAAATAAAAGTTCCAATCCCTCCCCCCATTTCAAATAAAAAAAAAACCCTATTTGGGGATTGCCGCGTTCAGAAACACCCAATCTATAAAAATAAAAATAATTAAACCCATCGATTAAAAAGGTGAGTGGAAGGGAAAAAAAAAATGCCCGAATTCAAATTTTTTTTTTTCGCGCAACATTGTTTAAAAAATGCAATAACAGGCGATCAAAAAAATCGTTTTCTTTACTAAAATGATTATCAAAAAAAAAAAACGGCAGGTTTGGGGTCCAAAAAAAAAAGCCCCCGCCCCCTCACGAATAAAGGAGAGCTCAGGTTCGGAAAGGCCCCATTTTTTTTTTGAAACTTGGGATTTTTTTTTCACCAAAAAGAACCTATACAGTTTTGGGATTTGTACATCGTAATGACCCGGAGAATCTTTTATTTTTATGGCAGGGTTTGTTTTGCATTTGTGAACATGGGAAAAAAAAACACAATAAGTTTAAAAACCACTGTGGAATTGCACTTTTTTGCAATTTCACCCGCACTTTGATTTTTTTTCCTTTTCAGTGCACGATGTGATAAAAAAACCAATGGTGTCGTTCAAAAGTACAAATTTTTCCCCCCAAAAAAAAAAACAAGCCCCCACCGGCCATGTTGACCAAAAATTTAAAAGTTTTGGGCTGGAAGAAGGGGGCAAAAAAGGAAAAAAAAGCAAAAACTGAAAATCCAAGGTCATGAAGGGGTTAAAAAACCTTCTGCCACGGGCAGGATCTTCCCATTTGCAGATAAATAATTTTAGTAATTCTAAAACCAGAGGCCAATAGAGATCCAGATTTGCTCTTCGGTGGGGGTGGCACCGTTGGGACCCTGTCTTCTAGCTGTTTTCTACGGACTGGTGCTGTGCATAAAAGCGGCAGACACCCATGAACACCATAGGGGCCTTGGGGCCCACATGGGTTCTGAGCCCGGGTTTGGGAAAACCCTGGTATAGGGCAGTCTGTATCTCTCTTATGTGGAAAAAATTACCCCTCTAATTAGGGGTTTCCCGGGTTTTTTTCAAAAAAACTTTGGCCAAAAATTACCCTTAAGTATTTGTTGCCGATTTTAGAAAAGAAACGAAAATTCACAGTACAGAGCTAAAGGGGGGGTTTTAAATTCTGTAAAAAACCCATTCCTTCGATTTTTTTGTAACATTACTTTTTGGAGGAGAAAAAAAAATGTATGCCTTTAAAATTTTGACTGTTGTATTAGCATGAGGTCCCCCCCAAAAGTCCCCATTTTGGGGCCTTTGTGTTTCGCTTTGATGCCCAAAAAGGGCCCCCAGAGCTGTCTAACCCCCCAGAAAAAAAGCCAAAAGGGGTTTGGCCCCACTTTCATTCCCTTTCATGTAGGGAAATGTTTAATACACTTCAAAAATCCCTTTGCTTCTCAAATCCTTCGGAACCTTGTTTTCCCCCTGCTCCGCTGCTGGCTGGGAATCCCTCACTTTGATGTCCCAACTTTTTAAACTCTGGTTTTTGTTTGGGTTTTCGGGTGTGATTCATATGCACACCCCACACTAATTTACTCACAATGGGTACTTTTTATGACACTCACCCGTAAATGTGTATTTATCACATAAAATCCAAAAATAAAAGTATAAGTATTGGAAGTATAAAGGAAACAAGCATGGTTTTCTAATTTTTCTAATTATTTTAAAAACATAAAATTGGAAAATTTTGACGGCATTTGTATTTTTCTCCCTTAGTCTAATACCCCCTAATAATAAAAACCAGATGACAATTGCCTCCGAATCCCTTTTATAAATTGAGTCCACCTATGTCAATTTAATCTTTTGTAATACTGAAAACCTCAGAGGTTTTTTGAGAACTTTTGGGATCAAAAAAGATCATGAAAAAATATTAAAACCCTTTATCAACCCCTGGTCCCCCGTTACCCCCCCAAAAAAACTTTTTAAATTTCCCCCGCGTATGGTAATCTCGGGCGGTCCCTGGGGGTTGCTTCTGCCCCTCCATCCCTCCCTACCTGCTCCTTGCGTCCCCCTTTTTGCGGGTTAACACTTCCCGGTCATCTATTCACCCCGCACATTTTGCGCCTGCCGAAATATCTGCTGTTCGGTCATGCACCGCCACTACTTCCCCGTACCAAATCATTTTCCGTCGTATGCTCACTTTTGTTTTTGGCTTTGCCACAGTTAGGGAAAGATACTGCGCAGGGGGTGAGACGTGATATTTCTGCCCGGGGCGTAATTAAAGAAGGAGGGGAAGCAGCAGCGGGGGGGAGAGATGGAGAGGCCAAGCAAAAACCCACATGTTATGTTACGGTTCTGGGGGAAATGAGGGAAAAAAAGGAAAAAACCAGAGCAGTTGGGCTATAGTTGCAGTACCCCGCTAACCCCGCAACTAGAGGCAGCCCCGGGGGTTCCACGATGGTCCTAGACGCCTCGTACGCCTGGAACTAACTAACCAAATAAAATAGGAAAGCATCTGCCCCCGGGGCAGAACCCAAAATAATAGAAACCCCCAAAAATGTAATGGGGTTAACAAAGGAATATGAAAAAGAAAAAAAATAGTATGAGCAAACGCTGGGGGCCCCAAAAAAACAAATAGAAAAGGGTGGAAGGGTATTTCTGCTCCCCGAAAAACCGAAAGGCACCCCAACCCCCAAAAATTAAAAACACCTGGATCCACGACCCCTTTCCACCTAAATTAGTTCTCTGGTTAACAAAAAAAAGAGCCACGAAAAAACGCAAAAAGCAAAAGTACAAAACACAGCGGCCGGACCAAACGAGAGGGCAAAAACCCCCGGGGGGGCCCCGAAGGCCCCACAGAAGTGCAGGACAAAATGCAAAAACACAGCAAAAAAAAAATTAAGAAATTGTTTTATTGAAGCAGGGAGCAGACCCGAACAGAGGGTACAAGGGAAACTGGAAAAAAGGGTTTAGCCAGAACTTTTACACCGGCAACCCTGAGGGAAAATGATTCCCTTAAAAAAGACCAAACATAACACCCGATTCCCAACCCCACTAGTACCGCTTGTAACACCCAAGGGGGCTCTGCTCAAACTCATCTCAAACCCCTTTTACAGTACCCCCCCCCTTGAGGGGGGTCCCGAAACCCTCATTTGAGAAACCGGTCGTCAGGGAGTTCTATGATAGCAGGAAAAAGTTCCTAGCTGGATGTCCGAAAAAAACCCCAAAAATTTCTTCCTGACCATAACCCTCCATTAAACCAAAAACTGGAGTTTTCGCTAAAAAAAACGGAACCCAAATTTTCTAAACCAAAAACTCCAGATTGCCCTAAACCAAAACGGGTCAGGAGGCACAGCAGCGGGAACCCACGGGTCAACAAACCTCTTAAAAAAAAGGATTGTGGAACACGTTATGGATCTTAAATGCCCCCGGGAAAAGAAAAACGAAAAGAAACGGGGATTAAAAATTCTCCATGCTTAAAAGGTCCAATGAACCCGTTAATTTAGGAATGTCCCCTAAAGGGAAATTTTTGAGGACAACCAGCCAAGCCCCCCACTTTTAACGAGGACCATCGTCCTTCCCGGGTTAGCAAACCGTGGGCTTCCCTGAGAGAGGGACAACCTCTCCACTCCTGGTCCCCAAAACTGCTGCTACGTCAACAACGAGTCAACACCGGGCAGACAAACCCCCATCTGCCCGAAGAAAATCGAGGGGGAAACCAGAATTTCAGAAAAACGGAACATCAAAGTGGCAAGCTAGCCCTATTTTAAGGCAAAATCAGCCCAAAGGCAAAAAAGAACCCAGTCATCCCCGATCAGCAACACAAGCATCTTAGATAATCTCCAATTTGGTTTGTTCTCTCGTTTGGGCCCTTGGTCTGAGGAGAAATGCCGAGGAAAAAAAGACAAAGAACCCCAGTTAGAAAAAAGTCCTCCAAAAACGGAAAAAACTGGACTCCCTTTTCAACACAAAAGTTTTTCAGGAAACCGTGTAAAGAACCACGGCGAAGGAAAAAACGGCACCCTTCAGAGGAGGAAGCAATTAGTAATGGCACAAAAGTTCATTTGGGAAAAAACCCATCACAAAAAACCCCTGGTGGTCTTCTCTGAAAACGGAAGATGGAAAAGAAATCCATAGAGATATGGGTCCAGGTCTCTTGGGCACAGGCAAGGGTAAAAACCATAGAGCGAAGCAGGTTGGAGCGAGAGCAAGTCCCCCAGGATGCACAAATTCCCTGAAACGCGGACAAAAAGGGCCCCCAAAAAGGGCCCAAACCCAAATCTCGGGACCAAAAATTCGGGGTGAGCCCAAAGCGGGAACAATGAATCTCAGACTCACACTTTTTTCCATCGGGGACAAACAACTTTTTTTTCCACAGGGCGCGCTCGGGCCTATCCTCCTGAACCCCTTCCAGAGCAAGTCCCAAATTAGGCGAGATGGGGGAAAGAAACTACACCCTCCCCTTTAAAAAAACAGGGGGCAGATAGCTCAGGAGAGTCCGCAAGGAAAATCCCCGAGAGGGCATCCGCCTTAAATTCTTAGTGCCCGGAAGAAAGAAAACAAAAAAAAACGTTAAAAACAAACCATGGCTGTCTGGGTGGTCGCTTGGGAGATTCCAGATAAAAACCAGATTCTTATGGGCCGTAAGGGCCCCCCCTTGTTTGGGGTCCCCCAGCCAAAGTTTCCCAAATCTTCAAAAAACCCACTTTATGGCCCTAAATCCCCCATTACCCAGTCATAATTAGTTCGTAGGAAAAATTTTTTGAGAGAAAAAGGCAAAAAGGTTACTTTTAGAGGTCTATGGATCTTTTTGGGACAAAACGGGACCTGCCCCCTTTCAGAGGCATCAACCTCCCCCCGAATGGCAGAGAAACATAGGCTGCCGTAAACAAGCAGAAAGGGAAACTTTGGTAAGTTCCTGAAACGCAAGACGCCTCGGGGGCCAATTCACCACATCAGAAACCCCCTTTTGGTAAATCAGTTAATGGTTTTTAAAAATAAAAGAGAAAATTCCAATAAAATTTCTAAAAATTGGCAAAAACCCCAAAATCTCTGAAAGGCTTTTAAAGAAGTAGGTTGGGCCCAATCACAGTGGCCCGAACCTTTACCGGGCCCTTTCAAAAACAATGGGGGGAAAAAGAATCCCAAAATTTAATTCTTCGTACCCCCAAAAAAAGACACTTTGATCCTTCACAACAGAGCTTCTCTCTCAAAATTGGAATACAGTTCGAACATGTTTCACATAAGGGCCCAGCATTAAAAAAAATCAGATATTCCAAAAAAACAATAAAAACTTGTCCAAAACCCTGAAATGTCATTCATGAAGGCGGGAAACGGAAGGACATTAGTGACCCAAAAGGGGATCACAAGGTACTCAAAATCCCCCTTTGGGGTGTTAAAATGCTTTTTTCATCCCCGGTTTTAATGCGAAAAAGGGGTTTAACGCCCCCCTGGGGTAAGCTTGGAAAACCCAAGTGGGTTTTTTTCACCCGGGAAAACGGGTCAGAAAATAAAGGGGTAACGGGTATTGTATTTCACAGTAATATTGTTCAAGAGACGATAATCAAAAACGGCCTTAAAGAACCCTCTTTTTTGGCCCCGAAAAAAAAACCCGGCACCTAAGGGGTTAAAAGGATGTCGATTGAAAACCTTTTCCCTGATTCCTTGATAAAAGACGCATAGGAAAGTTCAGGACGACAATTTTAAAAGGGACCCTTAGGAATTTCTACCCGGGACTAATCAATAGCGCGTCATGCTCCATGGGGGGGTAAGGAGCAGATTTTTTCGCTAACACAACAGAAAAAACAAACAAAATCGGAACTCCTAAACTGGGGGGGGAGAAAAAAAAAGGGGTGTTGGTATTAACACATTGGAGCCCAAAAAATGGTTTTCAGACACAGATTTTCCCAAACAAAAAAGGGGTTATGAATTTAACCAAGGAAACCCACACGAAGTCATCGTTTTATAGAACCAAAAAATTTGAGCACTCCTGGTGATCAGGTTCAACCTTTTTTTCCCACCGAGTAGAAAATGGGGTTTTATTCTCGCCAAAGGGGTAAATCGACCCCTAGTAGGGGAATAGACTTTGTAGGGTATCAAGGGAAATCCACAACGTTTTACAAAATCATAATCCATCAGGTTAATAGCTGCCCCAGAATAAACAAAACCCTACAAAAATAGGACAGGAGCATATCAGAGTGACGTTAATAAAAACTTAGTCTGCACCCCCCAAGACAATGGGGTGAAAAACGTCTTCCCCCGCTTAGGGCAGCTGAAATAGCATGAGAGGCTCCCACAGTAGAAACAAAACCCCATTGCGCTTGGGAACTCTGACGCTGTCCCCCGACACCACTCACCCAACCATGGGCTCAGCAGGGGCTCCAAGGAACCCCACTCCAGCAACTTCTCCGCTCACGAAAACGTCTTCAATTTGAATCGCTAATGACATAGAATCATTGAGACCGGGGGGACAGGGAATCCCCCCATAAATCTTTACATTATCCCACAGACCCTTCCGGAAAAGGGCCCCCAAAGCGCGTATTTTCCATTTGGGGAGGGTGCCCACCTCGGAATTTTGGACGTATAACTCAGCGCATCAAACCCTGTTTAATGCCAACAAGGCTTTTTTAGCTTTATCAGTGACATTGGCTCATCGTACAATAACCCCAAAGCCTGAAAAAAAAGCATCAAACCCCCAAAACGGGTCCCCAGGTTGAGGGAAAAAGCCCAATCCTAGGATCGGCGAGGAGGAGATACAATTTGAACCTGCTGCGCGCGTTCCGAGGAAGATTTTAAGGCAAGAAAAAATTTTTCAATTATTTTTAAATTCGAAATTAGCTCGATCCCCGAAAAAAAATCTGGATGGGGATCCTAGGTTAAAAACAGGCAACCTAGAAGAATGCACAAAAATGAACCTCAGTGGCAAACTGATCCACCGGCCAACAAAATGTGAAACCCCTTGGGGAAAAAATCTCCCCACCCGAGATACGAGGGAAAAAAAAAAAAAAAAAAAGCAACCGAAAAAAATCTCTGACAACTTTTTTCCTTCAAAAAAATTTTTTTTTCCCTTTTGTGAGTACCATCAAAATTTTTTTGGGGGGGTGACTGTTGTTCGGTACGAGGTTCAGGTAAAAAAGGGAAAAAACCAGAGCAGTTGGAATCTTTAGATTGCAGTACCCTGACTAACCCCAATAGAGGCCCCGGGACGTTCTACGATGGTCCTAGACGCCTCTCACAGCCTAGAAACTAACTACACCTAAAGATAGAAAAGGGGAAGCTACTCCCCCGGGCAGAACCCCAAAGATTAGAAAGCCCCCAAACAGAAATCGGTTAGACAAGGGGGAAATATGACCAAAAAGAAAATATTTTGAGAAAACGCTGGGGGCCCAAAACAAACAAAATAGAAAAGGATGGGAAGGGACTTTCTGCAATCCCCGAAAACCCCCGAAAAGGACCCAAATCTACTATTTCAAAAACACCCGAGTCACACGACCTTACCACCTAAATTAGTTCCTGGTGTAACAAAAAAAACAGCCATGAAAAAAAATGCAAAAAACAAAAATAAAAAAACAGCGGGCCGGGCCAAACCCAGAGGGGAAAAAACCCCCGGAGGGGGGCCCCGAAGGCCCCCACAAAGGGAGGAAAAAATGCAAAAACACAGCAAAAAAAACAAAAAAAAAAAATTGTCTTATCTGAACAAGATCAGACACGACACAGGGCTACAAGGGGAAAGGGAAAAAAAGGATTCAGACCAAAAAATTGATCACCGGGAACCCCGATGGGAAAAAGATTTCCTTTAAAAAAGACCAATCATAAACTGATTTTCCCCAACCCCACTAGTACCGCTTGAACCACCAGAGGGGGCCTTGCTCAGAACTCCTCAAACCCCTTCACAACACAACACCTTGTGACCCGGTTTGTTAAATATTTAAAAAAATTAAAAAAAAAAAAACCTAAGCTCTGAAAGCTCACGACACGTTTAATCCTCACCCAAAAGTAAGCAGTAGGGCAAAAACTGCAAACCCTCCCAAAGAAAGCGCCCCCCTAAACTGACATACAAAAAGGGAAAGCACTAATTAGAGAAGCAGCCAAGGGGCCCCTTGGTCCCCCCTTTAAAAGAGCTGCGAGATCTACAGTCATGGGGGAAAATCTACCCAAGGAAAACTATTAGTCTTTAAACATATCGGGCCCACAACTAAGAAGGGCAAAAAAAAGACTTTTTGAAAGAAAGCCAAAA
Source organism: Oophaga sylvatica (assembly GCA_033576555.1). Classification (NCBI taxonomy): domain Eukaryota; kingdom Metazoa; phylum Chordata; class Amphibia; order Anura; family Dendrobatidae; genus Oophaga; species Oophaga sylvatica. The sequence continues at coordinate 15,050,285 of JARQOD010000009.1, forward strand.
AATTCATTTGAGTTTAAAAAAAAGCCATATAGTGGATACGCTACATGTGGAAGAAGTGCTCGGTCAGAGAGAACAAAGTATAACTTTTTTTGGGTGATTTTCAAACCTGGTTGGGAAAAATAACCTGACACACCCTGAAAACTCAAGCCCCCTTTAAACATGTGGGGGGGAAAACATGTGGGGGGGTTGCTTTATTCAGCAGGGACGAGAAGACAAACATATTGAGGAAGATGAAGGAGCTAAAAACAAGCAATCCTGGTGGGGAAACCTGTAGAGGCCCCCAAAAGACTTGAGACGGGGGTTTTGGGTTCCCCTTTCCCATGGGGGGCAACGACCCTAAACATACTCCCTTGGCCAATTGCTGGCCAATCAAACAAATGTATACCTTGACCTTTCAAGCCCTGACCTAAACCCCTATTGAAATAGTGGCAACTTGAAAATTGTCCACAGACACTCTCCATCAATTCCTGAGCTAGGTGTTGCAAAGAAGAAAGGGGTCAAACATTTCAGCTTAGACACTATGTCAAGCCCTGCACCCCGGGTTCCTTAGTATTTTTGGAGGCTTCTCCCCTGCATCGCACTTTCAATTGATCATTTTGAAAGCACTGTTTTAGCACTATGTGGGCCATTATACTTTTGGGAAGGCAAGCGGGGCTCGTGTTCATTCCCTTTATTACTATATTTCATTTCATTCCATATCCAAGGTGCATAAGAAAATTTTAAAAAAAGTCTGGAAAAATTTTTTGGAGAAGCAAAAATTTATTTTTACAAAGTCTACGCCACTTTTTTAATGGAATTTGCATATACCCAGAATGTTAAAAAGATGTCGCTTAACAGCAATTATTTGCAAAGTCAATTTTGGCTAAAAATGAATTTACCCCCCAAAACCCCAATTTAACATCATTGCAGCCCCTTAAAGGGCCGCTAACCTCTTTTCAGTGATTTCTCCCTTAAAACAGGTTGGGGGTTTTATGAGGACATGGCTGGAGATCAAACTTCATGATTAAATTTTGAATGACACCACTGGACCTTTTAAAAGGAGGCTGGTGCTTGGGATCTTTTTCTTTTGTTAACCCTGGTTATCTCTAAAGAAACAGTGCAGTATCATTTCAATGCCAAAAATGGCCTAAAAAAGGGAAGATTCGAGCTAGAAAAATTGCACCCCCGTCAACAAATTTGCATCACAAGAACTTTAAGGAGAGAGGTTCCTTGTTTCCAAAAAGGTCCAGGGGCCAAGAAAGACCCGCAAGGCCAGGACCTCTCTTAAAAGTTTTCAGTGCGGGGCGGGCTCCAGCAGTGAGGCTTGTCAGGAATGGCAAGGCAGGGGTTTAGTGCACTGCACGCACTGGAGGGGGAGACCTTGGGGCAAGCCCTGGTCGAGGGCAGCAAAGAAGCCCCCTTTTCTCCCGAAAAACATCATGGGCGGGCTGATATTTGCAAAAGGTAAGGGAGGGGGCGCTGAGGACTGGGGTAAAGTTATTTTCTCTGATAATCCCTTTTCGATTGTTTGGGGCATCAGGAAAACCCCTCTTCGGAGAAGACGGGGGACCCTCCCACCAGTCTTGTTCAGCCAACTGTTAAGCATCCTGAAACCTTTCTGGGGGGTTTTTGCTTCTCACCCAAGGGAATCGGCCTCTCACATTTTCCCAAAAAACACAGCATAAATAAAGAAGGGTACCAAAATGTCCCAAGAGCAATTCCCCCAACCCCCCAAAGCATTTTTTGGCGATAAACTCCCTTTTCCCAGCATGGGGGAGCACCTTGCCATAAAGCAAAGGTATAACTAAAGGGCTCGGGGAACAAAACATAGATTTTTTGGGGTCCAGGGCCTGGAAATCCCCAGATTTTAAACCCCATTGAGAACTTGTGGTAAATCTAAAGACGGGGGGACAAACAAAAACCTAAAAATTCTGACAAAAAAAAAGCATTGATTGTGCAAGATGGACTGCTACATGGGATTTGGCCCAAAGTTGATTGAGAGACCCCAGGGAGAATTGCAGGGTCCTGAAAAAGAAGGGTCAACACTGCAAATTTTACTTGCTGCATTAACTCATTTTTAACGTCAATATAAGCTTTTGTTACTCATATGTTTGAATTTTATTTCCTGTTTTATAAAAACTCTGTCAAACACACATAAAACCAGGGGCAGCGATCATGTGAAAATTAAATTTGTGTCATTCTCAAAACTTTTGGCCATGACGTACCCCTCCAATATTTGGACCTAAAGTTTTGGTACATTCTTTTTATTATTCTTATGTTTATTCTTTTTAGCTTGTCTCTTTGTGGTGAAAAGAGGGATGAAGTGGGGCTTTTTGGAAAGGGGGGGGGATGAGGGGCTTTGTGGGGAAAAGGGGGGGATGATGAGGGGTTTGTGGAGAAGGGGGATGAGGGGCTGCTTATGAATTTTTTTGTGGGGGAAAGGGGGGTGAGGGGCGTCTTTAGAGGTGTTTGTGGAGAAGGGGGATGATGAGGGGCTGTGTGGAGAAGGGGGGGGATAATGAGGGTTCTTTGTGGGGAAGGGGGCATGATTTCAGGGCCTCACCCCTTCCCCTGACTCCCGGATGATGATGAGTTACGTCGAGCTCCCGGGGTCGTTTTTCCCCCTGTGATATACACACAGAGAAGAGATAAAAACAGCGTAGGGGGTGACCTCCATCAGGGGCCCCCACGGGCATTACTGCCCCGACTGGGGTATGGGGCCTGGGCAGGGGGGTCGCATCGGACCCCGTCCTTTGCACCGGGGGCCCCTACCGGCAGCCCCGGCAAGGGTAAAAGGGCCCTTAGCGGGGGCGCTGTGGCATTTAAAAGCTAGCGGGGGGCGCGCCCCGCCCGTCAATAGTTAACGCCGCCACCAATCGGAGGTGGCAGCGACGTCACCCCCAAACGCCACGTCGCCGGGGTCGCGTCATTGTCAGCGCCCGGGGAGTGCGCGCTTTTGGAGGGAACTTCGCCGCAGGAGCCAGCAAGGTAAGAAGACGTTTTTTTTGTTTTTTTTTGAGCTTTGGGGAGCCTGTAATCGGGATCGGGGGACGAGGACATGGGGGAAGAATGTGCCTGCGGGGCCGGGGGGTGGGCGGACTGTGAGACACGGGGGCAGAATCTGGACAGGGAGAAGCTGGCATGGGGCAGAAAGCTGGACACGGGGCAGAATGGGACATGGGGGCAGAATGCGGACACGGGGGGAGAATGCTGGACATGGGGGAGAATGCTGGACAGGGGCAGAATCGGGGGAAATGGGGGGGGGAATGCTGGACATGGGGGCAGAATGGGCACGGGGCCCGAAGTGGAATGGGGGGAGAATGTGGACAGGGGCAGAATTTGGACAGGGGCAGAATGCTGGAGATGGGGGGGAAATTTGGCATGGGAGAATGCGGACACGGGGGGGGAGAATTGGACATGGGGGCAGACTTTGAGACATGGGGCAGAAAGGGCACGGGGGCAAATGTGGGAAAGGGGGGAGAAAGCTGGACATGGGCAGAATGCTGGAACGGGGAGAATGCGGGGCATGGGGCCGTGAGACAGGGGGCAGAATGGGACACGGGGCAAAATGCTGGCAGGGGGGAGAATGCGGACATGGGGCAAACGGACCGGGGCGGAATGCTGGACAGGGGGAGAATGGGGGCCCGGGGGGCGAAATGCGGGACAGGGGGGAGACTGTGAGACAGGGCAAAATGCTGGACCGGGGGCAGAATGCAGCACGGGGCAGAAGGGAGGGGGATGACGGGGGCACGGGGGAATGACGGAGCACTGGGGCAGACGGAGAATGGGGCAGGATTGGAGACAGTGGGCAGGTTTGAAGACAGAGGGCAAAATGGAGAAAAGGGGGGCTATTGGGGAAAGGGCCCAGGATTGCAGACATAGGGGAGATTGGGAATAGGGGGCAGAATGGAGATAGGGGCATGATTGGAGACACTGGGGCGGGATGAAAGACTGGGGGCATGACGGAGCAAGGGGGCAGGTTTGGAGACAGGGGTGCGGGTTTGGAGACGGGGGGCCGGGGGAATGGGGGGGAGACACAGGGGCGGGATTGCAAAAAGGGGCTGATGGGCAGAATGGAGATACGGGATGATTGGAGAAAGGGGGAAAAATGGGATAGGGGGCATGATTGGAGACATGGGGCGGGTTGGAGAAGAGGGGGCGGGTTGGGACAGTCGTGCAGGACATGGGGCAGGATGGATACAATGGAGACAGAGGGGGTAGGAGGGGGGGAGATCATTGGGGTGAATGGATATTCTGAGGGCAGGGGGGAAAAACACAGGCTGAAGCCAGGAAGGGACACAGGGGGGGCCGGATGGGGAATTTTACCATAGAGCTTTAAGGGTTTTTTATTACTGCGTGATGTTTTTTTTATTTTTGAGTTATGTTTTAAATGGGGGGGGTCCTTTTACTTTAGATTACTATGTCCCTTTTTTTCTTCATGTGGGTAAAGTAAATTGGGGAAAAATTAATTGTGATTCTAGCGGGCTCGAGATAACTGTTATTTCCGCAGAGACGAGCCTGGCTGGAAGTGAGGCGGTCTGGGGCTGCATGAAAATGAAAAACGAAGATAAGGATTCACCTGAGAGCCTGGTGAGTCATGTTTCCCTATACACGACATTAAAAACCTGATACTAAAAAACAGGGGTCCTGTGTACAATATCACCAGTGATCACTGTATTACCTGACCAGAACTGAACTACGTACGTCTCCTGTGAAAAATGGACTTGGCCGGGTCACACACAACTACAAAAATCGGTGTTTTAGGGGTCGTTTGTCGGAAAAAGCAAACACACAATCCTTTGTCACCGTTTTTCCTTCAAATGCATTTAGTCCATGTGTGTGTACCTTGAAACATCATTTTCTCCGACTTGCGAGAATTTCTCCCACCCTTTGCAAACTAAAAATTTAATGGACCCCAAAAGAATGTTTTTTCCCCCAAAAAAAAAATAGATTATCACATAGAAACAATATATATATTATATATATTAAATTATTGTGATTTTATTATAATTTAAAATTTTTCTTGACTTCTCATACTGAAATAGCCGCAAATTCAATTGCCGGTTTTTGTGAAATCACAGAAGCCGACATGAAATGTACTTTGTTTCCACACAGTTACCATGTCATTTCCCTGTATTTGATATTTGTTTAGAAATTTCAATTAATGGGTATTTTGCAAAATTTCAGACAGAGGGGTTAATTAAAAGGTGAAAATTCGTTGAAAAAAAATGCGGGGGCTCCCGCTGTATTTTCTCCCCCAAAAAGACAAAGAAAAGCGGTGGGGGCAATAATAACACCTAGAGAGGGTACTTTTTTTTTTGTCCCCCCCCTGGCTCTAACATCTGCCCCCAACAAAAAAAGGGCAATTTATAATTATTTCCCCCTTTCTGGCACTTTGCCCATCTTTCCCGCCCTGTGCGGGGCGAAGGGGTTTTTAATGTAACCTTAATGTCATTTTGTATTGAAAGGTGCCCTTAAGGCTTTTTTATTTGAGGCTGTCAATTGACAACTATAAATTTATTAATCCTATTGTTGATAGAAAAAATCAAAACACACAGTTTAATAAAAAAAAAGTTTAATGAATAATCAACAGTTTTTGCCATTTTTTATTTTCCTGCAAAACCATTTCCTGTAAAAAAAATAAAATAAAAAGCAAAATGTTCTTACCAACCGATGTACAGCAGGGGCCCCGGTTTAATCACAGAAAGGGTTCGGTTAAAGGGCGCAGAGAGTAATTCGTCTCAGACCCGTATTCCCCCGAATGAAAAAATTTCTTCCAGCGAAAGGGGAAAGGGAATAATTTTGAATGGGGCTTTAAATTTTTATTACAATTTCACTTGATGACCTGACCTAAGGTGAAAATGGATACAATCAATTTAACTTTATTCATGAAACACATCCCCTGCGGAGGAGATAAGCCCCTTCATTCAGGAGCATAAAATGAGCATGCAGGTTATTGCGTGCTTATTGATTTCTAGTTAACCTTTGTGAAGGATTCATAGGGGAGGGCAGATTGCCAGATAGGTAAAATAAGGTTTTTTTATTATTTTATATTTATTTTAGAAACAAGGGGTTCGAACGGGTTAAGGTGAAATTAAAGGGTAAAAAAAATTGGGGTTTTTTTTTCATTAAATTATTTTTTTTAAGTGTGCGTGTTTTTTTTTTATTCAAAAGGGGTTAATAATTGAAGTTGTTAATTGACAGCTCTCAATTATTAACCGCCTTAAGGGCCCCCTTTATAAGTGACATTAAGCATTATTAACCCCCCCCGTAAGGGCCGGGAATAACGGGGAAAGTGCCGAAAGGGCAAATTTAAATTTTATTTAATTTCCCTTTCGGGGTGTCTGGGGGGGAGATGTTAGTAGCCAGGGGGGGGACAAAAAAATGTACCCCCCTTGGGGTGTTTTTTACTCCCCCCCTGCTTATTTGTCTGTTGGTGGGAAAAAACGCGGGACCAGCATTTTTTAACGAATTTTAACCCTTTTAATTTTAAACCCCAAGCTGAAATTTGCCAAAATAAATTTATTAATTTTAAATTCTAAAAAATTCAAAAAACAGGAAAAGCAGGTTTTAAATGTGTGGAAACAAGACATTTCATGTGGCTTCTTTATTTCACAAAAGGGGAATTGAATTAGGGCTAACGTAGTAAATCAGGGAATATAAATATATGTATATACATTCACAAAAACATATATATAATAAAAAAAAATATT
>JARQOD010000009.1:15057076-15172109 GCA_033576555.1 Oophaga sylvatica
GGGGCATGACTGGAGACACTGGGGGCAGGATTGGAGACAGATGGGGCAGGATTGAAGACAGATGGGGCAGAATGGAGATACAGGGGGCATGATTGGAGACACGGGGCAGGATTGCAGACATAGGGGCATGATTGGAGACATAGGGGGCAGAATGGAGATACGGGCATGATTGGAGACACTGGGGGCAGGATGAAAGACATGGGGGCATGACTGGAGACAGATGGGGCAGGATTGGAGACAGATGGTGCAGGATTGGAGACAGATGGGGCAGAATGGAGACACGGGCAGGATTGCAAACATGGGGGCATGATGGGCAGAATGGAGATACGGGCATGATTGGAGACACGGGGCAGAATGGAGATACGGGGCATGATTGGAGACATGGGGGCAGGATTGGAGACAGATGGGGCAGGGTTGGAGACAGATCGTGCAGGATCATGGGGCAGGATGGATACAATGGAGACAGATGGGTAGGATGGGGAGATCATATGGGGTAGAATGGATATTCATGAGGGCAGGATGGGAGAACACATGGCTGAAGCCAGGAATGGGACACACGGGGGCCAGGATGGGGAATATTATTACCATAGGAGCTAATTAAGGGATTTTATTACTGCAGTGATGTATTTTTTTTATTTTTTGAGTATACTGTTTTAAATGGGGGGGTCCTGTTACTGTGTAGAGTGATACTATGTCGCCTTTTTTTCTTCATGTGGTGTAATGTAGAAGTTGGGAAAAATTAAGTAATGTGATCTGCTAGCGGAGCTCGAGATAACTGTTATTTCCTGCAGAGACGAGCCCTGGCTGGAAGTGATGGCGGTCTGTGCTGCATGAAAGATGAAAAGCGAAGATGAAGGACTTCACCTAGAGACGTCACTGGTGAGTCAGTGTGTTACCTATACACTGACATTATACACTGTATACTATATACAGCGGTCCTGTGTACAATATCACCAGTGATCACTGTATTACCTGTACACAGACACTGCATACTACGTACAGATCTCCTGTGTATAATGGCACTTAGGCCGGCGTCACACACAACTACAAAAAATCGGTCCGTTTTAGTCGGTCGATTGTCGGATCAAAATGCAAACATCACACATCCTTCTGTCATCCGATTTTCCTTCAAAGATGCGATTTAGTCACATGTGTGTGTACCTTGTAACATCCGATTTTCATCCGACTTGCGAGAATTTCTCGCAGGCTTGCAAAACTGACATATAATGGATCCAAAAGAATAGTATTTCAATCACAAAAGAAAGAATAGATATATACACATAGAACACATATATAATATATATATATATATATATACATGTCATTGTGACATGTATATATATATATTTATAGTTCCTAGACTTCTACATACTGTAATAGCCGCTAATTCAATTGCCGGCTTTTGTGAAATCACAGAAGCCGACATGAAATGATACATTGTTTCCACACAGTTAACCATGTCATTTCCTGTATTTTGATATTTGTTTAGAACTTACAATTACATGAGTGTATTTGTGCAAAATTTCAGACATGTAGGGGTTAATTAAAGGTGTAAATTCGTTGAAAAAAAATGCGTGGGCTCCCGCTGTATTTTCTCCACCAGACAGACAAAGCAAGCGAGTGGGGGCAGATAATAACAGCCTAGAGAGGGTACATTTTTTTTGTGCCCCCCCTGGCTACTAACATCTGCCCCCAGACACCCCAGAAAGGGCAAATCTATAATTAGATTCGCCCTTTCTGGCACTTTGCCCATCTATTCCCATTGCCCTGTAGCGGTGGCGAATGGGTTAATAATGTCACCTTAATGTCACCTTAGTATTGAAAGGTGACCTTAAGGCAGGTTAATAATTGAGAGCTGTCAATTAGACAACTATCAATTATTAATCCTATTGTATGATAGAAAAATCAAACACACACAGTTTAATAAAAAAGAAGTTTAATGAAATAATCACACAGTTTTTGACCATATTTTATTTTCCTGCTAAAACCATTTCCTGTAATAAAAATAAAATAAAAAAGCAAAATGATTCTTACCAATCCGATGTACAGTCAGGTCCCACGGTGTAATCCATCAGAAAGGGTTAACAGGTTACAGGTCGCAGAGAGCTAATAATGCTGTCTCAGACCTGTATTCCCCTGAATGAATAAGTTACTCTCCCAGCGAAAGGAGAGGAATAGATTAATGAATGGAGCTTAATTGATTTATTACAACTTTCACTTGAGTGACCTGACCTAAGGTGAAAGTGGATACAATCAATTAAGCTTCATTCATGAATCACATCCTCTCCTGTCGGCAGGAGATAAGCTCATTCATTCAGGAGCTATCAGATGAGCATGCAGGATTACTTGCGCTGCTTATCTGATTGCTAGTTAACCCTTTGTGAAGGATTACATAGTGGGACGGGACAGATTGCCAGATAGGTAAGAATAATGTTGTTTTATTATTTTATATTTATTTTAGAAGAACAAGGGCTTCGAACGGATTAAGAGTGAAATAAAAGATGGTCAAAAATATGTGTTTTTATTTCATTAAAATTATTTATTCTTAAAGTGTGCGTGTTTTTTTATTTACTTCAATAGGATTAATAATTGATAGTTGTCTAATTGACAGCTCTCAATTATTAACCTGCCTTAAGGTCACCTTTCAATACTAAGGTGACATTAACGCCTTATTAACCCATTCGCCACCGCTACAGGGCAATGGGAATAGACGGGCAAAGTGCCAGAAAGGGCGAATCTAATTATAGATTTGCCCTTTCTGGGGTGTCTGGGGGCAGATGTTAGTAGCCAGGGGGGGCACAAAAAAAATGTACCCTCCCTAGGCTGTTATTATCTGCCCCCACTCGCTTATTTTGTCTGTCTGGTGGAGAAAATACAGCGGGAGCCCACGCATTTTTTTTCAACGAATTTACACCTTTAATTAACCCCTACATGTCTGAAATTTTGCACAAATACACTCATGTAATTGTAAGTTCTAAACAAATATCAAAATACAGGAAATGACATGGTTAACTGTGTGGAAACAATGTATCATTTCATGTCGGCTTCTGTGATTTCACAAAAGCCGGCAATTGAATTAGCGGCTATTACAGTATGTAGAAGTCTAGGAACTATAAATATATGTATATATACATGTCACAATTACATATATATATATATATATATATATATATATGTGTTCTATGTGTATATATCTATTCTTTCTATTCTTTATTAAAGCTGTCAGTGTGATTTTACAGTATAGCCGGGGATGAATTGCCGGCTTTTCTAAAGGACACCGATGCGATTTCATCGCAAGTCACACATGCGGTCCATTTGTAATCAGATTTTTCATCGCTCCCATAGACTTGCATTGGCGATAGTCGACCCACAATCGGTGACAATCGCAGCATGCTGCGATTGCACACGGACGTTTAAAACGGACCACAAAAAATCTGATACTGGGAGCTGCTCCATAGATTAACATAGGGCAGACTGCAATGCGATATTTCATCGTATTGCAGTCGTCCGATTCTGTCGCCAGTGTGACGCCGGCCTTATGGTGATAGTATTGTTTTTCTTTATTACTGATCAGTATTGTAGTATTCAGTCACTATGTGATGGTAATATGTGGTTTGGACATGGTGTTGCCGTATTTGACCTTTGTATGTACTATTTGGTCACTTTGTGGTGGTAATATGTGCTCTGGTCATGGTGTTGTGGTATTTGTCCCTTGTATGTGATATTATTCGGTCACTATGTGGTGGTAAAATGTGGTCTGGCCATTGTGCGGTGGTATTTGTCCCTTGTATGTGGTGCTATTGGTCATTTTAAAAATTTAAAAATAAATAAAAATATACCTAAATTGTGTTGCATATTTTAACAAATATTTAATAGGTTACAGTAGAGTAGGGCCGGCCAAAAGTGTCTACTGTGTTATGGTGGCAGCTTAAAAAATCTTTTGGCCAAAACAAAAGCTGCTGGCTATAGGTGTGATCTGGTGATGGAAACTGTTATTGTGTGATAGGTGAGAAGTGGAGTTTTTCCAAGAGAGAGCAGTGGGACTGTGGACTGTTCGAGGGGTGGAGGTGCCTGGAAAAATCAGTTTCAGGTATGTGATGACCCCGTCGCTTGACCCCGGCGTTTGACCCAGTCACATGACCGGGGGGCCCACAGAGTCTGAACAACCTGGGGCCCTGGCTACCCTTAATCCACCCCTGGTCACCATAAAGCTCCTCTATGGTTCCTACCTGAATTTTGCACCCTATTTGATACAGAATTTCACGATTTGTTTTGATTTGGCACATGAAATTCTCTCCATTTCTATTTTTCTGGTATTCTAGAAACATTTGAGACTTTGTCACCCAGTATTGTGTCTTTCAGGCTGGGGTCACACTGTCTCATCCTGGATCGATCATGTAAATGGCGCTTTGTTCTGAGTATCAGCTTAGTGTCATCCGATTGCGAAAATTGGATCACAGGAGAAGATAGAGAACAGCATTTCTCTATTCTTTTGAGACTGCAGAAATCAGACTGCACTCCAATGACATCCGAGTGCAGTCCTCTATTTTCTACGCACCCATACCCTTGCCATCCAATTTGTGCTGCAAAAAAATTCTGCATCAGCACTGCCCCATAGTATAACATTGGTCCGGGTGCTATCCTATAAAACATCGGATAGCACTCGTCCAGTGTTTACGCTTGTGTGAGCGAGCACTTAAGCTGTTTTTTACTATTTTTGCTGGGTATTAGAAACATTTTATATAGAAACCTGTGAAAGAAAATTGAGAGTTTTGCAAACTGTGGTTCAAAACTACAACTCCAAGCATGTCCAGACTCCTATAGGTACTTCTGGTCCCAAGAACACAATAAAAATTAAAAAAGAAAAATGCTGTGTATATAGATCGGTCACCGCTTGGACGCAGCGTTGATAAACTAAAAGGCTGTAAGATAAAAAACAAAATGCTTGGAAATGCTTTGTGTGAATCCAGCCATCCTGTAGAATGTAAGCCCGAAAGGGCAGGGTCTCTCCCCTCTGTATCGGTCTGTCATTGTTAGTTTGTTTACTGTAAGTGATACCTGTAATTTGTATGTAACCCCTTCTCATGTACAGCACCATGGAATCAATGGTGCTATAGAAATAAACAATAATAATAATAATAATAGACAAGTATGCAAGAGTAGATATGTGTCCATGTACAATGAAATGCCCATAGAAATGACAGTGTTATGTATTAAAGATGTTCAAAGATAGAAATAATGATAAGGAAAATGATGGATGGAGAGGCCGGGGTCATACTAGCGTATGGCATCGGATGCGATATGCTAATGACCCTCGGCTCCTGCTCTGCTGCGTGCGGGAGACTAGTGTCATGCGACTGTGCGCCGAGCCTCTCGCACAGAGCGGATCGCAGCACAGATGCGGGGGAGGCGGAGAAATTATATTCTCCATCTCTTCCATTGCCGGGGTCAGCGTATATCACACAGCACTCAGATGATATCCGAGTGATGTGCGCTGTGTCACTCGCACCATAGACTTATATGGGTACGAGTGAGCCGAGACTCAGCCGAGTGTCGGTGACAATCGCAACATGCTGAGATTTCACTCGCACGTTGAAAACGGCCGAGAAAAAAAAACGCTGATGGGAGCTGCCCCACCTACTATATAATCGTCTAATTCTGTCTGTAACGGAAATCCCGCGTCGCTGATTGGTCGGACATGGCAGTGGCGAAGCAGCCGGGAGATGACCGGCGGCCTCCACGTAAACCCCAGCAGCAGCCTCCACATACACCCCACCAGCAGCAGCCTCTATATACCCCAGCAGCAGCCTCCACATATACCCCAGCAGCAGCAGCCTCCACATATACCCCAGCAGCAGCCTCCACATATACCCCAGCAGCAGCAGCCTCCACATATACCCAGCAGCAGCAGCCTCCACATATACCCCAGCAGCAGCCTCCACATACACCCCACCAGCAGCAGCCTCTATATACCCCAGCAGCAGCCTCCACATATACCCCAGCAGCAGCAGCCTCCACATATACCCCAGCAGCAGCCTCCACGTACACCCCAGCAGCAGCCTCTATATACCCCAGCAGCAGCAGCCTCCACGTATACCCCAGCAGCAGCCTCCACATATACCCCAGCAGCAGCCTCCACGTACACCCAGCAGCAGCCTCTATATACCCCATGCAGCAGCAGCCTCCTCGTATACCCAGCAGCAGCAGCCTCCACATATACCCCAGCAGCAGCCTCCACATATACCCCAGCAGCAGCCTCTATATACCCCAGCAGCAGCCTCCACATACACCCCACCAGCAGCAGCCTCTATATACCCCAGCAGCAGCCTCCACATATACCCCAGCAGCAGCCTCCACATACACCCACCAGCAGCAGCCTCTATATACCCCAGCAGCAGCAGCCTCCACATATACCCCAGCAGCAGCCTCCACGTACACCCCAGCAGCAGCCTCTATATACCCCAGCAGCAGCAGCTTCCACGTATACCCCAGCAGCAGCAGCAGCCTCCACATATACCCCAGCAGCAGCCTCTATATACCCCAGCAGCAGCAGCCTCCTCGTATACCCAGCAGCAGCCTCCACATATACCCCAGTAGCAGCCTCTATATACCCCAGCAGCAGCCTCCACATACACCCCACCAGCAGCAGCCTCTATATACCCAGCAGCAGCCTCCACATATACCCCAGCAGCAGCCTCCACATATACCCCAGCAGCAGCAGCCTCCACATATACCCCAGTAGCCTCTATATACACCCCAGCAGCAGCCTCTATTTACACCGCAGCAGCAGCCTCTATATACACCGCAGCAGCCTCTATATACACCCCAGAAGCCTCTATATACACCCCAGAAGCCTCTATATACAGCTCAGCAGCCTCTATATACACCCAGCAGCCTCTATATACACTGCAGCAGCCTCTATATACACCCCAGCAGTCTCTATATACACCCCAGAAGCCTCTATATACAGCTCAGCAGCCTCTATATACACCCCAGCAGCCTCTATATACACCCCAGCAGTCTCTATATACACCCCAGAAGCCTCTATATACAGCTCAGCAGCCTCTATATACACCCCAGCAGCCTCTATATACACCCCAGCAGCAGCCTCTATATATACCCCAGCAGCAGCCTCCACATATACCCCAGCAGCAGTAGCAACCTCCACATATACCCCACCAGCAGCAGCCTCCACATATACCCCAGCAGCAGCAGCCTCCACATATACCCCAGCAGCAGCCTCCATATACCCCAGAAGCAGCCTCCACGTACACCCCAGCAGCAGCAGCCTCTATATACACCGCAGCAGCAGCCTCTATATACACCCCAGAAGCCTCTATATACATTCCAGCAGCCTCTATATACACCCCAGCAGCCTCTATATACACGCAGCAGCAGCAGCCTCTATATACACCGCAGCAGCCTCTATATACACCCAGAAGCCTCTATATACACCCCAGCAGCCTCTATATACACCCAGCAGTCTCTATATACACCCCAGCAGCAGCAGTCTCTATATACACCCCAGCAGCAGCCTCTACATACACCCAGCAGTCTCTATATACACCCAGCAGCAGCCTCTATATACACCCTAGCAGTCTCTATATACACCCCAGCAGCCTCTATATACACCCCAGCAACCTCTATATACACCCCAGAAGCCTCTATATACACTCCAGAAGCCTCTATATACACCCAGCAGCCTCTATATACACCCCAGCAGTCTCTATATACACCCAGCAGCCTCTATATACACCCCAGCAACCTCTATATACACCCAGCAGCCTCTATATACACCCAGAAGCCTCTATATACACCCCAACAGCCTCTATATATACCCAGCAGCTCTATATACATCCCAGCAGCCTCTATATACACCCCAGCAGCAGCCTCTATATACACCCAGAAGCCTCTATATACACCCAGCAACCTCTATATACACCCCAGAAGCCTCTATATACAGCTCAGCAGCTTCTATATACACCCCAGCAGCCTCTATATACCCCCAGAAGCCTCTATATACACCACAGCAGCATCTATATACACCCCAGTAGCATCTATATACAGCTCAGCAGTCTCTATATACACCCCAGAAGCCTCTATATACAGCTCAGCAGCCTCTATATACACCTCAGCAGTCTCTATATATACCCCAGAAGCATCTATATACAGCCCAGCAGGCTCTATATACACCCCAGCAGCCTTTATATACAGCCCAGAAGCCTCTGTATACACCACAGCAGCCTCTATATTCACTCCAGAAGCCTCTATATACACCCCAGCAGCCTCTATAGGCACCCCAGCAGCCCCCATATACACCCCAGAAGCCTCATATACACCCCAGCAGCCTCTATATACACCACAGCAGCCTCTATATACACCCCAGCAGCCTCTATATACACCACAGCAGCCTCTATATACAGCCCAGAAGCCTCTATATACACCCCAGCAGCCTCTATATACACCACAGCAGCCTCTATATACACCACAGCAGCCTCTATATACACCCCAGCAGCCTCTATATACAGCCCAGAGCCTCTGTATACACCACAGCAGCCTCTATATACACCCCAGCAGCCTCTATATACACCCCATCAGTCCAATGATTTAAATACAGTTTTTCAAAGATTCAAAGAAGCTTTATTGGCAGGACTAAATACACATTAGTTTTGCCAAAGCAAGTGTACAAAAGGGAATAGGGATGTTGGGTAGGGGCACATTTAGGGTGGGGGCTATGGAAGTCCATGGCATAGGGAGGGGTGATGGGGGTAGATCCAGGGTGGGGGCTATAGATGTCCATGGCATAGGGAGGGGGGATGGGGGCAGATCTAGATATTCATGTAATAGTTATATATTTTGATGATCTGTTTAATAATAATTTAGTTCAGTTGTATTAAGTTCTATGAGCAATAACATTTAATGATAATGTATATATTTTACCCGGCAAATCCTGTGTATTCATTGCATTATTCTTAAATCTTCATAAATAAACTACATGCATATTCTAGAATACCCGATGCGTTAGAATCGGGCCACCATTTAGTAGATTAATACTGGTCCACGTGCTATGCATATTACTCGTCCGTATTCATTGCTTGTGTGACTCTGGCCACAGATAGATTTCAGTGTGCTATATAATCACTGATTTGTGTTTTTTTTTCTGTACTTGTTTTTTATTTTTAAATAATTAAAAAAATGGCGTGGGCTCCCACGCAATTTTCTTTACCAACAGAGGGAAAGCCGACCGCTGGGGGATGATATTAATAATTTGGGAAAGGGGCCATTAGCTGAAAATGTTGCCAGGCTATTAATAACAGCTCACAGTTGTTTGTTTAGCCTTTACTTGTTACAGGGAGACCCCAGAAAATGCCATAGGTTCTATAAATTCTAACCAACAAAGACTAAACAGACAGCTATGGGCTGATATTAATAGCCAGGGAAGAGGCTATGGATATTGGCTGCCCTCCAAGGCTAACCACGAGCCCTCAGCGGTCCCAAAAATGGCGCATTCATAAGATGCTCCAAATGTGACGCTTAGCCTGGCTCTTCCCACTTGCCCTGATGCGGTGGCAAGTGGGGTAATAGGGTGGAAATTGATGTCAGCTGTTTTATGGATTCTGACATCAAGCCCAGCGGTTCGTAATGGAGAGGTGTTTATAAGATGCCCCAATTACTAACCCCATAGTGATATTGTAAAAAATACACAGCCAGAATAAAGTTCTTTAATTGAAAGACACAGACTCCTTCATTTAAAATGAACACTCCTTACCCTTTTACCTATTTATTAGTGTAAAATTAAAAATAAAAAACACCATATTACTCACCTATCCTGCGATAATTCATTTGTCCCACACTGTAATGCATCTCTGCTTCAACTGGATGCCTTGCTGAATGGTGACATGATGCGAACGTTCAACATGGCATCCAGGAGACACAGAGCTGAATGTCAGAGTGCAGCGTCAGTGACCTGCGGTGATGTTATTGAGGTTACTGCAGGTCAATGAAGCTGCGGTTCCCACGGGCAGCTCATTGGGTGCTACCCGATGAAATGTGGTGACCTCAATGAGATCACCGCTAGTACCGTGAGAAATTTCTCACGGTGCTAGCGGTGACTTAATGAAGGTTATTGCAGTTCATTCGCCGGCTCACAGTGAACTGACTGTGGGAACAGCTGGCAGTGACCAGCAGTAAACTCAATGACATTTGAAGTCACTTCAAATATGATGTGGTCCCTAAAAGAAATTGTTTTGTAAATTTTGTTGAAAAAATGAGAAATCGCTGGTAAACTTTTAACCGTTATAACGTCCTAACAAAAATAATTGTTTAAAAATTGTGCTGATGTAAAGTAGACATGTGGGAAGAATTTTGTGTGACATAACTCTTTGGTTTAAGGGCATAAGAATTAAAAGTTTAAAAATTGTGAAATTTTCAACATTTTCGCCAAATTTCCGATATTTTCCCAAATAAATGCAAGTCCGTATCGAACAAATTTTACCACGAGCATGAAGTGCAATATGTCAGAAAATAAATGTCTCAGAATCAGCGGGATCCGTTGAATTGTTCCTGAGTTATTACTACATAAAGTAACAGTGGTCAGATTTAAAAAATGAGACCCGGTCATTAACCTACAAAGTGGCTTGGTCCTTAACCCCTTAATCCCATCCGACGTACTATTCCGTCCATGTGACCCTGGACCTAATTCCCATGTACAGAATAGTACGTCACATGCGATCAGCTGCGCTCCCGGGGGGGAGCGCAGCTGATCACGGCTGGTTATCAGCTGATTATTACAGCTGACACTCGGCACTATGTGCCAGGAGCGGTCACGGACCACTCCCGGCACATTAACCCCTGGCACACCAAACATGATCGCGGTGTACCGGGAGCACAGAGAAGCATCGCGCAGGGTGGGGGCTCCCTGCACGCTTCCTGAGACCCTCAGAACAGCGCAATGTGATCCTGCTGTTCTGAGGCCTTCCTCCCTGCAAGACCCCAGATCCAAGATGGCCACGGGGTCCTGCAGAGAAGCGGCTTCCTCAGTGCCTGCTGAGAGCAGGCGCTGAGAAAGCCTGCAGCAGTGCCTGTGAGATCGCTGGTCTCACAGAGTGCTGTGCACACTGTCAGACCAGCGATCTGGTATTTTACAGTGATGTCCCACCCTGGGACAAAGTAAAAAAGTTTAAAAAAATGAAAATCACATGTGTAAAAAAAAATTCCAAAATAAATTAAAAACAAAAAAATATTCCCCAATAAATTCATTTCTTCATGTAAATAAAAAAAAGAAAATTAAAGTACACTTGTTTGGTATCGCCGCATCTGTTACGACCCGCCCTATAGAACTGTCCCACTAGTTAACCCCTTTAGTGAACCCCTTAAAAAAAAAAAGCAAAAAATCAATGCTTTATCATCATACTGCCGAACAAAAAGTGGAATAACACGCAATCAAAAAGACGGATATAAATAAACATGATACCGCTGAAAACGTCATCTTGTCCCGCAAAAAACGAGCCGCCATACAGCATCATCAGCGAAAAAATTAAAAAGTTATAGCTCGCAGAATAAAGCGATGAAAAAATAATTGTTTTCTATATAAAAAATTTTTATTGTATAAAAGTGCCAAAACATAAAAAAATGATATAAATGAGGTATCGCCGTAATCGTACTGACCCGAAGAATAAAACTGCTTTATCAATTTTACCACACGTGGAACGGTATAAACGCCCCCCCCAAAAGAAATTCATGAATTGCTGATTTTTGTTCATTCTAACCTCCCAAAAATCGAAATAAAAAGCGATCAAAAAAGTCACGTGCTCAAAAATGGTACCAATAAAAACGTCAACTCTTACCGCAAAAAATAAGGCCTCACATGACTCTGTGGGCCAAAATATGCAAAAATTATAGCTCTCAAAATGTGGTGATGCAAAAAACTTTTTTTGCAATAAAAAGCGTCTTTTAGCGTGACAGCTGTCAAACATAAAAACCCGCTATAAATAGTAAATCAAACCCCTTTTATCACCCCCTTAGTTAGGGAAAAATAATAAAATTAAAAAAATTTATTTATTTCCATTTTCCCGTTAGGGTTAGGGTTGCGGCTAAAGTTAGGGTTGGGGCTAAAGTTAGTAATTGTTAGGTTTGTGGTTAGGGTTGAACATTAGGTTAGGGGTGTGTTGGGATTAGGGTTGGAGTTAGAATTGGGGGGTTTCCACTGTTTAGGCACATCTGGGGCTCTCCAAATGTGACATGGTGTCTGATCTCAATTCCAGCCAATTCTGCGTTGAAAAAGTCAAACAGTGCTCCTTCACTTCTGAGCTCTGCTATGCGCCCAAACAGTAATTTACCCCCACATATGGGGTATCAGCATACTCAGGACAAATTGCACAATAACTCTTGTGGTCCAATTTCTTCTGTTACCCTTGGGAAAATAAAAAATTGGGGACGAAAATATCATTTATGTAAAAAAAATGATTTTTTTTTTTGTTTTTACGGCTGTACGTTATAAACTTCTGTGAAGCACTTGGGGCTTCATAGCGCTCACCACACATCTAGATAAGTTCCTTGTGGGGTCTATTTTCAAAAATGGGGTCACTTGTGCGGGGTTTCCACTGTTTAGGCACATCAGAGGCTCTCCAAATGCGACATGACGCCCCCAGACCATTCCATCAAAGTCTGCAATCCAAAACATCACTACTTCCCTTCCGAGCCCTGACGTGTGCCCATACAGTAGTTTTCTCCCACATATGGGGTATCAGCGTACTCAGGACAAATTGGACAACAACTTTTGGGGTCCAATTTCTCCGTTACCCTTGTGAAAATAAAATATTGGGGGCGAAAAAATCATTTTTGTAAAAAAAAAAAGATTTTTTATTTTTACGGCTGTACGTTATAAACTTCTGTGAAGCAGGACAAATTGGACAACAACTTTTTGGTCCAATTTCTCCTGTTACCCTTGGGAAAATAAAAAGTTGGGGACTAAAAGATCATGTTTGTGGAAAAAATGATTTTTTTTATTTTCATGCTCGGGCGTTATAAACTTTAGTGAAACACCTGGGGGTTCAAAGTTCTCACCACACATAAGTTCCTTGAGGGGTCTAGTTTCCAAAATGGTGTCATTTGTGGGGGGTTTCCATTGTTTAGGCACATCAGGAGCTCTCCAAACACGATATGGCGTCCAGCCAATTCTGCGTTGAAAAAGTCAAACGGCGCTCCTTCCCTTCTGAGCTCTGCCATGCACCCAAACAGTGATTTACCCGTACATTTGGGGTATCAGCGTACTCAGGACAAATTGCACAATAACTTTTGGGGTCTTTTTACCCTTGGGAAAATAAAAATTGGAGTGAAAAGACCATTTTTGTGGAAAAAAATATGATTTTTTAATTTTACGGCTCTACGTTATAAACTTGTGTGAAGCACTTGGGGGCTCAAATTGCTCACCACAGATCTAGATAAGTTCCTTAGGGGGTCTAGTTTCCAAAATGTGGTCAGTTGTGGGGGGGTTTCCACTGTTTAGGCACATCAGGGGCTCTCCAAATGCAACAATCTCAATTAGAGCCAATTTTGGTTGGAAAAAGTCAAATGGTACTCCTTCCATTCCGAGCTCTGCCATGCGCCCAGTGGTTCCCCCCCACATATGGGGTATCAGCGTACTCAGGACAAATTGGACAACTTTTGTGGTCCAATTTCTCCTGTTACCCTTGGGAAAATAAAAAATTGGTGACTAAAAGATAATTTTTGTGGGAAAAAAATAGGATTTTTTTATTTTCATGCCCGGGCATTATAAACTTGTGTGAAGCACTTGGGGGTTCAAAGTGCTCACCACAGATCTAGATAAGTTCCTTAGGGCAGTGGTCCCCAACCTTTTTTGCACCAGGGACCGGCTTCAAGCAAGACCATTCTTCCATGGCCCGGCAGGGCGGGGATGGAGGTGTGGCAGGGGTGGGGCTTTGGTAATAAGGGGGCGGGGCTATGGACGGGGTTGTAGTTTAGTAGTAGTGCTCCCACCCTCGTATACATGGCTCCGCTCCCACCCTTTTATACATGGCTCCGCTCCCACCCTCTTATACACGGCTCCGCTCCCACCCTCTTATACATGGCTCCGCTCCCACCCTCGTATGCATGGCTCCGCTCCCACCCTCTTATACATGGCTCCGCTCCCACCCTTGTATACATGGCTCCGCTCCCACCCTCTTATACATGGCTCCGCTCCCACCCTCGTATGCATGGCTCCTCTCCCACCCTCGTATACATGGCTCTGCTCCCACCCTCTTATACATAGCTCCGCTCCCACCCTCGTATACATGGCTCCTTTCCCACCCTCGTATACATGGCTCCGCTCCCACCCTCTTATACATGGCTCCGCTCCCACCCTCGTATGCATGGCTCCGCTCCCACCTTCTTATACATGGCTCCGCTCCCACCCTTGTATACATGGCCTCCCGCTCCCACCACTCTTATACATGGCTCCGCTTCCACCCTTGTATACATGGCTCCGCTCCCACCCTCTTATACATGGCTCCGCTCCCACCCTCGTATGCATGGCTCCTCTCCCACCCTCGTATACATGGCTCCGCTCCCACCCTCTTATACATGGCTCCGCTCCCACCCTGTATACAAGGCTCCACTCCCACCCTCTCCTGGGCTCCCGTCATCCCCATCATACTTACCCTCCTCGCTCCGTCGCAAAACTTCCCAGCATCCCTGTCGGCCGCTTCCTCCTTTGTGGTGCGGTCACGTAGTACCGCTCATTAAGGGCATGAATATGGATGCCACGCCTATGGGAGTGGCATCGCGTCCATATTCATGCCCTTAACGAGCGGTACTACGTCACCGCTCAGCACAGGATGAAGCCGCCACGGCAAGGACAGGGATCGCAGCGGCGGAAGGTATCGATGATGAAGCCGGCGGCTGTAGCTGTCATTACAGCGCTACAGCCGCCGGCTCCATGTGGGTCCAGCGTTCTGTGCCGTGGCTCCGCGGCCCGGCAACAGAACTGCTACGGCCCGGTCCTGGGCCGCGGACCGGCGGTTGGGGACCCCTGCCTTAGGGGATCTAGTTTCCAAAATGCGGTCACTTGTGGGGGGTTTCCACTGTTTAGGCACATCTGGGGCACTGCAAACGGAACATGACCCCCATCAATGTCTGCATTCCAAAACGTTATTTCTTCCTTTCCAAGCCCTGCCGTGCGCCCAGTTTCCCCCCCCCAACATATATGGTATCAGCGTACTCAGAACAAATTGGACAACAACTTTTGGGTCCAATTTCCTTGGGAAAAATCTAAAATTTGGGACTAAAAATCATTTTTGTGGAAATTTTTTTTTTTCACACCCAGGCATTTATATAAACTTTTGTGAAACACTTGGGGGTTCAAAGTGCTCACAACAGATCTAGATAAGTTCCATAGGGGGTCTAGTTTCCAAAATGGTGTTACTTGTGGGGGTTTCTGTTGGTTTGAAAAGATCAAACGGCGCTCCTTCCCTTACGAGCTCTGCCGTGTGCCCAAACAGTGGTTTTCCCCCACATATGGGGTATTGGCGTACTCAGGAGAAATTGTACAACTTTATCTGTCAATTTTCTCCTTTTACCCTTGTGAAAATAAAAAAGTTTGCAAAAGTTCATTTTTGTGACTAAAAAGTTTTGTTCATTTTTTCCTTCCACGTTGCTACAGCTCCTGTGAAGCACCTGAAGGGTTAATAATCTTCTTGAATGTGGTTTTGAGTACCTTGAGGGGTGCAGTTTTTAGAATGGTGTCACTTTTTGGTATTTTCTGCCATATAGACCCCTCAAAGTGACTTCAAATGTGAGGTGGTCCCTAAAAAAAATGGCTTTGTAAATTTTGTAAAAATGAGAAATCACTGGTCAACTTTTAACCCTTATAACTTCCTAACAAAAAAAAAATTTTGCTCCAAAATTGTGCTGATGTAAAGTAGACATGTGGGAAATGTTATTTATTAACTATTTTGTGACATATTTTTCTGTTTTAAAGGAATAAAAATTAAGTTTGAAAATTACAAAATTGTCGCCATATTTCCGTTTTTTTTTAAAATAACCGCAAGTTATATCGAAGAAATTTTACCACTAACGTGAATTACAATATGTCACGAGAAAACATTCTCAGAATCGCGAAGATCCGTTGAAGCGTTCCAGAGTTATAACCTCATAAAGAGACAGTGGTCAGAATTGTAAAAATTGGCCCGGTCATTAACGTGCAAACCACCCTTGGGGGTGAAGGGGTTAACACCTTCCTGTCTGACCGGTGACGTCTGCGCCATTAACACCTTCCTGTCTGACCGGTGACGTCTGCGCCGTCTACAGCGGAGCGGGTAAAAAGAGGAGCGCAAAGTATCAGCTCCGATCTACACGCGACCATTCCGGAGGCGTGGGCGCACTGGGCGGGAACATTGAGGTCCTTCCGGCCAATGCGTGTGAGAGCGTAATGACGTGTTTCCGGTTTGCGCAGCGAGCGGTAGGCGGGCCGTGTGCGGAGTGTTTCCGGCTGTGAAGGCGGCGTGCGCTGCTCGGCGTGTGGCTGATAGAGAACGTCCCCTGCTGTAGAAGAGGAGCGGCGCCATGTCCGACAACGAGGATAAGTGAGTGCGGGGCCGGCCGCTGCGGCTGTGCTGACGGTGCGCCATTAATTCCACGGCGCTTTACAGACAACGCCACTGTCCCCAGAGGGAGTGTGGGTTGTGAGGCCCAGTGTCTGTGGAGTGTGGGAGGAAACACCCGGGGAGAAGGTATAGCAGTACAGAAGCCTTCCGTGAATGTATTTTTCCTCAGCTCTGTGTATATAATGTGTGAGCCGGGAATCTTTACAGTGAAGGCCTCTGGCGCCCCCTCGCTATATGAGCCAGCCTCGGGATTACACTGTAGGTCACTGCCAGCTCACATCAGGCATACAGGATCCTGAGAGTGTGCAGAGCAGTGCCAGTAGGGGGCGCTGGATCCCAGAGACAGGTGGGGGAGCATATTACTACACACAGATGCTCATGGCTGATTCTCTGCGGCCTGTGATCATGGTGACATTGATGATCTAACGCCGGCATGTGGCTGCTGTCCCAGACCCAACAGTGTGCCCTTTGATTGGCTGTTCAGGTCACATGTCCGTCCACAACATTACAAGTGCATCGTGCTTCTCAACCATTACATCTCAATCTGTTTAACAGGGTTATCCCCCCAAAAAAATATTCTCCTTATCTATAGGATAAGAGATAATCAGACCCCATGAATGAACCAGATGTGTGCATGCTCAAGCTCCACGGAGACGGCCAGAAATAGCTGAGTGCTGTACACAGCCGTCACATGGATGAGGAACACAGTGGAGGCTGAGCATGCTCCATTCATGGTCTGTGAGACTACTGGAAATGATGGAGTGCTGGCCTCAGCAGTCACATAGACAATGAATGGACACGGAGCATGCACATGGTTTGTGTTCTTCCTCTGTCATTGGATTTCTCATGTGATTTGCATACTTGTGGTCACTCACTGTTCTGTAAGTCATTCACATACTTCACCTCCCCCTTATCTCCGTGTTGGATATAGCAGTAAGATGAGTGGAGTTGTATACAGCAGATGAGAGGGGGAAAGCATCTGCATTCTTAGGCAAGGCAAAAATCATAGTCTGTAGATCTAGAGGAAAGCGCAAGAAGGGGAAGACATAGGAATATAGTTGGGCAAGTGACAAGCAGCACTCTGGACTCCTCACATCCAGGGATTCACTCGCAAGGGGAATGAAGATTGCTGAATAAAACTTACTGGAACCTTTTAACTAAACGTAACGTGAGTGTCTGACAGGAGGACTTGCCTTGTTGCCCCAAACAGATTGTCCTCCCAACTTATTTCTGTGATCCTCTGCACTGAATAGATGATGCTAGTGTGTGGTACTGGAGTGTCCTTTTGGAGCATTCTTGTCTTTTGGTTTTCAGTCTTTGTTCCATTGTCACATCTCTCACAAAACCTGGCTTAGGCTAAGCTCACACTAAGTGTTTTTGCTGCTTTTTTTATGCTAATTTTCAGCTGTGTTTAAAGGCACTGCCACACTTAGCGATCGCACCAGCAATCACGACAACGACACGACCTGGCGAGATCGCTAGTGCGATCGCTATGTGATCACTAGTTAGATTCCAAACACAACTCATCAGCGATCTGTATAACGGCCTCTGCGGTCGTTGGGAAAACCTAGTCCCACCTGCGACGCTGGTGAAGTCGTTCATAAAGGGTGTCACACTCAGCGATTCAGGCTCACCAGCGGGACACCAACGACCAAAAAACGGCTCAGAACGTTCATAAGCGATCAGCGACATCTCAGCAGGGGCCACATCGCTGCTACATGTCACACACAGCTAAGTCGCTAACGAGATCACTACTGCGTCATAAATGGTGACGCAGTAGCGATCTCGTTAGCGATCTCGCTTAGTGTGGCATACCCTTAAGGCTATGTTTCCATGATCAGGAAACACAGCGCTTTGGACGGAGCGGAAAGTCCGCTCCGCCCAAAGCCCCGTCCCCTAGTGAACGCGCGGTCAATCCAGATGTGTTCATTGAACAGATCCGGAATGACCGCAGCGCTACACAGGCCTGTGTTATTTCCCTAGCGGCGACGCAGCGTCGCCGCAAGGGAATAGGACATGCTGCGATCTAAAAAGACTCGCAGCATGTCCGTTAACGCAGGTCTTCCGCCTGCGTGTTTTTATGCATAGTGGAGACGGGATTTCTTGAAATCCCCTCCACTATGCTGTAACATCTGGACACTGCGTGTTTGACGCTGCGCCAGCGCACAGCGTCAAACGCAGCAATTACTGAGTGTTTCCTGACCGTGGAAACACACACTTAGAGTACCAGTAAAGCCTATGAGATTTCAGAAACGGCATGCACACACAATGCATTTCTAACCATGGGGCACTGATTTCCAGAACTGTCGGCCACAAGTCTGATGATATGTAGACTGGAATATAGAGGGAGCTATTTGGTAAAACTATTATCTCCCTATTTTTGTATTTAACATGTGTATTGTTACTGTGCCACTAGGGGGCAGTGTGACAACGTTCTATGCCATCAGGTTGAGGAGGACCCTGAAGCATTGTTAATTACCAGCATCATGGGGACACATGGGATTTAGGAGGGATCCTGCCATTGCTTTCATCTTGTGACTAAAGTGCCAGCAGTTGTCAGAATGGATGGCTAATAATTTTACACTTGTAATCTGCATGCGTCCTCCCTCAATGAGATTACACAAATCTCAATTGAATCATTGGCTAAATCTAATGTGTGAGTGAATTATATTGGATATTTTATGTAAATTTCTGCTAAAGGTAACATGAAGTAACCCATTATTTTCTTTTCTATAGTTTTGATGGAGATGATTTTGATGATGTTGAAGAGGATGAGGGTCTCGATGATTTGGACAATGCAGAAGAGGAAGATCAGGAGAATGTAGCCATTTTACCTGCTGGTGAAGGGCAGCAAGCAAACCAGAAGCGCATAACGACGAATTACATGACCAAGTATGAACGGGCCCGAGTGCTGGGAACTAGAGCACTGCAGATCGCGTAAGTATGTTACTCGAAAGCACCACTAAGGCATTTTACTTTTTTTTTTTCCAGCACTGGAGTGGTGCCATAAATCTAAGTTCGCTACTCCTAGTATTATACTCACCAGCCATCGTCTTCATCTGTTCCTGGCGCCGCTCCAGTCCCAATCTACCATTTTGTGACTGAAAGTCAGAGATAACAGTCACAAGTGTTCAGTGTAAGGGCCCCGTCTCGCATAGCGACACACCAGCGATCCCGACAACGATCAGGATCGCTGATGTGTCGCTACATGATCGCACAGCCCCGTGCCTGGAAACCCGATGTTTACCTTGGTTACCAGGAGATCGCTGGTCTCCTGCCTGTCACACGCAGCGATGCGTGCTGGCCAGCGGGAGACCAGCGATCAAAAAAAAAAAAAGTCCTGGCATTTCTGACACGACCAGCGATTCACAGCAGGGGCCTGATCGCTGGTACGTATCAGACATAGCGAGATCGCTGCTGAGATCGCTGTTTAGTAGCGATCTCGCTATGTGAGACGGGGCCCTAAGTCTGAGATCCTTGTTCTGGCTCTCATAGACTTACAATGAGTTGTTACTTCTGGGTCGCCCAGCAAACACTGGAGCCATCAGGTAGGTTACAACCTGCAGAAGACGACTGGAGCGACTCCTAATAAAATATGAAGATGACAGCTAGGAACTATATTTCAAGGGGCAGGGAACTTATACTTGTGACACCTCTCCAGCGGTAACATAAGAAAAAAAAAAAAGCTGGAGTGTTGCTTTAATAAAGCCCAAAACATAATACCCAGCCTCTTATCTACCCTGTGAGCCTAGTGGTAGTACAGATAAAGCCTACAAAGAAACCAAAATAATCATATACCGTGCTGTAACTAAATAAGTGAAAAATCAAAAGTGCATTTAAATAGCACAGGGTTCTTAGTAAAAAACTGTTTTTGATCATAAAAGCATAAAGGACATCCCACCATCGGCAAGGTGATCCTGCTTCGGATGGTCCTACACTGTGTAATATTAAAAGCCTTACCATGTCTCAGCTGAGGACCCACAACTATGGCATCATCTGAATATAGCAAGTATCTGCTATGATCTGGCAGGTCTAGACAAGTAGCTCAGCATTAGACTCTTCTATAGAGCTCACAAGTGCTGTTCTTCATTGTTCTTGCACAAATCCGATAGTGCAAAGCTGTGTCTTCTAGCAACATCTAACGCCTTGTCAGATGTTAAGGCCAAAGATGCAGACTGATAATCAGGAACTCCCTGAACCAGACCCTCCTCCCCACTGCCGGCTAGAGGCTGGTGACTGCTGCTCCTAAAAAGCGAAGATGAGCCAAATCCTGTAAATTAGCATTAATCGGACAAAAGTCGTTAATTTTGTAACTCAAAAATGGTGAGGCACTACGCGATACCTCTAATTGTAGGGCAAGCCCTGCGTAGCGTCCACATTAAAAACTTCAGGAACCTAATTATAAACATATTTGTATTTTTTTCTCTTTTAGAATGTGTGCCCCTGTTATGGTGGAGCTGGAAGGAGAGACGGACCCTCTTCTAATCGCTATGAAGGAGCTCAAGTAAGTGTTAATGTTTTGTGTCCTATACAGTGATTGTGGAGAAGTATGTTTTGGTGTAGAAGAGCAGTTCTAGCACAATTTATCTTTTCGTCCAAATAAATATATATTGGAAAACTAGAGTCAGTTCAAAGGCAGGAAACTGGATTATTATACAGGATGGAAGGCCTCTCCTATGATGGGGTTGGGCTTGTTTAGCTGAGAGAAAAGAATCCAGGAGGCGAACTCATATCTATAATGATCTGTGGTCAATACAAAGTACTGGCACATAATTTTTGTTACAAAGACAATGCTAAGGACCAGTGGACACTCATTACGGGTGGAGAAAAGGTGATTCCGACAGCTAAATATGAAAGGGTTCTTTGCAGTTAGAGCGTTCAGACTATGGAATACATTATGATTGAGATGTAGTAATGTTAGACGTTATAACAGTATTTATAAAAGTGCTAGATGTCATTATTGGTTATAAATAATCTAATGATGGAGAATGTATAACTGGCGATGAAAGGTTGAGCTTGATGGACATGTGTCAGTTTACAACCTATGTACTTATATGTAAAGTACAGATACCCCAATCTTCCCTAGCGTCTCAGGGCTTCACTCTATTGATACTCGTTGCTCTTCTCTGAATGGTAGATAAAGCAGTTCCTTTACTTCCATCAAATCTGTAAGTGAGGTTGTCCATGCTGCGGTGTTGTAAGCTGATCAGCCAAACTGTATTTGCACTGGAAAAGTTGAAAAGTTCCTAAAAAAAAAAAAAAAAAAGCTGAACTTTCATTTTCATTTATCAACTTTTTTTTTTTTTTTCTGTTACTGCAGAGCCAGGAAGATTCCTATAATCATCAGGCGCTACCTCCCTGATGGCAGCTATGAAGACTGGGGGGTGGATGAGCTCATCATTACCGACTGAGAATTTCTCAAACTCCCATGGATTTGTTTTTTGTTTGCCCAACAGTACGTTGTATATAAAAAAATTTTTATAAAACATGTAAAATAGCTATATTTAATAAAATAAGAGCCAAAACACTTGTCGTGTGATTTGCATCAGACCTGGCTCCATCTATCCAAAGTAAGACGTTGCCCAGCATGATGTTATGCTGAGGATCAATGTATACATTATGGTGTCTGTGGTCCTAAATATTTAAAGGGGCTGATCACTTTCTTAAAGTGTTATGTTATAAGCTGTTGTCATGGATAAGACAAATTACTTGCCTTCCTTGCTCTCTGCTGCTGCCTCAATCTCTGTGTGTCTACAGCATGAATGTCATGTCAGTGGCACTGCAAACAGGACCTGGAGAAGGGGGAATACTCTACTGTTTTAATTTTTTTGCGACTACAGCTTACAGCAGGAAGTTTTCTGGAAGTGGACCAACCTTTTAACTAAAATTTGCTGTGAAAGCGGTCAGAAATATATTTTGTCCAGTTGACTTTCTTCACTGGTGAATTTACGGTACTTCTTGCATTGGTAAAGGGAGCGAGTTCACCTGTTTATGCAGGTCTGCTGATTTTGCTGAAGTCCATTTATTTGATATATAATAAGTGATATATTTAGGACATAAGTATACATTTTATAATTAGAAAGCGATAAAGCACGCAGACATTTCCCATGGATGTTTGAGTGTAGCCTCTGCACTTAGTAAGAAAGCGATCAGTCAGAAGCTGCACTTCATGCATACATCGCTCCTGCCTCACAGCTCTGATCGCAGAGCTGCTGACTTTTGTGATTTGATTCAGTATTGTATATTGGGAATCCATTACTGTAATGTGACAATAATATGAACTTTTTTGTAGATGACATGTGGACGTAGCCTGTGACTAATGTGGTTATGTTCCTGTTACATACTTTTCTTGCAATTCAAGAGGAAAGAGAATGGGGCAGATGTTCTCTGGGCGCTGCGATGGAGACAAGCCTATTCATAAGATGAGACGTTTAATGGCAGTAAGTGTTTCATGGACGGTCAATCCCCTTCATCAGGTCCCTGAGTTGAAGGTGATGGACCGTCCCTGAAATGTATAGTGACTTTAAATGTCTTATCTTTTGAATGGTCTCCTCCATCGCAGCACCCCAAACATATCCGCTTACAATTCAGGAGGAAAAAGGATCTCTAGCTCCTGCCCAGGAGGGTGTGGAGCCGGAGGTCGGTGTGGCAGCTGATCGGGGAAGGCATTTGTCGTACATTTCCTGCAAGAGTGTGCTTATTCAGTACAGTGGTGCAGATCTTGCCCGGTAAGGGTGGGGAGCGGACGGTCTGTGATCAGAAGAGTTCTCCATTTTGTGCCCTATAGCAGTGTTGTGCCTGTCCAGTTGATTTATCCAGAGTGTTTTTATCCCCCCTTTCTCTAGTCACCTTCCACGACATCATAGAAGGTTGTCTCCACGCCCTAATGGGGGACAGGAAGCACAAAGAGGTTAAAAGCCCCTCCTATTCACCAGTGTCTTTACTGTCCTCCATGGGGCATGGAGTGGTTTTTTGGTTTTCTGTATGCTGCATGGTTGTCGCTGTAGTGTACCTGTTTTTGAAGCTGGGCGGTGGTGGTTGTGGGCTCCGCACTCCTCCGTTCTGCTTCCTTCTCCCTGCTTGCGGTGGATTCGGGACTTTCCTGGTCCTCCTGCGCTCCCGCTGGGTGTACAGCAGGTCAGTGATCCCCATAGCCGGAGGCCTCCCAGAGCTCTCCGGCTTCCTCCCCATCAGTGCACGCTGTTCTGCGACCCGGTAGTGATGTCACACTACGTGCAAGTCACGGGCCTTGCATTCCACCATGTAACTCATCCACTTACGGTTTCGGGCTCCCGAACGGTGTGCAGAGCATGCTGAACCAGCTATCGCCTGCTCAGGGACCCGGAGGGAAAATTATATGGCGCTGAGGGCAGGGTTTATTCCTATATAAACCTGCCAGGAGACACCTCCAGGTAAGGCTTATCCCTGCAGCATGGATGGTGTGTCTGCTTTCTGCCCTGCATCTGCAGAGCCCAGCGCTGCCCCAGCCTCAGTAAGTCTGTGGAGGGGGATCCTAGCCAGGGTCCTGAGGTCAGTGATAGTGGGCCCCTTTTAGTTATACTTCTCTCCCCTTCTCTTCCTAGGGAGACAAGTCTGCCCACAAAAACCTGGCTAAGAAGGTCCTTAAGTGTGCCATCTGCAATAAGAAGCTTCCCTCTCGATGGGAGAACAAGCTATGTCAGGAGTGTATGGATAAAGTGGTTAGGGCTGAACATCCCTCGCTCCTGGATGAGATATGAAACCTGGTAAAGCAGGGAGGTCCAATCCTCCTTAGCTACCTTTACACCTCCACCTCCTTCTCTGGGACCATCTCCCCTTAAGAAGGGAAGGCTCCAAATTGAGGACTCTGACTCGGATTCTGAAGCCTCTTATGGCTCAACTTCAGAAAAACGGGAAGAATCATCATCCCATAAAATATCGAAGGCTAAGAAATATCTCTTCTCCACAGAATATATGGAGGAATTAATTTGTGCTGTGTAACACTATGAGCTTGGAGGAGGAACAGGTTTCCTAAACAATCCAAGATGAAATGTTTGGAGGGTTGAAAGTAGGGAGGTAGATTGGGTTCCCGGTCCATGAGAACATCATAAACATGATCTCTTAAGAGTGGGAGTCCCCGGAGAAACGGCTGAGTACCCCCTCAGAACGTATGCATAGGTTTCCTCTGGAGGGCGAATCAGTCAGCTGGGATGTTCCTAAAGTAGATGTGCAGGTGGCAAGAGTAGCCAAAAAAAACGCAATCCCCTTTTGAGCACTCATCCCAACTTGACCCAATGGATAGGAAGGTGGAGAGCCTGCTGAAAAAATCCTGGGAGACCTCCACCTCCTCTCTTTAAAAACAGCATAGCTTCCTCCTGTGTTGCCAGATCCCTATTCCGGTGGATGGATCAATTGGAGAATCACATCTCTCGGGGAGCTCAAGAGGGGAGTTGTTAGATTCCCTTCCGTTGCTTAAAAGGGCAACTGGATTCTTGGCGGACGTCTCTGCTGAATCGGTTCGCATCGCTGCTAGGTCCCTGGTCCAGTCCAACTCTGCTAGAAGGGCTCTGTGGCTTAAAATGTGGAGTGGGGATGTCACTTCTAAGGTTAAACTGTGCTCCATCCCCTTTAAGCGTGAATATGTCTTCGGACCAGCCCTTGATGACATGCCACAGACAAAAAGAACTCTTCCTGAGCAGAAGCCTGCCAAGAAGCACTTTTTTTCTTTCCTTGCTGCCTCAGATCCCTCAAGACAAGGGTAAAGGGAAAACAGGGAGGTGGAGCTATGCTAAGGGGAAAGGCAAGAACATCCTTGTCTCCCAGCAGCAGCACCAGGACAAGCAATGACTCCGACCCTGTAGGAGGGAGTCTTTCGAATTTCTTCTATCAGTGGCTTTCCATTTCCAGTTGCCAGTGGGTCCTCGATGTTATCAGAGAGGACCTCCTTATAGAGTTCGAATCCTCCCCTCCTCGGGGTCTAAGAGTCACCTCCCTACCATACCAGGGGGCGCAGGATTTACTGATATCGGGGTCTTCAGGATCTGCAAGATCAAATGCAATCTCCCCAGTTCCAGTGGTCAAGTGGGGAAGAGGTCACTACTCCCACCTCTTTGTCGTGAAATAACCTTCAGGAGATGCGTGCATTATAATAAATCTGAAAGGTCTCAACCGTCATATTGTGTATAGAAGATTCAAGATGGAGTCGGTGATATCAGCAATTCCACTGATAAGTCCTCATTTTCTTATGGCAACCATAAATACCTGAGATTTGCAGTCCTACAAAGCCAGAAGGTGAAGCACTACCAGCTTCTGGATTTCCTCTGTGCCAAGGGTGTTCTCCAGGATAATGTCAGAGGCTGTGACCTACATCCGGGGCAGGACATCTATATTATGCCATATCTGGACAATCTTCTAATTATAGCTCCATCTGTTCAGACTCTCAGGAGTCATGTACTGAGGACACTGGACATTTTACAATCCCTGTGGTGGCTCTCAAATCGGAAAAAAATCAGAACTCGAACCTCCACAACAAGAAGGTTCTTAGGAGTACTACTGGACTCAGAAAAGTAAATGTCCTTCCTACCAGAAGATCATCACCTGACTGTGATAACCAAAATCTCTGAGTTTAGGAAGCAGAGGTCCCCTACCCTTCGAGCAGCAATGTCTGTTCTAGGCTCCATGACCTCTTGCATCCAGTCAGTACCTTGGGCTCAGGCCCACTCCAGGGTCTTACAGGCTCATATTCTCAAGAGCTGGAGCAGAAATCTTAACTCGCTGAACAGGAAAGTTCATACCTTGGGCCGAGTAAAGACTTTCTTGGCTTGGTAGTTGAGCCCCAAAAATCTACACAGGGGTGTAGTCTGGTCCCAATCATCTCGTTACGGTAACAACCAACGCCAGCAAGAAAGGGTGGGGTGGCGTAGTATCCCACACCCCTTTCCAGGGACACTGGAGTCCGAAGACAAGTGCCAGGTCGTCCAACTTCAGAGAGTTGAAGGCAGTGGAGGAGACCCTTCTTGCAGCAGACAACCTAGTCACCAGTTGTCATGTGAGGGTGAATTCGGACATCACCACCGTAGCCCACCTCAGACATCAGGGGAGCACGAAGTTCAACAGCTTGAAAAGCACATTGAGCCGAAAGTTTTGTTGGGCCGAAAGCATCTTCTCTCCCTGACAGCCGTACACCTAAATAAAAGGGTTCTCAAAACTTCAAGCAGACTTCCTGAGTCGTCAGGACATATAACTTGGAGAGTGGAGCCTGAACCAAGGAATATTCCGGATGCTGGTAACAAGATGAGGCTTGCCGGAAATCGACTTATTCGCCTCAGGCCAAAATTCACAGGTCGAAAACTATTTCTCCCTGAACCCCAGGGACAGGTCCAGGGGAGTAGACGCCTTCGCTCAACAGTGGAACTTCCAGTTAGCTAATGCATTTCATCCAATTCCGATGCTGGCAAGGACTTTTCGGAAGATCAGGGAAGATAGGGTACCAACCATCCTAGTGACTCCAATGTCACCAAAAAGGACATGGTTCAACCTTGTCATCGATCTTCAGGTGGACCGTCCAATCCATTTACCACCGAACACCGATGTTCTCTCGCAGGGACCTCTGCATCATCCGAACCCTCAAAAACTGAAGTTAGCTTCTTGGCTACTGAGGACCAGGTGTTATGTGCACAGGGGCTTTCGGACAAAGTAATTGCCACCTTACAGATGTCCAGAAAGCCAGTCACTAATGCCATTTACAGCAAAGTATGGAAAAAAAATTCATCCTGGTGCAAGCTTAATGCACCAGATCCATTCCACCCCAACCTCTCAAATATTAGACTTCTTACAGAAAGGGTTAGAATTGGGCTTCATACCTAGTACATTGAAGGTCCAGGTCTCTGCCCTGAGCTCTGTATTTGATCAGGACTTAGCCAACCATCGTTGGATTAAAAGATTAATGGTGTTCAGCCCTTAAGGGTATGCCACACTAAACAATATCGCTAACGGGATCGCTAAAAAACGTCACTATTTAGCGATCCCGTTAGCGATATTGTTCAGTGCGGCAGCTTCCAGCGACGAGCTTCCTGCTGTGATCTCGCTCGTCGCTGGAATCGCTCCGGACCCTATTTCATCGCTGGCGCTCCCGCTGGGTGAGTATCTAATCGCTGTGTGGCACCTTTTCTTAGCGATTTAGCGGTACTTTTGTACCGCTAAAGTCGTTAAGAAGATCGCTAACGGCGATAGCGTCGTTAACTATATCGCTAAATGTGGCCGCATTTAGCGATATAGAAACAATCCCGCTAGCGATCTCATTAGTATGCAACGCTAACGAGATCGCTAGCGGGATAGCTTAGTGTGGCAGTACCTTAAGACTGCCTCCCAGGAAACAGTCTGTTATCCCCTCATGGGATCTAAATATAGTCCTCAAGGGCCTCACGCAACCACCATTTGAACCTCTATCCTCCTGTACCCTCAGTTTCTTTCTTTCAAAGTAGCCTTCCTAGTAGCTATAACTACGTCAAGACCTATAGGGGAACTGCAGGCATTGTCTATAAGAGAATCTTATCTAATAATCAGAGATGATTGTACAGCTCTCCATCTTGATCATTCCTTTCTGCCCAAGGTAGTGTCCGAATTTCACTGTTCACAGGACATTGTCCCCTTCTCCTTTTGCCAGGATCCAACAAATGCAAAGGAAGAGGAGTTCCATACTCTCGATGTTCGGTGCACGATCTTGTACTACCTGGAACAAACCAAATCATGGAGAATTGACCAGAATCTGTTTGTTCATCCATTGGGTCCAAATAAGGTAAAGAAGGTGGCGAAGAGCACCATTGCAAATTGGATCAAGAGGGCTATATCTGAAACATATCTAGCCCAGAATATGACACCCCCCTCTGGGGTCAGGGCTCATTCTACAAGATCTGCTTCAGCCTCCTGGGCTGAAAGAGCTGGGGCATCCACCGAGCAGATTTGCAGGGCCGCTACGTGGTCTTCACTTCATGCCTTTACCAGAAACTATAGATTGGACTTGTTGTCCAATAGGGATTTAGCCTTCGGCCGAAATGTTCTTCAGGCTATTGTCCCCTCTTAGTGCAGAATTGATTGGTATTCCTCCTATGCTATCGTGGAATGTGACTGGAGAAATAGAATAAGACTACTGGTAATTCGGTTTCTAGGAACCTTCCACGACAGCACTATTTCCCTCCCTATGTTCTTTGGATAATTCTTGGGAGTTTAAAGGTAACCGGTGCTATGGTGTCAGTTGTAAGTCACTGGTGAATAGGAGGTGGGAGGGGCTTTTAACCTTTGTGCTTCCTGTCCCCCATTAGGGCGTGGAGACAACCTCTTATGCTGTCGTGGAAGGTTCCTAGAAACCGAATTACTGGTAAGACTAATTCTATTTTCTCCTCCATACTGTGCCTTGCATGTGCATTTATTAGCATGCCGACAGTTTATAAACAGTTTAATATTTTAATTCTACAGCTGCATTTTATGAGCAATCTGAGTCATAGGAGCATGCCCACCCATTAGGATTGTGCCAGATCACTTTTGTCCATCTGATCTCAGACCTTCCCTTGAATGTCTTTCTATTATTTTTTCTACAAGATCAAGTAGGTTTACTACATTCCCTCCACCTCCAAAAAAAAAAAAATATTGTTATTGTTCGTCTATAGATTTTGGAACCTCCACCTTTTTATCATTTTGTCATCTTTTTAAGTCTGAAGTTCTCTAGGTGTCGGATGCCCTAGTTGAGCGCAGGGGCAATTGCAGTAGTTTTACAGAAAGGAAGAGTGGACTGGGAATCAGAGGAACCATGATTAAAGCCATTTACAATGAAACAGAAGGTTGCTTTATATCTCTGCCTACGGCCACTGCAAATTGAAGCCTGGGAGTTTACTGCAGTTTGATCTCATATGTGCATTAAACAGCTTTCATTGTTAAAGGGAATCTGTCAGTAGGATCAACCCACCTAAGCCTTCTATATGGCCATATAAGTCATAGGAAGTGGAATAAAATGATACCTTAATATCTGCGATCTGATGTCTTATTCCAAAGAAAACCAAGTAAATGAGCTGTTCAGATCTATGTTCCAGATATAGGTCTCTCTGAGAATCTGCTCTTAAGATATTATTTTTGATGAAAGGAGCAGTTACCAGTGTGATGTGTAATGGCTATTTTCCTGATCTCACTGCAGAGCTGTGTGTGATTATAACTGACACATCTGCAGGTTCCTCTCAGCTTCTTTCTCACAGTCAGTGTTTGTAATATTGTTGCAATTCAGATCTCAGAGAACTGTAAAAAAAATATGTTTTCAAGACAATGTAGACTATCTGCTGGGGTGGTCTCGCCCAAAATACAGAGGGCTGAGGACAAAGAATACGGCCTATTTGTCAAGGAACTACTTTTTACTAGCAACGGAAACTGAGTTTCCCTAACAACTCAAGAAATAAACACCATTAAATTTCACACACACCTAGCCCGGGGTCGGCTAGGACCCCTGCGTTGCACAGCCGATAGGCCCAGGATGTTCTGTCGGATAAACTATAATTTACCTGACCTGTGGTTCTGCTTAATGAGAGTTAACTAATGGCAAGGGTGTAATCAGATGGGTCCAAGACGCTGCCCCTGCATTGGTGCAGCAGTTCACAAACTTAACAATTCTCTAAAATTACAATTCTGTTAGGCTATATGTATACAAGTTCCCTCTAATGAGGTGAGTATGTAGCTTTGGTTCATACGGTTGTACAAGCAAACAGTGTCTATAGCTGAGAATTTACATTAGGCGCCAAAGTCTCTCAAAGTCTGCGTGTACGCTCCCACCGGGATCCTTGTGTTGGGGCCTGAGCTCAGGACCTACCGGCTGTAATCTTGGTCACTGATGTAACTGACTAATAGGCCATTTAGCTGGGAGGCCGAGGAGTGGATCCTGGACTTGTCACCTGGAGCTTAGTTTTCGCCTGATAGGCTAGCAGGGGGGCCCTCCACATCACAGCAGATGCCTTGGTGGGAATCCAACTCTGCATCCAACCATAGTCATTCCCACAAAGTAATTCTTTCTCTATCAGCAGCCGTCACAGGAATAGGTACACGTTTCTCCAGTGCTCTGGTCAGTTTTTGGAACACAGCAAACTGAGCTCCCAGGATGGCAGTGGATTGTCCTACTCCAGTCAGCTCTCCTCAAACTCAAAAACACTATGAGGTCTGCAAGAGTCAATTCAAGAGGCAACCGTGACCTCTTGTGGCCAGAGTCCAATACTGCAACAATTTCTATTCATTACCATCTTACAAAGACAAATTGTATTTCTCCTGTTCTGTGTTAGTTTCACACTGGTAACTCCTCTTTTCATTTATAATAATCTCTGAGGCAAAGTTATCTTCCAGGCAACATCCTCCCCATAGCCTGGAAGAGGTCATGTTTATATAAAAAACATGGATTTCTCTTTATTAAGACATCTGATTGCAGATATCAAGGTATCATTTTATTCAGTACCTTGAAAGGAGCTTGTCAGCCACTGCACTTCATAAGCACTAGGCAGATTTCACATGATGCCAAGCATGATCACGCAGGTTGTGCAAGCATTGCTTGTGTTTGTTGTAGCCATGGTCTTTCAACACATGAAAGGGAATGTTATCAAAACAAATTTTCCAGCATATGAAGAAATGTGAAGTATTAATGTGTCAATTTTTTATTAGTATAAAATATGAAAAATGATTAAGAAGTTTTGATATAGGAAAGATGTGTATCTTCGTACCGTGTTAGCCAGTAGATAGAAAAATATTTAGACTTGAGAGTCCTCAGTGGTTGATACCTTTTAATGGCTAACTGAAAAGATGGTAACAAATTGCAAGCTTTCGAGACTACTCAGGTCTCTTCATCAGGCAAAGACTAATACAACATCTGAAGAATCACATATTTATACACAAGAGGACACAGGAATAATGCAATAGGTAAGACAAGTGACGTGAAGCAGAACTGTCATTATGGCAGAGGGATGAACATAAATATTGGAACAGTTCATAGATAAGGAGTGAAAGTTTTATTACCCTCTGATTGGAGTCTGCTATTGTGTTTTGATGCCCCTAGAAGGTCAGAGAAGCAGATTCCTTAATTGATGTACACAGACATGAATCCGTGTGATATATTCATTCCAGCACTAAGAGTGTCAAAGGTCATCATAAGTTTATATTCTCATCGCCACACAATAAGAGAAAAAAGAATGGATTTACCTGTGGCAAAACACTTTTGTATGCCCGGTCATAGCATGATGGATATGGAATTACTTGTATTAAAATCTAACTTCAAATCTGAGAAAGATAGAAAGGTTTGGGAATATAAACTTATGATGACCTTTGACACTCTTAGTGCTGGAATGAATATATCACACGGATTCATGTCTGTGTACATCAATTAAGGAATCTGCTTCTCTGACCTTCTAGGGGCATCAAAACACAATAGCAGACTCCAATCAGAGGGCAATAAAACTTTCACACTCCTTATCTATGAACTGGTCCAATATTTATGTTCATCTCTCTCCCATAATGACAGTTCTGCTTCACGTCACTTGTCTTACCTATTGCATTATTCCTGTGTCCTCTTGTGTATAAATATGTGATTCTTCAGATGTTGTATTAGTTTAGCCTGATGAAGAGACCTGAGTAGTCTCGAAAGCTTGCAATTTGTTACCATCTTTTCAGTTAGCCATTAAAAGGTATCAACCACTGAGGACTCTCAAGTCTAAATATTTTTCTAAGAAGTTTTGATATTTTCCACTTTTAAAGACTAGGTAAGCAGCTTCTAAAAAGATTGCCATGAAAACCTATTGTTCTTCTAGCTTGTATTACCACTACAGTAAAAGTGGGCAGGATCTGCTCACGTGTGTGATGTCTCCTCCCCTCACCTTCTAGTTGTTTGTTAGTTGGTGGTGCTCATGGTATCAGACACAAGGATCAGATATGTGAACTTTCATACACAAGGATTAAATAGGCGGTGTGTACCATGTATTAGGGTTAAATCTGCGAAGTGTAGATCCACGGCTCTGTGAGCTGTATCACACGTGATGAGGTAAGATCCATGGCTCTGCGGGCTGTATCACACATGATGGGATTAGATCCATGGCTCCATGAGCTGTATCACACGTGATGGGGTTAGATCCTCAGCTCTGCGGGCTTTATCACATGTGATGGGGTTAGATCCACGGCTCTATGGGCTGTATCACACATGATGGGATTAGATCCATGGCTCCATGAGCTGTATCACACGTGATGGGGTTAGATCCTCAGCTCTGCGGGCTGTATCACACGTGACGTGGTTAGATCCACGGCTCTGCGGGCTGTATCACTTGTGATGGGGTTAGATCCATGGCTCTGTGGGCTGTATCACACGTGACGTGGTTAGATCCACGGCTCTGTAGGCTGTATCACACGCGATGGGGTTAGATCCACGGCTCTGTGGGCTGTATCACACATGATGGGGTTAGATCCACGGCTCTGCAGGCTGTATCACACATGATTGGATTAGATCCATGGCTCTGTGAGCTGTATCACTTGTGATGGGGTTAGATCCTCAGCTCTGCAGGCTGTATCACTTGTGATGGGGTTAGATCTATGGCTCTGTAAGCTGTATCACATGTGATGGGGTTAGATCCACGGCTCTGTGGGCTGTATCACACATGATGAGGTTAGATCCACGGCTCTGCAGGCTGTATCACACATGATTGGATTAGATCCATGGCTCTGTGGGCTGTATCACACATGATGGGGTTAGATCCACTGCTCTGCAGGCTGTATCACACATGATTGGATTAGATTCATGGCTCTGTAAGCTGTATCACACGTGATGGGGTTAGATCCACGGCTCTGCAGGCTGTATGACACGTGATGGGGTTAGATCCACGGCTCTGCGGGCTGTATCACTTGTGATGGGGTTAGATCCACAGCTCTGAGCTGTATCACACGTGATGGGGTTAGATCCACGGCTCTGCGGGCTGTATCACTTGTGATGGGGTTAGATCCACAGCTCTGTGAACTGTATCACACGTGATGGGGTTAGATATGCAGCTCTGCTATGTCAGTGAAAAGCCTCCTTCAAATGTTTGCAATGCAGGGGGGTCTGAGTTAGGGCTCATATTCAACTGCATATAAATTGGACGAGTGCAATCCGATAAAAAATTGGATTGCACTCTGACTAATGTTATTCAAAGATTCAGTGTTCATCTGCGATTTTTGTCTCAGCCCGGACCGGACTGAGAAAAAAAATCACAGCATGCTGCGAGTGGCTGCGTATATCTGATGAGGCTCACCAATGCTAGTTAATGGGTACTAGAAAAAAATTGCACGACACACTTACTATGTGAGTGCAGTCCAATTTTTACACACCCATCTCATAGGAAGCCCAACATTTCATCAGACGAGTACAGTAAATTCACAGCATGAACCATCACAATAGAATAGATATATATACAAGTGCTTCTCACAAAATTAGAATATCATCAAAACGTTAATTTATTTCAGTTCTTCAATACAAAAAGTGAAACTCATATTATAATAGGCAAGTGCACACGTTTGCAGATGTTTTGCAGAATATTCCTGAGCAAAACCGGACTTTTTTGCGCGGGAAAAACGCGCGTTTTTTTTGCGCGGATTTTGCGCGTTTTTGGTGCGTTTTTTGCGCGGTTTTGACGCGTTTTTACCGCGATTTTTTCCTGAACTTTCTAGGTCAATAATAAAGAGGGAAAAACGCTAGAAATCCGCAAAATTAATGGACAAACTGCTAGATTTTCCGCGATGCGTTTTTTTTGCGGAAAAAAACGCACCATGTGCACAAAATTTGCGGAATTCATTCTAAATGATAGGATGCTTAATACATGCGTTTTTGACGCGTTTTTTCCCGCGAAAAAACGCGAAAAAAACGCAAATATTCCTGAACGTGTGCACTTAGCCATAGAGTCATTACAAACAGAGTGATGTACATTACTGTACAGACCAAAAGTTTGGACACACCTCATTCAAAGATTTTTCTGTATTTTCATGACTATGAAAATTGTAGAATCACACTGAAGGCATCAAAACTATGAATTAACACATGTGGAATTATACATTACACTTTACAAAAAAGTATGAAACAACTGAAAATATGTCTTATATTCTAGGTTCTTCAAAGTAGCCACCTTTTGCTTTGATTACTGCTTTGCACGCAGAAAAGGTGAACGGATGGACTCTACATGCCTGGTTCCCACCGTGAAGCATGGAGGAGGTGGTGTGATGGTGTGGGGGTGCTTTGCTGGTGATACTGTTGGGGATTTATTCAAAATTGAAGGCATAGTGAACCAGAATGGCTACTACAGCATCTTGCAGCAGCATGCTATTCCATCCGGTTTGCGTTTAGTTGGACCATCATTTATTTTTCAACAGGACAATGACCCCAAACACACCTCCAGGTTGTGTAAGGGCTATTTGACCAAGAAGGAGAGTGTTGGGGTGCTACGCCAGATGACCTGGCCTCCACAGTCACCAGACCTGAACCCAATCGAGATGGTTTGGGGTGAGCTGGACCGCTCACCGCTTCAATTTTGAATAAATCCCCAACAGTGTCACCAGCAAAGCACCCCCACATCATCACACCACCTCCTCCATGCTTCATGGTGGGAACCAGGCATGTAGAGTCCAGCTGTTCACCTTTTCTGCGTGCAAAGCAGTAATCAAAGCAAAAGGTGGCTACTTTGAAGAACCTAGAATATAAGACATATTTTCAGTTGTTTCACACTTTTTTGTAAAGTGTAATGTATAATTCCACATGTGTTAATTCATAGTTTTGATGCCTTCAGTGTGATTCTACAATTTTCATAGTCATGAAAATACAGAAATATCTTTGAATGAGGTGTGTCCAAACTTTTGGTCTGTACTGTATTTCAACTGTTTATTTCTGTTAATGTTGATGATTACAGCTTACAGCCAATGAAAACCCAAAAGTCATTATTTCAGTAAATTAGAATACTTTATAACACCAGCTTGATAAATGATTTTAAAATCCGAAATGTTGGCCTACTGAAATGAATGTTCAGTAAATGCACTCAGTACTTGGTCGGGGCTCCTTTTGCATCAATTACTGCATCAATGTGGCGTGGCATGGAGGTGATCAGCCTGTGGCACTGCTGAGGTGTTATGGAAGCCCAGGTTGCTTTGATAGCAGCCTTCAGCTCGTCTACATTGTTGGGTCTGGTGTCTCTCATCTTCCTCTTGACAATACCCCATAGATTCTCTATAGTGTTAAGGTCAGGGGAGTTTGCTGGCCAATCAAGCACAGTGATACTGTTGTTTGTAAACCAGGTATTGGTACTTTTGGCAGTGTGGACAGAGGCCAAGTCCTGCTGGAGAATGAAATTTCTATTTCCAAAAAGCTTGTCGGCAGAGGGAAGCATGAAGTGCTCTAAAATTTCCTGGTAGACGGCTGCGCTGACTTTGGTCTTGATAAAACACAATGTACCTATACCAGCAGATGACATGGCTCTCCAAACCATCACTGATTGTGGAGATCTCACACTAGACCTCCAGCGGCTTGGATTGTGGCCTCTCCACTCTTCCTCCAGACTCTGGGACCTTGATTTCCAAATGTAATTTACCTTCATCTGAAAACAACACCTTGGACCACTGAGCAATAGTCCAGTTCTTTTCCTCCTTGGCCCAGGTAAGACGCTTCTGGCATTATCTATTGGTCATGAGTGGCTTGACACAAGGAATGCGACACTTGTAGCCCATGTCCTGGATACGTCTGTGTGTGTTGGCTCTTGAAGCAATGACTCCAGCATCAGTCCACTCCTTGTTAATCTCCCCCAAATTTTTGAATGCCCTTTTCTTAACAATCCTTTCAAGGCTGCAGTTATCCCGGTTGCTTGTGCACCTTTTTCTACCACACTTTTTCCTTCCACTCAACTTTCCATTAATATGCTTGGATACAGCACTCTGTGAACAGCCAGCTTCTTTAAAAATGACATTTTGTGTCTTACTCTCCTTGTGGAGTGTGACAATTATTGCCTTCTAGACATCTGTCAAGTCAGCAGTCTTCACCATGATTGTGGAGCTTACGGAAACAGATGTAGGGCCCCGTCACACATAGTGACACACCAGTTATCTCGACAACGATATGCACTTGTCAGGATCGCTAGTGTGTCGCTACATGATAGCTGGTGAGCTGGCAAACAGGCAGCGATCAGGACAGCGACACTGCGGGTAACGTCGCTTAGTTACCCGCAGTGTACGTTGGATACCAGCCCGCTGGTGCAGGGAGCTGGTAACCAAGGTACACATCGGGTTTCCAGGCGCTGCGCGGCGCCTGGAAACCCGATGTGTACCTTGGTTGCCAGCTGATCGCTGGTCTCCTGCCTGTCACACGCATCGATGCGTGCTGGCCAGCGGGAGACCAACGATCAAAAAAATGTCCTGGCCTTTGGACAACGATCAGCGATACCCGGCAGGGGGGCTGGTCGCTGATCAGTGTCACACACAGTGATATCGCAGGGGAGATCGCTGTTGCGTCACAAAACTAGTGACTCAGCAGCGATCTCGCTGTGACGGGGGGTAAGGGACCTTTTTAAAGACTAACGAAGCCTTTGCAGGTGTTTTTATTAATTATTGTGATTTACTGAGATAATGACTTTTGGGTTTTCATTGGCTGTAAGCCATAATCATCAACATTAACAGA
This sequence comes from Oophaga sylvatica, assembly GCA_033576555.1. Taxonomy (NCBI): domain Eukaryota; kingdom Metazoa; phylum Chordata; class Amphibia; order Anura; family Dendrobatidae; genus Oophaga; species Oophaga sylvatica. The sequence goes on from JARQOD010000009.1 coordinate 15,094,349, forward strand.
AATAAACACTTGAAATAGATCACATTGTTTATAATGACTCTATATAATATATGAGTTTCACTTTTTGTATTGAAGAACTGAAATAAATTAACTTTTTGATGATATTCTGATTTATTGAGAAGCACTTGTATGCAGAATAGATAGAAAGATGTCAGTAATATATATAATTAGTGCAGTGCATGTGTAGCTTAATGTACATGTACTTAACTAAAAAATCAATTAATAAAAGAAAAAAATGGCGTGGCTTCTTCCCTATCTTTATTAACCGTCTGAGGGAAAGCAGACAGCTGAGAGATGGTCTTAATAGTCTGGGAAGAGTACAATAAACATGGAGGTTCCCAAGCTATTAATGTCAGCTAACAGCTGTCTACTTTGCCAATACTGCTTATTAAAAAGAGAGGACCCCCAAAAATGATGTGGGGTCCCCCCTATTGTTAATAAACAGCAAAAGCTAAGCAGAAATCTGCTGGATGATATTAATAGGCTGGAAAGGGGTCATGGATATTGGCCCCCCCCAGACTAATAACACCAGCCCTCAGCTATCCCAGAAATGGTGCATCTGTTAGATACCCCAATTCTGCTGCTTAGCCTCTGCTCTTCCCACTTGCTCTGGTCCGTTAGAAAGCAGAGTAATGGTTTTGGGATTGATGTCAGCTGTGTAATGTCCACTGACATCAAGCCCATGGGTTAGTAATGGAGAGGCCCCTGACAAAGTCAATGCGAAACGCGCCTTGGGGTTCTGCGTTGTGGCACCTTAAAGCACCAGACAATGGGTAAGAACCTAGAGGGCATGGGATATTTATATGTTCTTGGGCGGTATGCACTTTGCACTTTACTTGCATTCTGTAATAATAGTCACCATCCAATTTGCCCAGGAAACCACCAGGTCTAAATATTGCACTATGCACTTTACCATATAATTGTCTGAAGTTTTGAGTGCACACGTTGCTACCAACCTGATCTCAATCCGTGAGTATCTCTAGTACTTTATGCCAAATCTGATGACATGTAAATTTCAATTGTTGATGTTAATATAATTGTCTGTAATAAACTTATACAATTTTTATAATTTTTGTTATTGTTTTGGACATTTTTGCTCCAATTTTTCCTCTATTATAGAATAGTCAAGGAGTCCAAAGTCAGAAGCCAGGAAGGTACATCGTAAAACGTAGGAAGAGACAAAAGCGTGGTCAGGTAGCGTTCCGAGGTCAGAATACCAGGAGGATAGCGGATCAGAGCAGAAGGGGTTAAACAGACAAATGTCAGAACGAAGTCCAAGGTCAGGCAACAAAAGATCAAGCATACAGAGCTCAAGGCACAGCAAGCCTAAACCTCACTAGCTGAATGTACGTCTGGCAGAGGTCTGGGAGAAACAGCTCAGTTAGGAAGTATGGCAATCACCTGGGATAATGGAGACAGCCAACGCCTCCCAGTCTAAGATTGGATAGTCGAGCTGTCAATCAACACACTGACAGCTCAGCATGCCCCTGTACCAGATAGGATGGTTGAGCCGTCAATCAAAGTACTGACAGCTGAAGTACCCTCCTGTACCAGATTGGACAAGTCTCTGTACGGCGACCTCCAGGGCATTCAGAACTAATCCAAGAAAATTCACCAAAATGGGGATGAGAACCATAATTACAGAAGAACGGTGAGGTTCCGGTAGATTGATTTACTCAGCTGTTAAAAGCAAACTCAGCGAGAGGTAAAAACGAAGACCAGTCCTTCTTCCAAGCTGCCACAAAGAACCTTAAAATTTGTTCCAAAGATTGATTTGTCCTCTCATTCTGACCAATGGTTTCAGGATGGCAAGCAGATAAAAATGACAAGTCAATCCCAAGTTTACTACAAAAAGCTCTCCAGAATTCAGACACAAATTGTACTCTTCTATCAGACACAGTGTTCAGAGGGATCCCATGTAACCTTACAATATGAGAAATAAACAACCTGGAGAGTGTCTCTGCATTAGGTAATCCTGACAAAGGAATAAATTGAGCTTTTTTGCTGAATCAATCAACTACCACCCAGATAGCAGTTTTCCAATCATACAGAGGTGAATCTGTAATAAAATCCATGGCCAAATAAGTTCATGGTCTTTCTGGAATTGGCAATGGAGCCAATTCCGCAGCCGGCCGGCTATGACTCACTTTGGTGCATGAGCAGAAGTCACAAGTAGAAACAAAATCGTTAATATCATTAAGCATGGTCGGCCACCAAAAAAGTCTAGCAACGGCTTTCCATGTAGCAGTAACCCCAGTATGACAATTTAAGATGGAATCATGAAATTTCTGTAACACCTGCAATCTTAGGAACACAGGCACATATAATTTGGACCCTGGGAAAGCGGAAGGAGCCAACGACTGGACTCTACGAATCTCCTCTTGAAATTCCGAGGTTACCATAGACACCACAATATCCTGAGGAATAATGGAGGATGGAGGTTCTGGAGGAGAAATTCAATCTAGACTATGAGATAATGCATCAGCTTTCACATTCTTAGACCCTGGCCTCAATATAATAGAAAAATTAAACCGAGAGAAAAACAAGGACCGTCTGGTCTGTCTAAGAGTTAACCTTTTAGCTGAATCAATGTAATTTTTGTGATCAGTGATCACCGTAACTGTATTAACCGCCCCCTCCAAAAAACACCTCCATTCCTCAAAGGCCAATTTGACAGCCAGTATCTCAAAATTCCCAATATCATAAATTCTCTCCGCCTATGAAATTTTTTTTAATAAATAAAGCACATGGACGCAGGTTAGTCAGAGTTTTGGGCCCCTGCGAAAAGACTCAGAAGAATCCACCTCCACAATGAACGGTTCTTGGAGATCAGGATGGATCAGAACGGGTGTGGACATAAAACACTTTTTTAATCTTTCGAAAGACCAGATAGCACCCGGCGACCAAACCTTGAGATTTGCCCCTTACGTGTAAGGTCTGTGAAATAAATTTCCTATAATAGTTGGCGAATCCCAGAAAACACTGCAAAGCCTTAAGATCATGATGTTGAACCCAATCAATTATGGCCTGCACCTTCTCAGGGGCCATCTTAAACACTTCTGCTGACAAGATAAACCCAAGAAAGAGATTTCCTGAACAGAAAAAAAAAACATTTCTGTAATTTAGCAAAGATTTCTCCCTCAATCTCTGTAACACAACACGAACATGTTTCTGGTGGGTGTCCAAATATGGCAAGAAAATTAGAATGTCATCGAGGTAAATCACAACATATCTTTCAATGCAATCAGAGAAAATATCATTCATAAAATTTTGAAACATAGCAGGTGCATTAGATAATCCAAAACGCATGACAAGGTTTTCAAACAGACCCTCAGACGTTAAAAACATCGTTTTCCACTCATCACCCTTCCGGATGCGTATCAATTTGTAAGCCCCTCTAAGATCAAATTTAGAAAACACCCTGACCCTCAGAAGCTGATTATAAAGGTCAGGGATGAGTGGAAGGGGGTAAGTATTTTTAACCGTGATTTTGTTTAGTTCTCGGAAATCAAGGCAAGGACGGAGACCCCCAATCTTACTTTTTAACAAAGAAAAATCCAGCAGCTATATTGGAGGAGGAAGGACGGATATGACCCTTCCGTAAACTTTCATTAACATTCTTTCATGGCGGCCCCGACAAATTGTAAAGGCGAGCTTTTCGCAATTTGATGCTAAGAATAAGATCAATAGCACAATCATAGGGACGATGGATAGGTAGTATCTCCACCTCTTTTTCAAAGAACACATCTCTGAAGTCCTTCAGATACCACGGAAAACCCTTCAGACTAGCGGAGCATATTTGAAAGTTTTTTAGACATTTCTTGTAACAATTGGGGCTCCATTTCACAATCTCCTTCTGACACCAATCAATACCAGGATTGTGAATCTGCAACCAATGATTTCCAGTACCAATCCAGCAGGTAAATTATCGAACACAAAACAGGAGATGGATTCAGAGTGGAGAGCTCCCACTTGGAGAGTGAAATCCACTGTTGCTCTCTTGACCAAATTGTGAGCAAAAAATGTCTTGTCAAGGGCAACGAATTGAATAGGTCTTTCTAAACTAATTGTCCCTAACCCTAATGTCAGAACCAGTCCCGAATCAATAAAGTTAGCAGCAGACCCACAGTCACTGAACACCAATGTTGATAACACCTGGTTCTCGAATGATAATATTGTATTTATCAGTACTTTATCAAAGGAAGAAAAGGTACCTGGGAGTCTGGGTGACCTCCTCGGCCGTCACCCAGACTCAGACATTCTCCCGATGCTTTGATAGCTTGAGGACGAGTTGGGCAATTCTTAAGAAAATATCCAGAGAGACCACAGTATAGACAGAGTCTGAGATCTTGTCTCTGTCTTCTCTCCGCAACACGAATACTGGCAACTCTAACTTCGGGTAAATGGATCTGCTTCGGGAAGGTATAACGAGCAGCCTGCTGTTCACCACATATTTTACGGATTCTGCGGTTCATTCATACGGCCTGAGTCATGGCCTCCATCAGAGAAGAAGGGGAGTCATGAAGGACTAGAGCATTCTTGAGGGTTTTGGAAAGACCTTTTTAGAACTGGCACCTGAGAGCAGCATCGTTCCATAGAACTTCGGTGACCACTGCCAGAACTTCGGTGACCACTGCCAGAACTCAGGACAGTAGTCCTCAGCTGTGTGACCCCCTTGTGCCAGATTCATGATCTTAGCCTCAGCGACCTGCATTCTGTCGGGTTTGTCATTTATCAGACCTAAGCTGTCAAAAATGGCGTTAACAGAAAATGGTTCTGGGGCTTGTGGGGACAAAGAAAATGCCCAGATCTGAGGACCCCCTCGCAGTAGGGACATAATTATTCCAATCCGCTGGAACTCCTCCCCTGATGACCAGGCCCACAGGGTAAAAAATAGCCTACAGGTCTACCTAAATATACTAAACTGGTCTTTCTCTCCCAAAAATTTATCAGGGAGGGATATCACTGGTTTGGGAGAGACCAACTGTACATCAGAGTGTTTTGATGTCACAGCCACTGCTAGCAGTGGGGGGCTAAAATGGGTCTTCATCAATTTATTTATCTGACCCTGCAACTGATATTGCGATGACTCCAGACTCTGGCAATCCTTAGCCAGATCCTGAGTCATCTGTGTCAAATTCATCACCTGGCCAAAAAGCGTGTGAACAGGATCCATACTGGCGAAAAAGAAAAACGTAAGGGCCAGACGTAATGTGACGCTAGTCAATTCTCACGGCCAAGCCATGAGTCAGGGTGGTCAAGAAGTCTAAGGTCAGAAGTCAGGAGGGAACATCATTAACAGAAGGAAGAAACAAAGGCGTAGTCTAGTCAGGCAACGTTCCAAGGTAAGAATACCAGGAGGATAATGGATCAGAGCAGAAGGGGTTAAACAGACGGATGGTCAGAACCAAGTCCAAGGTCAGGCAGCAAAAGATCAAGCATACAGAACTCAGTGCACAGGAAGCACAAACCTTACTAGCTGAATGTATGTCTGGCAGAGGACTGGGAGAAACAGCTCAGTTAAGTAGTATGGTAATCACTAAGATAATGAACACTTGGAGACAGCCGACACCTCTCAATCTTAGATTGAATAGTCGAGCTGTCAATCAACACACTGACAGCTCGGTATGCCCCTGTACCAGATAGGATGGTTGAGCTGTCAGTCAAAGTACTGACAGCTTCAGCACACGTCTGTACCAGATTGGACGACTGAGCTGTCAGTAACAGCATCCCAATAGAATAATGAACTCCGGCACTCAAAAATTTGACTTAAAGTTTATTTCCTCCAAATGTGGCAGACTCAAATGAAATTGCAGATACATATAGATTCAATGTTTCGGCTATCAAGCCTTTCTCAAGAGATGTCTTTTTCTGTGAAATATAACGAGACTAGTTTCAAAATAAATATAAGGAAAAGCAAAAAGCAATATCTAACCACCTGGTTAATGAGCAAAAAAGGAACATAATATAATAAAATAAAGGACTTAAGAAAAAGTGGTATTGAGCTCACTACAAATAAGAAAAGAGAGGATAATGAGGTTTATAATGCAGTGTAAAAAAAGAAAGGGTTAAAATAGCCATATAATAATGAAGCCAAGAGGACTCATCATACTAGTAAAGTATAATTTCTCTAATATTTGCATGAGAGTTAAAACATATTTATGGGACCAGGGGTTCTCCTGATTACATATGTACAAGATTTGCACTATATCACAGTGTTGTTCCTTTCTTGTGTTTAGCATACGGTGTTATTTTTCATACTGTGGATGCTCTCATACACTGTGTGCAGAGTTATTAGGCAAATGAGTATTTTGATCACATCATCCTTTTTATACATGTTGTCCTACTCCAAGCTGTATAGGCTTGAAAGCCAACTGCCAATTATGTAAATCAGGTGATTTGCATCTCTGTAATGAGGAGGGGTGAGGTCTAATGACATCAACACCCTATATAAGGTGTGCTTAATTATTAGGCAACTTCCTTTCCTTTGGCAAAATGGGTCAGAAGAGAGATTTGACGGACTCTGAAAAGTCAAAAATTGTGAGCTGTCTTGCAGAGGGATGCAGCAGTCTTGAAATTGCCAAACTTTTGAAGCGTGATCACCGAACAATCAAGCGTTTTCTGGCAAATAGCCAACAGGGTCGCAAGAAGCGTGTTGATAAAAAAAAGGTGCAAAATAACTGCCCATGAATTGAGGAAAATCAAGTGTGAATCTGCCAAGATGCCATTTGCCACCAGTTTTGCCATATTTCAGAGCTGCAACGTTACTGGAGTATCAAAAAGCACAAGGTGTGCCATACTCAGGGACATGGCCAAGATAAGGAAGGCTGGAAAACGACCACCTTTGAACAAGAAACATAAGGTAAAACGTCAAGACTGGGCCAAGAAATATCTTAAGACTAGTGTTGAGTGATACGATACCGCAAGTATCGGTATCGGCCGATATTAGCTCTATCGGACTTTCGATACTTAGTTCCAATATTTTCGTCTTATCGGATACCGGAATCGGATTGTCACTGTCACTGTCAGTGTCCGTCGGTCGGGTCTGTCAGGAGTCAGCGGCACTTACCTGGCAGAAGATCTCCGCGGTCACGGGCTGGACTGCTTGATGGCCGCCATCATCTTTCCCCGGCGGTCACATGCAGTTTCTCGCGATAACTGCAGTGACTGCTGGTAATCCCGGCCGTAAAGCAGTCAGTCCGATGACGTCACCGCCGGGGAAGCAGGTAATCAGCTGTGCTGCATCGAGATGACAGGCTCTGCCTGTCATTGCGATGTAGCTGAGCTGGATCGTCGTGGGACTGTCGTTACTATGGACTGCGTCGGACAGGTGGTATACTGTTGGTTTTTTTTTTTTCTTTTTTTACAGGAGATCGATGGCGTCGCAGGAATGAGAGTATAATAAAAGAAATGAAAACTGTGTTGTCTCTTTTATTTCATTAAAATACTTTTTTCTTGCTGTGTCTTTTTTTTTATACATTTAAAAACTTTGGGATTAATAATGGATCGGTGTCTTATTGACACCTCTCCATTATTAACCGGGCTTATTGTCACCGTGCAATCAACGGTGACATTAACCCCTTATTACCCCACTTGCCACCGCTACAGGGCAGTGGGAAGAGCCGGGTAAAGTGCCACAATTGGCACATCTTTTGATGCGCCAAATGTGGGGCTGCTGTAGCCTGGTATTATCAGGCTGTTGAGGGCCAAAATCCATGGGCCTTGACAGTCTTTTAATACCAGGCCGCAGCAGTCTGCATTTTACTTGGCTGGTTAACAAAAATAGGGGGACCCCTACGCCGTTTTTTTTTTCGAGGGGATCCCCTATTTTTGTTAACCAGCCAAGCTAAGCAGACTGCTGTGGCCTGGTATTATCAGGCTGGAAAGGTCCATGGATATTGGATCCTTACCAGCCTGAAAAACCAGGCCTCAGCAGTCTGCTTCATCTGGCTGGTTAACAAAAATAGGGGGGACCCCACACCAATTTTTTTTCGAGGGGATCCCCTATTTTTGTTAACCAGCCAAGATATGCAGACTGCTGTGGCCTGGTATTATCAGGCTGGCAAGCAGGGTCGGACTGAGGCACCGGGACACCGGAGAAACCTACGGTGGGCCCCAGCTCCTGCGTGGTGGGCCCTGGTTTGAAAGGATAGGTCGCGGGGCAGAGGGGGCGGTGGCCCTGGGGCCCGGGCTCTGAGGGGGCCCACCCGGAGCTACGATACAGTTACATTCTGCGGTAGAGCAGGGAGAATCGCTCTCCCTGCTCTGCCGCCCGGAAGCTATGGGGCCTGAACAGGCGTTGGGGGGGCCCGGTGCCAGCAATGGGCCCCCCACCCGTCATCGGAGGGTCAGCTGTATCGGCATCCAGCCGATAAAGCTGACCGCATGGAGAGAGAAGGAGCGAGCGCTCCTTCTCTCCCATAATCCCCCTCTCAGCGTATTACAGCGGGCGCAATAACATCACCTGCCGGCGCCCGCTGTCAGACGCTGAGAGGGAGAACAGTGAGCAGCACAGGAGCCAGGAGGTGAGTTTTTTTTTTGATTTTTTTTTTTAATGGGGGTGCAGTCGAGTCCTGGCTGGAGAAGTCGTCATGTCGGTGTGGGCCAGATGGAAAAGACATGAAAAGTGAACAATTCCATTAGAAAGAACATCAGCGGTAAGTCATTATCTGTACCTGTGCTGTAATCTATATGTTCTGTAGGACTGGTATTATTTAACACAGACCATATGGCGGTAATATCAATATTGGTCTTTTTATATATAGATTATTTTGGCCAACAGCGCGGTCATTTGCTGAGGTTCTCTGATAATGGGCCCACTCAGAAGTTTTGCCCCCACTAAACCAAAACCCTAGCTACGCCTATGGCTCTCTCTCTAGTCTTTCTTTCTCGCTCTCTGTTCTTTCCTTCTCGCTCTCTGTTCTTTTTTCTCTCTGTTCTTTCTTTCTCTCTTTTCTTTCTTTCCTCTCTTTCTTTCTCTGTTTGTTCTTTCTCTCTCGCTGCTCTTTCTTTCTTTTCCTCAGTACCAGCCACTGTGCCCTCATTACCAGTCAGTGTGATCAGCAGTGCTAAATGGTTACGCTTGGGGCGAGGATATGGGTGTGATTAGCTGTGAAATGTGTGTTGTCGGGGCGTGGCCTAAAATTTTCAGCGGCGCGCAACACGCGCCGCAGCCTTTGATCCTCTTTCCTGTCTTCCAAATTTGGGAGGTATGCTGTATGACCTCCCTACAACTTCTGGCCATGCTCCTGATGAGCGCGACGGATGGTCTCGTGAGGGATCTCCTCCCACACCTGGACTAAAGCATCCACCAACTCCTGGACAGTCTGTGGTGCAACGTGGCATGGCCTAAAATTTTCTGCAGCATGCACAGCGTGCCACAGCCTTTGTCACTCTTTCCCTTATTCAAGGTTGGGAAGTATGATGTTGGGCCGCAAGAATATATTTTCTCTGGTGGGCCCAAGGTACTCCAGTCCGACGCTGCTGGCAAGGTCCATGTATGTTGGCTCCTTAACAGCCTTAAATACCATGCCTCAGCAGCAGGGGCGTACATATAAATCATGGGGCCCCATAGCAAAAGTCTGAATGTTCCCCACCCCCCCAAAAAAAAAACCCAGAGGCATTTGTAAATGTAAAGTGCCAGCACAGTGAGGGAAGTTGAGTCGCACAGAGACAGGGGTTTTGGGGGTACTCGGCACCGATCACGTCGACTTCTATGGGAGATGTCACGAGTAGCACAGCTCGGTCCGTGACCTGGGCGATCACTGGAATGTGGGATATTTCCAGGGGATGATAGAATGTTCGTGTAGTTTGTCGTGACGCCACCTGTAGTACCTGGTCAGGGTGTCCAGCGCTGCTGTGCAGGTCCTCTGGAAGGGATGGTGTAGTGCAGGTAGGTGAAAAGTCTTCTACAGGTAACACGCTATCCTTCCAGGGCAGATAGATGTGAGATAGAGCAATGGTGCAAAGTGATGTAGCAGAGTGGACTATGCGACGTAGTAAGAAAGCAGGAAACACTTCAAGTTAAACGTTGCATAATAAAATTTTTAATAATAACATTACAAAAGTGCAAATGGCTTATATTATGTGACATGTTTTGTTACTGTTCATACCCTTGATATGTGTTATACATGTGTGTTAATAAATACATATTCAACAAAAGTGCAATTAGCATTAGTGCCGAAGTTCGTGGAGACTTCTTAGGACTACCCCCACCAGGGTAACTTCACAGTGTCCTTTACTTGTGCTTGTGGAGGACCCACTCCAAACCTCCAACTGTGGTCTTGGGTGGGCTGCAAGACTTTCCTTGAGCAGACCTCACTTTCGGCCACACCAAACGGGTTTTTAGTTTCTGAGGTAGTTGAAAATAGTGCACAGTAAAGTTTTTTGTAAAACCAAGATGGAGCACCGAAGTGCCAACTATTTACAGAAAAGTTTGTGAGCCAGTACAGTTCATGGCTTCAAAGTTCAACATTTTCATTACAGTGAAACACCATTACCCAACCTGGGTATATTAAGGCAACAATAAACTTGTTCTTCTGAACATTCACCCGTCTGGGTACATCAAACCATTACCCAACCTGGGTATATTAAGGCAACAATAAACTTCTTTTTATGAACATTCACCCGTCCGGGTACATCAATAATTTAACTATTTACATACAGAGACCCTGTCCGGGTTATTTAAACTTCTTTGGCTGGCCTCTTACAGGTACCACCTGGTACTGTTCTGGAGATTGCCAAACATCCGTGACAGGAGGGTCCACCCAGACCTGATGACGTCGTGTGGCCTGTACAGTGACGTCGTGACCCGCTCTCTGGGTCTGTGTGGCCACCTCTTTCATCTCCCTCCGGGTCTGGACCCCTATGTCCCGGACTGAACGAACCCCAGGGGGCCTAACAGGCGCCGGGTACGGGCCAGCTATCATTATCATGTCCATAGCCGGGGCTGCTGAGGAGACCACTGAGGGAGGCTGGGGAGATTTACGGCGTGGGGTGGGCACTTGTGCAGAGGCCTGGTTGGGGGAGGCTGAAGGCTCGTAGGGTCTGTCAGTTTCCTGACACTCTGGGGAGTAGGGGTCGCACCTGGTAACATTTAGGGCGTACCATCCATTGTAACCCCAGTGTCGGGTGTAAGTCACCAAGTCTCCTGGCAACAGGTCCCTCCCCGGGTGTCCTTCTGGGAGGTGAGCCTCCACGTCCCGCCGGGTTACAAAAACTTCTAAATAAAGTCCAGGCTCCTGGATGAAGCCCCAACCACCTTTTAACTTAAAGTTCCGTACTGAACCCTTACGCCGCGGCTCCCTCACCGTACTTTTATCCTTTCTCATACGTGCCTTCTCTGCCAGGTCCTTCTCCAGGTGACGTTGCCGAAGCTTTTGGGATTCTCGCTGCTCCCTTTGTCGCTCTGCTTCCCGCTCCCGACGTCTCCACTCTTCCTCCTGACGCCGGTTGTAATTCTCCTCCACCAGCTGTAAGGTTCTGTGTACATGTTCCTGAAACTCAGTTTGTTTGTCAGCCATTTTACTGTCTGTCTTGCTGCAGCTATCTTGCCCTCAGTCAAAATGGAGTTTCCAGCTTGCATGTTCCCGCCCTGATTCTCTCCTTTTGCTTCTTAAGCAGCCACAGCTGAGCAATCAGTGCTTCAGAATCTAGCCTGCAGTGAACCTGTGACCTGACTCCTAAAGCCTTGGACCTTGTACTCCAGCTATTCCTACTGAGGAACTCTGAAGCACTTGTGGACTCTGAACCCTGCTCTTTGAAAGACCCACGTTTGCATGGACTTACGGTAACAGAGAAGAAGATCCTGAACCTGTTGTGGAGAGTGATTGCTGAGCTTAGATTACTCTGGCCTGCTGTGTCTCCTGCTTCTGTGTCTGCAAACTGTGTGACTATTTTTGCCAACTTGTATGAAGTAATACAAGACTTTCTATATAAAACCTGTGTCTCATGTATTTTCATCGCACCCAAGCACAAGACGCTATATGAACTGTACTACATACATTACAAGATTCTGAAGCCAAAACGTTAGTGTCTGCTGGGTCTGGAAAGGCTGTGTCTGCTGTAACTGTGGATATCGGATGTCCGGTTGTACTTTCTGTGATGACAGTGGTTGTGACTTCTCACAACCATTCCAGGTGAGCAATTCCCTTAAGTGTTTTTTTTCTGCAGTGTTTCCACAGGTAAACACTATTGTTTTTTTTTTTCTTTTCTCTTTTTTGTCTGCTGTAACTGTGGATATCAGATGTCCGGGTGAACTTTCTGTGATGATAGTGGTTGTGACTTCTCACAACCATTCCAGGTGAGCAGTTCCCTTAATTTTTTTTTTCTCTCTGCAGTGTTACCACAGGTAAACACTATTGTTTTTTTTTTTCTCCTCTCCTCTTCTTCCAGTACTCCTGTCTTAAAAGATCTGGAAGATGGAGGCCCGCATAAAGGAACTTTGCGGAGTGACTGATAATATCCTTGCAGATTTGCAGATTATAAAGACCCGTTTTTCAAGCCTACAGGACCTCACTAATCACAATTTGCAAGTGTTTGGACAGACTGCCCAGGATTTGCGAGCCAGGATTGAGGCTCTAGAGGAGCGAGTCCAGGCTCCTGCCGTAGCCCGAGTTCTGGGATTCCCAAGTTGCCCCCTTTTCGTTTTGGCGGTGAATGTGAGAAATTCAGGGGATTTATTAATCAATGCAATCTTTTTTTTTCTGCACATGCTTCACAATTTCCCACTGAACGATCTAAAGTGCTTACTATAATTATGTTGCTTACCAACAAGGCTTTGATGTGGGCAAACCCTCTGATTGAGACTGAGGATGATTGTTTGAATCACCTTGATGCTTTTATTTCAGCCATGGGGCAGGTGTTTGATGACCCCAATCGAGGTGCAACAGCTGAAGCAGCCATGTTAGCTTTGCGCCAAGGTAAGCACTCGGTAGCTGAATATGCCTTGGATTTCAGGAGATGGGCCCTTGATACCACCTGGGACAGTTCCGCCAAAAAATCTATTTTTCGAAAGGGGTTATCTCCACTGATTAAGGATGAACTTGCTCGTGCCGACCCTCCCACTGCGTTAGGTGACTTTATTAACTACTGCATCCGTATTGATACTCGTCTGACTGAACGCAGGCAAGAGAGATGGTTCGAAAGCAATCGCACTAACCTTTTCCTACCTTCCTCTCCAGCTAAGGAACCTTTGAGTAGGATTACACGGGAACCTGAACCTGAACCCATGCAGGTAGACTCTTTACAACGACGGGTTAGTGATGCACGCAAGGAACATCGTTTTAAGGAGAATCTATGTTTCTATTGTGGTAAGTCAGGGCACTTCATTATAAACTGCTCCAGCCGTTCTCGTAAGACTACTGCAGCACTCATTCATTGTGAGTGTTGCGAGAGGGGATCTGTCAGGTCCAAGCCTCAGGCTCCAGAGAGATCTGCAGCAACAGATCTTGATTTCTCGGACTTAAACTCCGTTACCTCTGAGGACGTTGACTGTGTAAACGCTGCCATTTTTCAAGTTTCCTCAGCGGTGTCCCAGCTGAGTTGTAAGAAAAACAATTCTCATTGCTTTCTTTCCATCAAACTCTGGGTTGACTCAGCTTGGGTGTCTAGCTCTGCTATGATCGACTCAGGGGCAAGTGGAAATTTTATGGATGTCTCCTTTGCTCTGAAACAGGGGATACGTTCAGTGAAGAAGGCTACTCCAGTACAGATGGAAACTGTGGATGGCTCCCTGCTGACCTCTGGACCAGTGGATCAGGAAACAGAGCCTTTGAGGGTTCTTATGGGTAAAGATCATCAAGAGAAACTGTCCTTTATGCTTATCTCTTCTCCCCACTTTCCCATTATTCTAGGGCTACCATGGCTGCAGGCTCAGAATCCTACCATTAACTGGGAGACCAAGGAATTACACTTTCCAGAGAAACAGATGAGTCCAAAAGTTTCAGCTTGCTCTGTTCCTAAAGTAACCATGTCAGTCCCTGAACTACTAGCTGTATACCAGGACTATGTGGATTTATGTGACAAGAAGAACGCTGACCAGCTTCCTCCTCACCGTCCATATGATTGTCCAATTGAATTATTGCCTGGAGCAGAGATACCTTTTGGTAAGATCTACCCCCTGGCGGGGCCCGAGCTAAAGGCTTTAAAGGATTACATAGACGAAAATCTAGCCAAGGGCTTCATACGCCCCTCTTCATCTCCTGCAGGTGCACCCATCTTCTTTGTAAAGAAGAAAGATGGATCTCTGAGACCATGCGTAGACTATAGGGAACTCAATAAGGTTACTATTAGAAACCGTTATCCATTGCCTTTAATCCCTGAGTTATTGGAGAGAGTGCGACATGCCAAAATTTTCTCTAAACTAGATCTTCGTGGGGCCTATAACTTAGTCCGTATTAGACCTGGGGATGAATGGAAGACTGCATTCAGGTCACGCTATGGACACTTTGAATATCTAGTTATGCCTTTTGGTCTGAGTACCGCCCCAGCCACTTTCCAACACTTGGTGAATGACATCTTCAGGGATCTCCTAGATACATTCGTGGTAATTTATTTGGATGATATTCTAATTTTTTCTAACTCCACAGAGGAACATCATGGACATGTGAGAATGGTCTTGGAACGTCTAAGACAAAATCATCTTTACATCAAACTTGAAAAGTGTGAATTCCATAGGACCGAAATTCAATTTCTGGGGTATGTACTGTCTACACAAGGAATTAGTATGGATGGAAGCAAAACCCAAGCCATCAAAGATTGGCCAAGTCCTAGAAATGTGAAGGAGGTACAGCGCTTCATCGGGTTTGCCAACTTCTATAGACGTTTCATTAGAAATTTCTCTGAGGTAGTGTCACCTATCACCCAACTTACCCGGAAAGAGTCTAGGTTCTCCTGGACTCCCCAAGCCCAGGAAGCATTTTCCCGTCTAAAAGATAAATTTACCACCGCACCTATCTTAGTACATCCCAACCCCGAGCTTGCCTTCATAATAGAGGTGGATGCTTCAGACTGTGCCGTTGGAGCTATACTCTCTCAGAGAACAGGTGAGAAGAATGTCTTGCATCCCTGTGCCTTCTTTTCCCAGCAGTTGTCTTCGGCTGAGAGGAACTACGATGTGGGCAATAGAGAGTTGTTGGCCATTATTGCCGCCTTCAAAGAATGGAGACACCTTCTTCAGGGAGCTGCACAGCAAATAGTCGTCCTGACAGACCATCGTAACCTTGAGTTTATCAGGTCGGCTAAGTGCCTGACTCCTCGCCAGGCTCGCTGGAATCTTTTCTTAAACCAATTTAATTTTATCATTTCTTATAGACCAGGATCGCGCAATGGAAAGGCTGATGCACTCTCTAGGATTTACTCAGCAGAGACACGTCCAATTACTCCTCCTAAGACTATTCTTCCTGACTCTAGATTCCTAGGAGTAATTCATAATCAAGACCTACTTAAGGACATCAAGGAAGCATACCATGCGGATTCCTTTTTGGCACAACCCCCAAGGGACGTAAGTCTTGTCTTTAAGAATGGTGTGTGGATTCAGGGACAACGCCTGTATATTCCTGAAACAGTCAGATTGAGAGTATTGCAACTCATTCACGATTCCAAGATAGCTGGGCATAGAGGAATTCTAAAGACACAGGAATTTCTCTCTCGTTTCTTTTGGTAGCCCACTTGCAGGAAGGATGTTTTAAACTATGTCACTTCATGTGAAGTCTGTGCAAGATGCAAAACACCTCGCTCCTCACCAACTGGTCTGTTACAGCCTCTTCCCACCCCGTCCCGCCCGTGGGGATCCATTTCTATGGACTTCATTGTGGAGTTACCAACCTCTCAAGGGAAGAACACCATTCTAGTGGTGGTTGACCTTCTAACAAAGGCAGCTCATTTTATCCCTTGTGTCGGCTTACCCACTGCAAAACAGACATCAGATTTGATGATTAAAGATGTGTTTCGCTTACATGGAGTACCGGATGAGGTTATTTCGGATCGAGGGGTGCAATTCACTTCTAGGTTTTGGCAAAATTTCTGTGCAGCATTGGACATTAAAGTAAACCTTTCTTCTGCTTTTCATCCCAGACTAATGGACAGACCGAACGAACCAATCAAACCCTGGAGCAGTATCTCCGCTGCTTTATCTGCCACCTACAGGATGATTGGGTGGATCTACTTCCATTAGCTGAGTTCTCGTATAACAACTCTCAGAGTGCCTCCACTAAGAAGTCTCCTTTTTACTCTAATCTAGGTTATCATCCTAACATTCTACCACGATTTCCCATAGAAACGCCTTTACCAGCAGTGGCTGAAAGAATCACGTCTTTACAGAAGAATATGGATCTTCTAAAGGAGAATCTGGAATCGGCTCAGGAAAGGTACAAGAAAGCAGCAGATAAATTTCGTAAACCTGCACCAGCTTTCAAGGTAGGAGACTTGGTCTGGCTGTCAACCAGAAATCTTAAGTTAAGGATTCCATCGTCTAAGTTGGGACATAAGTACATTGGACCCTATAAAATCAGTAAAATTATAAGTGCCGTTGCTTGTCGTCTTCAACTGCCCAGAACTATGAGAATTCACCCTGTCTTTCATGTATCCCTACTAAAGGCTGCGACACCCAATACGTTTCCTGGACGTTCTTCTCCTTGCCCTGACCCAGTGCTAGTCGATGGTCAGGAAGAATTTGTGGTGGAAAGGATTTTAGATTCCAGGTTGTATAGAAATCAGTTACAATATCTGATTAAATGGCAGGGCTACCCAGTGGAGGACAACTCATGGGAACCAGTCAATAACGTTAATGCTCCTCGCTTGCTCCGTCAGTTTCATCAGAGGTACCCACACAAGCCTGGCCTGAGGTCATCCGGAGGTTGTCCCTAAGGGGGGAGTAATGTAAGGTTCTGTGTACATGTTCCTGAAACTCAGTTTGTTCGTCAGCCATTTTACTTTCTGTCTTGCTGCAGCTATCTTGCCCTCAGTCAAAATGGAGTTTCCAGCTTGCATGTTCCCGCCCTGATTCTCTCCTTTTGCTTCTTAAGCAGCCACAGCTGAGCAATCAGTGCTTCAGAATCTAGCCTGCAGTGAACCTGTGACCTGACTCCTAAAGCCTTGGACCTTGTACTCCAGCTATTCCTACTGAGGAACTCTGAAGCACTTGTGGACTCTGAACCCTGCTCTTTGAAAGACCCACGTTTGCATGGACTTACGGTAACAGAGAAGAAGATCCTGAACCTGTTGTGGAGAGTGATTGCTGAGCTTAGATTACTCTGGCCTGCTGTGTCTCCTGCTTCTGTGTCTGCAAACTGTGTGACTATTTTTGCCAACTTGTATGAAGTAATACAAGACTTTCTATATAAAACCTGTGTCTCATGTATTTTCATCGCACCCAAGCACAAGACGCTATATGAACTGTACTACATACATTACACCAGCATCTCCATGTCTCCACCATCAAACGCCAGCTTGCGATGTCCAGTTTGCGGCAGCTCTCCTGGCGCCCGCCAGTCCTGGCGGCGCTCACCTGTGGCGGAAGAAGCCGGCTCTGGAACAGATGACGGTCGGGGCTCCGGTACAGGCAGGTAGAGCTCTGGTGCCTGCGCTGCCTCCTCCATGAGGACGGGTGTCGCTTCTTCTGCCTCAGCGACGGGGGCAGACAGCGGGATCTGGGGTGCTGGTGCGGCGTTTTCTGCAGGAACGGGTGCCTCCACTGTGATACTGGCAACCGGTTCAGATTGCAAGGGCTGGGATGCCCGCACGGCCTCCTGTACTGGAACGGGTGCCTCCACTGAGATACTGGCAACCGGTTCAGATTGCAAGGGCTGGGATGCCCGCACGGCCTCCTCTACTGGAATGGGTGCCTCACCTTCCGGTACAGACACTTCAGGGGGTAAGAGGGATTGGCGCCGCTCCAATTGTAGTTTTAGGGCCCGCCAGCTCGCTTCCATCCTGGCGACCTCCTCCCGGTGCCGGGCCAGGTCTCTCAGGGTATCCTCCGCTTCTTCCAGCGTAGGAGGGTTTCCAGGCGGGTGCCAAACGGTGGCTCCGTGGCGATCGGGTCGCTTCCGTGGGGGGAGAGCTCTGACTCCTCCATCCCTTCCCACTTCTGCTCACGTCCATTCGCCATCTCTGCCAAGTCACATGTGTCATTAGCATCAGGAGAGGCGACATCTTTTGTAGGGAGGCGGGACCTTCGCGTTCGTTTCCGCCCACTGAGGAGGATGAGGAGGCGGAACTCCAGAGCTGTGGGGCACGATCTTACATTGCAGTAACATTTAGAGTGTGCGGACATCGTTTTCGCGCCACGGAGTGAGTGTACGCCCACGAGAGCACGCCCTTATTCTTCACCTGTGCCTCGTGGCGCAGATATGACGGAAAAATGGCAAATACAGTCTATGATGATTTTTGCAATTCTCAAGCAAAAAAACAGTTCAATTAAGGCACACAGGACTCGCTTATAGCGAGCTTCTGAATCCTGTTCGTGACGCCAAAGTTGAGTCGCACAGAGCCACAGGTTTTGGGGGTACTCGGCACCAAGCCCGTCGACTTCTATGGGGGATGTGACGGGTAGCACAGCTATGTCCGTGCCCTGGTCGCTCACTGGAATGTGGGATATTTCCAGGGGATGATAGAATGTTTGTGTAGTTTGTCGTGACGCCACCTGTAGTACCTGGTCAGGGTGTCCAGCGCTGCTGTGCAGGTCCTCTGGAAGGGATGGTGTAGTGCAGCTAGGTGATAAGTCTTCTACAGGTAAGACGGTGTCCTTCCAGGGCAGATAGATGTGAGATAGAGCAATGGTGCAGAGTGATGTAGCAGAGTGGAGTATGCGACGTAGTAAGAAAGCAGGAAAGGAAACAATTCTTACTACAAAGACATGCAGCATAAGGCTGCCTCAACCCCTCCCATCCAACTAGCTACACCCTGTTCTAACCAGCCTGAGCTAGACCATCCCATTGGGTCCGCCTACACTCAGCTGGCATAGTGTACTGTTGAATGCAGTGGTTGGAGTCAATGGGGTGTTTCCTCCTTACCTGAGAGTAAGTTGTCACACCGCTGGGTGCGATGCAACATCTCTGTGGAGACTGGACCCTCGGGTGCTTCTGTCTTTTCACAAATGCCGGCTTTACCCGGCAATTGAATCAGAGGCTATTTTACTATGTAGAAGTGAATAAACTATAAATATATGTATATATATATATGTCACAATGACATGTTATATATATATATATATATATATATGTATTCTAAGTGTGTATATTTTGTGTTTACAAGGAAAGAAAGTGTTTTTTTAGTTGCGATATTTTGTTCCCATAGACTTACATGGGACTTCCGGTATCGGAATCGGATATCGCCGATATTTAGTGATATCGGCGATACCATTCCGATCCGATATTTTTAGATATCGAGCAGTATCGCTCAACACTACTTAAGACTGATTTTTCTAAGGTTTTGTGGACTGATGAAATGAGAGTGACTCTTGATGGGCCAGATGGATGGGCCCGAGGCTGGATCAGTAAAGGGCAGAGAGCCCCACTCCGACTCAGACGCCAGCAAGGTGAAGGTGGGGTACTGATATGGGCTGGTATCATCAAAGATGAACTTGTGGGACCTTTTCGGGTTAAGGATGGAGTGAAGCTCAACTCCCAGACCTACTGCCAGTTTCTGGAAGACACCTTCTTCAAGCAGTGGTACAGGAAGAAGTCGGTATCGTTCACGAAAAATATGATTTTCATGCAGGACAATGCTCCATCACATGCATCCAAATACTCCACAGCGTGGCTGCCCAGTAAAGGTCCAAAAAAAGAAAAAATAGTGACATGGCCCCCTTGTTCACCTGATCTGAACCCCATAGAGAACCTGTGGTCCCTCATAAAATGTGAGTCTCTACAGGGAGGGAAAACAGTCCACCTCTCGGAGCAGTGTCTGGAGGCTGTGGTGGCTGCTGCACGCAATGTAATCGTAAACAGATCAAGCAACTGACAGAATCTATGGATGGAGGCTTTTGAGTGTCATCGTAAAGAAAGGTGGCTATATTGGTCACTGATTTTTTTTTGTATTTGAATGTCAGAAATGTTTATTTCTAAATTTTGTGTTGTTATATTGGTTTACCTGGTGAAAAGAAACAAGTGAGATGGGTATATATTTGGTTTTTATTAAGTTGACTAATAATTCTGCAGAGTAATAGTTACCTGCACAAACAGATATCCTCCTAAGATAGCCAAATCTAAAAAAAAAACACTCCAACTTCCAAAAATATTAAGCTTTGATATTTATGAGTAGTGTTGAGCGATACGATACTGCAAATATCGGCCGATATTAGCTCTATCGGCCTTTCGATACTTCGTTTCGATATTTTCGTCTTATCGAATACCGGAATCGGAAGTTCCCATAATTCTTTGCGAGGCAATGTGATTTTAGTCAGCCAATGAGGAATCCTAAGAAGTGTGGGCACATCCTGTACTGCTGCGGTCATGTTAACTAATGGCATGGCTGTGATTGGATGCTGAAATGATGTCAGAATGCACTATAAAAGGCGCCGCCGCCATTTTAGCATCACTGTGCTGTGAATTCAGTAAGGGACAGAACGCTGCTGTGCTGACTCTGAGGGACAGTTAGAGATTGCGATTTAGTGTACTGTGCTGTAGGCAGGCTAGCACCAACCGCTGTGTAAAGCTTCCTTTTGCCTGCAGTGTTGTTTTAACAGCTCTGCAAGGTGTGTGTGAGTGCAGGTGACGCTGCAGTTTGCTCTGCATGCAACGCTGTCTGTAGGCATCTGCACATGTCACTCACAGACTCTTTTTTTTTCCTTCAGTGTAATTCTTGCAGCTCCATGCAATTTAACTATTAGTGTGACGTGCTTCCATCCGTATCCAATACATTGGTTGCAAACACTATAGAAGTAGACAAAGGAGTAGCCTTTCACAGATTGTGAACAGTTGTGTTTCAGTGTTCACTTCAGTCTGTGTTTTTTATTTTTTGAGTGCACATCACGCTCCAGTTACTTGTTCAAGCACTGCTGCTTGTACTCTGCTGAGCGTGTCACAGTGGCTCATCCTTTTCATTTATCTCCAATTGGTTCTGCTCCATTCCATTTAAAATATAATCTATTAGTATGACGCGCTTCCATCCGTATCCAATACATTGGTTGCAAACACTATAGAAGTAGACAAAGGAGTAGCCTTTCACAGATTGTGAACAGTTGTGTTTCAGTGTTCACTTCAGTCTGTGTTTTTTATTTTTTGAGTGGACATCACGCTCCAGTTACTTGTTCAAGCACTGCTGCTTGTACTCTGCTGAGCGTGTCTCAGTGGCTCATCCTTTTCATTTATCTCCAATTGGTTCTGCTCCATTCCATTTAAAATATAATCTATTAGTGTGACGCGCTTCCATCCGTATCCAATACATTGGTTGCAAACACTATAGAAGTAGATAAAGGAATAGCCTTTCACAGATTGTGAACAGTTGTGTTTCAGTGTTCACTTCAGTCTGTGTTTTTTATTTTTTGAGTGCACATCACGCTCCAGTTACTTGTTCAAGCACTGCTGCTTGTACTCTGCTGAGCGTGTCTCAGTGGCTCATCCTTTTCATTTATCTCCAATTGGTTCTGCTCCATTCCATTTAAAATATAATCTATTAGTGTGATGCGCTTCCATCCGTATCCAATACATTGGTTGCAAACACTATAGAAGTAGACAAAGGAGTAGCCTTTCACAGATTGTGAACAGTTGTGTTTCAGTGTTCACTTCAGTCTCTGCGTAATAACCACACTTAGGCCTTATAACTTTTCTGACTTTCTTTCTCAATCTACCAAGATGAACAAGTCAGTGAGTAAGGCACGTGGTCGTGGCCGTGGAGTTTCAGCAGGGAGAGGACGTGGGGATTCTGTGGCTGCTGCCGCCCTCAGTGACACAGCATCCACCAGTTTTCCCCGTGAGCGTTCCTTTATGCGCACTTTGGTAGGAGCTCGGCGTGCCCCCCTGCTGCGGGAAGAACAAATTGAAGCCGTTGTTGGTTGGATGGCAGCCAATGCATCGACTTCAATTCCTTCCACCTCCTCTCAGGAACACAACACTGTTGAGCAACCATCTGTCTGTTCACCGCCTGTCAAATTGCCTAGGCAGTCAGAGAGTTCTGTACTGGAGCCAGCTGAGTCTCTGCTTCTGTTCTCAGAATCTGTTGGCTCGCAAACACGGGCACAGGCAAGCAGCATTCTGCAATTTGAAGAAGTGATGCGCAACAGCTGTGTCTCTCTCAATCTGAAGAGGCGGGTGAGCCAGTGCCGATGGACAGCACACCGCAGAACGCATCTTATGATGATGATGAGACTCAGGTGCCAGGTTTTGTGGAGCATGGTGCTGCCCAGACCATCCAACAGCAGCAGGTGTTGGAAGAGGGTAGTGGAGATGATGAAGTCCGAGACCCAACATGGCGTGAGCAACAGGAAGGTGGTGGGAGCAGCTCTGAGGAAGAGATTGTCCCAACGGTACAAAGAGGAGGGAGAGGTAGGCTGCAGACTCGCTTGCCTGTAGCCTCCAGTTTGGCACCTGTTGGGAGCAGTTCTCTTAAAAATGTCAAAATTGGCGCTCCCATGTCTTGCACTGCGTGGTCCTTTTTTGACAGACTTGTATCTGATATTTGCTATGTTCAATGCAAGCTGTGTAAGCAAAAAGTTAAAAGAGGTAAAAATATCAGGAACCTGAATACCACAAATATGTGGAAACATGTACGGACAAAGCACGTAGCTGAGTTACAAAGACACACTGGAGATGTAGGCCAACCTACAGCAGCACCTACATCTTTAGGTCATGTTTGAGCCTATACCTCCAGCTCTCACACACCTGGTTCAGCTTCCTCACAGGATCTCCATGGAAGAACCTCGGTCATTGTTGTCCATAGACAAACTGTTATTCCACCCACTGCAGCAAGTTCACAGTCATCGTCACACTCCCAGAACAAAAAACAGCCATCGGTAACACAGGCATGGGATAAAAGACGGCCATACTCGGCAAACCATCCAGAGCACAGGCTCTGAATGCTGGCCTTGCAAAACTCCTGTCCCTTGAAATGCTGTCATTCAGGCTGGTGGAGACTGACAGTTTCAGGAACTTTATGGCATTGGCAGTCCCACAATATAATGTGCCAAGCCATTTTATTTCAGCAGGCAAGCTGTCCCTGCTCTGCAAAAACATGTCGAGGGAAACATTAAACATGCGCTACTAAACGCCGTCAGTAGCAGGGTCCACCTGACCACCGATGCGTGGACCAGTACCCATGGCCAGGGACGATACCTTTCCCTCACTGCCCATTGGGTCAATGTTGTGGAGCCGGGTACAGATCTTGCCAGTGGCGCTGTACGTGTTCTGCCAACTCCAAGGATTGCAGGAATCCAGTCTGTGCACATTGATTCCTCCTCCTACTCCAGTTCCTCAGAATCATCGCTGCACGAGCCGTCACGGTCTACCTCCACATGGACCCGTGAACGCTTACCTGTTGCGACCGATATGAGCACAGCCGTGGCCAAACGTCAACAGGCCGTCCTGAAATTAATTCCCATGGGGAATCGAAGCCACACAGCGCAGGAGCTCTGGGATGCCATCAAGCAGGAGAGCGACGTGTGGTTTTTGTCAGCTAATCTCCAGCCAGGCTTGGTAGTGTGTGACAATGGCCGAAATCTGGTGGCAGCTCTGGGCCTTGGCAACCTCACTCACATACCATGTCTGGCACATGTGCTCAACTTGGTCGTGCAGAGTTTTTTGAGGGACTATCCGGATCTTGATGCACTGCTGCACAAGGTGCGCTCACTTGCGACGTTCCAGCATGGCCAGATCGCGCATTGCAGCTCTGCAAGTCAGATTTCGCCTTCCTGAACATCGCATCATATGTGACGTACCCACCAGGTGGAATTCCACGTTACATATGTTGGAGCGGTTGTGTGAGCAGCAGCCAGCAGTAATGGAGTATCAGCTGCAACAGGCGCAATCAACTCGCAATTTGCGCCGTTCACACTTCACCACTACTGAGTGGGCCTCTATGAAGGACATCTGCGACGTTTTGCGTGCGTTTGATGTCTCAACGCGGATGGCGAGTGCAGATGATGCACTAGTCAGCATGACTGTCCCCCTTATCTGCCTGCTTCAGAAATCACTGAAAGCACTAAAGGAAGAGGTTTTGGAAGAGGTGGAGGATGAGGAGTCACAAATTCAATTACCTTCAGGACAGTCAGCGCAACGTGTTTCCTCACAAAGGGCTGGGCAGGGCTCACTTTGTGAGGAGGATGAGGAGGAGGAGGAGTCAATGGAGGAGGAAGAAATCCCTACAGAGGGAGGTACACAACGCTGTAGTCAGTATGTAGAGCGAGGGTGGGGTGATGCAGAGGAGGCAGAGATGACGCCTCTTCCAGAGGACAGCCTTTGTTGGCCAGTTGGGAGTCTGCAGCACATGGTTGATTTCATGCTTCAGTGCCTGAGAAACGACCGCCGCATCGCCCACATTCTCAGCACGTCAGATTATTGGGTGTATACCCTCCTAGACCCTCGCTACCGGGACAACTTACAAACCCTCATCACACCGGTGAACCGGGACCGTAAAATGCAGGAGTACCAAGACACACTGGTGCAATCCATACTGTTGTACATTCCAGCCGAGAGAGCTGCTGCTGCTGCTACTGCTTTACAAAGCAGCTCTGTGCGTCGAGGCAGTGTAGACACCTCTACAACAAGAGGGAGCAGAAGCAGCGGCTTTGCACAGGGCAAGAACTGTATGTTACAAATGTGGCAAAGTTTTGTGACAGCGCCAGCAAGGTCTACACCATCCGAGACGGCTCCAGTCACCAGGAAGAAACGTTTCCGTAAGATGGTGACAGACTACTTGGCTTTCCCTCTAAGTGTACTCCCAGATGCCTCTTCCCCTTTCAAATTTTGGGTCTCTAAGTTGGATACATGGCCAGAGCTTAGCCAGTATGCATTGGAGGTGCTGGCTTGCCCTGCTGCCAGTGTATTATCTGAGCGTGTCTTTAGTGCTGCAGGTGGTGTAGTAACAGACCGTCGCATGCGACTATCCTCAGAGAATGTAGACCGGCTTACTTTTCTGAAAATGAACAAGGCATGGATCTCACCTGAATTTGCCTGTCCGTTTTCAGATTAAATAACTGTTTGGCAACGTTTTCCATGTCTCCTGTTATGTTCATCTTTCTACCACCTGAACTCTACTCCCTGGGCTACAACACCGCCATTTGTTGCTCGTAAGTAATTGGCAGGGGTACTGACTCCTGGCCAGCCTGGTTACAGCACGACAGCTGTTTCCTGGCAGTGTGAACGTCAATTATCCTCCAATAAGTTGTGCTGTCGTGTTGCATTCGGGTTAGCCGACTCTATGGTGCCTGCAGTTTAGGTGATTCCTATGTGTGCTGTGGGATATGTAAATAAAGGCGGTTTCCATTGTGACAATAGGATAAGCACCCACTGTAGGACTGTGTGATTCGGTAACTGCGGACGGCTTGCGTCCTGTCAACTTACATTTTCATGGGTGCGTTCTTCTACCCGTCCGGGGTCCAGTACCGTCAAGTGGTTCTCCCCAGTGCTTTTGGCCTAGGTGCCTCCATCTCCGTATCCGAGTTCCAGCAACGTCTGCTGGTCCTTGGTAGTGCTTTGGAGCACAGGTACCTCCTGCTTAGTAACCGTGTCACAGTAACGTCAGCTGGTACTCAGTTGTGACATTGCCTCTTTTCCTTCTGCTACCCGTCCGGGGTCCAGTACCGTCAAGTGGTTCTCCCCAGTGCTTTTGGCCTAGGTGCCTCCATCTCCGTATCCGAGTTCCAGCAACGTCTGCTGGTCCTTGGTAGTGCTTTGGAGCACAGGTACCTCCTGCTTAGTAACCATGTCACAGTAACGTCAGCTGGTACTCGGTTGTGACATTGCCTCTTTTCCTTCTGCTATCCGTCCGGGGTCCAGTACCGTCAAGTGGTTCTCCCCCGTGCTTTTGGCCTAGGTGCCTCCATCTCCGTATCCGAGTTCCAGCAACGTCTGCTGGTCCTTGGTAGTGCTTTGGAGCACAGGTACCTCCTGTTAAGTAACCGTGTCACAGTAACGTCAGCTGGTACTCGGTTGTGACATTGCCTCTTTTCCTTCTGCTACCCGTCCGGGTCCAGTACCGTCAAGTGGTTCTCCCCAGTGCTTTTGGCCTAGGTGCCTCCATCTCCGTATCCGAGTTCCAGCAACGTCTGCTGGTCCTTGGTAGTGCTTTGGAGCACAGGTACCTCCTGCTTAGTAACCGTGTCACAGTAACGTCAGCTGGTACTCGGTTGTGACATTGCCTCTTTTCCTTCTGCTACCCGTCCGGGTTCCAGCACAGTCAGCTGGTCCTCGTTACTTCCATTGTCTCTTGCTCCATCTGATACCCGTCAGGGTTCCAGTAACGTCAGCTGTTTCTCGGAAATTAGACGACCTTAAAGACCACCCAGAAGAAGATGACGACAACAAGGACGACGAGCATGAAGCCAACCAGCCTGAACACCATCACAAAGAAAAAATAAAAGATTACCCAGAAGAAGATCACCAGCAGGACAAAGAAGGTTAAGACAAACTACAAGATACAGAACAAGAGACAGAAGAACAATAAGCAAAAGATCAAAAAGCAGAAGAACATGAAGTATAAGACCAAAATGAAGAGCAAAATATATGCTCTAAATTCTAAGCAGAAGAAGACTAAGCAGTGTATGGGGGTGAGTCCGTTCCTCCTCGTGGTGCCCCTGGAAAATGCCTGCTGCTGCAGGCTAAACTGAACACGGACAAATACTGTTGTAATTTAAATCTTTTGTGACAGCAAGAACGGAAGGATGAACAATTCATACTTTTACAGATTACAAGTACAGGAATCTTTGTCACAAATAAGAATATGATGAAGAAGATGAAGAGGAAGAAGATGAAGAATTTGAATATGAAGAAGATTAATTAGTTTAATAATAACAATATGAGTAATGTAAACAAAAACATGAATAGCAAGAAGTTTAAGAAGAAGATTAAGAAGGTGAAGATGAAGAATAATTTGATGAGAAAGATGATGCTGCTGCTGAAGATTATGAAGGAGAAAGTGTGGCACTGGCAAAAGTTAAAAAGGTGAAGAGCATGGAAGTTGTGAAACATACATATTTGCCAAAATAGAAAAAAGGTTAACAACATTGTCAATTTGTTAGTCAATCCAAACGTATTTCCCCAAAAAAATATATTAATACTATTCCAATGCATTGGGTTAAACATGTATGCCTTTATTGTCTCCTCAACCTCCCCCAATACATTCTACATTAGTCTTTGTTGTTTTCCTTCATGTACAATTAACCAACAAGGCAAGAATGGTTTTTTTTTAATGTCGATATTTGGTTCCCATAGACTTACATTGGACTTCCGGTATCGGAATCGGATATCGACGATATTTAGTGATATCGGCGATACCATTTCGATATGATATTTTTAGATATCGAGCAGTATCGCTCAACACTATTTATGAGTCTTTTGGGTTGATTGAGAACATAGTTGTTGTTCAATAATAAAAAGAATCCTCTCAAATACAACTTGTCTAATAATTCTGCACACAGTGTAGTTGATCTAATATTTCACCGGTCTTATGTCCTTTATTTTATTACATTATGCTCCAGTCATTCTTTGTGACTGCAGACTTGTGAATCCTCACAGCTCGCACACTGTAAGCTGTGAGGATTCTTGAGTGGCGACTAGATGTGTGTGGCCTCACTCAATGCAGGTGTATTGAGCGACATCGGACACGGTTGGAATGTGGCCTGAAGTATGCAAATCACACACTTGTTTCATGACCACCCGCACCAGAGAATACTCACAGCACACCATGTGTGAACGCTGAAGATCCACAAGTCTGCAGCCACATAGAGGGCCTCTAGACTTCTACTCTAATGCAGGACAACCCCTTTAATCTAAAATGTTCATAGCATCCAATCAGATTCCAAGGAGATCCGTTTGGTCATTCTGCACTACTTTTCATTATATGAACACTAAGTGCTAATAACATCAGACCACTTTGTTCATTTTGGTATATGCACCTTTGCATTGTGCAGGGATTCATTTTGTTATTACCACCTGTGGTCTATACATTCACAACTCACATATTTGGCAATCAAGAATCCTTTTGGCTCCTTGAAGACCTAGTTAAAAAAAATGTTTAGCTGTAAAACCTGCCTAGTCCTCCTCCAAACAGAGGAGTCATTGTGTGCTTCTACCGCTGCACCTGTTACTATAGAAATGGCCAAGGTGGGGACACATTTCTCAGGAGTATCAGAAAGTTGGATGAATCCCACTCTTTGTTTCGCTCAGATCCGTGGTCTGTTGCTCCTGCGTTCCTGTCACACCTGGGAGACAGGTTAGCTCTGATTCCTGTGCTACATTCACATATTGGCAGCGTAGCTACAGATCAAAATGCCAGGCTGCAAGTAGTAGCAGACAGATCTAAGGAAAGTTTTCCACTACAACTTCAGGCTTATTTTATTTAGGACTCAAAATGCAAAAAGGGGAATTTACCATGCGGATAATTTTTTTTTGTGCTATTTGATTTTTAACCCTTGTTTTTATTTTATTTTTGAAGATAGTTTTGCAATAAATCTATATTTAGGCAAATAGTGATAGTTATAGAGCATAAAAAATGACCCTAATGATAGATTCCTCACTTTCTAGATTGTTTTTACGCCATTGTTGACGTGGAGGGTTTTTGCGCAAAAATTTTACAAATAATATTTTCAATGGAAATGTACTATAAATGCAAAGAAAGACCAAAAAATACTCAAAAAACACCAAAAAATAAACACATCGAGAAATTCCCCTAGAAAGAGGTTGTCGTTTCATATGATATTCATGACCTACCCACAATCATCAATTTCAAGGGAATCTTTAAGAAGGTTTCACCAAACAAACTGTTATTATATGCACATGTAGCTCTTTCACAGACAAGCCCATCAATACCATCGCATGGCTGGTACATTCCTCCATTACTGAGAAATTAGGGTTTGAATTGATAAGCAAATGCACCTGAAGAGCTATTTGTAGATCTGAAGCCTCTGTCACTACAGCTGTTTTCCCTGCCCAGCGCCTCCTCCTGCGTGTCTGACAGTCTGTATGTATATGTATATGTGTCTGACAGCCTGCTATATGACTTCAGCCAAAGGAGTGGAGCAAGCTGCTCCAGTTGTCTTGTGTTTGAAGGTTGCCTTTTCCAGACGGCATGTTTCTGCTCTTTCCAAAGATGCTCAATAGGATTTAGGTCAGGGCTCATAGAAGGCCACTTCAGAATACTCCAATGTTTTCCTCTTAGCCATTCTTGGGTATTATTAGCTGTGTGTTTTGGGTCATTATCCTGTTGCAAGACCCATGACCTGCGACTGAGACCAAGCTTTCTGACACTGGGCAGCACATTTCTCTCTAGAATCCCTTGATAGTCTTGAGATTTCATTGTACCCTGCACAGATTCTAGACACCCTGTGCCAGATACAGCAAAGCAGCCCAGAACATAACAGAGCCTCCTCCATGTTTCACAGTAGGGACAGTGTTCTTTTCTAGATATGCTTAATTTTTCCATCTGTGAACATAGAGCTGATGTGTCTTGCCAACAAGTTCCATTTTTGACTCATCTGTCCATAGGACATTCTCTCAGAAGCTTTGTGGCTTGTCAACATGTAGTTTGGCAAATTCCAGTCTTGCTTTTTTTATGATTTTTTTTCAACAATGGTGTCCTCCTTGGTCATCTATCATGAAGTTCCACTTTGGCTCATACAACGACAGATGGTGCGATCTGAAACTGATGTTCCTTGAGCTTGAAGTTCACCTTTAATCTGCTTAGAATTTTTTCTGGGCTCCTCAATTTTACCCCTGCGTCCACATCCAGGGAGGTTGGCTACTGTCCCATGGAGGTTACATTTCTGAATAATATGTGCAACTATAGTCACAGGAACATCACGCTTCTTGGAGATGGATGGTCTTATAACTTTTACCTTTTTCATGTTTGTCTATAATTTTTTTTCTAATCTCCTGAGACTACTCTTTCCTTCGCTTCCTCTGGGCCATGTTGAGTGGACACACCATGTCACCAAGCAGCACAGTGAGTATCTGTAGCCCACTATACAGGCCCACTCACTGATTCCAAGATTGTAGACACCTGTGATGCTAATTAGTGGACACACCTTGATTTAACATGTCCCTTTCGTCACATTATTTTCAGGGGTACCATCATTTCTGTTCAGGCCTATTTCATGAGTTTTTATTTTTTTAAATTCTGTGAAAGCATGGTTGAAAAGCAATGTCTGACTTTCATTTCTTCATTTTCATAGATTTTTTTTATTTATTATTACTTTTGTCAGATTCAAGTTATTACTGTGATCATTGTGGGTTTTTCTGTCATTAAACGAGGGGTACCAACAATTTTGACGACGTGTGTAAATGCTCATTTCTCAATATCGGAAGAACGGATCGGCCATGTAATGGTATTTGTGGTCTGGTCTTTGAAAGGGGTACATGCGCATATAAATAATTTGGAGTGTGAAATTCTGCTGACAGATTCCCTTTAAGGTCAGAAGTGGCAGGTACAGTTGAAACTTATTACGAGCCCTTGGTAATAGATTCCCAATAGGTCTCTTTTTGTTTTCTATTTTTACTTTGCACCTTTCAAGAACTATAAATTTTTTATTTTTCAATTAAAAGAGTTGTATCTGCACTTGTTATTTGTAGGACGAGCTGTAGTTTTTATCAGTACTATTTGGGGGTCCATACAACGTTTTGATAATTTTTTATTCTCTTTTTGGCATGTGAAGTGAGAAAAATCCCAAAAGCCTCCAAATTTTCATTCTCCAAAAGGGTATTAGGACATATTAGAACCCTCAACTTACTAAACAATTTCTCCTGAACACAGTGATATATGACTCCAGAGGATAAATACCCAGCTGTCTAGAGCATTCGGTGTTGGGTGGGCTGGAGTTACAAGCTCTGGAGCTGTGTTTTCATGTTAAAAAAAGCTGAACCTTGTGTTGTTTGTTCATGAAGTGGACAGATTCCCATAGCAACAAGTACTGTGCCATACGTTATGGTTTTGTTTTCTTGTGAGTCCGGGAAGGCTGTGTTTGTTTTGCTAGCATTACACTGGGTTATGCAATGCTCTTAATAAACCAGTGGAAGATTTAAAGAGACAGTGTTCCTGTGTCTACCCCATGTGCAACCGAGTGAGCCGATCTACCACAGTTGGTGCTAGACGTGCAAGCAAAATCCTCAGGAAGCAAGTGTGATGACTGTTGACAAACTGCATGTCCTGGGTGAAGGCGGCTGTGAGGGTGTGAGGATGGAACAGTGGTCAGACAAAATGGAAGAGCTAATCAAGCATCTGGTCTAAAGCCAGCAGCAGCAATAGCAACATCTGCAGCAGCAACAGCTGACACAACAGGAAACAAATAAGCTGCTGATGCAACAGTACGAATAACAGTATCTGCAGATTGAGTTACTCACCGAGGCGATTTGTGGCATGACGGCAAATTCCCAATGTCAGATGATGATTTCTGTGTACGGAAAGCTGTGAAGAGAGCTTTGAAGAAAATGACCCCAGGTGATGACAAAATGACCTTTTTTTGCCATTTTGAAAGGGTCTCCGATAGGGAGAAAGTCCCACCAGAGCAGTGGGCAGAAGTCCTATCACCAAACTTAATGAGGGAGCCACAAAAGGCCTACTATTATTTGGCCTTAGAGGACACCAAAGAATATGCAAAATTGAAAACAGAAATTTTGGTGCTCTTGGGGGTGACAATGTCTGTTAGAGCACAATGGGTCCACCCCTGTGCATATCACCGTGACAAACCTTCTCGCTCCCAAATATTTTATCTGCTGCACCTCATCGAAAAGTGGTTACAGTCAGAGTCCTCTACACCTACGCAGATGGTGGAGCGAGTTGTTCATGCACTCCCTTCCCAGCCCGATGCAGACTTGGGTTGCCCATGGAGATCCCCGAAACACCGATGACTTGGTTGGACTGGTCGAAAGGTATCAGTAGGACGACGAGTCCTTGAAACGGCAACCCACTCCATACTGGGGAGCGGAGGTCACCCACCTTAGGGACCTAACTCTAAAAAAAGCATTCAATAAGGTAACTGTTATAAGCGGCATAATATAGGAGTCGGGGGCTGACACCAGGTTTCCCTATTTCATGTTGAGTGGGGACTTATTGTACCGGGTTACTAAGGTGAGGAAGGAGATAGTGGAGCAATTGTTGGTACCAGGAGCCTATAGACAAAGGGTGCTGGACAGGGCCTATTTACATTTTTTGGGTGGCCATCTGGGAGTGGACAAAACTCAAGAATGGGTCATGTGGAGGTCAGATGTCACAGAGAAATCCTAAGTTATTGCAAGTTCTGTCCCACCTGTCATTTAACTGCTACCACATCTCCCTTCCAAGATCCTCTTGTGCTGCTACCCATCAAGGCAGGGAAGCAGAGGGATCCTGTTGAAACTCCATGTTGGCTGGATAGGCCAGAAGGGGACACTGAGGATGTCACAGTGGCAGAGACACAGTCACAAGCCCAGAAACAACAGTGGGACAACTGCTTCAGTGTAACCAGGATCTGTTTTCTGAGTTGCCAGGATGAACTCATAGAGAACCTAGTGTCAGCCAGATACATGACCGCCTTGGACCTAATGAAAGGGTACTGGAAAATCCTCCTCTCTCAAAGTGCAAAGGAGATGATGGCCTCTTCTACACCTGATGGTTGTTTCCAGTATACCAGAAGGCCGTTCGGGCTGCATGGAGTCCAAGCTACCTGCCAGAGGGCCATAGACCAGATCTTAGCCCCTCACAAAAAAGTACGCCGCAGCTTAACTTAACAATATTGTGATATTCAGGCCGGATTGGGGAAGTCAACTGCAGCAGATCCAGGCCATGCTGCATGCGCTGAGAAAGGGGGGATTTACCATAAACCCAAAGAAGTGTGCCTTGGGGAAAAAGAAGGAAAATACTTAGCTTGAGGTGAAGTAAACCCACAAGTAAATAAGGTGGAGGCAATCCAAAATTGGCTGAAACTTGTCTTCAAGAAACAGGTTCGGGCATTTCTGGGAATGGTAGGATACTGTCAGCGGTGTATCCCGAATTTTGCCATGATACCCATACTCCTGACTGACCTTCTTAAGTACACAAAAATGTTGGTGTCCAAATGGTCTCTTGAAGCAGAGATGGCATTCCAAGAGTTGAAACTCGGGGATACAGGACTTCAACTTTTATGTGGAACAGAGGCCTGTGGAGCTGCATGGTAACACAGATGCCTTGTCTAGACTTCCCTGTTTGGTGACTGAAGGTGCCAAAACCACCTGCTTTGGGAAGTAGGTGGGCTATGTGACAAAGTCACTGGCAAAGTAGTGGAAGGGAGATATGTAACACTGAGGTTGTTAGCTCCAGTAACATAAATCTATGAAAATGTGCCAGCATACTAAGTGCTGAGAGGGGTTTATCAGCCATGTTTGGTGCTAGGTTGATTGAACAGTTGTAGAGTAGAAGTCCAAAAGATGAATACCCAGCGTTCTGGAGTATTGAGTGTTGGGTGGGCCTGGAAGTGCAAGCTCTGGAGCTGAGTTTTCATGTTAAAGGGAATCTGTCACCCTACATTGGCGGGATATTTAAATGATGGCAGTCAGGTCAGATGGGCGGTGTTTTGGGTACTTGCCTTAACATGTTGTTCGTCGCTGTCTCCATTATTTCTGGGAATTGTAGTCGTTGCCCTCCATATAACGCGCCTGCGCATTGCAATCTGCGGGCAAAGCATACTGCGCGTGCGCAATTCAAGATTGCAATGCGCAGGCGCGTTATATGGAGGGCAACGACTGCAATTCCCAGAAATAATGGAGACAGCGGCAAACAACATGTTAAGGCAAGTACCCAAAACACCGCCCATCTGACCTGACTGCCATCATTTAAATATCCCGCCAATTTAGGGTGACAGATTCCCTTTAAGGAAACCTGAACCTTGTGTTGGTCCTGAAGCAGACAGATTCCCGTAACTGTGCCATACATTATGTTTTTGTTTTCCTGTTAGGCAAGGAAGGCTGTGTTTGTTTTGCTAGTGTTGCACTGGATTATGCAGTACTCTTAATAAACTAGTGGAAGATTTAAAGAGACAGTGTTCTTGTGCCTTCCCCCGTGTGCAACCGAGTGAGCTGATCCTCCATCTAAATCTCAGAATTACGTAATTCAGATGAAACCCCTGAGGGATCCATTCAATATAATGAGGCAGCAGAGATATTCTGATCCCCATCTGGCTTCTGTTCAGCTGTGTAATTTTTTTAAAAGGTGCGCAAAACTGTGAATGACCGCAGTTTTTTGCATGCGTAAAAGACGGACACCGCTGGATCATAGGCCAGATGGCATCCACAGTGCCTCCATCTGCCTCATTATAGGGAATCTTCTGCCAGGGGTTCCAACTGAATCACGTGTTTCAGAAATTTACATAGAAACTCCAGTGTAAGCGCTCAGCGCAGAGTGCAGGATAGATCTGCGCCAAGCCTTACTGCGATCTTTGGGAGGCAGAATGAAAAAATCAACAGTAGTAGTGTTGAGCGATACTGCTCGATATCTAAAAATATCGTATCGAAATGGTATCGCCGATATCACTAAATATCGTCGATATCCGATTCCGATACCGGAAGTCCAATGTAAGTCTATGGGAACCAAATATCGACATTAAAAAAAACCCATTCTTGCCTTGTTGGTTAATTGTACATGAAGGAAAACAACAAAGACTAATGTAGAATGTATTGGGGGAGGTTGAGGAGACAATAAAGGCATACATGTTTAACCCAATGCATTGAAATAGCATTAATATATTTTTTTGGGGAAATACGTTTGGATTGACTAACAAATTGACAATGTTGTTAACCTTTTTTCTATTTTGGCAAATATGTATGTTTCACAACTTCCATGCTCTTCACCTTTTTAACTTTTGCCAGTGCCACACTTTCTCCTTCATAATCTTCAGCAGCAGCATCATCTTTCTCATCAAATTATTCTTCATCTTCACCTTCTTAATCTTCTTCTTAAACTTCTTGCTATTCATGTTTTTGTTTACATTACTCATATTGTTATTATTAAACTAATTAATCTTCTTCATATTCAAATTCTTCATCTTCTTCCTCTTCATCTTCTTCATCATATTCTTATTTGTGACAGAGATTCCTGTACTTGTAATCTGTAAAAGTATGAATTGTTCATCCTTCCGTTCTTGCTGTCACAAAAGATTTAAATTACAACAGTATTTGTCCGTGTTCAGTTTAGCCTGCAGCAGCAGCAGGCATTTTCCAGGGGCACCACGAGGAGGAACGGACTCACCCCCATACACTGCTTAGTCTTCTTCTGCTTAGAATTTAGAGCATATATTTTGCTCTTCATTTTGGTCTTATACTTCATGTTCTTCTGCTTTTTGATCTTTTGCTTATTGTTCTTCTGTCTCTTGTTCTGTATCTTGTAGTTTGTCTTAACCTTCTTTGTCCTGCTGGTGATCTTCTTCTGGGTAATCTTTTATTTTTTCTTTGTGATGGTGTTCAGGCTGGTTGGCTTCATGCTCGTCGTCCTTGTTGTCGTCATCTTCTTCTGGGTGGTCTTTAAGGTCGTCTAATTTCCGAGAAACAGCTGACGTTACTGGAACCCTGACGGGTATCAGATGGAGCAAGAGACAATGGAAGTAACGAGGACCAGCTGACTGTGCTGGAACCCGGACGGGTAGCAGAAGGAAAAGAGGCAATGTCACAACCGAGTACCAGCTGACGTTACTGTGACACGGTTACTAAGCAGGAGGTACCTGTGCTCCAAAGCACTACCAAGGACCAGCAGACGTTGCTGGAACTCGGATACGGAGATGGAGGCACCTAGGCCAAAAGCACTGGGGAGAACCACTTGACGGTACTGGACCCCGGACGGGTAGCAGAAGGAAAAGAGGCAATGTCACAACTGAGTACCAGCTGAAGTTACTGTGACACGGTTACTAAGCAGGAGGTACCTCTGCTCCAAAGCACTACCAAGGACCAGCAGACGTTGCTGGAACTCGGATACGGAGATGGAGGCACCTAGGCCAAAAGCACTGGGGAGAACCACTTGACGGTACTGGACCCCGGACGGGTAGAAGAACGCACCCATGAAAATGTAAGTTGACAGGACGCAAGCCGTCCGCAGTTACCAAATCACACAGTCCTACAGTGGGTGCTTATCCTATTGTCACAATGGAAACTGCCTTTATTTACATATCCCACAGCACACATAGGAATCACCTAAACTGCAGGCACCATAGAGTCGGCTAACCCGAATGCAACACGACAGCACAACTTATTGGAGGATAATTGACGTTCACACTGCCAGGAAACAGCTGTCGTGCTGTAACCAGGCTGGCCAGGAGTCAGTACCCCTGCCAATTACTTACGAGCAACAAATGGCGGTGTTGTAGCCCAGGGAGTAGAGTTCAGGTGGTAGAAAGATGAACATAACAGGAGACATGGAAAACGTTGCCAAACAGTTATTTAATCTGAAAACGGACAGGCAAATTCAGGTGAGATCCATGCCTTGTTCATTTTCAGAAAAGTAAGCCGGTCTACATTCTCTGAGGATAGTCGCATGCGACGGTCTGTTACTACACCACCTGCAGCACTAAAGACACGCTCAGATAATACACTGGCAGCAGGGCAAGCCAGCACCTCCAATGCATACTGGCTAAGCTCTGGCCATGTATCCAACTTAGAGACCCAAAATTTGAAAGGGGAAGAGGCATCTGGGAGTACACTTAGAGGGAAAGCCAAGTAGTCTGTCACCATCTTACGGAAACGTTTCTTCCTGGTGACTGGAGCCGTCTCGGATGGTGTAGACCTTGCTGGCGCTGTCACAAAACTTTGCCACATTTGTAACATACAGTTCTTGCCCTGTGCAAAGCCGCTGCTTCTGCTCCCTCTTGTTGTAGAGGTGTCTACACTGCCTCGACGCACAGAGCTGCTTTGTAAAGCAGTAGCAGCAGCAGCAGCTCTCTCGGCTGGAATGTACAACAGTATGGATTGCACCAGTGTGTCTTGGTACTCCTGCATTTTACGGTCCCGGTTCACCGGTGTGATGAGGGTTTGTAAGTTGTCCCGGTAGCGAGGGTCTAGGAGGGTGTACACCCAATAATCTGACGTGCTGAGAATGTGGGCAATGCGGCGGTCGTTTCTCAGGCACTGAAGCATGAAATCAACCATGTGCTGCAGACTCCCAACTGGCCAACAAAGGCTGTCCTCTGGAAGAGGCGTCATCTCTGCCTCCTCTGCATCACCCCACCCTCGCTCTACATACTGACTACAGCGATGTGTACCTCCCTCTGTAGGGATTTCTTCCTCCTCCATTGACTCCTCCTCCTCCTCATCCTCCTCACAAAGTGAGCCCTGCCCAGCCCTTTGTGAGGAAACACGTTGCGCTGACTGTCCTGAAGGTAATTGAATTTGTGACTCCTCATCCTCCACCTCTTCCAAAACCTCTTCCTTTAGTGCTTTCAGTGATTTCTGAAGCAGGCAGATAAGGGGGACAGTCATGCTGACTAGTGCATCATCTGCACTCGCCATCCGCGTTGAGACATCAAACGCACGCAAAACGTCGCAGATGTCCTTCATAGAGGCCCACTCAGTAGTGGTGAAGTGTGAACGGCGCAAATTGCGAGTTGATTGCGCCTGTTGCAGCTGATACTCCATTACTGCTGGCTGCTGCTCACACAACCGCTCCAACATATGTAACGTGGAATTCCACCTGGTGGGTACGTCACATATGATGCGAGTTCAGGAAGGCGAAATCTGACTTGCAGAGCTGCAATGCGCAATCTGGCCATGCTGGAACGTCGCAAGTGAGCGCACTCTAGGCGGACCTTGTGCAGCAGTGCATCAAGATCCGGATAGTCCCTCAAAAAACTCTGCACGACCAAGTTGAGCACATGTGCCAGACATGGTATGTGAGTGAGGTTGCCAAGGCCCAGAGCTGCCACCAGATTTCGGCCATTGTCACACACTACCAAGCCTGGCTGGAGATTAGCTGACAAAAACCACACGTCGCTCTCCTGCTTGATGGCATCCCAGAGCTCCTGCGCTGTGTGGCTTCGATTCCCCATGGGAATTAATTTCAGGATGGCCTGTTGACGTTTGGCCACGGCTGTGCTCATATCGGTCGCAACAGGTAAGCGTTCACGGGTCCATGTGGAGGTAGACCGTGACGGCTCGTGCAGCGATGATTCTGAGGAACTGGAGTAGGAGGAGGAATCAATGTGCACAGACTGGATTCCTGCAATCCTTGGAGTTGGCAGAACACGTACAGCACCACTGGCAAGATCTGTACCCGGCTCCACAACATTGACCCAATGGGCAGTGAGGGAAAGGTATCGTCCCTGGCCATGGGTACTGGTCCACGCATCGGTGGTCAGGTGGACCCTGCTACTGACGGCGTTTAGTAGCGCATGTTTAATGTTTCCCTCGACATGTTTTTGCAGAGCAGGGACAGCTTGCCTGCTGAAATAAAATCGGCTTGGCACATTATATTGTGGGACTGCCAATGCCATAAAGTTCCTGAAACTGTCAGTCTCCACCAGCCTGAATGACAGCATTTCAAGGGACAGGAGTTTTGCAAGGCCAGCATTCAGAGCCTGTGCTCCTGGATGGTTTGCCGAGTATGGCCGTCTTTTATCCCATGCCTGTGTTACCGATGGCTGTTTTTTGTTCTGGGAGTGTGACGATGACTGTGAACTTGCTGCAGTGGGTGGAATAACAGTTTGTCTATGGACAACAGTGACCGAGGTTCTTCCATGGAGATCCTGTGAGGAAGCCGAACCAGGTGTGTGAGAGCTGGAGGTATAGGCTCGAACATGACCTAAAGATGTAGGTGCTGCTGTAGGTTGGCCTACATCTCCAGTGTGTCTTTGTAACTCAGCTACGTGCTTTGTCCATACATGTTTCCACATATTTGTGGTATTCAGGTTCCTGATATTTTTACCTCTTTTAACTTTTTGCTTACACAGCTTGCATTGAACATAGCAAATATCAGATACAAGTCTGTCAAAAAAGGACCACGCAGTGCAAGACATGGGAGCGCCAATTTTGACATTTTTAAGAGAACTGCTCCCAACAGGTGCCAAACTGGAGGCTACAGGCAAGCGAGTCTGCAGCCTACCTCTCCCTCCTCTTTGTACCGTTGGGACAATCTCTTCCTCAGAGCTGCTCCCACCACCTTCCTGTTGCTCACGCCATGTTGGGTCTCGGACTTCATCATCTCCACTACCCTCTTCCAACACCTGCTGCTGTTGGATGGTCTGGGCAGCACCATGCTCCACAAAACCTGGCACCTGAGTCTCATCATCATCATAAGATGCGTTCTGCGGTGTGCTGTCCATCGGCACTGGCTCACCCGCCTCTTCAGATTGAGAGAGACACAGCTTTTGCGCATCACTGCATACTCCCTCTTCTTCAAATTGCAGAATGCTGCTTGCCTGTGCCCGTGTTTGCGAGCCAACAGATTCTGAGAACAGAAGCAGAGACTCAGCTGGCTCCAGTACAGAACTCTCTGACTGCCTGGGCAATTTGACAGGCGGTGAACAGACAGATGGTTGCTCAACAGTGTTGTGTTCCTGAGAGGAGGTGGAAGGAATTGAAGTCGATGCATTGGCTGCCATCCAACCAACAACGGCTTCAATTTGTTCTTCCCGCAGCAGGGGGGCACGCCGAGCTCCTACCAAAGTGCGCATAAAGGAAGGCTCACGGGGAAAACTGGTGGATGCTGTGTCACTGAGGGCGGCAGCAGCCACAGAATCCCCACGTCCTCCCTGCTGAAACTCCACGGCCACGACCACGTGCCTTACTCACTGACTTGTTCATCTTGGTAGATTGAGAAAGAAAGTCAGAAAAGTTATAAGGTCTAAGTGTGGTTATTACGCAGAGACTGAAGTGAACACTGAAACACAACTGTTCACAATCTGTGAAAGGCTACTCCTTTGTCTACTTCTATAGTGTTTGCAACCAATGTATTGGATACGGATGGAAGCGCGTCACACTAATAGATTATATTTTAAATGGAATGGAGCAGAACCAATTGGAGATAAATGAAAAGGATGAGCCACTGAGACACGCTCAGCAGAGTACAAGCAGCAGTGCTTAAACAAGTAACTGGAGCGTGATGTGCACTCAAAAAATAAAAAACACAGACTGAAGTGAACACTGAAACACAACTGTTCACAATCTGTGAAAGGCTACTCCTTTGTCTACTTCTATAGTGTTTGCAACCAATGTATTGGATACGGATGGAAGCGCGTCACACTAATAGATTATATTTTAAATGGAATGGAGCAGAACCAATTGGAGATAAATGAAAAGGATGAGCCACTGAGACACGCTCAGCAGAGTACAAGCAGCAGTGCTTGAACAAGTAACTGGAGCGTGATGTCCACTCAAAAAATAAAAAACACAGACTGAAGTGAACACTGAAACACACTGTTCACAATCTGTGAAAGGCTACTCCTTTGTCTACTTCTATAGTGTTTGCAACCAATGTATTGGATACAGATGGAAGCGCGTCACACTAATAGATTATATTTTAAATGGAATGGAGCAGAACCAATTGGAGATAAATGAAAAGGATGAGCCACTGAGACACGCTCAGCAGAGTACAAGCAGCAGTGCTTGAACAAGTAACTGGAGCGTGATGTGCACTCAAAAAATAAAAAACACAGACTGAAGTGAACACTGAAACACAACTGTTCACAATCTGTGAAAGGCTACTCCTTTGTCTACTTCTATAGTGTTTGCAACCAATGTATTGGATACGGATGGAAGCGCGTCACACTAATAGTTAAATTGCATGGAGCTGCAAGAATTACACTGAAGGAAAAAAAAAAGAGTCTGTGAGTGACATGTGCAGATGCCTACAGACAGCGTTGCATGCAGAGCAAACTGCAGCGTCACCTGCACTCACACACACCTTGCAGAGCTGTTAAAACAACACTGCAGGCAAAAGGAAGCTTTACACAGCGGTTGGTGCTAGCCTGCCTACAGCACAGTACACTAAATCGCAATATCTAACTGTCCCTCAGAGTCAGCACAGCAGCGTTCTGTCCCTTACTGAATTCACAGCACAGTGATGCTAAAATGGCGGCGGCGCCTTTTATAGTGCATTCTGACATCATTTCAGCATCCAATCACAGCCATGCCATTAGTTAACATGACCGCAGCAGTACAGGATGTGCCCACACTTCTTAGGATTCCTCATTGGCTGACTAAAATCACATTGCCTCGCAAAGAATTATGGGAACTTCCGATTCCGGTATTCGATAAGACGAAAATATCGAAACGAAGTATCGAAAGGCCGATAGAGCTAATATCGGCCGATATCCGATATTTGCAGTATCGTATCGCTCAACACTAAACAGTAGGTGAAGAATTGGTTTTATTTATTTCTTACTCTGTTCCTCGTGTGATATAAGTGATTAGACGACTTTATCCTTTGGGTTGGTGCGATTACAAAGATTCCAGATTTATATAGTTTTTGTTTATGTTTGGCTGCTGTCGCACACTAAGATGCTTGTTTTTGCAAAAACTAGTTTTTGCATTGCAATATTTTGAGAGCTATAATTTTTCCACTTTTCTTCTGACAGAGTCATGTGAGGGCTTGGTTTTGCAGGAAAAGTTGACATTTTTATTGGTACCATTTTTGGGCAAATTACATTTTTATTTACTTTCTATTCTGATTTTTGGGAGGCAGAATAAATAAAAAATAGCAAATTAGGAACTGTTTATTGTCTTGTTTTTTTTTAATGCAATTCCTCATGTGGAAAAACTGATAAGGAAGCTTTATTCTTCGGTCAGTAGATTACAGCGATACCACATTCATATATTTTTTTATGTTTTGCCGCTTTTACACAAGAAAAACTATTTTATAGAAAAAATATATTTTTTTGCATCGCTTTATTCTGAGAGCTATAACGTTTTTATTTTTTCACTGAGGAGCTGTTTGGTGGCTTGTTTGTTGAGGGTCAAGATGACATTTTTAGCAATATCATTTTTACTTACATTCACCATTTTGCTCGAGTTTTATTCCTTTTTTGTTTGGTGGTTTGATGAAAAAGCATATTTTTTGCCTCGTTTTTAGTTTTTTTTATGGTGTTTAGTGAAGGGGTTAACTAGTGTGACAGTTTTATAGGTCGGACCGTTCCAGATGTGACGATACCAAATATGTGCAATATTTTTTTCATGAAAGTATTTATTTATGGGTACAATATATTTTTATTTTTTTAACTATTTTGTGATTTAAAACAAATATTTTTACAATTTTTTTTTAAACTTTTTTACTTAAGCCCGGGTCTCACATAGCGATACACCAGCGATCCCGACAACGATCAGGATCGCTGGTGTATCGCTACATTATCGCTGCTGAGCTGCCAAACAGGCAGCTCAGGCAGCGATCAGCACAGCGACACTGCGGGTAAACATCGCTTAGTTACCCGCAGTGTACCTTGGATACCAGTGCCCTGATGCAGGGAGCTGGTAACCAAAGTACACATCGGGTTTCCAGGCGCTGCGCGGTGCCTGGAAACCCGCTGTGTACCTTGGTTACCAGCTCCCTGCTTCAGGGAGCTGGTATCCAAGGTACACAGCGGGTTTCTAGGCACAGCCCCGCGCCTGGAAACCCAATGTGTACCTTGGTTACCAGCGGATCGCTGGTCTCCCGCCTGTCACACGCAGCGAT
Source organism: Oophaga sylvatica (assembly GCA_033576555.1). Classification (NCBI taxonomy): domain Eukaryota; kingdom Metazoa; phylum Chordata; class Amphibia; order Anura; family Dendrobatidae; genus Oophaga; species Oophaga sylvatica. The sequence goes on from JARQOD010000009.1 coordinate 15,137,090, forward strand.
GCGTGCCTGTCAGCGGGAGACCAGCGATCAAAAAAATGTCCTGGCCTTTCAGCGACGATCAGCGATACCCGGCAGGGGGGCTGATCGTCACTGAATGTCACACACAGCGATATCGCTGGGGAGATCGCTGCTGCGTCACAAAACTAGTGACTCAGCAGCGATCTCGCTAGCGATATCGCTATGTGAGACGGGGGCTTTAGACCTGGACCCATGGCAAGATTGTTCCACTTATCTCAAATCTTGTTGTTTGCTGCTTTGGCACCTGCACCAATGGTCTGCTACACTATTGTAGGTTATTTTGAGGCATTTTGCTTAACTTTGTGTCTGTCTAGTTATAGCCAGGGGGCTTTTTTGAGTGTACTTTATTAAAGGTTATGGTTTATTATTCTTTACCTACCCTTTCTAGTACATTTTACCAATATGAGTATAATAAAAGTTTGGATAAATGTACATAATATTCACTTTCACATAGCAAAAGTAAGGACAGGGGGCAAATGGGTGAGATGTTCTGAGAACTATTCTGGTAGGGATCCATGATGACGGCTATTAGGTGCCTTTTTCAGTTTCATGCTCTTATAGGCAATCATGACGGGGGCTCAAATCCCCTTTTTAGCATATTTCACCAAATGCCGCCTGCCCCGCATGCCAAAGCTACAGCTCCTCTTTCACTCTTAATATTGAATCCTAGCATCTAATGTATGATGGGCTTTAATAGAAGGTACAATTTTAATGTCCACTTTTGCTTTTATTCTTTTGAAAAAATGTTGGAAAGGCGACGTTAGAAAGCAAAATCTATTTAATACTTTTCGTGTAATAGACAGCAACGTTTTCAAGCAAGGGTTAAGTATATATAGTCATCTGACTGTTTATATGGAGCATGGATACAATTTGCTTATTATGGCCGTGCTGTCATATGATGAGTACACTGATCCATGGCAGGCGGTTCTCCGTGGATATTAGCACAGATCCTTTGTGGGTTTTCCTGTCTTTCTGTAATGATAATTCCTCTGGAACTGCGCTAGATAGATAGATAGATAGATAGATAGATAGATAGATAGATAGATAGATAGATAGATAGATAGATAGATAGATAGATAGATAGATAGATAGATAGATAGATAGATAGATAGATATAGATAGATAGATAGATAGATAGATAGATAGATAGATAGATAGATAGATAGATAGATAGATAGATAGATATAGATAGATAGATAGATAGAGTAGATGATAGATAATAGATAGATAGTATAGATAGATAGATAGATAGATAGATAGATAGATAGATAGATAGATAGATAGATAGATAGATGATAGATAGATAGTTACAAAAAGATTGAGGCAGCACACCATAATAAAGTTGAAAAAAGGTGCTCTTTTAATGGCCCATATAGCGACGTTTCGGTCCTTGGTGTGGACCTTTCTCAAGCTTGACAAAGGTCCACACCTAGGACCGAAACGTCGCTATATGGGCCATTAAAAGAGCACCTTTTTTCAACTTTATTATGGTGTGCTACCTCAATCTTTTTTTAACTATTTACAAGGCTTGGTATGTACCTGTGAGGCCTAGCACCCTATCCTTAACTGTGCTGTACTTCTATTGTTTTTAGATAGATAGATAGATAGATAGATAGATAGATAGATAGATAGATAGATAGATAGATAGATAGATAGATAGATAGATAGATAGATAGATAGATAGATAGATAGGCAATGTATTATGTACTGAGTGTATTCTCTTATGTAGATGTATGGGGTGGCTATTTAGCAAGTAGTTTGCATAAAGTTGTTTCCATCGGGAGACAGTACCATTTCTCCCCCATTGTTAGGCTAGACTTGGGTAGGGGATACAGGGAGGACCTTGCAGGACTCCTAGAACTTGTCAGCATTCAGCATTTTGAATGTGTTATGATCGGCTTGTTTTGGAAGCCACACGCGTCTGATCCATGTCCTATTGTTGCTGTGTAAGGCACAGGCACAGAATCATCTGACAGAAGCAGCCACAGTCATCTGACACAAATACCCAAATCATCTGACAGCAGCGGCAAACACAGTCATGATTGTGTGAATTTCAATCATCTGACAGTGAGGCACATCCCAGCCCGTTTTACCACATGTATGCAGACATGAGGTTCTGCTGGGCTCTATGCATCACCCATCTTTGTTGCCCTGAAAACCATAGGACTTTATTGTGGCATATACTTTTGGTGTGCTTTTCATCTTACATTCCTCCTGTCATTTAGAACAGTTTGGGCCAGAGGTTTTATCGATGTAAAGTCTGATAATTGTGATGTGTATATGAGGAGCAATACTCACGATTAGTGTTGAGCGATACGATACCGCAAGTATCGGGTATCGGCCGATATTAGCTCTATCGGACTTTCGATACTTAGTTCCGATACTTTTCGTCTTATCGGATACCGGAATCGGATTTGTCACTGTCACTGTCAGTGTCCGTCGGTCGGGTCTGTCAGGAGTCAGCGGCACTTACCTGGCAGAAGATCTCCGGCGGTCACGGGCTGGACTGCTTGATGGCCGCCATCATCTTTCCCCGGCGGTCACATGCAGTTTCTCGTGATAACTGCAGTGACTGCTGGGTAATCCCGGCCGTTAAAGCAGTCAGTCCGATGACGTCAATGCCGGGGAAGCAGGTAATCAGCTGTGCTGCGTCGAGATGACAGGCTCTGCCTGTCATTGCGATGTAGCAGAGCTGGATCGTCGTGGGACCCTCGTTACTATGGACTGCGTCGGACAGGTGGTATACTGTTGGTTTGTTTTTTTTCTTTTTTTACAGGAGATCGATGGCGTCGCAGGAATGAGAGTATAATAAAAGAAATGAAAACTGTGTTGTCTATTTTATTTCATTAAAATACTTTTTTCTTGCTGTGTCTTTTTTTTATACATTTAAAAACTTTGGGATTAATAATGGATCGGTGTCTTATTGACACCTCTCCATTATTAACCGGGCTTATTGTCACCGTGCAATCAACGGTGACATTAACCCCTTATTACCCCACTTGCCACCGCTACAGGGCAGTGGGAAGAGCCGGGTAAAGTGCCACAATTGGCACATCTTTTGATGCGCCAAATGTGGGGCTGCTGTAGCCTGGTATTATCAGGCTGTTGAGGGCCAAAATCCATGGGCCTTGACAGTCTTTTAATACCAGGCCGCAGCAGTCTGCATTTTACTTGGCTGGTTAACAAAAATAGGGGGACCCCTACGCCGTTTTTTTTTCGAGGGGATCCCCTATTTTTGTTAACCAGCCAAGATATGCAGACTGCTGTGGCCTGGTATTATCAGGCTGGCAAGGTCCATGGATATTGGATCCTTACCAGCCTGAAAAACCAGGCCTCAGCAGTCTGCTTCATCTGGCTGGTTAACAAAAATAGGGGGGACCCCACGTCAAATTTTTTTCGAGGGGATCCCCTATTTTTGTTAACCAGCCAAGATATGCAGACTGCTGTGGCCTGGTATTATCAGGCTGGCAAGCAGGGTCGGACTGAGGCACCGGGACACCGGAGAAACCTACGGTGGGCCCCAGCTCCTGCGTGGTGGGCCCTGTGAGGAACTCAGCCGGCCGCCACACGGTAGCCCGGGTATCACAGCTTCTGATACCACCGCCGCTACCAAATGTGACGGACGATCCCTTTCCTCCCACGTCACCAATGGGACGTAACTCCACAGGTACAGCTCTCCGGCGCCCCCCTTTGTCTCTCAGGTCAGTAAGAGAACTGCACCTAGAGCAAATGGCCGCCGGGGAAGGTGTCCTGTTACCCACTGGGTATTCTAAGATTCGTGATCAGAGTAAAAGCATCAGCCCAAGATTAATTTTATGGTTTAATTTGCCTTAAGGGCGCACTAGATAATTACAGAAATATACAGTAAAGCTATACAACGTAATTACAATGGATTTGCAGTCAGAGTAAGAATACAACAATAATGTACAAGGCTTAAAGGTATAAGCTATAGATCAATATTACCGGGTTGTATGGTCATAGGGAGGCATGGAGCTCTGCGTTCCCCAGGTGAAAGTCTTCAGTTGCTGGACAGCCCCCAATGCATGTGCTGCAGCTCCATTTGGCAAGTCTGTCCCTGGTGCTTCTGTGTGTGAAAATGGAATGAGAGACCAGCCTCTTCTTGGCTACAGCTTTTAAACCTGCTAGGCCCTTCCCCATTTGCTTTGAAGCACGCATATTAACTGGCCTGCAATTCATATGGAGCAGGAAACAATGGCTTGAGCTTGAGCTATTTACCATACGACTGACCATCTTATTCAGACCCTGGCCTAAACCAATTAGCATGTAAAGGCCTATTGATTCATAGTGGACATCAAAGCTGGCCGTACTGAATATGCTAATAGGCCCTGTGTAGCTAAAAGTCTGTGGCTGTGTGAACTGACAAAATGGAGGCTGGTACAGGCCCTATACAAAATGGCGACAACCTTTTCCTTACACCTCCCTGCTTTTGAGGGCGCTAGGGGGTATCACATTCCTGTGTTCCCCCGTGCGCCCTACCGCACCCTCTCCTTGCCGGGACAACCCATCAGCGTTACCATGGTCACTGCCTTTTTTGTGGCGAATGGTGAAATGGTACTGTTGGAGAGCGAGGCTCCAGCGTAGCAACCTCCCATTCGTCCCAGAGACCGTGTTTAACCAGCTAAGGGGGTTGTGGTCTGTTTCCACGGTGAATTGGCGTCCGTACAAGTATGGCTGCAGACGCTTCAGGGCCCATACAATTGCCAGACATTCCTTCTCCATCGTGGAATAGGCCACTTCCCTCGGCAGGAGCTTCCTGCTCAGGTACAAAACGGGGTGTTCATGGCCCGTAGTGTCAACCTGGCTGAGCACAGCACCGAGGCCGAAGTCGCTGGCGTCGGTCTGCACTAAGAATGGCCGCGTGAAATCGGCTGCCTGTAGTACAGGAGAACTAGAAAGGGCGGTCTTGAGCGCCTGGAAAGCTGTCTCGCAGGCGACTGTCCAGTCGACTGCGACGGGCAGCCTTTTTTTGGTGAGGTCCGTCAGGGGCTTGGCCAGGGCACTATAGTGTGGAACAAACCTCCTATAGTACCCAGCAGTACCCAAAAAGGACATCACCTGCTTCTTGGTCCTGGGGGTGGGCCAGGATGCGATGGCATCCACCTTCCCGGGCTCTGGCTTCAGAGCTCCCCCACCTACCCGGTGTCCCAGGTAGTGGACCTCACTCATACCCAGCTGGCATTTTTCCGGCTTAATGGTCAAGCCTGCTCGCTGGATCCGCCCGAGCACCTGCGCCAGGTGCTCTAGGTGATCCTCCCAGGTGGGACTGAAGATGGCAATGTCATCCAGGTACGCGGTCGCATACCCTTCCAGTCCCTCGAGCAGCGTGTTGACCATCCGCTGAAAAGTGGCAGGGGCATTCTTCATGCCGAAGGGCATCACCGTGGACTCGTACAGTCCGAATGGGGTGATAAAGGCAGAGCGTTCCCGTGCCCTAGGGGTCAGGGGAATCTGCCAATACCCCCTGCTCAGATCCATGATGGTCAGGTACTTGGCCCCGGCCAGCTGGTCGAGCAGGTCATCGATGCGCGGCATTGGGTACGCATCGGTGACCGACACAGCGTTGAGCCCCCTGTAGTCCACGCAGAACCGCGTAGTTCGGTCCTTTTTAGGGACGAGGACTACAAGCGAAGCCCACGCGCTGTTGGACGCTTGGATCACCCCCAGCCTCAGCATCTCGTCTATCTCTTGGCGCATCTGCTGCTGCACCTCAAGAGAGACCCGATATGCTGAACGCCGGATTGGGGGGTGGTTACCAGTGTCCACGTCATGGACTGCTGCCTCAGTCCTTCCGGGCAGGCTGCTGAACAGCTCCCGAAAGGGGTGCAGGGTGGCCCCCAGCTGGGAACGTTGGTCCTCTGAGAGCTGGTGGCCAACCCCCACATCCTCGATGGATCCACCCGCCTTGGCTTGGGTGAGCAGATCGAGGAGGGTTTCTGCCTCTCCTTCCTCTGGAAGGTTGCACACTGGGTGAGCATAAGCCTCCCGCTCATGATGGGCCTTCATCATGTTCACATGGAAGGCCTTCCTCCTTCCACGGGCGTGGTCCAGGGTGACCAGGTAGGTGACGGCGTTGAGCTGCTCGTGCACGAGGTATGGACCCTCCCAGGCCGCCTGAAGCTTGTTTTGGGGTACGGGGACCAGTACCCACACCTTTTGACCCACCTGGTAGGTCCGCTCACAAGCATTCTGGTCGTACCATCGCTTCTGGTCAGCCTGAGCTTGGGCCATATTGTCATGCACCAGCCGCGTCAAGGCCATCATTCTGTCACGCTGTCTAATGATATGAATACAATGTCAGTAAACTATTTATACAGGAACCACACTCTATACAACATATAGTTTAGCAACATCAGAATGTAAGTATAAAATAGATTTACCTGACACGATATCTGCAGAACTTAGGGTAAATCTTGAGGACTAGATGTGCAGAAACGATTTCTGTTTAACTCAGGGTTAATCTTGAGGACTTGATGAGCTGTAACAGGAAAGAGGAGGACCGGGGTCTAACCTGACCCTACACTGGGGTCCTAACTAATCCCTTACCTTGGAGGTACTGATAATGGTTCAGAGGTCCAAGTCTCCAGCCTAACCCTGTCTCCTATCAGACCCTGAACCCTGTAATCAGTCCTAAGAAGGATCCTGATTACCACAAAAGGGATATGGGCAGATCTCAGCTAAATACACAGATAAGACATATAAGACAGACAGGATAGCACTCACTTGCATACACACTCAAACACCGAAGGAACATAAATGGTCTGGGAAATAAACTCTAAGCAAGTTGAGCTTAAAACAACTAAGGAGCTCTCAACTTAAGTCAATACAGATTCATTCCTATCTGTGGACTGAATGAAGGATTTCACTGGCAACTCCCAAAGCAGACAACCAGGAATTTAAAGGAAACCAATCAACAAATAATCAATTGCAGCCGGGAGAAACTGCACCCAGTCCCAGCACTGAGCACAGACAGAATTAACTCCCTAGCTGCCAAACACAAAGAAACAGCAACTCAGCTGTGAGAAGTCAAAATGTGCAACCGCGACGATCTTCGTGGCAATGCACACATGACAGTACCCCCCCTTCTACGAGGGGCCTCCGGACCCTCAGGGCCAGGCCTGCCCGGGTGAGTTCTGTGGAAGGTCCGAACCAAACGATCTGCGTTAACATCAGACGCAGGGACCCACGTCCTCTCCTCCGGACCATACCCCTTCCAATGCACCAAGTACTGAAGGGACCGGCGATTCAGACGTGAGTCAATGATTTTTGATACTTGAAATTCCAAGTTGCCATTGACCAACACTGGAGGAGGAGGTAGAGGTGACGATATGACTGGTGCCACATACCTTTTAAGTAAAGACTTGTGGAACACATTATGAATTTTAAACGTAGGAGGGAGTTCCAGACGAAATGCCACAGGATTAATTATGGAACTGATCCTGTACGGCCCGATGAATCTGGGACCCAGTTTCCAGGAGGGCACTTTAAGTTTTATATTCCTGGTAGACAACCATACCAGATCGTTCACATTCAGATCTGGACCAGAAACTCTCCTCCTATCAGCCATACGTTTGTAACGGTTCCCCATCGCACTCAGATTATTCAATACACCTCTCCACACAGAAGCAAGTGACGACGAGAAACGCTCCTCCTCAGGAACCCCAGAAGGACCCCCCCCATTGAAAGTACAAAACTGAGGATGAAAACCATATGCCCCAAAAAACGGGGACTTACCAGTGGACTCGCTCCGCCTGTTGTTAAGAGCGAACTCTGCCAGAGGAAGAAAGAAGACCAGTCCTCCTGGTTCTCCGAGACAAAACACCGGAGATATGTCTCTAAACTCTGATTCAGACGCTCTGTCTGACCATTGGTCTGTGGATGAAAAGCCGAGGAAAACGACAATTGCATCCCCCGACGTAAACAAAATGCCCTCCAAAATTTGGACACAAACTGAGACCCCCTATCTGACACCACATCAGAAGGCAACCCATGAAGTCTCACGATCTCCCTAATGAACACCTGCGCTAGAGTTTTAGCATTAGGGAGTGCAGGAAGAGCAACGAAATGTGCCATCTTACTGAACCTGTCAACAACCACCAGTATGACAGTATTCCCTGACGACGGAGGAAGGTCCGTAATGAATCCATAGATAAATGAGTCCATGGACGCTCCGGAAGTTTCAAGGGTAAAAGGGTCCCAGACGGACGGGTATGAGGAGTTTTAGAGCGAGCACAAACCCCACAGGACGCGACAAAAGTTATAACATCTTTATTAGCGTTAGGCCACCAAAATCGGCAGAAAGGAGATCTAAAGTAGCCTTACTCCCTGGATGTCCTGCTAAAGCAGAATTATGATGTGCCTCAATAACCTTTTGTCTCAACTGATTCGGGACAAACAGTCTCCCTGGAGGTCCTGCAGGGGCGTCCCCCTGAGCCTCTAACACCTCCTCCTCAAGCTCAGAACATACAGCCGACACTACCACCCCCTCCTGAAGGATAGGAATCGGGTCATCCGTTTTCCCGGCCCCTGGGAAACTGCGAGACAAGGCATCAGCCTTTACATTCTTAGACCCCGGGTGATAAGTGACGACAAAATTAAACCTGGTAAAAAACAACGACCATCGAGCTTGTCTGGAATTCAGACGCTTAGCGGATTCTAAATACAGCAGGTTCTTGTGATCAGTAATAACGGTGACCGGGTGGACTGCCCCCTCTAAAATGTGACGCCATTCTTCAAAAGCCAATTTAATGGCCAAAAGTTCCCTATTGCCGATATCATAATTCCTTTCGGCGGACGACAATTTCTTAGAAAAGAAAGCGCACGGATGCCATTTACCAGGGGACGGACCCTGGGACAATATAGCACCCACCCCTAAGTCAGACGCGTCCACCTCAACAATGAAAGGCTGAGATACATCTGGTTGGATGACAACGGGTGCCGAAGCAAAACATCTCTTCAAAGAGGAAAAGGCTTGGCAAGCCTTGTCCGACCACCTAGAAAAATCCGTCCCTTTTCTCGTCATGTCAGTGAGAGGTTTGACGACAGACGAGAAATTACAAATAAATTTCCGGTAGTAATTAGCAAACCCCAAAAAACGCTGCAGAGCCTTAAGACCCCCTGGCTGATCCCATTCAAGCACTGCTCTCACCTTTTCAGGGTCCATACGGAAACCGGAGGCTGACACCAAAAAACCCAAAAACTGAAGTTCCTGTACGGCAAAAACACACTTCTCCAGTTTGGCGTATAGTTTATTGTCTCGCAAGATCTGCAACACCTGTCTCACATGCTCCTGGTGAGACACAAGATCTGGCGAGTAAATTAAAATGTCATCCAAATATACGACCACAAACAGCCCCACAAGGTGACGAAAAATGTCATTAACAAAATGTTGGAATACTGCTGGTGCAGTAGTCAGACCAAAAGGCATGACCAGGTTTTCATAATGTCCCTCCGGCGTGTTAAACGCCGTTTTCCACTCATCCCCCTCTTTTATCCTAATCAGATTATACGCCCCCCTGAGATCCAATTTAGAGAACCATTTGGCGCCAACAATTTGATTGAAGAGATCAGGAATAAGAGGGAGTGGATACGGATCTCGAACAGTAATCCGATTAAGTTCGCGGAAATCCAAGCAAGGGCGTAGGCCTCCATCTTTTTTCTTCACAAAGAAGAACCCCGCGGCCATAGTGGAAGATGAAGGTCTAATATGCCCTTTGGCCAGACTTTCAGAAATATAATCTTTCATAGCCTGCCTTTCAGGACCAGAAAGATTATACAACCTAGCTTTAGGCAACTTAGCATCAGGAAGTAGATTAATAGAGCAGTCATACACGCGATGAGGAGGCAACTCCCGACACCCCTCCTCAGAGAAAACATCCCCAAAATCCTCCAAAAAAGGAGGCAATGTACTAGGCACGACCGCACTGATGACTGTGTTCATGCAGTTGCTTTTGCAAAACTCTCCCCATTGGCTTATCTCTCTGGACTGCCAATTAATCACAGGGTTATGTTTAACCAGCCAAGGAAGTCCCAACACAATGGGAGTAGGTAGACCCTCCAACACATAACAAGATAATTGTTCCCTATGTATTGCCCCTACCCGAAGGTCAATGTTATGAACCTCATGAACAAAGCTACCTTGGCCGAGAGGCCTGGCGTCAATGGAGAAAATAGGGATCGGTTTGACCAATACACTCAGATGCATACCTTGAGCCTGAGCAAACTGAGCGTCAACCAGATTAGCCCCGGAACCACTATCCAGAAGAACAGACAATCTCTTCACTCTAGTACCAACCACCACCTCCACTGGTACAAGGAACTGAGAAGAACCGGCGGATGAAATACATACTCCCAGGTTGTCGTCCACCACACAACCTGGGATTAGCAGTTTTCCGGCGACTTTTTACTTAACAAGACACGGGATGGACATTCTCAAACAAAATGTCCCTCTTTCCCGCAAAAAAACACCTTCTAGTCCTGCGGCGTGCCGCCAATCCCCTACTACGAAAAGATGTCCCTCCCAACTGCATAGGTTCATCCGAACAGACAAGGGGAACCTCAACATAAGGGACTTTAGTAGTAGGTGGAGTAACAACAGGGAGTGGAGTTACCTCACCCCTCTCCCGAAGCCGTCTATCAGTACGGATAGCTAGGGCCATAGCAGCCTCCAGAGAAGGAGGAGACTCATACTGAGCCAAAACGTCTTTTAATTTGTCAGAAAGCCCATGACAAAACTGGCTCCTAAGAACTGGGTCATTCCACTGAGTATCCGTGGCCCATCTACGAAACTCAGAAGCAAATTCCTCCGCCGGACGATCTCCCTGCTGTATCTTACGTAATTTGGTCTCAGCAAGAGAGACCCGATCTGGGTCATCATATACCAATCCCAGGGCAGTAAAAAATTGATCTACAGACTGTAGAGCCGGGGATCCCGGAGGAAGGGAAAATGCCCAGGATTGAGGGTCCCCTTGAAGAAGTGAGATAACAATTCCCACTCTCTGCTCATCACTCCCTGATGATCGCGGCCGAAGCCGAAAATACAATTTACATGCCTCCCGGAAGGTAAAAAATTTGTCTCGCCCACCAGTGAACCTATCTGGGAGAGCTACTTTAGGTTCAACTCTGGTTTGCTCCAGGGGAGACAAAACTTTGGACTTAATGTCCGTCAGCTCCATGGATAATCCCTGCAACTGCAGAGCCAGCTGGGCTACTGGATCCATGGTAACTAGAGATAATTTTTAGGGCCAGTGAAAATGTCACGCTGTCTAATGATATGAATACAATGTCAGTAAACTATTTATACAGGAACCACACTCTATACAACATATAGTTTAGCAACATCAGAATGTAAGTATAAAATAGATTTACCTGACACGATATCTGCAGAACTTAGGGTAAATCTTGAGGACTAGATGTGCAGAAACGATTTCTGTTTAACTCAGGGTTAATCTTGAGGACTTGATGAGCTGTAACAGGAAAGAGGAGGACCGGGGTCTAACCTGACCCTACACTGGGGTCCTAACTAATCCCTTACCTTGGAGGTACTGATAATGGTTCAGAGGTCCAAGTCTCCAGCCTAACCCTGTCTCCTATCAGACCCTGAACCCTGTAATCAGTCCTAAGAAGGATCCTGATTACCACCAAAGGGATATGGGCAGATCTCAGCTAAATACACAGATAAGACATATAAGACAGACAGGATAGCACTCACTTGCATACACACTCAAACACCGAAGGAACATAAATGGTCTGGGAAATAAACTCTAAGCAAGTTGAGCTTAAAACAACTAAGGAGCTCTCAACTTAAGTCAATACAGATTCATTCCTATCTGTGGACTGAATGAAGGATTTCACTGGCAACTCCCAAAGCAGACAACCAGGAATTTAAAGGAAACCAATCAACAAATAATCAATTGCAGCCGGGAGAAACTGCACCCAGTCCCAGCACCGAGCACAGACAGAATTAACTCCCTAGCTGCCAAACACAAAGAAACAGCAACTCAGGTGTGAGAAGTCAAAATGTGCAACCGCGACGATCTTCGTGGCAATGCACACATGACACATTCGGTCCCGGAAGCGCACGACATACTCAATGACCGACACTCCAGGGGTGGCTAAATCCCCTTCCCATGCTTCCTTCACCAGAGCAAGGGGCCCCCGTACACGTCGCCCGTACAGGAGCTCAAAGGGGGAGAACCCCGTTGAGGCCTGTGGGACCTCCCGGTAGGCAAACAGCAGGTGTGGGAGATACCGCTCCCAGTCCCTCCCGTGGGAGTCGACCAACATCTTCAGCATCTGCTTTAAGGTGCCATTGAACCGCTCACACAAGCCATTGGTCTGTGGGTGATACGGGCTGGCCACCAGATGTTGCACCTGTACCTGCTTACAGAGAGACTCCATCAGCTGCGACATGAACTGGGTCCCTCGGTCGGTGAGCATTTCCTTGGGAAACCCCACTCTGGAGAAAATCTCCAGTAAGGCAGTGGCCACTTTGTCGGCCCGAATGGACGACAAAGCTACCGCCTCCGGGTACCGGGTGGCATAGTCCACTACCGTTAGTATGAAGCATTTCCCGGAGCAGCTGGGAGTGGACAGAGGTCCAATGAGATCCACAGCCACCCTCGAGAAAGGCTCTTCGATGATGGGCAGAGTTACCAGTGGGGCTTTGGGGCGCAGCCCCGCCTTCCCCACCCTCTGACAGGTGTCACACGAACGGCAGTAGGCTATCACCTCGGTCCTCATTCCAGGCCAGTAGAAATGCTGAGCTAGCCTGGCCCTGGTTTTAGTGATCCCTAAGTGTCCGGCCATTGGAATCTCGTGTGCGATCCGCAACAATTCCGCCCTGAACGGATGGGGTACCACTAACTGTCGGTCCCTGGGCCACGCCTCCGGTGAACCCTGCTGGACCGTTACCCGGTACAGCCGTCCCTGGTCCCAGACCACTCGCTCGCGGTCGGACTCCAGGGAGGCTGTGCCGCCTGTTCCTTGAGAGTCTTCAGGCTAGGGTCAGCTTCCAACGCTGCCTGAAATCCCTGACTTGATGTGGCAAGAATTGATGAAACTGCCATGTCCTCTGGCAGTTCCCCGGGATCTGTCTCCTGGCTACTGTCTGACTCGGCAGCCACTTGGTCAGAGAAGGGGAAACCGTCGGACCTCCGCGAGGCTCCTTGGGCTTCAGCGCTCCCACTCCTGGTAACAGCGGCCACGACCGCTGGGACCACGGGTAGCGCCCGCTTTCCCTCGTCCCCTGACCAAGTCGCCGGGTCAGGCAGACTTCCCTGACTTCCTGACATCCCGGATGTGGGGAACTCCTGCCCTGGGGTCTTACCTGGTGGCTCCTCTCCCGGGACGCCCCCTCCCCCCATGGCCTGTTCCTCTTCCTGCAGGGGCCCTAGACTCAGCAGGCTGGATTCACTTAGGGGCCCTACACTGCCCATAGCAGCCCCTCCCTCCACCTCTGAGCTCTCCCCTACAGCCTCCTCACCTGTCCTCACTGTGAGCCCTGTGTGTGTAGTGTCAGTGCATGGCTTACCATCAGGTTTCACTCCCCCCTCCACTGTTGGAGGCACATTCAATACATTAACATTAGCATTCACAGTAGAGTCATGACATTCTTGGGGAGCCGAACTTGGGGTTTCAGTGGCCACATACTGGGACACTAGCCGCCCCAAATCGGTCCCAAGCAACACATTTGCAGGAATATTTGGCGTTACTCCCGCATCCCCCTCCCGGCACCCCAATCCAAATACACCTTGGCAACGGGCAGCGCCGGTTCAACGCCTCCAATTCCGGAGACGGAAAGGGTTTTCCCAGGTACCAAGTCTTGAGGGGACACCACCTCAGGGCGTACCAGGGTTCGTTCAGCGCCTGTGTCCCGCAGTCCCATGACCGCTGAGCGGCCGATGGTGACGGGTTGGTAATTGTCTAGGGACCTCCCACCACCCCCTCCCACACACAAAACAGTGGACGGTTTCTGGGACAGGGATGGGGCCTTCTGGCGCTGGGGACATGCAGCCTTAAAGTGTCCTGGCTGATTGCAATTATGGCAACGTCTGGGTTCTGTTCCTGGCCTGGAGAGGGCAGCAGGGGGGTACACCCCTTGCACTCTGGGGGCTGGATATGGGCTGGGGCAGGATTGGGCTTACCCCCTCTCCAGGTGCTGCTGGCAGGCTTCTTTGGCTCCGGCGCCCTGTTGTTGGCATACTCGTCTGCCAGGGCGGCTGTAGCAGAAGCCCCCTTTGGTTTCCGGTCACGGAGGAACTGCTGGAGGTCCTCTGGGCAGTTCCACAAGAATTGCTCCACGACAAACAGTTCCTGGACCTCCTGACGGGTAGTGAGCTCTAGACCCGAGGTCCAGTGCTCCGCAGCTCTCAACAGGGCCCGCATGTGGTCGGTCCAGGTGTCCTTTGAACCCCGCTGCAGGCTCCTGAACTTCCTGCGGTACGACTCCGGGGTGAGGTTGTAGTGCTGGATCAGGGCCCGCTTGATGCTGTTGTAGTCCTGCTCCTCCCCGGCAGGTAGGTCCCCCAAAACTTCCAGGGACTTACCCCTCAAACGGGGGGTCAGGTACCTTGCCCACTGATCCAGGGCCAGATGATGTTGGAGGCATGTCCTCTCAAAAGCAAGCAGAAAGGAATCCAGGTCTCCATCCTTTTCAAGTAAGGGAAAGTCCTCCGCCCGGACCTTGGAAGCCCTTGTCTCAGGTGGGCCTGGTGCGTCCAGCGGGGGCCCGTGCTGAGCCATCTCCAGTCGGTGCCGGCGCTCCGCTGCTCTCTCTGCCGCTGCATGCTCCCGCTCCGCTGCTCTCTCTGCTCTCTCTGCCGCTGCTTGCTCCCGCTCCGCAGCTTCACGACGTTCTGTATGCTCACGCTCTGCTGCTTTCTCTGCTCTCTCTGCCGCTGCTTGCTCCCGCTCTGCTGCTTTCTCTGCCGCCACCAGGAGTCTGTCATAGGCGGCGTCATTACCAGCCTCGAGCTGTGCCATAGCCGCTTGGAAAATGGCCTCCGATCTGGACAGGCTGGGACGGGCAGCGACTGGACAGTCCACTGTGAGACTGAGCACGGGGGTCGGGCTCCTTGGGGAGCCCTGGCTGAGCTCCCCCTCATCGGTGTCGAACCCCTCACAGGCCACAGCATTGGCCTCCCCTTTGCCCTACTCCTGGTGCCTTCCGCCATCTTGGGAAGCTTTGGTTACTGACACAGCTGCAACCCTGACCTTGCACACAACTTATTATATTTACACTCTGACCGTCTAGTGCTGGGCTGACCTTAAGACCCCAGCAGTGAAAGTACCGCTGGTAGTCTTTAGTGTCTGGGAGTAGGGGTCCCACGCACACTATTACTCTGATCCCACTGCTGCCACCAATTTGTGAGGACTTGATGAGCTGTAACAGGAAAGAGGAGGACCGGGGTCTAACCTGACCCTACACTGGGGTCCTAACTAATCCCTTACCTTGGAGGTACTGATAATGGTTCAGAGGTCCAAGTCTCCAGCCTAACCCTGTCTCCTATCAGACCCTGAACCCTGTAATCAGTCCTAAGAAGGATCCTGATTACCACCAAAGGGATATGGGCAGATCTCAGCTAAATACACAGATAAGACATATAAGACAGACAGGATAGCACTCACTTGCATACACACTCAAACACCGAAGGAACATAAATGGTCTGGGAAATAAACTCTAAGCAAGTTGAGCTTAAAACAACTAAGGAGCTCTCAACTTAAGTCAATACAGATTCATTCCTATCTGTGGACTGAATGAAGGATTTCACTGGCAACTCCCAAAGCAGACAACCAGGAATTTAAAGGAAACCAATCAACAAATAATCAATTGCAGCCGGGAGAAACTGCACCCAGTCCCAGCACCGAGCACAGACAGAATTAACTCCCTAGCTGCCAAACACAAAGAAACAGCAACTCAGGTGTGAGAAGTCAAAATGTGCAACCGCGACGATCTTCGTGGCAATGCACACATGACACATTCGGTCCCGGAAGCGCACGACATACTCAATGACCGACACTCCAGGGGTGGCTAAATCCCCTTCCCATGCTTCCTTCACCAGAGCAAGGGGCCCCCGTACACGTCGCCCGTACAGGAGCTCAAAGGGGGAGAACCCCGTTGAGGCCTGTGGGACCTCCCGGTAGGCAAACAGCAGGTGTGGGAGATACCGCTCCCAGTCCCTCCCGTGGGAGTCGACCAACATCTTCAGCATCTGCTTTAAGGTGCCATTGAACCGCTCACACAAGCCATTGGTCTGTGGGTGATACGGGCTGGCCACCAGATGTTGCACCTGTACCTGCTTACAGAGAGACTCCATCAGCTGCGACATGAACTGGGTCCCTCGGTCGGTGAGCATTTCCTTGGTAAACCCCACTCTGGAGAAAATCTCCAGTAAGGCAGTGGCCACTTTGTCGGCTCGAATGGACGACAAAGCTACCGCCTCCGGGTACCGGGTGGCATAGTCCACTACCGTTAGTATGAAGCATTTCCCGGAGCGGCTGGGAGTGGACAGAGGTCCAATGAGATCCACAGCCACCCTCGAGAAAGGCTCTTCGATGATGGGCAGAGTTACCAGTGGGGCTTTGGGGCGCGGCCCCGCCTTCCCCACCCTCTGACAGGTGTCACACGAACGGCAGTAGGCTATCACCTCGGTCCTCATTCCAGGCCAGTAGAAATGCTGAGCTAGCCTGGCCCTGGTTTTAGTGATCCCTAAGTGTCCGGCCATTGGAATCTCGTGTGCGATCCGCAACAATTCCGCCCTGAACGGATGGGGTACCACTAACTGTCGGTCCCTGGGCCACGCCTCCGGTGAACCCTGCTGGACCGTTACCCGGTACAGCCGTCCCTGGTCCCAGACCACTCGCTCGCGGTCGGACTCCAGGGGAGGCTGTGCCGCCTGTTCCTTGAGAGTCTTCAGGCTAGGGTCAGCTTCCAACGCTGCCTGAAATCCCTGACTTGATGTGGCAAGAATTGATGAAACTGCCATGTCCTCTGGCAGTTCCCCGGGATCTGTCTCCTGGCTACTGTCTGACTCGGCAGCCACTTGGTCAGAGAAGGGGAAACCGTCGGACCTCCGCGAGGCTCCTTGGGCTTCAGCGCTCCCACTCCTGGTAACAGCGGCCACGACCACTGGGACCACGGGTAGCGCCCGCTTTCCCTCGTCCCCTGACCAAGTCGCCGGGTCAGGCAGACTTCCCTGACTTCCTGACATCCCGGATGTGGGGAACTCCTGCCCTGGGGTCTTACCTGGTGGCTCCTCTCCCGGGACGCCCCCTCCCCCCATGGCCTGTTCCTCTTCCTGCAGGGGCCATAGACTCAGCAGGCTGGATTCACTTAGGGGCCCTACACTGCCCATAGCAGCCCCTCCCTCCACCTCTGAGCTCTCCCCTACAGCCTCCTCACCTGTCCTCACTGTGAGCCCTGTGTGTGTAGTGTCAGTGCATGGCTTACCATCAGGTTTCACTCCCTCCTCCACTGTTGGAGGCACATTCAATACATTAACATTAGCATTCACAGTAGAGTCATGACATTCTTGGGGAGCCGAACTTGGGGTTTCAGTGGCCACATACTGGGACACTAGCCGCCCCAAATCGGTCCCAAGCAACACATTTGCAGGAATATTTGGCGTTACTCCCGCATCCCCCTCCCGGCACCCCAATCCAAATACACCTTGGCAACGGGCAGCGCCGGTTCAACGCCTCCAATTCCGGAGACGGAAAGGGTTTTCCCAGGTACCAAGTCTTGAGGGGACACCACCTCAGGGCGTACCAGGGTTCGTTCAGCGCCTGTGTCCCGCAGTCCCATGACCGCTGAGCGGCCGATGGTGACGGGTTGGTAATTGTCTAGGGACCTCCCACCACCCCCTCCCACACACAAAACAGTGGACGGTTTCTGGGACAGGGATGGGGCCTTCTGGCGCTGGGGACATGCAGCCTTAAAGTGTCCTGGCTGATTGCAATTATGGCAACGTCTGGGTTCTGTTCCTGGCCTGGAGAGGGCAGCAGGGGGTACACCCCTTGCACTCTGGGGGCTGGATATAGGGCTGGGGCAGGATTGGGCTTACCCCCTCTCCAGGTGCTGCTGGCAGGCTTCTTTGGCTCCGGCGCCCTGTTGTTGGCATACTCATCTGCCAGGGCGGCTGTAGCAGAAGCCCCCTTTGGTTTCCGGTCACGGAGGAACTGCTGGAGGTCCTCTGGGCAGTTCCACAAGAATTGCTCCACGACAAACAGTTCCTGGACCTCCTGACGGGTAGTGAGCTCTAGACCCGAGGTCCAGTGCTCCGCAGCTCTCAACAGGGCCCGCATGTGGTCGGTCCAGGTGTCCTTTGAACCCCGCTGCAGGCTCCTGAACTTCCTGCGGTACGACTCCGGGGTGAGGTTGTAGTGCTGGATCAGGGCCCGCTTGATGCTGTTGTAGTCCTGCTCCTCCCCGGCAGGTAGGTCCCCCAAAACTTCCAGGGACTTACCCCTCAAACGGGGGGTCAGGTACCTTGCCCACTGATCCAGGGCCAGATGATGTTGGAGGCATGTCCTCTCAAAAGCAAGCAGAAAGGAATCCAGGTCTCCGCCCGGACCTTGGAAGCCCTTGTCTCAGGTGGGCCTGGTGCGTCCAGCGGGGGCCCGTGCTGAGCCATCTCCAGTCGGTGCCGGCGCTCCGCTGCTCTCTCTGCCGCTGCATGCTCCTGCTCCGCTGCTCTCTCTGCTCTCTCTGCCGCTGCTTGCTCCCGCTCCGCAGCTTCACGACGTTCTGTATGCTCACGCTCTGCTGCTTTCTCTGCTCTCTCTGCCGCTGCTTGCTCCCGCTCTGCTGCTTTCTCTGCCGCCACCAGGAGTCTGTCATAGGCGGCGTCATTACCAGCCTCGAGCTGTGCCATAGCCGCTTGGAAAATGGCCTCCGATCTGGACAGACTGGGACGGGCAGCGACTGGACAGTCCACTGTGAGACTGAGCACGGGGGTCGGGCTCCTTGGGGAGCCCTGGCTGAGCTCCCCCTCATCGGTGTCGAACCCCTCATAGGCCACAGCATTGGCCTCCCCCTTTGCCCTACTCCTGGTGCCTTCCGCCATCTTGGGAACCTTTGGTTACTGACACAGCTGCAACCCTGACCTTGCACACAACTTATTATATTTACACTCTGACCGTCTAGTGCTGGGCTGACCTTAAGACCCCAGCAGTGAAAGTACCGCTGGTAGTCTTTAGTGTCTGGGAGTAGGGGTCCCACGCACACTATTACTCTGATCCCACTGCTGCCACCAATTTGTGAGGAACTCAGCCAGCCGCCACACGGTAGCACGGGTATCACAGCTTCTGATACCACCGCCGCTACCAAATGTGACGGACGATCCCTTTCCTCCCACGTCACCAATGGGACGTAACTCCACAGGTACAGCTCTCCGGCGCCCCCCTTTGTCTCTCAGGTCAGTAAGAGAACTGCACCTAGAGCAAATGGCCGCCGGGGAAGGTGTCCTGTTACCCACTGGGTATTCTAAGATTCGTGATCAGAGTAAAAGCATCAGCCCAAGATTAATTTTATGGTTTAATTTGCCTTAAGGGCGCACTAGATAATTACAGGAATATACAGTAAAGCTATACAACGTAATTACAATGGATTTGCAGTCAGAGTAAGAATACAACAATAATGTACAAGGCTTAAAGGTATAAGCTATAGATCAATATTACCGGGTTGTATGGTCATGGGGAGGCATGGAGCTCTGCGTTCCCCAGGTGAAAGTCTTCAGTTGCTGGACAGCCCCCAATGCATGTGCTGCAGCTCCATTTGGCAAGTCTGTCCCTGGTGCTTCTGTGTGTGAAAATGGAATGAGAGACCAGCCTCTTCTTGGCTACAGCTTCTAAACCTGCTAGGCCCTTCCCCATTTGCTTTGAAGCACGCATATTAACTGGCCTGCAATTCATATGGAGCAGGAAACAATCGCTTGAGCTATTTACCATACGACTGACCATCTTATTCAGACCCTGGCCTAAACCAATTAGCATGTAAAGGCCTATTGATTCATAGTGGACATCAAAGCTGGCCGTACTGAATATGCTAATAGGCCCTGTGTAGCTAAAAGTCTGTGGCTGTGTGAACTGACAAAATGGAGGCTGGTACAGGCCCTATACAAAATGGCGACAACCTTTTCCTTACAGGCCCTGATTTGAAAGGATAGGTCGCGGGGCAGAGGGGGCGGTGGCCCCGGGGCCCGCGCTCTGAGGGGGCCCACCCGGAGCTACGATACAGTTACATTCTGCGGCAGAGCAGGGAGAATCGCTCTCCCTGCTCTGCCGCCCGGAAGCTATGGGGCCTGAACAGGCGTTGGGGGGGCCCGGTGCCAGCAGTGGGCCCCCCACCCGTCATCGGAGGGTCAGCTGTATCGGCATCCAGCCGATAAAGCTGAACGCATGGAGAGAGAAGGAGCGAGCGCTCCTTCTCTCCCATAATCCCCCTCTCAGCGTATTACAGCGGGCGCAATAACATCACCTGCCGGCGCCCGCTGTCAGACGCTGAGAGGGAGAACAGTGAGCAGCACAGGAGCCGGGAGGTGAGGTTTTTTTTTATTTTTTTTTAATGGGGGTGCAGTCGAGTCCTGGCTGGAGAAGTCGTCATGTCGGTGTGGGCCAGATGGAAAAGACATGAAAAGTGAACAATTCCATTAGAAAGAACATCAGCGGTAAGTCATTATCTGTACCTGTGCTGTAATCTATATGTTCTGTAGGACTGGTATTATTTAACACAGACCATATGGCGGTAATATCAATATTGGTCTTTTTATATATAGATTATTTTGGCCAACAGCGCGGTCATTTGCTGAGGTTCTCTGATGATGGGCCCACTCAGAAGTTTTGCCCCCACTAAACCAAAACCCTAGCTACGCCTATGGCTCTCTCTCTAGTCTTTCTTTCTCGCTCTCTGTTATTTCCTTCTCGCTCTCTGTTCTTTTTTCTCTCTGTTCTTTCTTTCTCTCTTTTTTTTTTTCCTCTCTTTCTTTCTCTGTTTGTTCTTTCTCTCTCGCTGCTCTTTCGATCTTTTCCTCAGTACCAGCCACTGTGCCCTCATTACCAGTCAGTGTGATCAGCAGTGCTAAATGGTTACGCTTGGGGCGAGGATATGGGTGTGATTAGCTGTGAAATGGGTGTTGTCGGGGCGTGGCCTAAAATTTTCAGCGGCGCGCAACACGCGCCGCAGCCTTTAATCCTCTTTCCTGTCTTCCAAATTTGGGAGGTATGCTGTATGACCTCCCTACAACTTCTGGCCATGCTCCTGATGAGCGCGACGGATGGTCTCGTGAGGGATCTCCTCCCACACCTGGACTAAAGCATCCACCAACTCCTGGACAGTCTGTGGTGCAACGTGGCATGGCCTAAAATTTTCTGCAGCATGCACAGCGTGCCACAGCCTTTGTCCCTCTTTCCCTTATTCAAGGTTGCGAAGTATGATGTTGGGCAGCAAGAATATATTTTCTCTGGTGGGCCCAAGGTACTCCAGTCCGACGCTGCTGGCAAGGTCCATGTATGTTGGCTCCTTAACAGCCTTAAATACCATGCCTCAGCAGCAGGGGCGTACATATAAATCATGGGGCCCCATAGCAAAAGTCTGAATGTTCCCCACCCCCCCAAAAAAAAACCCAGAGGCATTTGTAAATGTAAAGTGCCAGCACAGTGAGGGAAGTTGAGTCGCACAGAGACAGGGGTTTTGGGGGTACTCGGCACCGATCACGTCGACTTCTATTGGGGATGTCACGAGTAGCACAGCTCGGTCCGTGACCTGGGCGATCACTGGAATGTGGGATATTTCCAGGGGATGATAGAATGTTCGTGTAGTTTGTCGTGACGCCACCTGTAGTACCTGGTCAGGGTGTCCAGCGCTGCTGTGCAGGTCCTCTGGAAGGGATGGTGTAGTGCAGGTAGGTGAAAAGTCTTCTACAGGTAACACGCTATCCTTCCAGGGCAGATAGATGTGAGATAGAGCAATGGTGCAAAGTGATGTAGCAGAGTGGACTATGCGACGTAGTAAGAAAGCAGGAAACACTTCAAGTTAAATGTTGCATAATAAAATTTTTAATAATAACATTACAAAAGTGCAAATGGCTTATATTCTGTGACATGTTTTGTTACTGTTCATACCCTTGATATGTGTTATACATGTGTGTTAATAAATACATATTCAACAAAAGTGCAAATAGCATTAGTGCCGAAGTTCGTGGAGACTTCTTAGGACTACCCCTACCGGGGTAACTTCACAGTGTCCTTTACTTGTGCTTGTGGAGGACCCGCTCCAAACCTCCAACTGTGGTCTTGGGTGGGCTGCAAGACTTTCCTTGAGCAGACCTCACTTTCGGCCACACCAAACGGGTTTTTAGTTTCTGAGGTAGTTGAAAATAGTGCACAGTAAAGTTTTTTGTAAAACCAAGATGGAGCACCGAAGTGCCAACTATTTACAGAAAAGTTTGTGAGCCAGTACAGTTCATGGCTTCAAAGTTCAACATTTTCATTACAGTGAAACACCATTACCCAACCTGGGTATATTAAGGCAACAATAAACTTGTTCTTCTGAACATTCACCCATCCGGGTACATCAAACCATTACCCAACCTGGGTATATTAAGGCAACAATAAACTTCTTTTTATGAACATTCACCCGTCCGGGTACATCAATAATTTAACTATTTACATACAGAGACCCTGTCCGGGTTATTTAGACTTCTTTGGCTGGCCTCTTACAGGTACCACCTGGTACTCTTCTGGAGCTTGCCAAACATCCGTGACAGGAGGGTCCACCCAGACCTGATGACGTCGTGTGGCCTGTACAGTGACGTCGTGACCCGCTATCTGGGTCTGTGTGGCCACCTCTTTCATCTCCCTCCGGGTCTGGACCCCTATGTCCCGGACTGAACGAACCCCAGGGGGCCTAACAGGCGCCGGGTACGGGCCAGCTATCATTATCATGTCCATAGCTGGGGCTGCTGAGGAGACCACTGAGGGAGGCTGGGGAGATTTACGGCGTGGGGTGGGCACTTGTGCAGAGGCCTGGTTGGGGGAGGCTGAAGGCTCGTAGGGTCTGTCAGTTTCCTGACACTCTGGGGAGTAGGGGTCGCACCTGGTAACATTTAGGGCGTACCATCCATTGTAACCCCAGTGTCGGGTGTAAGTCACCAAGTCTCCTGGCAACAGGTCCCTCCCCGGGTGTCCTTCTGGGAGGTGAGCCTCCACGTCCCGCCGGGTTACAAAAACTTCAAAATAAAGTCCAGGCTCCAGGATGAAGCCCCAACCAGTTCCGTAATGCACCCTTACGCAGCGGCTCCCTCACCGTACTTTTATCCTTTCTCATACGTGCCTTCTCTGCCAGGTCCTTCTCCAGGTGACGTTACCGAAGCTTTTGGGATTCTCGCTGCTCCCTTTGTCGCTCTGCTTCCCGCTCCCGACGTCTCCACTCTTCCTCCTGACGCCGGTTGTAATTCTCCTCCACCAGCATCTCCATGTCTCCACCATCAAACGCCAGCTTACGATGTACGGTTTGCGGCAGCTCTCCTGGCGCCCGCCAGTCCTGGCGGCGCTCACCTGCGGCAGAAGCAGCCGGCTCTGGAACAGATGACGGTCGGGGCTCCGGTACAGGCAGGTAGAGCTCTGGTGCCTGCGCGGCCTTCTCCATGAGGACGGGTGTCGCTTCTTCTGCCTCAGCGACGGGGGCAGACAGCGGGATCTGGGGTGCTGGTGCGGCGTTTTCTGCAGGAACGGGTGCCTCCACTGTGATACTGGCAACCGGTTCAGATTGCAAGGGCTGGGATGCCCGCACGGCCTCCTGTACTGGAACGGGTGCCTCCACTGAGATACTGGCAACCGGTTCAGATTGCAAGGGCTGGGATGCCCGCACGGCCTCCTGTACTGGAACGGGTGCCTCCACTGAGATACTGGCAACCGGTTCAGATTGCAAGGGCTGGGATGCCCGCACGGCCTCCTGTACTGGAACGGGTGCCTCCACTGAGATACTGGCAACCGGTTCAGATTGCAAGGGCTGGGATGCCCGCACGGCCTCCTCTACTGGAACGGGTGCCTCACCTTCCGGTACAGACACTTCAGGGGGTAAGAGGGATTGGCGCCGCTCCAATTGTAGTTTTAGGGCCCGCCAGCTCGCTTCCATCCTGGCGACCTCCTCCCGGTGCCGGGCCAGGTCTCTCAGGGTATCCTCCGCTTCTTCCAGCGTAGGAGGGTTTCCAGGCCGGGTGCCAAACGGTGGCTCCGTGGCGATCGGGTCGCTTCCGTGGGGGGAGAGCTCTGACTCCTCCATCCCTTCCCACTTCTGCTCACGTCCATTCGCCATCTCAGCAAAGTCACATGTGTCATTAGCATCAGGAGAGGCGACATCTTTTGTAGGGAGGCGGGACCTTCGCGTTCATTTACGCCCACTGAGGAGGATGAGGAGGCGGAACTCCAGAGCTGTGGGGCACGATCTTACATTGCAGTAACATTTAGAGTGTGCGGACATCGTTTTCGCGCCACGGAGTGAGTGTACGCCCACGAGAGCACGCCCTTATTATTCACCTGTGCCTCGTGGCGCAGATATGACGGAAAAATGGCAAATACAGTCTATGATGATTTTTGCAATTCTCAAGCAAAAAAAAAGTTCAATTAAGGCACACAGGACTCGCTTATAGCGAGCTTCTGAATCCTGTTCGCTGGGTGCGATGCAACATCTCTGTGGCGACTGGACCCTCGGGTGCTTCTGTCTTTTCACAAATGCCGGCTTTACCCGGCAATTGAATCAGAGGCTATTTTACTATGTAGAAGTGAATAAACTATAAATATATGTATATATATATGTCACAGTGACATTTTATATATATATATATATATATATATATATATATATGTATTCTAAGTGTGTATATTTTGTGTTTACAAGGAAAGAAAGTGTTTTTTTAGTTGCGATATTTTGTTCCCATAGACTTACATGGGACTTCCGGTATCGGAATCGGATATCGCCGATATTTAGTGATATCGGCGATACCATTCCGATCCGATATTTTTAGATATCGAGCAGTATCGCTCAAGACTACTCACGATAGTATTTGGTGTTCATGTCCACTGTATATACTGTGATTAGAAGAGTCTATTCAGGGGTGAAATTCACAATTTTAAAATACGCTTTGAGAATACACTGTCATGTAAAAAATGCTATTAATCTGCAGATATGGAGTTAGTCTGTAGCTTAATAGAGTTCTGAAGCTGCCAGCACTGAGAGCCCCACTGCCAGGAGGAAAGGAACTTTTTTCCTCCCAGCAGCTTCCAGCTTTCAGTCATAGAGGTGAGACTGGCATGGCTTTAGTCACTACTTAGAGCATAGTGAGCAGCAGATGTAACCATGCCCCGACACTGATTTCATTTCCTCCTGGCCGCAGGGCTCTCAGTGCAGGTGCAGGGCAACATCAGAACGCTATTAGGGTATGTTCACACTGGGCGTTTTTGCTGCTTTTTTATGCTAATTTTCAGCTGCTTTTTACAGTACCAGCAAAGCCTATGAGATTTCAGAAATCTCATGCACGCTCATTGGTTTTTTGTCATCAGGATTTTGTGCTTTGCTGCTTTTTTTGGACATAGAGCATGTCGCTTCTTTCAGCGTTTTTGCAGCATTTTTCACCCATTGACTTGGAAGGGTGTTGAAAAGACACTGAAAAAAATCAGCAAAAATGCAGGTATAATTATTTGCAGCGATTTTGATGCAGAAAAGTCATCGACAGCAAGCTTGCACAGAGACACAAGTTAGACCAAAAAAACGCACTAAAAAAGCACCAAAACCACAACGAATAATGCACCTAAACCTGCGTTTTTGCTGCCTCTTCTTTCCTGCCAAGAAATCAGGTTTTGCTGCAGAAAAAAAAACACAGCAAAAACGCCCAGTGTGAACTTACCCTTATTAACCTGCAGACTAACCCCATGTCGGCAGTTTAATAGCTTCTTTTTTACATTACAGGTTCCCTTTAAAGGTGGACCAGCTGACTGATACTGTCCGAACCATGTGCAGCATGAATCAAAAACCAAGTCTGATATTGCAGCCGTATATGTACAAGACAATGAGTCTAGGATGAGTAGTCCAACAGGCAGGTCGCTGACAACTTCTACCACTCTCCACTCATTCAGTCATTATGTTTATGATGTACCCTCCTGGCTTTGGACCTTGAACTCCTTGACCACTCTGACTCAAGGCTTGGCCGTGAGAAGTGACTAGCGTCACAGTACCACTCAATATGCTCCTATTTTTTCTTAATAAATGTGTGTATATGTGCATGTAATGTAGTGTGAGTGTATTAGTATACTCAACTACCGCTGCTTTCTACGGTGTCCAATGACGTTCTGCTCTGCTTCTTAATGGCGTTGCCGCTTTGTATGGATTCTGTCATGATGGGTGAAGAATAACAGGAAGAGGGAAGAGGGAGCCCAAACACTAGAGAATAGGGGAGTGGAGACCCCTAGGCAGATCTAAAATCACCCTGTATGCTCTAAATGTCCCTATATAGGCTCTTCACTTATCGCCGAGCCAGAACCAAATCCTGCCTGACCCTACATAGGGAGGGGACGGGTTTGGCACAGACAGATGGGGGAAATTCTTAGCTTGAGAAGACACCCGAGATGTCACGCCAGCAATTCTCCAAGGGTCCTCAGGGAAGACACTAATCGACTGCTAGAACTTCCAACAAGACTGAGGCAAATATGAGCTAACACTGGCACCATGCTGCAGCAATTGAATGTATTTAAACCTTCAGCACAGGTGTGTGATTAGCAGTAGAAGGTGAAGGTAACCATTGGGTCCTAGAGGGAGGAGGATATCGCTCCATAACTGAAATGCAAAAATCAAGAAGGTGCTTGAGCTAAACGCAAAGACTTTCTACAGCCGGATCCAGTATGACTGTCTGTCACACCTGACACCCGTGACAGATTCTCCAGGTCACCCTGTGCTCTGTGTGACCCAGAAGTCACTTTTACAATGTCAGCCTATGGAGCATCAGAACGAGGGTCCATAGGCTTATAGGCTTAAAAAAGTGACTTTTGGCCCTTCCAGAGTATTGAGTGAGCCAGAGAGTCACAATCACAGTAATGTCAATGAGAAGAGAAGCTGGACTGGATCCCAGAGAGAGCAGCAGTAGCTCAGTATACTAATACACTCACACTATATTACATGCACAAATACACATGTGAAAATTGTTGGTACCCCTCGTTTAATGACAGAAAAACCCACAATGGTGACAGAAATAGCTTGAATCTGACAAAAGTAATAAAGGCAGCACGGTGGCTTAGTGGATAGCACTGCAGCCTTGCAGCGCTGGAGTCCTGGGTTCGAGTCCCACCAAGGACAACATCTGCAAGGAGTTTGTATGTTCTCCCCGTGTTTGCGTGGGTTTCCTCCGGGTTCTCCGGTTTCCTCCCACACTCCAAAAACATACAGATAGGGAATCTAGATTGTGAGCCCCATCGGGGACAGCGACAATAATGTGTGCAAACTGTAAAGCGCTGCGGAATATGTTAGCGCTATGTAAAAATAAAGATTATTATTATTATTAAATAAAAAATCTATGAAAATGAACAAATGAAAGCAGTCAGACATTGCTTTTCAATCATGCTTCCACAGAATTAAAAAAAAATAAAACTCATGAAATAGGCCTGGACAGAAATGATGGTACCCCTGAAAATAATGTAACAATAGGGGCATGTTAAATCAAGGTGTGTCCACTAATTAGCATCACAGGTGTGTACAATCTTGGAATCAGTGAGTGGGCCTGTACAGAGGGCTACAGACACTCACTGTGCTGTTTGGTGACATGGTGTGTATCACACTCAACATGGACCAGAGGAAGCAAAGGAAAGAGTTGTCTCAGGAGATCAGAAAGAAAATTATAGACAAATGTTAAAAGTAAAAGTTATAAGACCATCTCCAAGCAGCTTGATGTTCCTGTGACTATAGTTGCACATATTATTCAGAAATGTAAGCTCCATGGGACTGTAGTCAACCTCCCTGGACCTGGCCGCAGAAGGAAAATTAATGACAAATCAAAGAGACGGATAATACGAATGGTAACAAAAGAGTCCAGAAAAACTTATAAACAGATTAAAGGTGAACTTCAAGCTCAAGTAACATCAGTTTCAGATCGCACCATCCCGAGTTGTATGAGCCAAAGTGGACTTCATGGGAGATGACCAAGGAGGACACCATTGTTGAAAAAAAATCATAAAAAAGCCAGACTGGAATTTGCCAAACTACATGTTGACAAGCCACAAAGCTTCTGGGAGAATGTCCTATGGACATATGAGTCAAAAATGGAACTTTTTGGCAAGCCACATCAGCTCTATGTTCAGACAGAAAAATGAAGCATATCAAAAAAAGAACACTGTCCCCACTGTGAAACATGGAGGAGTCTCTGTTATGTTCTGGAGCTGCTTTGCTGCATCTGGCACAGGGTGTCTAGAATCTGTGCGGGGTACAATGAAATCTCAAGACTATCAAGGGATTCTAGAGAGAAATGTGCTGCACAGTGTCAGAAAGCTTGATCTCAGTCGCAGGTCATGGGTCTTGCAACAGGATAATGACCCAAAACAAACAGCTAAAAACACCCAAGAATGGCTAAGAGGAAAACATTGGACTATTCTGAAGTGGCCTTCTATGAGCCCTGACCTAAATCCTATTGAGCATCTTTGGAAAGAGCTGAAACATGCCGTCTGGAAAAGGCAACCTTCAAACACTAGACAACTGGAGCAGTTTGCTCTTGAGGAGTGGGCCAAAATACCTGTCAAGAGGTGCAGAAGTCTCATTGACAGTTACAGAAATCGTTTGATTGCAGTGATTGCCTCAAAAGGTTGTGCAGCAAAATATTATCATAGAATCATAGAATGGTAGAGTTGGAAGGGACCTCCTGGGTCATCTGGTCCAACCCCTGCTCAAAGCAGGATTCACTAAATCATCCCAGACAGATATCGGTCCTGCCTCTGTTTGAAGATTTCCATTGAAGGAGAACTCACCACCTCTCGTGGCAGCCTGTTCCACTCATTGATCAATCTAACTGTCAAAAAGTTTTTTCTAATATCTAATCTGTGTCTCCTCCCATTCAGTTTCATCCCATTGCTTCTAGTCTTTCCTAGTGCAAATGAGAATAAAGATGATCCTTCTACAATGTGACAGCCCTGGAGATATTTGTAGACAGCTATTAAGTCTCCTCTCAGTCTTCTTTTTTGCAAGCTAAACATTCCCAAATCCTGTAAACCGTTCCTCATAGGACATGGTTTGCAGACCGGTCACCATTCTGGTGGCTCTTCTCTGAACTTGCTCCAGTTTGTTGATGTCTTTTCTAAAATGTGGTGCCCAAAATTGGACACAGTATTCCAGATGAGGTCTGACCAAAGAGGAGTAGAGGGCAATAATGACTTCACGTGATCTAGACTGTATGCTTCTGTTAATACATCCAGAATTGTATTTGCCTTTTTTGCTGCTGCATCACACTGTTGACTCATGTTCAGTCTGTGATCTATTAGTATACCCAAATCTTTTTCACATGTGCTGTTCCTTAGCCCTATTCCTCCCATTCTGTATACGCTTTTTTCATTTTTATTTCCCAGATGTAGTACTTTGCATTTTTCCCTGTTAAAAACCATTATTTTAGTTGCTGCCCACTGCTCCAGTTTATTTATATCTTTTTGAATCCTCTCTCTCTTCTCTAGTATTAGCTATCCCTCCTAGCTTTGTGTCATAAGCAAATTTAATCAGTTTACCCTCAATTCCTTCATCTACATCATTGATAAAGATGTTGAACAATACAGGGCCCAAGACAGAGCCCTATGGTACCCCACTTGATACATTCTTCCAACTGGATGTGCAGCCATTTACTACCACTCTTTGGGTCCTATCACTAAGCCAGGTATGAATCCACCTAACAGTTGCCTTGTCCATTCCATACTTAGTCATTTTATCAATAAGGATTGTGTGAGATACTTTGTCAAATGCTTTGCTGAAGTCAAGATATAGTATATCTACAGCATTTCCCTGATCCACCCAGTCAGTGATTCTGTCATAGAAGGAAATTAAATTAGTCTGACATGACTTATTAGTTACAAACCCATGCTGACTTTGGTTAAGCACTTCATTCTTGTCCAGGTACTTACATACATGTTGTTTAATAATTTGTTCAAAGATCGTTCCTGGTATAGATGTCAGACTCACCGGCCTATAGTTCCCTGGGTCCACCTTCTTCCCCTTTTTTAAGACAGGAACATTTGCTCTTCTCCAATCTTCTGGGACTTCTCCTGTTCTCCAAGAATTTTCAAAGATTATGGAGAGTGGTTCAAAAATTTCTTCTGCTATCTCCTTCAGTACTCTGGGGTGTAATTCATCTGGACCTGGAGACTTGAATTCATTTATGTTACCTAAGTGTTTCCTCACTATTTTTCTGTTTATAGATATCCTGAATTCTTCTGTTCCCTTAATAGGACAGTGAAGATCAGTTGATGTTACTGTCACGCTGTATAGCAGATATATATATATGTGATGTCAGTAATCTATATCAAAAGGGCAACATACTATATAACATGCGCATAGATATATGATAACATAGAATTACCTGACAGAATGTCCAGTGGGTCAATACGGAATCCGTTATACGCTGTCTCCGGCTAGAGGGTGACCGGGGTCTATGCTGACCCTAAACTGGGGTCCTAACTAATCCCTCTACCTGGAGGTACTGTTAAAGGTACAGAGGTCCAGGCCACCAGCGTAAACCCTGTCTCCTATCAATCCCTGCCAACTGTAATCTAGTCCTAAGAAGGACCCTGATTACCACCAAAGGGAATGAACAGGTAATGGTTAATGAACAGAAAGACATACAAGAAAGACAAGAAATAAAGTAAATAAAGTCTTACATACAACACTCACACACAGTAGGAACACCTAAGGTCTCAGAGATAAACTATAAGCTGTAAGAGTAAAAACAACTAAGGAGCTCTTAGCTTAAGTATTCTCAGAACCGATCAGTCTGCTAGACTACATGAATGCTTTCACCGGCATCTAACAAGCAGACTGGCAGGTATATGAAGGAATCTAATTAGAACATAATCAAAAGCAGCCGGGCGAGGCTGAACCTAGTCTTAGCAAAGAGCTAGGTAAAATTAACTCCCTCATTACCAAACACAAAGAAACAGCAACTCACTGTGAGAAGTCAGAGTGTGTAATCGCGACGATCCTCGTGGCGATACACCCATGACAGTACCCCCCCTCTACGAGGGGACTCCGGACCCTCAGGGCCAGGTCTGCCCGGGTGAGTTGTGTGAAAGGTCCGAACCAATCGATCTGCGTTAACATCAGACGCAGGGACCCACGTCCTCTCCACAGGACCATACCCCCTCCAATGAACCAAGTACTGAAGGGATCGGCGACTGAGACGTGAGTCAATGATTTTCGACCCATGAAATTCCACGTTATCATTGACCACCACTGAAGGAGGAGATAGAGGTGACGGTATGACTGGTGCCACATACTTTTTAAGTAATGACTTGTGAAACACATTATGAATTTTAAACGTAGGAGGGAGGTCCAGACGAAATGCCACAGGATTAATTATGGAACTGATCCTGTACGGCCCGATGAATCTGGGACCCAACCTCTAGGAGGAAACTTTAAGTTTTATATTCCTGGTAGACAACCAAACCAGATCGTTCACCTTCAGATCTAGACCAGAAACTCTCCCCCTATCAGCCATCCGTTTGTAACGGTTCCCCGTAACCTTCAGTCTTAACCGATCTGGAACTATCAGTCTCCCTGGAAGTCCCACAGGGGCATCCCCCTGAGCCCCCAATACCTCCCCCTCAAGCTCAGAGCATACAGCTGACACTACAACTCCCTCCTGAGGAATAGGAACCGGATCATCCGTCCTCCCGGCCCCTGGGAAAGTACGAGATAAGGCATCAGGAAGCAACTTTATTAGCAGTCATATGCTCGATGAGGAGGTAACTCTTTACACCCCTCCTCTGAGAACATCTCCCCAAAGTCCTCCAGAAAAGGAGACAAAGTCCTAGGCACAACCGCACCGATGACCGTGCTCATGCAGTTATTCCTGCAAAATTCACCCCACTGGCTTATCTTTCCGGATTGCCAATC
The DNA here is from genome assembly GCA_033576555.1 of Oophaga sylvatica. Classification (NCBI taxonomy): domain Eukaryota; kingdom Metazoa; phylum Chordata; class Amphibia; order Anura; family Dendrobatidae; genus Oophaga; species Oophaga sylvatica. The sequence goes on from JARQOD010000009.1 coordinate 15,169,251, forward strand.
AATCACTGGGTTATGTTTAGCCAACCAAGGAAGACCCAACACAATAGGAGTAGGTAGACCCTCCAACACATAACAAGACAATTGCTCTTTATGTATTGCCCCTACTCGAAGATCTATGTTATGAACAGCTTGTACCAAGCTACCTTGACCGAGAGGTCTAGAATCAATAGAGACTATAGGGACCGGTTTGGCCAATACACTCAGTTGCATACCATGCACCTGGGCAAACCGAGCATCCACCAGATTAGCCCCGGACCCACTATCAAGAAAAACAGAAATCCTCTCAGTTCTAGTCCCAATCACCACCTCCGCAGGCACGAGAAACTGAGAGGGATTTGGGGACGAAATACACACTCCCAGGTTACCGAGGCCGCAGCCGAAAGTACAATTTACATGCCTCCCGGAAAGTAAAAAATTTGTCCCGCCCACCAGTGAACCTGTCCGGGAGAGCAACCTTAGGTTCAGATCTGGTTTGCTCCGGGGGGGACAAAACCTTGGACTTAATGTCTGCAAACTCCATGGACAACCCCTGCAACTGCCGGGCCAGCTGGGCTACTGGATCCATGACAGCTGGGGAGAATCTTTAGTATGGGCCGGTGAAAATGTCACGCTGTATAGCAGATATATATATATGTGATGTCAGTAATCTATATCAAAAGGGCAACATACTATATAACATGCGCATAGATATATGATAACATAGAATTACCTGACAGAATGTCCAGTGGGTCAATACGGAATCCGTTATACGCTGTCTCCGGCTAGAGGGTGACCGGGGTCTATGCTGACCCTAAACTGGGGTCCTAACTAATCCCTCTACCTGGAGGTACTGTTAAAGGTACAGAGGTCCAGGCCACCAGCGTAAACCCTGTCTCCTATCAATCCCTGCCATCTGTAATCTAGTCCTAAGAAGGACCCTGATTACCACCAAAGGGAATGAACAGGTAACGGTTAATGAACAGAAAGACATACAAGAAAGACAAGAAATAAAGTAAATAAAGTCTTACATACAACACTCACACACAGTAGGAACACCTAAGGTCTCAGAGATAAACTATAAGCTGTAAGAGTAAAAACAACTAAGGAGCTCTTAGCTTAAGTATTCTCAGAACCGATCCAGTCTGCTAGACTACATGAATGCTTTCACCGGCATCTAACAAGCAGACTGGCAGGTATATGAAGGAATCTAATTAGAACATAATCAAAAGCAGCCGGGCGAGGCTGAACCTAGTCTTAGCAAAGAGCTAGGTAAAATTAACTCCCTCATTACCAAACACAAAGAAACAGCAACTCAGCTGTGAGAAGTCAGAGTGTGTAATCGCGACGATCCTCGTGGCGATACACCCATGACAGTTACAGTCATGGCCAAAAGTTTTGAGAATGACACAAATATTATATTTTCACATGATCTGCTGCCCTCTGGTTTTTATGTGTGTTTGACAGATGTTTTTATCACAGACAGAAATATAATAATTGCAAACATATGAGTAACAAAAGCTTATATTGACAGTTAGAATGAGTTAATGCAGCAAGTCAATATTTGCAGTGTTGACCCTTCTTCTTCAGGACCTCTGCAATTCTCCCTGGCATGCTCTCAATCAACTTCTGGACCAAATCCTGACTGATAGCAGTCCATTCTTGCACAATCAATGCTTTCATTTTGTCAGAATTTTTAGGTTTTTGTTTCCACCCGTCTCTTGATGATTGACCACAATTCTCAATGGGATTAAGATCTGGGAGTTTCCAGGCCATGGACCCAAAATCTCTATGTTTTGTTCCCTGAGCCATTTAGTTATCACCTTTGCTTTATGGCAAGGTGCTCCATCATGCTGGAAAAGGCATTGTTGATCGCCAAACTGCTCTTGGAGGGTTGGGAGAAGTTGCTCTTGAGGACATTCTGGTATCATTCTTTATTCATGGCTGTGTTTTTAGGCAAACTGTGAGAGAGCCGATTCCCTTGGCTGAGAACAACCCCACACATGAATGGTTTAGGATGCTTAACAGTTGGATGAGACAAGACTGGTGGTAGCGCTCACCTTGTCTTCTCCGAATGAGGCGTTTTCCCTGATGTCCCAAACAATCGAAAAGGGGATTCATCAGAGAAAATAACTTTACCCCAGTCCTCAGCATCCCTGCCTGTACCTTTTGCAGAATATCATTTTTTCCATGATGTTTTTCTGGAGAGAAGTGGCTTCTTTGCTACCTCTTTGAGCAAGGCCTTGCTCCAAGAGTCTCCGCCTCACAGTGCGTGCAGATGCACTCACAACGCCTGCTGCCATTCCTGAGCAAGCTCTCACTGCTGGTAGCCCGATCCCGCAGCTGAAACAAATTTTAAGAGACGTCCTGGCGCTTGCTGGTCTTTTTGGGCGCCCTGGAGCCTTTTGGCAACAATGGAACCTCTCTCCTTGAAGTTCTTGATGATGCGATAGATTGTTGACTGAGGTCAATCTTTCTAGCTGCGATACTCTTCCCTTTAGGCTATTTTTGTGCATTGCAATGATGACTGCACGTGTTTCTTTAGAGATAACCATGGTTAACAGAAGAGAAACAATGATGCCAAGCATCAGCCTCCTTTTAAAGTGTCCAGTGGTGTCATTCTTACTTAATCATGACAGATTGATCTCCAGCCATGTCTCATCAACACCCACACCTGAGTTAATGGAGCAATCACTGAAAAGAGGTTAGCGATCCTTTTAAGGCAAGGCTGCAATGAGTTTGAAATGTGTTTTTTGGGGATAAAGTTCATTTTCTAGCCAAATATTGACTTTGCAAGTAATTGCTGTTAAGCTGACACTCTTTTAACATTCTGAGTATATGCAAATTGCCATTAGAAAAAAGTGAAGCAGTGACTTGTAAAAA
>JARQOD010000009.1:15172209-15228465 GCA_033576555.1 Oophaga sylvatica
GAGTGATTGATGGAGTTCCGACTTTGAGAAGGGGTGGTGATAGGTCCAAATTACTTAAAAGAAAGGAACTTCGCTGGATTTCTGTCCTTGATACACTGCAGCCGAAGGGACTAAATTTGGACTATAATTTACATATTTGTACTTGATTTTGCCCCCTTTTTTCATTTAGAGCTCATCTTGTATACTTTGTTTTTAGATGTTTTTATTCTTATTTTTCTGTTAGGTATAGGATGGTTAGACAGTAATTGGTGGATATGGTGATTTTTTTGATTTCTGGTTGTGTAATACTTATTTTTCTATTGTATCTGTGTTCTTTAATTTTTATATATAATGTACCTTCCTCTATTTTGTTCCGAAACATCGCGATACTTACCCTGGTTTGATATCCACTTAGGACGTCTTTCCTATGAGACTTCCGTTGAATTATGTAATGCGCATGCGCGGATCGGATGACGACATAGCCCATGTGACCTTTTGGTCACCTGAAAGGTCCCATGACAGGAGAAGAAGTCCGGATTGGATGAGAGATCGTCGCACTCGGCGCAGTGTTTGCGTCATCTGCTTGATGCAGTGAAAGGCGCCGTTATACATATATTGAAGTGGCTTTTTGCTACGGCATTGTTGATGGGATATCTAATATGGCGCCAAAGCAGGAGGATCATTCCGATTGGCGGTAACTCGTTTATTATATTCTGCTATTGGATAGGTTTATCGTTACCAGGGACACGCTATAGCTATGTGGTGATTGGTGTGTCACTATTTAGAAGTTTGTTTACGTTTTGTTTTATTTGGAGGTTTGGTGGAATGATTATACTGTGTATATGATATATTAATATTTTATGTGTTTTTGACATCTGATCACTATTTTGCATTATTCTTATACCTATATATTTTATATGTCTATTAACTTGTAGGCGTAACCTTGATAGTGATTGGCTCCTCCACACTATATAAAGGACGCCTTTTGTCTGTTTTGTTATACTTGAAAAAGGCCAATGTATGGCCGAAACGTCGTCTTATGACATGGCAGAATAAAGCTTTTCATATTCTTCACCTGGATGGATGCTGCTTTTTCTTTTACTTGTGGACTTCGTGGCCCATTTGGATCCATGGACCGGAGCGTGCATCCTTGACCCGATCGTGTGCTGTCTACACATTGCAGTTTGAAACCACAGGTGGCGTCACGAACTTAACTACAATCCCTGTAAATATTCCCCCATCGCATGACCGCCAGGGCCACGGACCGAGCTCTGCTGCCAGTGACATTCCCCATAGACTTCCATGGGCTCGGTTCCGAGTACCCCATAGCCCTGGTACCACCAATGTGGTGCGCGTCATCTTTGGCGTCACGAACAGGATAAGAAGCTTACATTTGTGAGTCCTGTGTGCCTATTGAACTGTTTTTGTGAAAAAGACTGTGTTGCTGTTTTATGATTTTTGGCGCCATTTTCCGCCATTTTACCACCATATTCGCGCCTGAGGCGCTGGTGAAGAAGGTGGGCGTGCATTCGTGGGCGTGTACCCCCCTGTGGCGCGAAAGTGTTGGCCGCCCTCTCAAAATGCTACTATAATGTGAGATCCTACCCCACTGCAAGGGAGATCCGCTCCTCTTCTTCCTCTATGTCATGGAGAAGGTGAGAGCGGTGCTGGAAGATGTGGCCCGCCACCGCAAAGAAGTGGAGGAGATGGAGAAAAGCTGGCGTGCCCTGAAACAGCGGCTGCTGTGGGACACAATGCTCTCTCCCCAAGAACGAAGCCATTACCTGTACTCCCTGTGCCACCACTGCAAACGGCTGATGAGAAACCGGAGGCCGGCCTTGAAAGAGCTGATCCCGACTCCACCGATGATCCGGTCCGAGGGACGGAGGCTGAGGAGGCCCTGCTCGTTCCGGAATGCCAGCCAGGCCTGGAGTCCGCAGCGGAATGCAGTTCCCCGGTAGGGACACCGGAGGGGACCCAGCCGTCAGTGATGGAGATCGACTGGGAAGAGATGGAGCAGCGACGGCAGCAGGAGCAGAGGGAAGTGCAGCAGTTCCGTCAGCGGTACCAGGAGGAGACTCTCGCTGAAAAGGAAAACATCAGGCGAGACAAAGGTACGCTCCGGGAACCGCGGCGCCAGGGGACGGTGTGTGCCTCTAAGGCCCGAGGAGTTTGGGGTTACATATATGAGCCCGGGTTCTCTTCAAAGATCTATGTTCACTGCTGCGCTGCGGGGTTCCACCTGTTAAAAGGGGATGTTGTCACCTACACACGGCACTGTAGTCGTCAGGGGTGGTTTGCCTTGAATGTCTCCCGTGTCTCAGTGTCCCAAGCCCCAGCAGCATCAGCACCAGGCCGCGCACCTGCATCGTGCCCTGCCTCCTATACTGCGCCCTACTCTGCAGCCTATCCTAAGTACAGCCCCACATCGCAAAAGCCTGATGCGATTTCAATTGAGCCACTAAGCAAGCCTGCTTCTTGTACAGCATCTTATTCTGCAACAGCGACCCCTATGGAGCCGAATCTGTATTCTGGAGAGGCACCTTCTACAACGCGACCTGCGTTCTACTCTGAGGATGTAACCGTTGGGTCCCTGGAGGATCAACCAAAAGATGTAGCTACGCAAACGTATATTGCAGGACACGATCTTCTTGTGATGGGTTCCCAAGGGCATCGTATACTTCTGGCCCCAGGAGTAGAAAAAGTAATTGTTGTAAGCAAGAAAGATGAAAAACAAGTAGGACCCAGACTGGGGTTTACTGCACCTGAACATGTATAAAGTTTGAAGAAGTTTTATGAAAATTTGCACTTTACTGAAAAATGTTTGATAATATGTCTGATGATGTTTATTTACTCTGCATATTTAAAGTAGAATACCCGGCTGGGTAAAGAGTTAAAGTAAAAGTTGATTGAAATGTGATTTCACTTGAAAAGTGTTTTATCATGCAAAAGACTGCGTGGCTGTGGACTTTGCCAGCCCAAAAACTTTATTGTAAATAGTTCGCACTTCGGTGCCCATCTTGGTTTTACATAAAGCCATATGTATCTACTTCTGAAGAAAAACCTGTATGGTGTGGCCTAGAGTGAGGTCTGCAGCAATGAAGTCCTGCAGCCCACCCAGGACCCACGTGGGAGGTTTTTGGTGCGGGTCCTCCACAAGAATCTTGTCTTATACTGTGTATATTTATTGAAAAGTATTTTGATAATTTTCTACTGATCTATGTACAAATTGTAACGTTCAAAAGTCCTTACCTCCCGCAAGGGATGAGTTATTATGTTGATGTTATATGCAAAACAAAAATGTTTTTCTTTTCTATTTCAGCCCGGGAGTGCTGAGTTTAACTAGGGGGGGATGTGTGGCCCAGCTGCGCAAGGCACACATGTCTCCTGGAAAATGCACAAGAAGGTAACTGTAAAGCCTGATATTCATTCACGCACACTTCTCAGCATTGCCACTAGAGGCATATTAGACTATTTAAGTAGTGTGACGTAGCAAAGTTAGTCAGTCAAGCCTAGGGTGGCTCAGGAGTGAGTCATCCCATCCAGTCAGTCTGTGCAGGAGGAGAGGAGTGAGCACATTCTGTTCAGTGCAGTTTAGTTTCTGTTTTCAGTCAGAGACAGACGGAAGGAGAGGAGTGAAGACTGATTCCTGAAGGAGCTCAGATAGTTCATTATACAGACGTGGAGGCTAGTACGAGTAGACGGACTTACTCTAGCCTAGTCAGAACTATATCTGAATCTGAAACTGCTACCTCAGAACAAGCTGCCTGTGTTCCTAAGAAAGTGGAAAGTGACTCTCAGAGCTACAGCGTAAATACAGTCTGACGAAGCGTCCTGTGAGCTGCTCTGGACAGAGTTCTGTGAAGGAAAGGAATCACAGCAGTTATAGCAACGAGCCAACTGAGAACAGGTCAGTGAGCACTGAAGGAAAGCTGACCTTTACACCATTGCTACACGTGCTTATGTTAAGGGCGAGAGCAGGGCGAAGGGCGAGTGGAGAAGTAAGAGTGACAAAGGGGACAAATCACCCTCACTCAATTAAACCGGACACCGGGGTCCGAAGCGTTGCTAGTACTTCACGTCTAGTAATAAGAAAACCGGAGGCCTTGCTGGACTTCAAGTCGCAGAAGGTAGCCCTAAGCGCTGATACGTAACCGGAGTCAGGGAGAACAGGGACTTTGAGCAGGACCCTGCAAAAGTAAGGACTTAGTTCTCTCATCATCTGATAATCAGAGACATAGAAGGCTCCACCACAATGTTAGCCGGGCATAGTTGCTATTGAAAGAGTTGCACTTGACTTTATGCAAGTTTGTACTCACATACACTTTAAGGAGAAAAGGAGGCCTCTAACCTGCTCAACAGTTTTCCTGAATGTGCATTCTCCAACCTGACCAGCTTCCCGGGACATACCTGCAACATCTACAAGTAAAGGTATGGAAAGAGACTGCATTGTGTGTGACTGACTTCTTATCTGCACCCTGCACCACCATAGACTTTGAGGGACCAGTCCCACCTGTGGGGGACTTAACATCTAGCTGCCATAACATCCCTCAGAGATCTACCCTGCAGCGCTGGTCAATCAGATCAGAAACCACAGGTGGCGTCACGAACTATAACTACAATCCCCTGTAAATATTCCCCCATCGCATGACCGCCAGGGCCACGGACCGAGCTCTGCTGCCAGTGACATTCCCCATAGACTTCCATGGGCTCGGTTCCGAGTACCCCATAGCCCTGGTACCACCAATGTGGTGCGCGTCACATAAGCACAGGCAGCAGTAGATGTCAGCTTTCTTCTCTTCACCGCTCTCCAAGCGTCGGCACGCTCGCTCTCTAACAGTACCTCAGTTGACTCGGTGTTACAAATACTGCAGTTCCCTTTCCTTCACTTCCTTCTTAGGCTCTGTCCGAAGCAGCTATCAGGACATTCCGTCAGACTGATCTGTGCACACTCCGAGAGTCACTTTCCACTTTCCTAGGGAACTATCAGTCAGCACGATCTGAGGTAACTTTCCTCTCAGCTCTTCAACACGCTCTGACACAGACTAGTGTAATCTGAGCTCTGACAGGAATCCTCTCACTCCGGTGTTCTGAGGAGATCTCATCTGTCTGAGGTACAACCAACAACTAGCTAACGTTCAGCTAGACTGTCTTCATCTCACTGCTCTAACTCTCCACACCCTTATATACCTGCGTAATCTAAAGGGCTCCCTCTGGTGGCACCAGGGAAATGTGAAGTGTGAATGAATATCAGGTGATTGTGAATTACCTTCTATGCATCCTCCTATGTTGTGAATGTGTTAGAAATGAATTCTGAGCAGAAGCTCCCTCTGGTGGTTACAAACAGTACTGAACTATCCAATGAAGATTGTGAAGATTGGCGATCAGGTGTTACTGACTGGTCTTATATAAGGGAGGTTCCCTCCCATCAGGGTTGCCGGTGATCAATTGTTCTGGTCTCATCTTTGATTCCTGTTCACTTTGTAACCTGCTGTTTCGTGCCTGCATCTTCTGCTAACAGATAAGACATTTTCTTCTTTTGTTTTTTTTGTGCTTGCTTTTTGCATTTTTGTCCTGCACTTCTGTGGGGGTCTGCCGGGTCCCCTCCGGGGGCTTGTGCTCCTCTCAGTTTAGTTCAGCCACTGTTGTTTGTTCATTTGCCTTTTCCAGTTTTTTCAGTGGCTGCTGTTTAGTTTTGTTACACCAGAGAACTAATTTAGGTGGTAGAGGTCGTGTGATCTCAGGTGTTTTTGTAATTAGTAGTGTTGGTACTTTTCAGGGTTTTTTGGGATTGCAGTAAGTGTCCTTCCTATCCTTTTCTATTTAGGAAGTATGGGCCCCAACGTTTGCTCATACTATTTTCTGTCTGTGTCTGTGTATTTCCTCTTGTCTAACTGCCATTACATGTTTGGGGGCTTTCTATGTTCTTTGGGGATCTGCTCCGGGGCAGATAGTTTTCCTCTTTCTGTCTTTAGGTGTAGTTAGCTTCTCAGGCTGTGACGAGGCATCTAGGACCAACGTAGGTACGCTCCACGGCTGCCTTTAGTTGTGGTGGTTAGTCAGGGTACTGCAATCCCATAGATTCCAACCTCTCTGGTGCATTTCCTTTTTTGCCTGCTCTCCTCAGCTACCAAATCATAACACTCCTGGGTAATATGTGGCACCAAGCGCAGCTGGGCTACACATCCCCCCTAGTTAATATCAGCACTCCCGGGCTGAAAAAGAAAACAATTATTATACATAACATCAACAAAACATAACTCCTCCTTTGCGGGAGGTAAGGATACTTCAAACGTTACAATGTGTACAAATGGCAAATAGAAAATATCAAAATACTTTCACACAATAAATACAGAATTCTTGTGGAGGACCCGTACCAAACCTCCCACGGTGGTCCTGGGTGGGCTGCAGGACTTCTTCGCTGCAGACCTCACTCAAGGCCACACCATACGGGTTTTTCTTCAGAGGTAGAATGGCTTTACGTAAAACCAAGATGGGGCACTGAGTGCCAACTATTTACAACACAGTTTTTGGGCTGGAAGAGTCCTCAGCCACGCAGTTCTTTAAAACAGCATTTCACATATCACATTACCCAACTGGGGTATACTACTTCAGCATGTAAACATTATCATCATATAACATTCTCAATAAAGTGCAATTCTCTTCATAACTTTGTACAGTTCAGTAAACCCTGTCTGGGTCCTACTGTTCTTCTTTGAATATGGTTGCACCTTCCACACCTGGGGCTGGAAGCATACGGTGCGCTCTGGAACGCATCACTAAGAGATCGTGTCCTGCTACCAGTGTCTGAGTAGCTACAGTCCTCTTTTCAATTTTGCGATTTGCTGGAGGCCTTACAGGTGCCTCTTCTAAATACAGATTTGGCTCAATAGGGATCGCTGTAGGAGTCGCTATGCTCTGCAGCGTTTCCAATGGTGACGCATGCACATGCAATGGCTCAGTAGAGGGCGCACTTGCAACTGTTGCGCTCTGTTGCGTTGCAGAATAGGACGCAGGATAAGATGCAGGTGCGCGGCCGGGCGCTGATGTGGCTGGGACTTGGGACGCTGAGACACGGGGTACGTTTCCGGCTTCAGGGACGGGGTCGCTGATTCGGGAGACATTCAGGGCATACCACCCCTTAAGACCCCAGTGCCGCGTGTAGGTGACAATATCCCCAATAATTAGATCCCTTCCCGGGTGCCCCTCTGGCAGGTGAGACTCCACATCCCTGCGATTAACAAAGACCTCCTGGTACAGGCATGGTTCAGGATGAACCCCCAGCCTCCCTGAAGTTTGAAGTCTCTAATGGCCCCCTGGCGCCGCGGTTCCCGGAGCGTACCTTTGTCTCGCCTGACGATCTCCTTGTCAGCAAGATCTTTCTCCCGGTACCTCTGGCGAAGCTGCCGCGCCTCTCGCTACTCCTGCTGCTGTCGCTGCTCATGCTCCCGGCGTCGCCACTCGTTCTCCTTCTGGGCGGCATATTCCACGTCGTCCAGGTACTCCATCTCCTCCCAATCAATCTCCACTGCATCAGGCAGGATTCCTTCCGTCGTCCCTACCGGGGGACTGCATTCCGCTGCGGCCTCTGGTTCCAGGCCTGGCTGGCATTCTGGTCCGGGCAGGGCCTCCTCAGCCTCCTTCCCTCCCGCCGCGTCCTCGGCGGAGTCAGGATCAGCTCTTTTGGGGCCGGCCTCTGGTTCTTCATCAGCCGCTGGGTCCAGTGGTGGCGCGGGTGGCATTTGCGCATCTTGAGGGGAGAGCAGTGGGTCCCACAGCAGCCGCTGTTTCAGGGCATGCCAACTTTGCTCCATCGCCCCCACCTCTGCGCGGTGTCGGGCTATATCTCTCAGCACTGCATCCACTTCTTCCATTCTCTGCATTCTCTGGTCGTTCTCCAGACCTGGGGACGGTTCAGGCACAGGCTGCAACACTTCAGAGGAACGGGGTCTGCGCACCGCCATTCCTCCACATAGTGACTCCTGTCCTTCCGCCATCTCACTCCAGGCCAGACAGTGCTTCCCATCTGGAACAACCTGGTCTTTTCCGTGGAGGCGGGACTTTCGCTTTCTCTTCTTAGCATAGAGGATGAAGAGGAGGCAGATCTCTCTTGCAGTGGGGCAGGCTCGGACATTGTAGTAACATTTAGACAGGGCGCCCATTACTTTCGCGCCACAGGGGGGGTACGCCCACAAATCCACGCCCCTCTTCTTCACCAGCGCCTCAGGGCGCGAATATGGCGGCAAAATGACGGAAAATGGCGCCAAAAATCACAAAAACGTAACACAGTCTTTTTGCACAAAACAGTCCATTCCAGGCACACAGGACTCACATATTGCGAGCTTCGGATCCTGTTCGTGACGCCAAGGTTTAGATGAGTCGCACGTACCAGGGCTGTGGGGTACTCGGCACCGAGCCCGTTCACTTTACTGGGGGATGTCACGGGTCCGTTGCCCTGGGCGATCACCATAAAAATGTGGGAATATTTACTGGGGATTTAGAAATGTTCGTGACGCCACATGTGGTTCCTGGTCAGGATGACCAGCGCTGCAGGGTAGATTCTCTGAGGGGTTGTTACTGGGCAGCAAGATGTTAAGTCTCCCACAGGCGAGACAGATCCCTCGAGATATATGGCGGTGCAGGGGTGCAGGGCAATGAGGCAGACACACACAAGACAGTCTCTTTCTGTACCTTTACTGGTGTATTTGCAGGCACGTCCCGGGAAGCTGCTCAGGGTGGAGGATGCACGTCCAGTAATCACTGAATAGGTGTAGGGCCTCCTTACGTCTTTATATGTGTGAGTTTCTGACTTGCATGAAACAAAGCCTAACTCCGTGTGAAACAGCTACGCCCGGCTGACATTGTGGTAGAGCCTTCTTTTGGACAGAACTAAGTCTCTATCTGCAGCGTCCTGCTAGACTCCTGTTCTTCCTGACCCCGGTTACGTATCAGCACTGTTGGGCCCCTCTGTGACCTGAAGTCCAGCAGGGTCTCCGGTTTTTCCCACTAGCCGTGAAGGTACTAGCCAGCTCGGACCCGGTGTCCGGTGGTGCAGAGTGGAGGTAAGCTATCGTTGCTATTTCTCCTCAGTCACTCTCTCTTTCCCTTTTTCCACTTGCCTGTCATCCTACTCACACCTTTAACATAAGCACAGGCAGCAGTAGATGTCAGCTTTCTTCTCTTCACCGCTCTCCAAGCGTCGGCACGCTCGCTCTCTAACAGTACCTCAGTTGACTCGGTGTTACAAATACTGCAGTTCCCTTTCCTTCACTTCCTTCTTAGGCTCTGTCCGAAGTAGCTATCAGGACATTCCGTCAGACTGATCTGTGCACACTCCGAGAGTCACTTTCCACTTTCCTAGGGAACTATCAGTCAGCACGATCTGAGGTAACTTTCCTCTCAGCTCTTCAACACGCTCTGACACAGACTAGTGTAATCTGAGCTCTGACAGGAATCCTCTCACTCCGGTGTTCTGAGGAGATCTCATCTGTCTGAGGTACAACCAACAACTAGCTAATGTTCAGCTAGACTGTCTTCATCTCACTGCTCTAACTCTCCACACCCTTATATACCTGCGTAATCTAAAGGGCTCCCTCTGGTGGCACCAGGGAAATGTGAAGTGTGAATGAATATCAGGTGATTGTGAATTACCTTCTATGCATCCTCCTGGGTAATATGTGGCACCAAGCGCAGCTGGGCTACACACATATATAAAAAGAAGCTAGGAAAAGGAAAACCAGGCATCTGGGCAGATCCCCTCCAGATTGCCCTCAAATTAGCTTGGTTGACATGTCCTAAGGATAAGCCATCGATATAAAAGTCCCAGGCAAGCCCTTTAATCCAGAAGCAAATGTATAAATTTTTTCTTTTCACAATGTATCATTTTAGTGTTTTTTATTTTTATTTATTCGTTCTCTATGGAATTAAATGACTGACACAATTTATCATTGTATTTAGATTCTTTCTTCTCACATGGATTAATCAATAAAGGTTAAGCTGTATATATAGTCTGCACATGCTGTCTTGACATTTGCGCAGTCAGAGGGCTTTTTACCTGAGCAGTACAGAACAAGCCCTTTTTTCCTTTCTTGTTTTATACAGAAAAAAATATTGATAATGAAAAAGGGAAATGAAGGAAGTGAAAACTCTAGTCCCAAATAAAAAAAAAATGTGTCAGCTGTTTTGTAATAGAATCTATTGTGATAGGGAATTGCCTACTTATCACTTTCCTCATTAGGCTCTCCCATTGGTGTATCAGTATTTGGTCTAGAACAAGGGTCTCAAACTTGGCTGGGTACATGGGCCGCACATAGCAAAAAATGTAATTTGATTGGCTGCATTCTTTGCAGAAAGAAAAAACATTTTTAGTGACACCATTTTTTATTCTTTACACCTTCTCATGATTTTTTTCAACACTTTTGGCGTGTTTTTTATTTTATTCTTTTTAATGGCATTAATCGTAAAGGTTATAGAATAGTTTTATAGCTTGGGTCGCACAGATGTGGCGATAACAAATGGACGCTTTTTTCTTTACTTTAGTTTGTACATAAAACAGCATTTTTAGTGGCAAAATATTTTTTTCATACTTTATTTTGAATTTTTTTTACATTTTTTCAATTTTTTGTTTCCTGTTTTTGTCCCTCATTTGGCCCCATACAGTAATATCGTCTTACAAATAGCACCTATATTGCAGTAATGTCCCCCATTCTGATCCCCATATTGCAGTAATGTCCCCAACCTGGTCCTCATATTGCGGTAATGTCCCCATTCTGGTCTCCATATTGCTGTATAGTCCCCCATCCAGGACCCTATAATGCAGTAATATCCCCCATCCTGGTCCCCACATTGCAGTATTGTCCCACAACCAGGTCCCCACATTGCAGTAATGTACCACATCATGGTCCCCATATTTCAGTATGTCCCCCATCCTGGTCCCTGTATTTCATTAATGTCCCCCATCCTGGTCCCCATATTTCAGTAATGTCCCCCATCCTGGTCCCCATATTGCAGTAAAGTCCCCCATCCTGGTCCCCACATTGCAGTAATGTCCACATCCTGGTCACCATATTGCAGCAATGTCTCCCATACTGAGGACGCACATTCAGTTGAAGTGAAGCGCTAACGTCAGCAGCCCCTTGGACCAGTCCACATGATTATGGGAGATCACGTGCCTGTGGGCCGCATGAAGCAGCCTCAGGGGCCGCATGCGGCCGTGTGTTTGAGACCCCTGATCTAGAACATGAAATATTTACAAAGCTTTGTATTATATGCTTTCTTTATTCTCTACTCTGGCTTTGGCTTACCAATACTGATGCAAAATACTGACCAAAATACAAGAGTTTTTCACGATCTGAAATTAGGAAGAGGCAGCTGTCCCTGTGGTTGTCACTGGAAAACATTGACAAAATTTATTGACCAATGTATATTGAGACAAGGTGGCCTATGAAATACAGAGGAAATATGAGAATGATGGGAACTTGATATGTGTAAATCAAGTGTAACAGACTGGGTGGTGGAACCACTGTGCCATGATCCGAGGAAAGCCTGGAGGGGCATGACTAGGTGCCGCACTAAGTCTGAGCATGGATGCACGACAGCTGACAATTCCGCAATCTGAGGAGAAATGAGGGAGGCGTTACCAGGTGCTAAACCAGGAATGACCTCGGGTAGATGGCAGCGGACACCCAAAGGACAGGAGGCAGGGACGGGAAGGGATGGTAAACTAGTCAAGCACAGGCGGACACAGCTGATAGACAGACAGGCTGATACAGCTGATAGACAGGCAGGCAAGCACGGCTGATAGACAGGCAGGCGGACATAGCTGATAGACAGGCAGGCGGGCATAGCTGATAGACAGGCAGGCGGGCACGGCTAATAGAAAGGCAGGCGGGCACGGCTGATAGACAGGCAGGTGGGCATGGCTGATAGACAGGCAGGCGGGCACGGCTGATAGACAGGCAGGTGGGCACGGCTGATAGAAAGGCAGGTGGGCACGGCTGATAGACAGGCAGGTGGGCATGGCTGATAGACAGGCAGGCGGGCACGGCTGATAGACAGGAAGGTGGGCACGGCTGATAGAAAGGCAGGTGGGCATGGCTGATAGACAGGCATGCGGGCACGGCGGATAGACAGGCAGGTGGGCACGGCTGATAGACAGGCAGGTGGGCATGGCTGATAGACAGGCAGGTGGGCACGGCTGATAGACAGGAAGGCCGGCACGGCTGATAGACAGGCATGTATACAGGAATACAAGCTCTGGGACCTGAAAACTAACAAAAGTGTTACGAACAAACTTACAATGTTGCACTGGCACCTCCCACCTGGTGGAGGTGCCTTAATACGGTAATAAGTATTCCCCAGCCATTGTATGTGGACACTTTAGGACAGCGTGTGCTGTCCCATTAATGCTGTTCCTTCTAATGTTAGTCTGCAAAGATGAGCTGTAAGACACGTGAAATGCGTTGGTGTACAGTCACACTGTATCGCTTAATAGACAGAACCTTGTTGTGCAAAATATTGTTAACACAGTATCTATGTATTTACATGTGCCATTACTATTTATTCATTTACTTACTACAGGGTATTTGCTCATTATTTTTTTTTATCTCAGGTTCCTTCTACGTCTAGCCTATGTAACTGCAAAATGAATCAGAAGGAACTATTGGAAATTGATGCTAGTGTTGCAGTCATGCGTATATTAATGTACTGAAACTGGAAAAATGGTCATCTCTCCACCAATTTCTTGTTAATTTTGTTTTTTTACAAAATTTGGACAGATACATGTACATGCGAATCGTATTTGAACAGTGTGCAATAGCAATGGTAATAATTCTTTTTGTGCCTGGAAGAGTATGTACCATTGTTTCCAGCATGCAGAAAATCATGTACTGCTGAATCTAGAAACCATCCTCTATAATGGTTCATACAAGGTAGTGCTGTGTACATCCGTATCATGCAACCCAAAAAGATCTCTGGGCCCAATGCATTGCTGACATTACAGGGGTTAAACAATTTCTAGCTGTTCTCCCAATGACAATGGTTAGAAACCACTGACTTAGAATGGATGTTTCTTGATATTCTCCTCTTTTGCTTTTTTTTTGTGGCTGGAAGTGCTGGTTAATGTTACAATTTGTGACCATGTCGTATTGTTTGTGGAGATGCAATGTCAACGGTGTCACTCACCTCCGAAATTGGGCCGCAGAAAACAATCTCTTAACTCTTAACATTATGGATGTTCCTCTATTTTAAGACCTTTGACTATCCCTTCTGTCCTGAGAAACACTTACTATAATCAAACAAGCCTTTACCAGATATGGCGATGTGTCACCTTTCATTACTGATATTTCAGTAACCTAAAATGTTTGATTGTGATAAACTCATTAACACTTGCCATTGGTGAAGGAACCATTTAAGTACTTTCACCATATGCTGAGGCTTATTTGCTTAAATATTTTCATTCTAATGTGGATAATTAGCTAAAAACTGTTACAAGTGAATTAATTTGGATTAAATCTTGTAATAGTGAAACAAGGACGCAATCTCTCCAATCTTTCCAAGTTAGGATGGGTTGCCATTCTGCGGCCAAAACCATGCTCACACACGGTGGTCAAAAGCTGCAAGAATTTGAAAGTGAAACCTCGGTTTTACCCACAAAATCAATCAGCCATTGTCCACTGCACGTGGTGAGGTGTTGGCCACAAACAGTTGTCCCAGCATGAAAACCAAGCCTTATAATGAAAGAAGTTTTCCCAAGATTGAAAGTTATCCTCTATCACAGTTGTCATGACCCAGGACGGGGTTTTGTCTTTGCCCCGTCCTGGTCAGACTGGGGTTAATGGTTTCAGCCTCTCTCTGGCAGAGGGCGGCTATTTAGTTGCCAATTGACCTAGGTCTGGTGTCAGTTATACTCCTGCCCTCGGCTGAGTTAGTTGACCTCCTGTGTGCCTGTGCCTTGTGCCTGATCTTGTTGCTTGTTTGGTTTTGACCCGGTCCGTCTCTTCGTTGTGAGTTTGTCTACTGTCTTGGTACTGTGTATTTGCCCGTTCTGGTTTTCTGATCCCTTGGCTACGTTCTGGTTATTCTCTGCCTGCTCCACTTGTACTGCGTTGCTCCCTCTGTGTATGACCTGGCTATCCTGACTATCCGTTTTGTCTATTCCCCTTGGTAACTCTGTCCCGTAGTTACCCTTCTAGGAGTTTTCCTTCTGCTCATAGCTCTCTGGAGCTTAGGCCACGCCCACCAGCAGTCACGTGCTTAAGGTCCTCTGGCCTGAAACAATCTCTGTCTGTTACTGCCTTCTCTGAGAGACCTGTGGCCGGCGCCGCCCCTTGGCAGTCACGTGCTTAGGGTCCTGTTAGTCTGAAGCACGCATCTTCACCGCTACTGCCCCGCTCCACAGGTATCTTTGAGTGCAGTCTGTCTTATTCAGGACATGCGCACTGGCTCAGTGAGCAAGTGCAATGCGGTGTTCGTGATATTATAACTGACCGCTACCTTTTTTTTTTTTTTTTTTTTCTTCCTGTGTGTGTTATGGATCCTATGTATGCCCTTTCTGAGCAGGTAAGGCACCTGACTCAGATGTCTCAGACACTGAATGAGGAACAACAAGCTCTGTCTCAGTCTCAGCAGCTGATGGCTGACACTGTGCAGGGGGCTTTATCATCTGGTGCTCATGGGACAGGGGTTCAAGATGTTACATTAGTTTCCCCAGAGCCCCCGGTTAAATTACCAGATACCTTTTCCGGAGATAGAAAGGAATTTAAAGTTTTCAAAGAGGGCTGTAAGCTTTTTTTTTCTTTAAGACAGCACTCTTCTGGGGATGAAAGTCAGAGGGTAGGGGTCATTATGTCTCTGTTAAGGGGAGCCCCCCAGGCTTGGGCTTTTTCCCTTCCTACCACTGCCCCTGAGAGAATGACTGTGGATGCATTTTTTGAGGCCCTGGGGCATATTTATGATGAGCCTGATCGAGTGCTGATGGCTGAGGACATGGTGATGAGTATATGTCAGGGGAAGCACTCAGCCGAGTGGTTTTGCTCAGAGTTCAGACGCTGGGCTGTTGAGGTCTGTTGGGATGATGCCGCCCTCCGGGGCTTGTTCCGTAGAGGCCTGTCTGAACGTCTGAAAGATGCCTTGGCACTTCACCCTCCGCCTGATTCTCTGGAGGACGCCATGACGCAGGCCGTCCGAATGGATCGCAGGCTGCGGGCGAGAGGTGTGATGCAGGTTGAGACACCATTTTTCTCCAGTGGAAGGGGAGCCAGTCCTGTATTGGAGTCCATGGAGATGGGAGCCATCGACCTCAAAGAGAAAGAAAGGAGACGGAGGCGTTTAGAAAAGCTGTGTTTTTACTGCGGTGATCCTGGACATTGGAAAAAGAACTGTCCCTCCTGCCCACCGACTAACAAGCGACTGAGTCTGGGTGATCATCGTGGAGGTCACTCAGACTCTCAGGTACCCTTTCCTTCATTTTCTAAGATACTGTTAAAGGTGGAACTTGGTGTGAAGAACTGCTTTTTCCTTACTTCAACTTTTGTGGACTGTGGGTCATCCTTGAACCTGATTGACTCTAAGCTGGTGGCCAGCTGTAGATTAGGGACAGTTAGGTTGGAGACTCCTATAAAAATAATGGCCATTAATTCTACACCTCTCACCAAGGACGGTGTCCATTTTGTCTCTGAAGAATTCACCTCAGGGTGGGGGCCCTTCACCAGGAGCGTATGTCATGTTTTGTTTTGGATAACCTCTCTGCTGGCCTGGTGTTAGGGTTTCCCTGGTTGCAACGGCATAACCCGATTATTGACTGGGATTCCCGTGATATTGTTAAATGGGGATCTAATTGTTCTGAAAGATGTCTTGCTACTGTGTCTGTGTCGTCCGTTGGTCTGGAAGGTATTCCGGAGTACCTGAAGGACTATGCGGACGTTTTCTCTGAAAAAGAGGCTGAAGTTTTACCACCACACCGCCCATTTGATTGTGCCATTGACCTGGTTCCAGGTACTAAATTGCCCAAGGCCCGCTTGTATAACCTCTCGGGTCCCGAGCGGGCTGCTATGAAAGAATACATTTCCGAGAGCCTTCGTAAGGGACACATTCGTCCTTCTGTTTCCCCCATGGCGGCGGGGTTCTTTTTCGTTAAGAAAAAAGACGGTGGTTTGCGCCCATGCCTCGATTTTCGAGAGTTAAATAAGATAACTGTGAGAA
Source organism: Oophaga sylvatica (assembly GCA_033576555.1). Taxonomy (NCBI): domain Eukaryota; kingdom Metazoa; phylum Chordata; class Amphibia; order Anura; family Dendrobatidae; genus Oophaga; species Oophaga sylvatica. The sequence goes on from JARQOD010000009.1 coordinate 15,188,389, forward strand.
ATACTTACCCCCTCCCACTTATTCCTGATTTGTACAACCAGTTGTCTGGGGCTAAGTGGTTTTCGAAATTGGATCTGCGGGGGGCATATAACCTTATCCGGGTCCGGGAGGGGGATGAGTGGAAGACTGCTTTTCTCACTACTGAAGGGTTGTTTGAAAACTTGGTCATGCCTTTCGGTCTGACCAACGCACCAGCAGTCTTCCAAAATTTTATTAATCATGTGTTCTCTGACTTTATTGGGCGTTTTATGGTTGTGTATTTGGATGACATTCTTATCTACTCGCCTGATAAACAAACTCACAATGATCATCTTCGGGCAGTTCTCCAAAGGCTCCGGGAGAACTGTCTCTTTGCTAAGCTAGAGAAATGTTCATTCTTCGTTCAGGAACTGTCATTTCTGGGGTTCATTGTGTCTGCTGAGGGGTATCGCATGGATCCTAATAAGGTTCAGGCCATTGTTGATTGGGTACAACCTCGTGATTTGAAGGCTCTGCAGCGTTTCTTAGGATTCGCAAATTACTATCGCAAGTTTATAAGGGGGTTCTCGCAGGTAGTTAAACCTCTCACAGATCTGACTCAAAAGGGGGCTGATGTCAAGAATTGGTCAGCCGCAGCGGTGGCGGCGTTTCAGTTCTTAAAAAAATGTTTCATGTCTGCTCCGGTTCTTATTCAACCGGACCCGTCTGAACCATTTATTGTTGAGGTGGACGCCTCGGAGGTGGGGGTGGGCAGTGTTGTCCCAGGGACCCGCCACTTTGACTAATTTGAGACCCTGTGCCTTTTTCTCTAAGAAATTCTCTCCTGCGGAGAGAAACTATGATGTTGGGAATCGAGAACTTCTGGCCGTGAAGTTGGCCTTTGAAGAATGGAGGCATTTTTTGGAGGGTGCTGTCCATCCTATTACCGTGGTTACGGACCACAAGAACCTAGCTTACATTGAGTCTGCTAAAAGGTTGACTCCTAGACAGGCAAGATGATCGCTTTTTTTTTCCAGATTCCAGTTCTCCATCACTTTTCGGCCAGGATCCAAAAATGTCAAGGCTGATGCCTTGTCACGCAGTCTGGATCCGGTGTCTCCCCCCGAACCTCCATTCTCCATTCTTCAGCCTGGGGTGGTGGTGGCAGTTGTTTCTGCTGGGTTGGAGCAGGAGATTCGGGAAGCTCAGTCTCTTTCCCCTCCGGCTAATCCGGTGGATAAACTTTTTGTACCAGTTCAATTTCGTCTCAGGGTCCTTCGGGAATTCCACGACTCAGTTCTGGGTGGACATCCTGGAATCTCGGCTACCCGGAGGGCCATCTCTAGGATATTCTGGTGGTCTTCTTTAGCCTCTGATGTTGGGGAATTTGTGTCTGCTTGTGGGGTATGTGCCCGGGCGAAACTCCCCCATAACCGGCCGACCGGGGAATTGGTGCCACTGCCAATTCCTGATAGACCATGGACCCATTTGTCCATGGATTTTATCACCAACCTTCCTCCTTCCAAGGGTAATACCGTTATTTGGGTAGTGGTGGACAGGTTTAGTAAACAAGCACATTTTGTACCCTTGTTGGCTTTACCGAATGCAGAAATGTTGTCCAGATTGTTTGTTGAGCATGTGGTGCGGTTGCATGGGGTACCCTTGAATGTGGTGTCTGATAGGGGGGTACAATTTGTTTCCAGATTTTGGAGGGCATTTTGTAAGAGGTTGGGTATTGATCTGTCTTTTTCATCCGCTTATCATCCAGAGACTAATGGGCAGACTGAGCGGACCAATCAGTCTTTAGAGCAAATCCTGCGTTGCCTGATCTCAGCCCGACAGGATGATCGGTGTACTGCGTTACCTTTGGCTGAGTTCGCGTTTAACAACCGTACTAACCAGTCTATGGGCACATCTCCCTTTTTCTGCAATTATGGGTTTCATCCACATTTTGCGGAGTTCTCCCGTTTGGACTCTGGGTGTCCTGGGGCGGATGGGACAATACAGCGGTTGGGGAGTTATGGCAGGAGGTCCAAAGGAACATTACGAAGGCTCAGTCTAAATATAAGTTTTTTGCTGACAAAAAACGGTCTGTGTGGCCGGTGTTCCAGGTTGGGGATAAGGTATGGTTATCTACTAGGAATATAAGGCTCAAGGTCCCCTCTGCGAAACTTGGACCTAAATTTATTGGTCCTTATGAAATTACGGAAGCTGTTAACCCGGTGGCATTTCGGTTGCGTCTCCCTCCGTCTCTACGGATTCCCAACGTTTTCCATAGGGCCCTTTTGAAACCTGTGGGGTCCTGTAGGGAAGGATCGTTGTCTTTCCCACCACCGGTTTTGGTAGATGGGCAGTCTGAGTACGAGGTGTAGCGAATTCTTGACTCTAGGTTTGTCCGTCGTGCTCTTCAGTATCTGATACATTGGAAAGGCTACGGTCCAGAGGACCGGTCGTGGGTTCCTGCCCGATCTGTTCATGCGGATCAGTTGGTCCGGGCCTTTCATGCCAGGTGGCCCCCCCCGTTGAGAGGGGGGTACTGTCATGACCCAGGACGGGGTTTTGTCTTTGCCCCGTCCTGGTCAGACTGGGGTTAATGGTTTCAGCCTCTCTCTGGCAGAGGGCGGCTATTTAGTTGCCAATTGACCTAGGTCTGGTGTCAGTTATACTCCTGCCCTCGGCTGAGTTAGTTGACCTCCTGTGTGCCTGTGCCTTGTGCCTGATCTTGTTGCTTGTTGGTTTTGACCCGGTCCGTCTCTTCGTTGTGAGTTTGTCTACTGTCTTGGTACTGTGTATTTGCCCGTTCTGGTTTTCTGATCCCTTGGCTACGTTCTGGTTATTCTCTGCCTGCTCCACTTGTACTGCGTTGCTCCCTCTGTGTATGACCTGGCTATCCTGACTATCCGTTTTGTCTATTCCCCTTGGTAACTCTGTCCCGTAGTTACCCTTCTAGGAGTTTTCCTTCTGCTCATAGCTCTCTGGAGCTTAGGCCACGCCCACCAGCAGTCACGTGCTTAAGGTCCTCTGGCCTGAAACAATCTCTGTCTGTTACTGCCTTCTCTGAGAGACCTGTGGCCGGCGCCGCCCCTTGGCAGTCACGTGCTTAGGGTCCTGTTAGTCTGAAGCACGCATCTTCACCGCTACTGCCCCGCTCCACAGGTATCTTTGAGTGCAGTCTGTCTTATTCAGGACACGCGCACTGGCTCAGTGAGCAAGTGCAGTGCGGTGTTCGTGATAACAGTAGTCCCCAACCTTTTTTGCACCAGGGACCGGCTTCAAGAAAGACCATTCTTCCATGGCCCGGCAGGGCGGGGATGGAGGTGTGGCAGGGGTGGGGCTTTGGTCATAATGGGGCGTGGCTATGGACGGGGTAGTAGTTTAGTAGTAGTTCATACTCATCATTTAATTATAACATTTATAATGTGAATGTGACTCCCTTGTATACAAGGCTCCGCTCCCACCCTTGTATGCATGGCTCCGCTCCCACCCTTGTTTATATGGCTCCGCTCCCACCCTCCCATCCTGTATACATGGCTCCGCTCCCAACCTCCCATCCTGTATACATGGCTCTGCTCCCACCCTCCCATCCTGTATACATGGCTCCGCTCCCACCCTCCCATCCTGTATATATGGCTCCGCTCCCCCTCCCATCCTGTATATATGGCTCCGCTCCCCCTCCCATCCTGTATACATGGCTCTGCTCCCACCCTCCCATCCTGTATATATGGCTCCGCTCCACCCTCCCATCCTGTATACATGGCTCCGCTCCCATCCTCCCATCCTGTATACATGGCTCCGCTCCCATCCTGTATATATGGCTCCGCTCCACCCTCCCATCCTGTATATATAGCTCCGCTCCCATCCTCCTGTGTAGCCCTGGTATGTAAGGCACACATAAAATCCTGGAGGATGTGCGGAGAGGTAACAGTTTAATGCTTGATATCCATTCACTCCATCACACACTTGGACACACCCATAGGGTATATAAGGTAGTGACATGTAGCAGAGCTGAGTCAAGCTTCCTGTCTCAGGACAGTTCAGTTCTGTTTCCTGTCTGAGAAGAGCTCAGATCAGTGGAGATCAGTCAGTCAGTGAAGCAGGGTAGCTCACCTGAGAGAAAGAAGAGTTAACAACAGGAACTTCAGTCGCCTGTCTCAAGGACAGTGAAGTTCAGTCGATGTGTTCCTGAACTAGGAGAATACTGAGAATCTGTCAGCGAGCTCCAAGGAAGAAGTAAGAAAGGATTGACTTGTACTACCCTAGGAAGTGTGGAGTGCTTATGTTAAGAGCGCGAGCAGGGCGAAGGGCACAGTGGAGAAGACAGAGCAGTGCCTTAGGTAGTGAATTACCTGCACTAATTATCCGGTCACTGGGGACCGAAGTGTTGCTATCGCTTCACGCATAGTAACGGAACAACCAGAGTCTTACTGGACCTTAGGTCGCAGAAAGCAGCCCTTGAAGTGTCGGTACGTAACCGGAGTCAGGGAGAGTGGGAACCTTGAGTCGATGCAGGACAACAGTAGGAACTCAGCTCTCTCACATTATATGGAAGGCTCCACCACAATGCTGACCGGGCAGTACAGCTATGGAGTTAGCTGGAGTATTCGGAGTTAACTTAGTTTCATGCAAGTTGGACTCACCTACATATTGGAAGTTAAGGAGGCCTCTAACCTGCTCAGCTGTTATCTCGAAGCACATTCTCCACCCCGACCAGCTCCCCGGGACCTGCCTAAACATCTGACAAGTAAAAGGTATGGAAAGACGCTGGATGGTGTGAGACTGATTCATTTAACTGCACCCTACATCATTATAACCATAGACTCAGAGGGACAGTCCCACCTGTGGGGGACCCAACACCTAGCTGCTATAACATCCCCTCAGAGTTCTATTCAGCAGCGCTGGTCTTAGTGACTAGACAACTACAGGTGGCGTCACGAACTGTTATCTACCAAATCCCCTGTAAATAATTCCCCCATCATCGCCCTGACCGCCAGGGCCACAGACCGAGTCACCGCTACCAGTGACAACCCCCATAGACTTCCATAGGCTCGGCTCTGAGTACCCCATAGCCCTGGTAATCCACAATTGTGGTGGCGGGTCAGCACAAAACTTGGCGTCACGAACAGGATCCGAAACTTGCAGCATTGCGAGCCCTGTGTGCCTGTGGAGTATTTTGGTGAAAAAGACTGTTTGTGCTTTTGGCGCCAAATACCGCCATATTTGCTGCCATATTCACGCCCTGAGGCGCTGGTGAAGAAGGTGGGCGTACCTTCGTGGGCGTGTACCCCCCTGAAGCGCGAAAAGTTATGGCCGCCCTCTCCAAGGCCTATTACAATGTGAGATCCAGCCCCACTGCTAAAGAAATACGCCTCCTCTTCATCCTCTATGCGAAGAGGAGGAGACGCAAATCCCGCCTCCAGAAAAGGACCAGAATGTTCCTGTTGGATACCACAGTGAGATCTGGACCGAGATGGCGGAAGGACAGGAGAATCAGTGCCCAATACCAGAGGACTGTCTGCCTGTGCCGGAGCTGTCCCCAGATCGGGACACCGACCCCGCCATGATGGAGCTGCGGAGGGAGAACGCAGAGCTGAAGAAGAAGCTGCAGAATCGTGCAATTCGACAAAGACGGAGAGACGCTGGCGCACCCAAACACAGCGGCTGCTGTGGGACGCCATGTTCTCTCCCACAAGTGAAATACCGTCTCTTGATACCCCTCTACCACTGGATTATCCTAAGGCCCTGATGGAAAAGGCTGCGGAGCGACTGGAGGCGGACACCAGATATGCTGTACCTGATCCCACCGAAGGAGCGGTGGAGGCGAAGGAGGCTGAGGAGGTCCTGCCCGTTCCGGAATGCCAGCCAGGTCAGAGGGCCGCAGCGGATTACCGTTCCCCGGCAGGGACACCGGAGGGGTCCTGCCCATCGTTGCCAGACGTCGACTGGGATGCAATGGAGCGGATTGATGACGTCACGTACGCTGTCCAGTGGGAAAGAGAGATGCAGTGTCGTGAAGAGGAGCAGCGACGCCGGCAGAAGGAAGAGCGAGAGGTGCAGCAGAACCGACAACGCCAATACGAGCAGTTGGTCGCTGATAAGGAGATGGTCCGCAACGACAAAGGTACCTTGCGGGGACCGCGGCGGCAGGGGTGTGTTACAGAGTTCCAGCTCCGCAAGGGCTGGGGCTTCATCAGAGAACCGGGCCTCTATGCAGGGGTCTTTGTCAGCCGCAGGGACGTCGAATCCCACCTGCCCATCGGACACCCGGGGAGGGACCTGATGAATGGGGACATTGTTAGTTACACTCGTCACTGGGGCATGAAGGGGTGGTATGCCCTGAATGTGTCCATCGTTAGCGACCCCGTCCCCGACGCCGGTAACGTCACCACTACCGCAGCGTCCCCGTCTCAAGCTCAAATAGCACCAGGCCGTGCCCCAGTATCGCCCCCTGCTGGCCCATCGCAATCTACGACGCGATCGGCATCGCTACCTGCTCGCATCTCTTCACCCAAGTCTTCCTTTGTATCGCAAACTGCGGTTAAATTTGAATCGCTACCTGCAACGCAAATTGAGACGCAATCGGCGTCTCACAAGGAGAAAGCACCCGGCGTGCCCCAAGCGGTTCCACAAGGACAGTAGCGACCCAAACCCTGATAGCAGGTCACGACCTGTTTGTCATGTGCTCTAAGGAGCATCGCATTGTTCCAGCCCTCGGGGTGGAAAATGTAGTTGAAGTAATTAAAATGTGAAGACCGGTAGGATCCAGAAAGGGGTCTACCGCATGTAACGTTGTAGAAAGTTTGAGAATTTTTGCCAGATTTGCACTTTATTGCCAAATGTATGATGATGAGATATATCTATGTTTTCTATAATGAGTAGAATACCCGGCTGGGTACAAGAATGAAAATTTGAAAAAATTGAGTGCATGGTTTTGCATCAAATACCCTGTTGGGTAAAGTGAAATTAAAGTTAAAACAAGTATATATATAGATATATAATGTAAATATTGAAGTGAAATGTACTTATGTGTTTTTAACCATGTCATGGACTGAGAGGCTGAGGACTGTGCCAGCCCAGAACTTATCCTGTAAATAGTTGCGCTTCTGTGCATTATATTGGTTTTACACGAAGCCACTATTACACAACTACCTCAGAAGAAAAACCCGTGTGGTGGGACCAGAAAGAGGTCTGCAATAAAGTCCTGCAGCCCACCCAGGACCTACGTGGGAGGTTTTTGGTGCGGGTCCTCCAAAAGAATAAAGTCAAGTATTAATGTGAATATTTATTGAGTGTCTTGATGTTTTGATACTTTTGTATTTTCCTACTGTACAAAATGCAACGTTTAAGATATCCTCACCTCCCGGATGGGAAGAGTTGTAATGTTTATTGTTAATGCAAAACAAAAATGTCTTTCTTTTTGTATTTTACAGCCCGGGAGTGCTGTGTTTTACCAAGGGGGGATGTGTAGCCCTGGTATGTAAGGCACACATAAAATCCTGGAGGATGTGCGGAGAGGTAACAGTTTAATGCTTGATATCCATTCACTCCATCACACACTTGGACACACCCATAGGGTATATAAGGTAGTGACATGTAGCAGAGCTGAGTCAAGCTTCCTGTCTCAGGACAGTTCAGTTCTGTTTCCTGTCTGAGAAGAGCTCAGATCAGTGGAGATCAGTCAGTCAGTGAAGCAGGGTAGCTCACCTGATGAGAAAGAAGAGTTAGCAACAGGAACTTCAGTCGCCTGTCTCAAGGACAGTGAAGTTCAGTCGATGTGTTCCTGAATAGGAGAATACTGAGAATCTGTCAGCGAGCTCCAAGGAAGAAGTAAGAAAGGATTGACTTGTACTACCCTAGGAAGTGTGGAGTGCTTATGTTAAGAGCGCGAGCAGGGCGAAGGGCACAGTGGAGAAGACAGAGCAGTGCCTTAGGTAGTGAATTACCTGCACTAATTATCCGGTCACTGGGGACCGAAGTGTTGCTATCGCTTCACGCATAGTAACGGAACAACCAGAGTCTTACTGGACCTTAGGTCGCAGAAAGCAGCCCTTGAAGTGTCGGTACGTAACCGGAGTCAGGGAGAGTGGGAACCTTGAGTCGATGCAGGACAACAGTAGGAACTCAGCTCTCTCACATTATATGGAAGGCTTCACCACAATGCTGGCCGGGCAGTACAGCTATGGAGTTAGCTGGAGTATTCGGAGTTAACTTAGTTTCATGCAAGTTGGACTCACCTACATATTGGAAGTTAAGGAGGCCTCTAACCTGCTCAGCTGTTATCTCGAAGCACATTCTCCACCCCGACCAGCTCCCCGGGACCTGCCTAAACATCTGACAAGTAAAAGGTATGGAAAGACGCTGGATGGTGTGAGACTGATTCATTTAACTGCACCCTACATCATTATAACCATAGACTCAGAGGGACAGTCCCACCTGTGGGGGACCCAACACCTAGCTGCTATAACATCCCCTCAGAGTTCTATTCAGCAGCGCTGGTCTTAGTGACTAGACAACTACAGGTGGCGTCACGAACTGTTATCTACCAAATCCCCTGTAAATAATTCCCCCATCATCGCCCTGACCGCCAGGGCCACAGACCGAGTCACCGCTACCAGTGACAACCCCCATAGACTTCCATAGGCTCGGCTCTGAGTACCCCATAGCCCTGGTAATCCACAATTGTGGTGGCGGGTCAGCACACTCCCATCCTATATACATGGCTCCGCTCTCATCCTGTATATATGGCTCCGCTCCCCCTCCCATCCTGTATACATGGCTCCGCTCCCCCGTCCCCTCCCATCCTGTATATATGGCTCCAGCTCCCATTCCTGTATACATGGCTCCGCTCCCATCCTGTATACATGGCTCCGCTCCCATCCTCCCATCCTGTATATATGGCTCCGCTCCACCCTCCCATCCTGTATATATAGCTCGCTCCCCTCCCATCCTATATACATGGCTCCGCTCTCATCCTGTATACATGGCTCCGCTCCCCCTCCCATCCTGTATACATGGCTCCGCTCCCCCGTCTTCCCATCCTGTATACATGGTTCCGCTCCCCCTACCATCCTGTATATATGGCTCCGCTCCACCCTCCCATCCTATATACATGGCTCCCCCTCCCATCCTGTATATATGGTTCCGCTCCACCCTCCCATCCTGTATATATGGCTCCGCTCCCCCGTCCTCCCCCCCTGTATATATGGCTCCGCTTCACTCTCCCATCCTGTATATATGGCTCCGCTCCCCCATCCACCCTCCCATCATACTTACCCTCCTCGCTCCGTCGCTGAACTTTCCTGCGTCCCTGTTGGCGGCGTCAGCTTCCTCCTGTGCGCAGCGGTGACGTAATACCGCTCATTAAGGGCATGAATATGGATGCCACGCCTATGGGAGTGGCGTCACGTCCATATTCATTACCTTAATGAGCGGTATTACGTCACCGCTGCGCACAGGAGAAAGCTGCCGCGGCCGACAGGGATGCAGCGACGGAAGGTAAGTATCGATGTCTTGAAGCCAGCGGCTGCAGCTGTCACTACAGTGCTGCAGCCGCCGGCTCCAAGTGTGTACAGCGTTCTGTGCCGTGGCTCCGCGGCCCGGCAACAGAACTGCTACGGCCCGGTAATGGGCCGCGGACCGGCGGTTGGGGGCCCCTGCTCTATCACACCCCATCTGCAGAGCCTGTTTTAGGCCACGTTCACACGTTCAGTATTTGGTCAATATTTCACATCAGTATTTGTAAGCCAAACCCGGAGTGGGTGCTAAATACAGAAGTGGTGATGTGTTTCTATTATACTTTTCCTCTGATTGTTCCTCTCCTGGTTTGGGTTTACAAATACTGATGTGAAATACTGACCAAATACTGACCGTGTGAACATGGCTTTAAGTTGAGAAGCGTTTGAGTATGCATGGAGTATGGATTGCCCGAGGCATGATGTGTGTCCCCGTCTGGGACAGAAAGGACCCTGAGCTGGGGAAGAAAGGACTGCCACAGGACTACCGGGTAGTAGGAACGGGCACAAGGACTGTGTGAGTGCCCACCAAGAGACTGTTAGCTACTGGGCTCCAATTGGGAGCTGCTGCTTCTGCTGCAGCAGTTTTTGATGAAGCAGCATCTATGGACATCTCAGTAATTATTAACTCTTCCTTTTCATCGTTATTAAAGTTTTACTACTGTTGGAACCGAAGTGTGACATGTGCTACATCCGGAGGATGCCATTCCAGTATGGAAAGCAACCGTGTGCCAGAGGTAACCAACTATGACAAAGGGCTGGGACTTGAACTTTCTTTTCATGTGCAAGGGGCTGGGGGCTCACTGACTGTGATTTAGTGGACTCGCCCATAACTACCACCCCGTGCCACCTTGTTACATATGTGACGTTACTGTACAGTCCGTTTGTTGTCTGTTTTTCTGTTTACTATCTGTGTGTCAGTGAGTCCGTGTGTCCGTTTGTTATATCTGTGTGCCATCCGTGTCCATGTGTCACGTACCGGCACTAGGGAACAAGCAGTCATGCTGTTGCCTTGTGCCGTCTGGCTGCTAAAGGCAGCTCCCATCATTGTCTTCTGCTCGCGCTAATCTCAACATGACCAGGAGACAATTATGGGAGCTGTACTAAGCAGCAGCTGTGTGCCTCCTGTGTAAAATAAAGAATGAAATCAAAAATCTGTGTGGGCTCCCTTGCAATTTTCGTAACCAGCAGAGCGAAAGCCCACATCCGGGGGTTGTTGTTAATAATCTGGGACAAAGGACAATACCCCATAAGGTTCCAAGGCTATTAATAACAGCTCACAGCTGTTTACTTAGCCTTTCCTGGAGAATTTATAGGGGACCTCTATAAATTTAAACCAGCAAAGGTTAAACAGACAGCTATGTGTTGATATCAATAGTCTGTGAAAGGGTTAGAGATATTGCCCCCTCCTCCCAGCTACCAACATCAGCCCTCATCCAAACCAGAAATGGCGCATCCACAGGACACACTGGCAGAATAAAGTCCTTTATTTGGAATAATACAAAACACGGTTTAACACAATTTATTTAAAGATAAAAAACACAGTTATAACACTAATGATAATCGAATAGTGAAATATTCGGAAAAATCGGTACGAATAATTTCTAATATCCGTGTATTCATACCGAATAATGAATCCAATGCAATTCAATGGGAAAGCCGAATATTTTTTTGCTGGACCCAACAAAAAGGTCTGTGGGCTGAGAAAAAAAGCTGAAATGGATGGAAAAGAGCTAAAACTAAATGGGAACAGCATGGAGAAGATGCCTGCATGCTTAGACCTGATTAAAATGTATAGAAACTGGCCAATACTCCACCACTGTTGGGAACTCTCAGCAGAAGAGGTCGTGCTGAAGCGTAGAAGCAAGTTGGCCATGAGAAGTATCCGGGCAGGATAACCAGAGAGGGGTGGACGACCTAGTTGATGTGTCTTTCTTATGCTGGATTGAAGTGTCTCCAGGGGAAGAGATCGAAGTGCCGTTTTCACCGGGCTTCTCGTCCCGTCAATACTTAGTGGTCCATTCTTGTGTAGCAGAGAAGAAGAGGCAGCATTGTGAAAAATGTATTGCTGGTATCGATTAAGACGTGCTTATGGTGTCTTGGATGTGCTGTGTCCAGAGGAAAATAAAGCAGAACTGTTTGACATGATTTGGGACCTGACTCTAATTGCTCTGTACGCTCCCTCACAGGAGGAGAACACCCCAGGCGAATGGAGACTACAGAGGTAAAATACGTAGCAGCTTCCAGTGCATCGGCCCCGCGGCCGTCCTTTTACACAAGGCTGAAACCTGGAGAAGTGTGTGGAGCATATTAATGCATTGATGTTCCACAATGTCCAAGTGCAGACCCAAAAATCAACAACAGACTCCCAGATACACGCGGAAAAAGACTGTGAGAGGGGCAACACAATAAAAAAATTATAATACTAGACTATATAGAGATTGAGAGTATAAATTTCAACATTGAACAATGGACAAAGGTTTCCAAACATTACCCAAAGAGTCTGTATCATAGACGCTGACAGAGACCGTGATGGGGACCTCACAATAAATTTTGCAGTTATTATAATTGCTATAGATAGGCAGTACAAGTTTCACCATTGCACAAAGTACAAAGGTTTCCAAAAATTACCCAAGGGGTCTGTATCACACACGCTGAAAGAGACCGTGATGGGTACCTCACAATAAATTTTGCAGTTATTATAATTGTTATAGATAGGGAGTACAAGTTTCACCTTTGCACAATGTATAAAAGGCCCTCTGATGAAGCCTTGGCTCGTGCATTGGGGCTCGTGGGCCAGGACACATGTACTCTATCCACGTGCAATGACATACCATCTAGATGTAAGTATTCACTTATCCTCTTTTTACTAAAATTATTTATGAATAGTCATAAGCACTATGCTCCCAGAGTAGGGGTTTCTATAAAAGGGTCTTCACTTTGTTAGTGTTATTTCCTATAAATTGATTGAGTATATTCTACATGTGCACTAGCACCACGTTTGAGGAATACTTTGTGTTACATATATCTATTTTAAATCATATTTTTTTTAATGATATCTAATTAAAATATTATTTTTATGAGACTCATTTTGCACTCCTTTTTCTTATGTCGGGTTTCAGATTTATCCTAGAGTATGTCTCAGGAACATTTTTCATAGCTGCTCATTTTTTGTTGGTATTTATTAGTTACTATAATTGGTAGAGATAGGGAGTACAAGTTTCACCTTTGCACAATGTACAATTGTTTCCAAAAATTACCCAAAGGGTCTGTACCATACACGCCAAAAGAGACCGTGATGGGGACCTCACAATATATTTTTCAGCTATCATAATTGCTATAGATAGGGAGTACAAGTTTCACCATTGCACATGGTACAAAGGTTTGCAAATTTAAAAACATTATCCACGTTGGATATACAGTTCAGACCAAAAGTTTGGACACACCTTCTCATTTAAAGATTTTTCTGTATTTTCATGATTATGAACATTGTACATTCACACTGAAGGCATCAAAACTATGAAATAACACATGTGGAATTATATACTTAACAAAAAAGTGTGAAACAACTGAAAATATGTCTGGAGGTGTGTTTGGGGTTATTGTCCTGTTGAAAAAAAAATGATGGTCCAACTAAACGCAAACCGGATGTCTTAATGGCATGTGTCACGGCAGCAGTGACCCGGTCCGTGGCCCTGTGTGTCCAATAAAAGAGGAATATTTACAGGGGATGATAGAGTTTGTAGTAAGGTGTTCGTGACACCACCTGTGGTTTCTGTTCAGGGTGACCATCGCTGCGGTGCAGATCCTCTGAGACTGGTGGTGATGCAGTAGAGTTAGTAAAGCTTCCCACAGGTGAAGATGGTGGTCTCAGGGCAGGAAGATGTTGTAGAAAGATGATGGTGTTGGTAGATGTAGCAGAGTGGAGTGTGTGCCGCAGGAAGAACTTGAGAGGACACAGTCAGATGCAGTTTCCAAGGCTTTACTCACAGTTCAGGTGCATGCAGTACAGGTGCCCGCTTGGTATAGTGTCCTCCAGGAGAGGGGCTCAGCAAACTCCCAGGACTCCTTTCAATATGTGTTCCTTTCACTGGCTGTCTCACTGTGCTGATTCCCACTCCTGCTTCCTTTCCAGCACACCACAAACAGTGTCCCAGATCGGCTGCTGCGAATCCTGTCGGATAACGTCTTCTCTGCGTTTCCTTGATTCTATATAGCTGCCTCTCCAGAGAAGATGAATGTGGTTGTTGTCTGTGACCCCTAAAGTTGCCAGAGCAGTCGGTTTGCTAGCTGAGTCTTAAAGTTCTCCACTAGGCTAGGGGCCGAGTCCCTTCTGCGACCTGGTCCCTCCACAATTGGATTGGGCCCCACGGATGGATCACTCACTATCCGTGCCCCTAGGAACCCTTCTATCATTCCAGAAGCTTCTTTCTCTGCTTCCCTCACTTTCACGTTCTCTGTCTGGGGCCGAGCTCCTATCAGCTCCATGTTCCCTCCCAGACTTTCTGACTAGACTCTGTTTCCTGCTTTCTAAAGCTTACTTCCCATCCTTCTTACTCACTCCATCCACCCATGCACTCTTTACTACCCAAAAAGAGGAAGCATCTGCGAAACGCGCGTAGGGGCGCGTTCCTGCACTACTACACCACCATGGGTAAGTTACCACTCCTCCTGATTACTGCATCGTAATGCTGCTCTATGTTCCTCCACTCATGGGTCTGGACCATGAGTATAGGTGATTGCACTAGCAAATCTGATAGCTTTTCATGGCAGCATTCTATTGGAGGCATACATTGTGGGAAAAGACACATGTCGTTAATGTTATTATTATATTGAGACACAATGTATGATATTATTCTCCCATACTTTTACTGCTCAGTGTGGGTATTCTTGTGCAGGTTTTGCTATTAACACCTTGCAGTAGACGCATGTCTACCGTGACCACTGTGTGTTCTTTTATCACAATTGGATTGTTTCTATATACTATTTTTAAACTTTTGTACTTCCTACCTGAATAAAATTTTGTGTATAACAACTTGTTTATGGTAATGGTATTTTTCTCAGTTTTTCTTTGGTGTTTTACTCTTTACTACCCAGCCTGGGATGAGACCATCCTTCCGTAGGGTACGTCCAGGGTGCCCGGCTGCTATAGTCTGTGTCGGGTGCAGGTGTTAGAGTCCTGGGTGGTGCTCCCTCCTTACCTGAGAGTGGAGCATCACACCTCTGGATGAGGTGCAATACCTCTGTGGCGACTGAACCTTCAGGGGCGCCACATGGATATTGCGGCTTCTTTTGAAACATCTGGGGCAGGGACAACTGAACGATGCGCTGGGACAATGAATTGGACGTGGTTGCTGACTGTTGTGTCTGTGCAACCGCAGGTTGTGGGCAGGAGGCATCAGTGCCTGCTTCATGGACAGCAGATTGGGAAGGTCGTAACACAGATTTTGTACCCAGGCATTCCACCCACCTACTGGGGTGTTTGCTGTAAAGTGCTTCTGCATGCAGGTGGTGCTCAGGTTGGCAGTCTTCTTGCTTCTTCTCAGCTTGATATGGCAGATGCTACAAATTACAGTTGTTTCGTCTGAAGGACTTTCAGAAAAAACTGACATACAGGGGAACAGCGCACCCTTGGCCTGTTAGCTAGCTGAGGTGGGGGGGCTCTGTGGAACAACTGTTGACTGACTTCTCCCTCTGGTCAAACCACTACCTATTCTTGCCTGTTTTTGTGCTACGGATCCATCCCTCTCTGCACTGCTGTGCTCGCTATGAGTGCCAGGTTGGAGGAAGGAGGACCAGGTTCAGTATTGTGAGGCCCAGCCTATAGGCTGCTGAGACTGGACCATGTGGAAGACTTTGTGGTGCTTCTTGTCAACTTAATGGAGACTTTGTCATCCAACCAACAACATCCTCTCACTTGTCTGGGTTCTACAGTGGTAGAGCGGGTTGACCAAATTTTGACAGGAAACTAGAACAAGATACAGTCACCTTCTGATCTGTCACAGGGCGTTGGTGGGCACCACCACATCCACATCCGTGCGAGTAACAAATAGTGCCGAATGTATTTGCTCGTCAGTCATCACTAATAGTGATGCCTGGAACTCACTATGGGCAATAATATATACCAACATTTCATAAGTTTACTTTAATATGACTACATGGTAATTCACATAAAATAAGCTATCTCCTATCCATAACATAGGGGATATCTTGCTTGTTGCTGGGGATCCAACTTTTGGGACACTCAGTGATTCCCTGAACAGGTGTCAACAGTCCTAACTTGAAGAGAGTGGATGTGTGTATACTCGTTGTCAGCAACATTCATTTTCAGTTGGACTTATTGAAATAGGTAAAATCCAACAGACAATGTCTGGAGCAAAGGACCCGCCCCAGTGATCAGAAAGTTATCCCCTACCCTATGAATAGTGGTGTTCTTGATTCTTGGTTAATAATATTTTAATTTGGCTTCTCCAGTAGAACATTAAAATAATTACAAAAAATAGATTGGCACACACAAAAGAAAGGTATGTACAGCAATTAACATCAAATTACATTTGTCATAATAGCCTCCACATAATATACAGTCATGGCCAAAAGTTTTGAGAATGACACAAATATTATATTTTCACATGATCTGCTGCCCTCTGGTTTTATGTGTGTTTGACAGATGTTTTTATCACAGACAGAAATATAATAATTGCAAACATATGAGTAACAAAAGCTTATATTGACAGTTAAGGTACTGCCACACTAAACAATCCCGCTAGCGATCACGATAACGACGCATACTAATGCGATCGCTAGCGGGATTGTTTCTATATCGCTAAGTGCGGCCACATTTAGCGATATAGTTAACGACGCTATCGCCGTTAGCGATCTTCTTAACGACTTTAGCGGTACAAAAGTACCGCTAAATCGCTAAGAAAAGGTGCCACACTAGCGATATATACTTACCCAGCGGGAGCGCCGACGAGAAAATAGGGTCCGGAACGATTCCAGCGACGAGCGAGATCACAGCAGGAAGCTCGTCGCTGGCAGATGCCGCACTGAACAACATCGCTAACGGGATCGCTAAATAGTGACGTTTTTTAGCGATCCCGTTAGCGATATTGTTCAGTGTGGCATACCCTTTAGAATGAGTTAATGCAGCAAGTCAATATTTGCACTGTTGACCCTTCTTCTTCAGGACCTCTGCAATTCTCTCTGGCATGCTCTCAATCAACTTCTGGACCAAATCCTGACTGATAGCAGTCCATTCTTGCACAATCAATGCTTTCATTTTGTCAGAATTTTTAGGTTTTTGTTTGTCCACCCGTCTCTTGATGATTGACCACAAGTTCTCAATGGGATTAAGATCTGGGGAGTTTCCAGGCCATGGACCCAAAATCTCTGTTTTGTTCCCTGAGCCATTTAGTTATCACCTTTGCTTTATGGCAAGGTGCTCCATCATGCTGGAAAAGGCATTGTTGATCACCAAACTGCTCTTGGAGGGTTGGGAGAAGTTGCTCTTGGAGGACATTTGGTACCATTCTTTATTCATGGCTATGTTTTTAGGCAAGACTGTGAGAGAGCCGATTCCCTTGGCTGAGAAGCAACCCCACACATGAATGGTTTCAGGATGCTTAACAGTTGGCATGAGACAAGACTGTTGGTAGCGCTCACCTTGTCTTCTCCGAATGAGGCGTTTTCCTGATGTCCCAAACAATCGAAAAGGGGATTCATCAGAGAAAATAACTTTACCCCAGTCCTCAGCAGTCCACTGCCTGTACCTTTTGCAGAATATCAGTCTGTCCATGATGTTTTTTCTGGAGAGAAGTGGCTTCTTTGCTGCCCTCCTTGAGACCAGGCCTTGCTCCAAGAGTCTCCGCCTCACAGTGCGTGCAGATGCACTCACACCTGCCTGCTGCCATTCCTGAGCAAGCTCTGCACTGCTGGTAGCCCAATCCCGCAGCTGAAACACTTTTAAGAGATGGTCCTGGCGCTTGCTGGTCTTTCTTGGGCGCCCTGAAGCCTTTTTGGCAACAATGGAACCTCTCTCCTTGAAGTTCTTGATGATGCGATAGATTGTTGACTGAGGTGCAATCTTTCTAGCTGCGATACTCTTCCCTGTTAGGCCATTTTTGTGCATTGCAATGATGACTGCACGTGTTTCTTTAGAGATAACCATGGCTAACAGAAGAGAAACAATGATGCCAAGCACCAGCCTCCTTTTAAAGTGTCCAGTGGTCTCATTCTTACTTAATCATGACAGATTGATCTCCAGCCATGTCCTCATCAACACCCACACCTGTGTTAATGGAGCAATCACTGAAAAGAGGTTAGCTGGTCCTTTTAAGGCAGGGCTGCAATGATGTTGAAATGTGTTTTGGGGGATAAAGTTCATTTTCTAGCCAAATGTTGACTTTGCAAGTAATTGCTGTTAAGCTGATCACTCTTTATAACATTCTGGAGTATATGCAAATTGCCATTAAAAAAGTGAAGCAGTAGACTTTGTAAAAATTAATATTTGTGTCATTCTCAAAACTTTTGGCCATGACTGTATACTAAGGGACTGTGTTTCACATAATAAGCAATAATAATGTCTTCCCTCACCTCCCCCTGTTCCTAAATCCATTATAAATACCCCTTCCTCCCATCCCAATCCCCCACACCCCTCATTGTCCTCCTCCCCCGCATCCCATTATTGTCCTCTTCCTCACCCAAATCATTGCCCTTTTCACCACCTCTATCATTGCCTTCTCTCCACCACCCCATCATTGCCCATTCTACCACCTCCATCATTTCCTCCTTCCCCACCACCCCATCATTGCCCATTCTACCACCTCCATCATTTCCTCCTTCCCCACCACCCCATCATTGCCCTTTCCACCAACATTGTTCTTTCCACTATCACCCCATCATTTCCATTCCACCACCTCCATTATTGCCCTTACCATCACGACCATCATTGTCCTTTCCACCACCACCATCATTGCCTTTTCCCCACCATCCCATCATTGCCTATTCCACCACCTCCTTCATTGCTTTCTCCCCCACCACCCCATCTGTTGTGAATGGGCTTGAGATGAGTTCTGAGCAGAGGCTCCCTCTGGTGGTTACAAGCGGTACTGGTCTGTTCAGTGAAGATTGTGAGGACTGGGAATCAGGTGTTACTGACTGGTCTTATATAAGGGAGTCACCTTCCCATCAGGGTTGCCGGTGATCAATTGTTCTGGTCTGAATCCTTGATTCCAGTTTCCCTTGTAGCCTGCTGTGTCGTGTCTGCATCTCCTTCTAACAGATAAGACATTTTCTTCTTTTTGTTTCTGTGCTTGATTTTTGCATTTTGTTCTGCACTTCTGTGGGGGCCTTCTGGGTCCCCTCAGGGGGCTTTTGCCCTCTCAGTTTAGTTCAGCCACTGATGTTTGTACTTTTGCTTTTTCCAGTTTTTTCAGTGGCTGCTGTTTTGATTTTGTTACACCAGAGAGCTAATTTAGGTGGTAGAGGTCGTGTGATCTCAGGTGTTTTTGAAATTAGTAGAGTTGGTGCTTTCAGGGTTTTTTTTGGGATTGCAGTAAGTACCCTTCCTATCCTTTTCTATTTAGTTAGTTTGGGCCCCAACGTTTGCTCATACTATTTTCTGTCTGTGTCAGTATTTCGTCTTGTCTAACCGCCATTACATGTTTGGGGGCTTGCTATTATCTTTGGGGTTCTGCTCCGGGCAGATAGCTTTCCTATTTCTATCTTTAGGTATAGTTAGTTTCTCAGGCTGTGACGAGGCGTCTAGGACCAACGTAGGAACGCTCCACGGCTGCCTCTAGTTGTGGTGGTTAGTCAGGGTACTGCAATCTCATAGATTCCAACTGCTCTGGTGTATTGCCTTTTTGCCTGCACTCCTCAGCTACCGAATCACAACAGTATCACCGGCCCAAAAAATTGAAAATTGTATGGTACTCACAAAAGGGAAAAAATATTGTGAAAGAAAAAAAAAAGGTTGTCAGAGTTGTCAGAGATATTTTTCTGTTTGTTGCATTTTTTTTTTTTCCCTCTGTATCTCTGGGTGCTGGGGAGGATTTTTTTTTTCTCTCAATGGAGTTTGGACAGTTGTCTGGCCGTGTGGATCAGCTTGCCACTGAGGTTCGGAGTATTGCTATCTATCTTGCTAGGTTGCCTGTTGTGGAACCTAGGATTCCCATGCCAGATTTGTTTTTAGGGGATCGAGCTAAGTTTCAGAATTTCAAAAATAATTGTAAATTGTTTTTTGCCTTAAAATCTAAGTCCTCAGGAAACGCAGCGCAGCAGGTTCAAATTGTCATCTCTCTCCTGCGCGGCGATCCTCAGGATTGGGCTTTTTCCCTGACACCTGGGGATCCTGTTTTGAGTGATGTTGATGCATTTTTTCAGGCTTTGGGGTTATTGTACGATGAGCCTAATGTCACTGATCAAGCTGAAAAAGCCTTGTTGGCATTAAATCAGGGGCTTGATGACGCTGAGTTATACTGTCAGAGATTCCGTAGGTGGGCAGTCCTGACCAAGTGGAATGACGACGCTTTGGCGGCCCTTTTTCGGAAGGGGCTGTCAGATAATGTAAAGGATGTTATGGTGGGATTCCCTGTCCCTCTGGTCTCAATGATTCTATGTCATTAGCGATTCAAATTGACAGACGTTTGCGTGAGCGGAGAAGTATGCGTGGAATAGTGTTGCCTTGTGAACCTGCTTCTGAATCCATGCAGTGTGATAGAGTGGTGTCTGGGGCACAGCGTCATGAGTTTCGAAAGCGCAATGGGTTATGTTTCTACTGTGGTGATGCCTCTCATACTATTTCAGTCTGCCCTAAGCGGGGAGGACGTTTTGCACGCTCAGTTGTCTTGGGTAGTGTTCAGACTAAGTTTTTATTAACTGTCACTCTGATTATGCTCTCTGTCCTCATTTTCTGCTCAGGCTTTCATTGATTCTGGAGCAGCTATTAACCTGATGGATTATGATTTTGCTAAACGTTGTGGGTTTCCCTTGATACCCCTACGGAAGTCTATTCCCCTACTGGGGATCGATTCTACCCCTTTGGCTGAGAATAAACCTCAGTTCTCTACTCAGGTTATAATGAGGGTGGAACCTGATCATCAGAGTGCTGCAAATTTTTGGTTCTGTATAATCTGCATGATATTATCGTACTGGGTTTCCCTTGGTTACAGT
Organism: Oophaga sylvatica; assembly: GCA_033576555.1. NCBI lineage: Eukaryota > Metazoa > Chordata > Amphibia > Anura > Dendrobatidae > Oophaga > Oophaga sylvatica. The sequence goes on from JARQOD010000009.1 coordinate 15,209,028, forward strand.
CTCATAATCCTGTTTTGGATTGGAAATCTGTGTCTGTAACCAGTTGGGGCTGCCAATGTGTTAATACCAACACTCCTGTTTTTTCTGCCTCCCCCAGGCTCAGGATGTTCCTGACTTTTTGATTGATTTTTCTGATGTGTTTAGCGAAAGTAAATCTGCATCCTTGCCTCCCCATAGGAGCTATGACTGCGCTATTGAATTAGTGCCGGGTAGTAAATTCCCTAAAAGTCGCCTTTTTAACTTGTCTGTACCTGAACATGACGCTATGCGGTCTTATATCAAGGAGTCATTGGAGAAAGGTCATATCAGACCATCCTCTTCACCCTTAGGTGCCGGTTTTTTCTTTGTGGCCAAAAAGGATGGTTCATTAAGGCCGTGTATTGATTATCGTCTTTTGAACAATATTACTGTGAAATATCAATATCCGTTACCCTTGATTTCTGACCTGTTTTCCAGGGTGAAAAACGCTACTTGGTTTACCAAGCTTGACCTCAGGGGGGCATATAACCTTATTCGCATTAAGCACGGGGATGAATGGAAGACGGCATTCAATACCCCGGAGGGGCATTTTGGGTACCTTGTGATGCCCTTTGGGCTCACTAATGCTCCTTCTGTCTTCCAGTCCTTCATGAATGACATTTTCAGGGATTTTGTGGATAAATTTCTGATTGTTTATTTGGATGATATCTTGATTTTTTCCAATGACTGGGACTCTCATGTGAAACATGTTCGAACTGTATTCCAGATTTTGAGAGAGAATGCTCTGTATGTGAAGGTATCAAAGTGTCTTTTTGGCGTACAGAGGATCTCATTTCTGGGATTCATTTTGTCCCCATCTGTTATTGAAATGGACCCGGTCAAGGTTCAGGCCATCTGTGATTGGGTCCAACCTACTTCATTAAAGGCTCTTCAAAGATTTTTGGGTTTTGCCAATTTTTATCGTAAATTTATTGGTAATTTCTCGGTTATTGTTAAACCATTAACTGATTTGACCAAAAAGGGTTCTGATGTGGTGAATTGGCCTCCTGAGGCAGTCTCTGCATTTCAGGAACTTAAGCAGAGATTCACTTCTGCTCCTGTTCTACGGCAGCCTGATGTTTCTCTGCCATTTCAGGTGGAGGTTGATGCCTCTGAAATTGGGGCAGGTGCCGTTTTGTCCCAAAAAGATCCAGAGACCTCTAAAAGTAACCCTTGTGCCTTTTTCTCTCGAAAATTTTCTCCTACTGAACGTAATTATGACGTGGGTAATCGGGAGTTATTGGCCATGAAGTGGGCTTTTGAAGAGTGGAGACATTGGCTGGAGGGAGCCAAACATCGGGTGGTGGTCCTTACGGACCATAAGAATCTGGTTTATCTGGAATCTGCCAAGCGACTCAATCCTAGACAGGCCAGGTGGGCCTTGTTTTTCACACGTTTTAATTTTGTGGTTTCCTTTCTTCCTGGCACTAAGAATGTTAAGGCGGATGCTCTCTCGAGGAGTTTCCTTGCGGACTCTCCTGAGTTATCTGATCCTTCTGTTATTTTGAAAGAGGGTGTAGTTCTTTCCGCCATCTCACCCAATTTGAGACTTGTTCTGGAGGGGTGTCAGGAGGATAGGCCCGAGCGCTGCCCTGTTGGAAAATTGTTTGTCCCAGACCAGTGGAAAAAGAGTGTGATGTCTGAGATTCATTGTTCCGCGTTGGCTGGGCATCCCGGAATTTTTGGTACCAGAGACTTGGTTAGTCGGTCCTTTTGGTGGCCTACCTTGTCTCGTGATGTCAGGGAATTTGTGCAGTCCTGCGGGACTTGCTCTCGCTCCAAGCCTTGCTCTCCCTTGGTGGTTTGTTGATGCCATTGCCTGTGCCCAAGAGACCATGGACCCATATCTCTATGGATTTCATTTCCGACCTTCCTGTTTCTCAGAGAATGACCGCCATCTGGGTGATTTGTGATAGGTTTTCCAAGATGATACATCTTGTGCCATTGCCTAAGTTGCCTTCCTCCTCTGAATTGGTACCTTTGTTCCTTCAGCACGTGGTTCGTTTACACGGCATTCCTGAGAACATTGTGTCTGACAGAGGAGTCCAGTTTGTTTCCAGATTTTGGAGGACCTTTTGTTCTAAACTTGGTGTTCAATTGTCTTTCTCCTCGGCGTTTCATCCTCAGACCAATGGTCAAACTGAGAGAACAAACCAGACATTGGAGACTTATCTAAGATGCTTTGTGTCTGCTGATCAGGATGACTGGGTTTCTTTTTTGCCTTTGGCTGAGTTTGCTCTTAATAATAGGGCTAGCTCTGCCACTTTGATGTCTCCATTTTTCTGTAATTCTGGGTTTCACCCTCGATTTTCTTCGGGACAGACGGAGGCTTCTGTCTGTCCGGGTGTTGACTCTGTTGTGGAGCGTATGCAACAGATTTGGGACCAGGTAGTGGAGAGGTTGTCCCTCTCTCAAGAGAGGGCCCAGCGGTTTGCTAACCGGCATAGGACTGATGGTCCTCGGTTTAAAGTAGGGGACTTGGTCTGGTTGTCCTCAAAAAATATTCCTATGAGAGTAGCATCTCCTAAATTTAAGCCTAGGTTCATTGGACCTTATAAGATCATGGAGATTCTTAATCCTGTTTCTTTTTGTTTGCTTCTTCCAGGGACATTTAAGATCCATAACGTGTTCCACAAGTCCTTGTTGAAGAGGTTTGTTGAGCCAGTGGTTCCTGCTGCTGTGCCTCCTGACCCTGTTTTGGTTGAGGGCTATCTGGAGTATGTGGTTGAGAAAATATTAGATTCTCGTTTTTCTAGACGGAAACTCCAGTATTTGGTTAAGTGGAGAGGTTATGGTCAGGAAGACAATTCTTGGGTGTTTGCTTCGGACATCCATGCTAGGAGACTCATCCGTGCGTATCATAGAACTCATCCTGACCGACCTGGTTGCTCAAATGAGGGTTCGGTGACCCCTCCTCAAGGGGGGGGTACTGTTGTGAATGGGCTTGAGATGAGTTCTGAGCAGAGGCTCCCTCTGGTGGTTACAAGCGGTACTGGTCTGTTCAATGAAGATTGTGAGGACTGGGAATCAGGTGTTACTGACTGGTCTTATATAAGGGAGTCACCTTCCCATCAGGGTTGCCGGTGATCAATTGTTCTGGTCTGAATCCTTGATTCCAGTTTCCCTTGTAGCCTGCTGTGTCGTGTCTGCATCTCCTTCTAACAGATAAGACATTTTCTTCTTTTTGTTTCTGTGCTTGATTTTTGCATTTTGTCCTGCACTTCTGTGGGGGCCTTCTGGGTCCCCTCAGGGGGCTTTTGCCCTCTCAGTTTAGTTCAGCCACTGATGTTTGTACTTTTGCTTTTTCCAGTTTTTTCAGTGGCTGCTGTTTTGATTTTGTTACACCAGAGAGCTAATTTAGGTGGTAGAGGTCGTGTGATCTCAGGTGTTTTTGAAATTAGTAGAGTTGGTGCTTTCAGGGTTTTTTTTGGGATTGCAGTAAGTACCCTTCCTATCCTTTTCTATTTAGTTAGTTTGAGCCCCAACGTTTGCTCATACTATTTTCTGTCTGTGTCAGTATTTCGTCTTGTCTAACTGCCATTACATGTTTGGGGGCTTGCTATTATCTTTGGGGTTCTGCTCCGGGCAGATAGCTTTCCTATTTCTATCTTTAGGTGTAGTTAGTTTCTCAGGCTGTGACGAGGCGTCTAGGACCAACGTAGGAACGCTCCACGGCTGCCTCTAGTTGTGGTGGTTAGTCAGGGTACTGCAATCTCATAGATTCCAACTGCTCTGGTGTATTGCCTTTTTGCCTGCACTCCTCAGCTACCGAATCATAACACCCATCATTGTCCTTTCCTCACCTCCATCATTGCTTTCTCCTCCACCACCCCAATCATTGCCCTTTCCACCACCTTCATCATTGCCCTTTCCATCACCCCATCATTGCCTTCTCCCCCACCATCATTGCCTCCTCCCCACCACCTCCATCATTACCTCCTTCCCCACCACCCCATCATTGTCCTTTCCACTGCTACCATAATTGCCCTCTCCCTCACCACCCCATCATTGCCCATTCCACCCCTCCATCATTTCCTCCTCCACCACCCCATCAGTCCTTTCAAATGTCACCATCATTGCCTTCTCCCCCACCACTCCCATCATTGCCCATTCCACCACATCCATCATTTCCTCTTCCCGAACCACCCCCATCATTGTCCTTTCAACTGCCACCATCATTGCCTTCACCCCCACCACCCATCATTGTCCTTTCCACTGCCACCATCATTTCCTTCTCCCCACCACTCCCATCATTGCCCATTCCACCACCTCCATTTCCTCCACCCCACCACCCCATCATTGCCCATTCCACCACATCCATCATTTCCTCTTCCCGCACCACCCCCTATCATTGTCCTTTCAACTGCCACCATCATTGCCTTCACCCCCACCACGCCATCTGTCAAGATTCCATCTGGGTTGGAGCCGATGTTACTGCAAACACTAGGGGAAGCAGAGGCAGGTAGCGTAGTCAGGTGGCAGCCGGAGGTCGGTACACAGGAGAGCAGTGTTTGTAGCAATGGATCAGCAGGAAACGTAGTCAGGTGGCAGCCGGAGGTCGGTACACAGGAGAGCAGTGTTTGTAGCAATGGATCAGGCGGATAACGTAGTCAGGTGGCAGCTGGAGGTCGGTACACAGGAAAGGCAGTTCGGTAACAGAGGAGCAGGCAGATAACGTAGTCAGGTGGCAGCCGGAGGTCGGTACACAGGAGAGCAGTGTTTGTAGCAATGGATCAGGCGGAGAGCGTAGTCAGAAGGCAGGCCGAGGTCGGTTCACAGGAGAGCAGTGTTTGTAGCAATGGATCAGGCGGAGAGCGTAGTCAGAAGGCAGGCCGAGGTCGGTTCACAGGAGAGCAGTGTTTGTAGCAATGGATCAGCAGGAAACGCTTGACTAAAGGCTTGGAGCTCAATAATCTCGCAATGACACACCCACAGGGCCAGGTTTATATAGGGTGTGTAATTGGCAATCAGAGGCCCAATCAAGAGAGCACTAGGTGTAGCCAATCAGGAAGAACAGTCAATGGTATCTGGGTTCAGCAAGGAACTTTGCAGCCAGCAGAATAGCTCAGATGGTAAGCTGTTGGCCAGTGGACAAGAGGTACTGGGTTCAACTCCTGACAGTACTCCCCTCCTTCCAGGATGGCCTCTGGACATCTCAGGAGCTGGCTTATCCGGGTACCTCTGATGAAAGGCTCTTGTTAGTCTAGGAGCATGGACGTTGTCCCTTGGTTCCCATGAATTTTCCTCTGGTCCGTAACCCTTCCACTGCACCAGATACTGAAGTTTACCTCTGAATTTTCGGGAGTCCAGAATCTTATCCACAATGTATTCTTCTTCACCACGGATCCTTTCTGGTGGAGGAGGTGGCTGAATTCTTCCTGGAAACGGGTTTTCACAGAAGGGTTTGAGAAGAATGGAAACACTGGATGAATCTTTAGATTGTTGGGAAGTTTTAAACGAAAAGCAACCTGGTTAATTTTTGCAGAAATTTGAAAAGGTCCAATGAATTTCTGACCCAATTTGGAGGATGGCACATGTGTCTTAAGGTTTTTAGTGGACAGCCAAACTTTGTCTCCAACCTGAAGAGCAGGGGGCACTCTCCGATGTTTATCTGCTGCTTCCTTATATACTTCCTGGGTCTTGAGTAATATCTCTGATAATTCCTTCTGGGATTCCTGTAATTTTGCAAGCCTGTCATTTACAGCAGGAATGGGAGTGTTCACTGGCAGATTAGGAATAAATATGGATGTACTCCATAATTAGCAAAAAATGGGGTTTGAGATGTAGCGCTATGTATGGAGTTGTTGTAGGCAAACTCTGCTGTTGGTAAATAGTCCACCCAGTCATCCTGAAGATAGGAAATGAAGCAACGGAGGTATTGCTCCAAAGTCTGGTTCGTTCTCTCCGTCTGGCCATTGGACTGAGGATGGAAAACGGTAGAAAGATTCACCGTGACTCCCAAGGCTGTACAGAAACTCTTCCAAAATTTTGACGTAAACTGAATGCCTCTGTCAGACACCACGCTGTCAGGAATTCCATGTAACCTGAATACCTCTTTGATTATCAGTTCTGCAGTTTTTTCAGCAGTAGGAATTCCTTCAGTTGGAATAAAGTGGGCCATTTTTGTGAGTCGGTCCACTATGACAAGGATGACGGTCATCTGTTTGGAAGGGGGTAGTTCCACAATAAAATCCATGGAAATAGATCCCCAAGGCCTGGATGGAACTGGAAGTGGTTGCAAGAGTCCTAGAGGAGACGATCGTGGGGTCTTGTTTCGTGCGCATGTTAAACAGGTTGAAACATATTTCCTCACGTCCTTCCTACAATTAGGCCACCAAAAGAAACAAAGTAGTAAGTCTTGTGTTTTTGCAACTCCAGGATGTCCTGCCAGTTTAGAATCATGGACACTTTTGAGGACTTCAAGGCGAGAAGATTCAGGTACATATATTTTGTGTTTCTGCATCCAAAACCCCTCTTTGAATGAAAGATCGACGTCTTCCGAAGGATGGTTAAGGAAAGAGTCCTCTTGATATCCATCTTTAATTCTATTACATAGTCCTCTAGAGTGCAATATTCCCAAAAATTTTTAGGGCCTAGAATTGTATCGTCATTACTAGACCTCTCCTGAGGTTCCGAACACATCCTGGACAGGGCGTCAGCCTTGCCATTTCTTGAACCAGGCCGGTAAGAAATTATAAATTTGAATCTTGAGAAAAATAAGGCCCATCGTGCTTGTCTTGCAGACAATCTTTTTGCTGTACGGAGGAATTCGAGATTCTTGTGGTCCGTGAGGACAGTCACAGGGTGATTGGCACCTTCCAAAAGATGTCTCCATTCGGAGAAGGCAACTTTAATGGCTAACAGTTCTTTATTACCGATGTCGTAGTTCTTTTCTGCAGATGACATGGTGTGGGAAAGAAACGCACATGGGTGAAGTTGCATTTTGTCCCCAACTCGCTGAGACAGAATGGCTCCCACTGCAGAGTCCGAGGCATCCACTTCGACAGTAAATGGCAATTCAGGATTTGGGTGTACTAACAATGGAGCAGACGTAAAAAGAGTTTTCAACTTGTCAAAAGCCTCCTGTGCCTCCGGAGACCAGAAAAATGCTTTGGTCTTTTTTGTTAGTGTAGTAATTGGTAGTATGATCCGTGAAAAGTTCTTTATAAATTTTCGGTAAAAATTTGCAAATCCTATGAAACACTGGACGTCTTTTAAATTTCTTGGAACAGGCCAGTCCACTACAGCATTGATTTTGCCGTGATCCATGCTCAGACCTTCTGGGGAGATGATATATCCCAGAAATTGGATACTGGTTTGTTCAAACTCACATTTTTCAAGTTTAATGTAGAGATGGTTCTCCTGTAGTCGTTCCAAGACTAACTGGACGTGCCTGCGATGCTCTTCCAAGGTGTCTGAAAATATAAGAATGTCATCGAGATAAGCCACAACGAATTGGTCCAAGAAATCTCGAAATACATCATTAATAAAATGTTGAAAGGTGGCTGGGGCATTGCTAAGACCAAAGGTCATAACCAGAGATTCAAAATGTCCATATCTCGTTCTGAAGGCGGTCTTCCACTCATCTCCTGGGCGAATCCGTATGAGGTTGTAAGCCCCTCTAAGATCCAGCTTCGTAAAGATTTTCGCAGAACGGAGTCTCTCAAATAGTTCAGGAATCAAGGGTAGCGGGTAGCGATTCTTGACAGTGATATTATTCATCTCTCTGTAGTCAATACATGGCCGCAGAGTGGAGTCTTTCTTTTCAACAAAGAACGGGGTGCCCCAGCTGGAGATGTGGAAGGTCGAATAAAGCCTTTCTCTAAATTTTCATCCAGGAACTTTCTTAATACCTTCAATTCAGGTTCGGAAAGATTGTAAATCCGTCCAAATGGAATGGTTGCTCCTGGCAGCAAATCAATGGGACAGTCGTAAGGACGGTGAGGAGGTAATTGATCTGCTTTCTTCTTACTGCAGACATCAGAGAACTGCTGATATTGAGGTGGTAGTTTCTCTTCCTTCTCATGCGAAATCTCAGAGATTTGGACTTGTTGGAGAACAGGGGGTTCCTTATGACAATTATTCTTACAGTAGTCAGATGGAAAGGTGATGGTCCTTGATGACCAGTTGATAGAAGGGTTATGGACTGAAAACCAGGGGATCCCTAGAATAACCGGAAATTTCGGAGATGAAATAAGGTGAAACTGACAGCTTCATGATGATCCGGTTCGATACAAATCTCCAGTTCGATTGTCTCATGCGTGACAGGTCCAGAAGACAAGGGTGATCCATCCACAGTTTCCATTTCAATTGGTGTGGATTTGGTCCTACTGGAAATATTATTATCACGTGTAAATTTTAAGTCCATAAAATTTCCTCCTGCTCCCGAATCCAACAGGGCAGAGCATTGTATTTTTTGGGTGCCCATTACAACCTGAATGGGGATTACAAAATGAGATGATGTATTATGTATTTTGTCTATTTCTGGCGTTACTGATGAGATAGTCTGCAAGATGGAATCCGACTGCTGAGAAAGGTCCATATTGCTGGCAGACCTGTTGTTGGTAAAGGCTATAGTCCTTTTGTTAGGACAGTTGATGGCATAGTGTCCAGGGTCCCCACAATAGAGGCAGAGATGTTCTGCACGTCGCCTCTCCTTCTCCTGTGCAGAGAGTGGTCTTCGGATGACGTCGATCTGCATCGGTTCAGACACGCCTTGCGTCTTTTCTTGGTGGTCCGATGCTGAAAATGAGAAGCCAGGGCTATTCCCAAGTGCTCGCAGAAATATCCAGTGACTAAGCTTGCGGTATCCACCGCTATGTAGACTGGAGCTCTGCCAGGACGCTGTCTGAGCCTGCTGATTTGATTTCCATGAGTATGTGGGGCGCAAGTGACCGCAAGCTTAGTCACTGGATATTTCTACTGAGCATTCTTATAAGCTACGTTTGTCTTTAAGCAGCACACTTTCCTTGGGGCACGCACCTCTCCCCTTTTTAGGAGACAATCTTCTATATAAAAAATAAGTAGTCACTGATGAAGGTCTTTTCTGACCGAAACGTTTGGAGATACTACTAATAAACCTTTTAAGTTGAGTGCTTAAGCCTTTTTTCATTACATAGTTGAATAAAGTCCTCCAACTGGTCAGGGTCTCAACCCTGGCAAGCTCGTCTTTCACTGGTTCTGATAACCCTCGTCGAAATTGACTTCTCTGGGCCGCTGGATTCCAGGTGGTGTCGGCCACCCAGCGACGGAACTCCGATGTATATTCCGCAACAGAGCGACGTCCTTGGGCAAATTATGTAATTTGGTTTCTGCTGTGGCACAGCGGTTTGGGTCATCAAAAACTTGATTCATAGCTGCGATGAAAGCTTCCAGGTCATTAAGGAGGGCATAGTCCTTTTCTACATAAGGTGAAGCCCAAGCAAGAGCTTCATCCGTCAGGAGATTTATCATGAAAAAAACTTTCTTCCTCTCACTGGTAAAGGGAGCAGGTTGCATCTGGAAGTATATGCGGCATTGATTGAGGAATCCTCGGTACTGCTTGCGATCCCCACTGAACTTTGCAGGCAGCGGCAGCCACGCGTTTGATTCGGACCCTGAATTGCGCACGTCCAGAAGTTGTTTTTGTAGCTCAATTACTTCCTGTTGTATCGCCGTGAAATCTATTCTGTCAAGATCCCGTCTGGGTTGGAGCCGATGTTACTGCAAACACTAGGGGAAGCAGAGGCAGGTAGCGTAGTCAGGTGGCAGCCGGAGGTCGGTACACAGGAGAGCAGTGTTTGTAGCAATGGATCAGCAGGAAACGTAGTCAGGTGGCAGCCGGAGGTTGGTACACAGGAGAGCAGTGTTTGTAGCAATGGATCAGGCGGATAACGTAGTCAGGTGGCAGCCGGAGGTCGGTACACAGGAAAGGCAGTTCGGTAACAGAGGAGCAGGCAGATAACGTAGTCAGGTGGCAGCCGGAGGTCGGTACACAGGAGAGCAGTGTTTGTAGCAATGGATCAGGCGGAGAGCGTAGTCAGAAGGCAGGCCGAGGTCGGTTCACAGGAGAGCAGTGTTTGTAGCAATGGATCAGGCGGAGAGCGTAGTCAGAAGGCAGGCCGAGGTCGGTTCACAGGAGAGCAGTGTTTGTAGCAATGGATCAGCAGGAAACGCTTGACTAAAGGCTTGGAGCTCAATAATCTCGCAATGACACACCCACAGGGCCAGGTTTATATAGGGTGTGTAATTGGCAATCAGAGGCCCAATCAAGAGAGCACTAGGTGTAGCCAATCAGGAAGAACAGTCAATGGTATCTGGGTTCAGCAAGGAACTTTGCAGCCAGCAGAATAGCTCAGATGGTAGAGCTGTTGGCCAGTGGACAAGAGGTACTGGGTTTGACTCCTGACACCATCATTGTCCTTTCCACTGCCACCATCATTGCCTTCTCCCCTACTACTCCCATCATTGCCCATTCCATTTCCTCCTCCCCACCACTCCCATCATTGTCTTTTCAACTGCCACCATCATTGCCTTCACCCCCACCACCCCATCATTGTCCTTTCCATTGCCACCATCATTGCTTTCTCCCCACCACCCCATCATTGCTTATTCCACCACCTCCATCATTTCCTTCTCCCCACCACCCCATCATTGTCCTTTCAACTGCCACAATTATTGCTTTCTCTGCGGCCACCCATATCTATGCCTTCTCCCTATCACTGCCCTCTCCTCCACCTACACACACAGCACCATTCACCTCTCTGCATGTTCCCCCGCAGTGACACACACACACACAGCATCTCTCACCTCTCCACACACACACACACACACACACAGCACCTCTCACCTCTTTGCACGCTCTCCCGCAGCATCACCATTGCCGGCAGCTTCCTCTCACTCACAGCAGCGGTGCTGAGTGATGACATCATCCAGTCGCGCTGCTGACTGTGTGAGAGACAGGAAGCGCGGGCAGGGAGCAGGACTGATCGCTGCAGCTCTGCTCCACTGCCATTTTCTCTTGCAGGCAGCAGAGCTGCAGGGTTCTCTCCCTGCCAGCCGCACATGAGGGCAATCTGGCCAGGGGCCCCAGGGAGCCTCGGGGCCAGATAAACAGGCCAGATTGCCCTTATTATTAGCCATCCTGCAGGGGCCCCCCTCCACCTCCGGCCCCTATGCATCTGACTGCACATGCGGTAGGTAAGCCCCTGTTTGGTCTCAACAGCACATAGTTACAGCAAAATTAAAGCTTGCCTCACTAAGAAAAGGAATATAGATTGCAAAGTATCAACATTTAATCTGTAATATCAGCCCCAGTGTCTCTGCACGATCCCTCTTCCTCCTTCCTGCAGAGATGTCGACGTGCTCACTGCCACAACCACGCTGTTTCAGTCCCCACCGCAGCTTCTACCTTCCAGGACCTGCGCACAGCATGCAGATCTCCTGGGATTGTACTTAGTAAGCGTGCGCACGTGCTACCCGCTTCTTAAAGTGGCAGCACGTGCACTTAAGAAAATGTCCTCAGCCAATATCTGGGAGCCATTAAGTATTTAAGGCACCGTACCCTATGTGCCTGAGTGACATGGTATTTGTGTACTTGCTTCAGTGTTGTTAGGTCCCCTGTGTCTGTTCTGCCCGAACCTGATTCTGTTCATTCTGTCTGAGCCTGATCCTGACACCGGAACCCGCAGGGCCCGTGCCTTTATTTCTCCCTCACCTCTCCTGTCTGAACCATAACCTATGTTCCTGTACCTGAGCCTGTCCTGTGCCCCTATCTTTATCAGCTGTGCAGTAATCCTGAACCTGTTCCAGTGGCTGTCCTGTCTATACCAGTTGTGCAGTACACCTGAACCTGTTCCCGTGGCCGTCCTATCTATACCAGCCGTGCAGTACTCCTGAACTTGTAAAGTTCTCTTGCTGAAAATGAACTTGGACTCTGACTATCATTGCGTGATGTTGAAAGAATAGTATCCCCGGTCATGTAGAATAGACTCCGACCTACAAGTGAGTGGACTGCAATGTGTTAATGTGACGGGGAGCCAGGGTGTGCTTGAATTGCCACCATTAGCCACGACTACCGCCCTGACCCCCCCGTTTCACTTGGCGTACTACGGCAGGATCTGGATACCTCACGCAGAAAATGGCGCAGAGGCTGAGGACAACTCCAGCTCCGACCCTCCTGGGTGTCCTAACCTGAAAATGGCTCGAAACTCCATCTGGCAGAGATAGTGGCCCGAACTTGAGATGCATCCCCTGGTGAGCAGTGCCCGCCCATGGTGGGCATGACAGAAGAAAAGGAAGCCTCACCCCTTGCAGCAGATTCCCGATGAGCGGGCGGAGTTCGATGCTGAACAGGTGGAGCAGCCGGAAACGGCTCCACCCTGGAACGGGTGGGGCCCGGAAGGAGAAAACCTCGTGTGCAGCTGCAATGCGACATTGCAAGGCACGGCACTTGCTCTGATGGCACACTCCTACATCCAATGTAGTGGTGGTGTCAGCAGTATAGAGTGGAAGTGGCGGCAGGCGGAGGAAAGAACCCGGCTCGGAAGGCTGTGGGGAGCATCCGAAGTCGGGGATGAGTATTGGATCGACAGGATCCCGTTGTACGCTGGAGAGCAGTACTGGCGACTGCCAGACCCAGAGCATCATCGCATACGGGAGGAATGTGAGGCAGAAGAAGCTGCCCCAGAGGAACCTGAGTCGGAAGAGGCAGAACTGGAGGAGCTTGAGCCAGAGGGCGCGGCAGCTGTGCCGGAAGAGTCTGACGGTCGCAGAGCAATCGTGGCCGGAATACCGGAGCAGCAGAAGCGGGATGATGAGCAGGCAGTGAGTGGAACTCGGTCCCAAACCCCAGAGCACAGGTCCGTGTTCACAGACGTTCCGTCCCTTGGTTCATCAACCCGATACCAGGAAGGAGAGGATTCCTTCTTATCTCCCTGGCAGGGCAGCATGGATAGCGGGGTTGATCGAAAGGAAGAAGACCAAAGAGAGATCTGGGTGGAACTGCGCCGACCAGGAGGGGGCGCGATGGCAGGACGGTGGACCAGCGGGTTGACACTCATGACAAGGTGTATATGATTGCCAGTTCAGTTAAATTTCAGAGGCCCCCTGAGGGAAGGAGATTGGGTCACTTTTCTCAAGGAGGATGGACCCTGGGAGTATTTTGCTGTGGCAGTTGCTCTGTTGTGCCCAGAGGATGACCTGGGCCTACTGTCACCTGCTTTAGTGTGGGCACGGAGCCCGGTGTAGGACAGAGTGGCACGGGACATGTGCCACTGGGACAATGATTGAAATTGACCCTCTTTGAAGGAGAGTTGTGCTTGTTGCACTTATTGATGGAGAATGGGACTGTTCCGCGTCCCTGTGGGCAGAGGAGCCCTGTAGCATCAGAGCCTGGTGTGGAGTTGAGTGCAGTGTGGCCGGCGCGGTCACAGTTAAACGTTTATGTTGGACATTGTTTGCCCCTCATGTTCTGTTGCGCATGTTGCGCTTCCCCTGCTGGATTGCAGGACTTTAACCCTGATGGGTTATGTGCCCTTGGACTAAAAACGGACTATATGTGGCTGCTGCAAAGGACTGTGTTTTAGGTTATGTGTAACCTGAACTTTATTCCTAGGAAAGAGCAGCACACATGCGTTAAAGGGCCGTACTCCATGCACAGGAGGGAGGGGGAAGAACTCAACCAGGAGGACCTGATGAGTAAGTTGGGTCAATATGATATGGACTGTAGCTGATGGGACTGTGGAGAGTCCTGATGCGAACTGTGTACATGATCGGGTCCTGGAAGCAAAAGGGACCAAAGCCAATTTAACTTGTAGTGCTAACTGGATGACCAGAGGATCGTGCCGGGTCATGGATGACTGTAACTAAGTGCCTGCCCAAGGCATATTGCAGGCCAAAAAGTCAGAGATGGACGTTAAAAAAAAAAAAAGAAAAAATGGACTCTCCTGTAGAGCAACAAGATTTTATTATAGTTAAAGTATTATTATTATTATACGGCAGACACGGTACGAAAATGGGATATTCCTGGAGGAGTAAGAGACAGTACAGTGAACGGAATGATTATATTCTGCGAGGAATCTTGTGCTGTTTCTGTGACTAAACTGGAAGAGCCGAGTAAAGTTCTCTTGCTGAAAATGAACTTGGACTCTCACTATCATTGCGTGATGTTGAAAGAAAAGTACTCCCACCCATGTGGAATGGACACCGACCTACAAGTGAGTGGACTGCAATGTGTTAATGTGACGGGGAGCCAGGGTGTGCCAGAATTGCCACCGTTAGCCACGACTACCCCTGTTTCATCTATACCGCCTGTGCAGTACTCCTGAACCTGTTCCAGTGGCCATCCTGTCTATACTAGCTGTTCAGTACTCCTGAACCTGTTCCACTGGCCGTTCTGTGTATACCAGTTGTGCAGTATTCCCGAATCTGTTCCAGTGGTCGTCCTGTCTATACCAGTTGTGCAGTACTCCCAAACCTGTCCCTGAGGCTGTCCTGTCTATACCATCCTTGCAATACTCCTGTACCTGTTCCAGTGGCCGTCCTGTCTTTACTAACTGATCAGTACTCCTAAACCTGTTCCAGTGGCCTTCCTGTCTATACTAGCTGTGCAGTACTCCTGAACCTGTTCCAGTGGCCGTCCTGTCTATACTAGCTGTGCAGTACTCCTAAACCTGTTCCAGTGGCCGTCCTGTTGAACCAGCTGTACTGCATCAAATCATCCTGTGAACAAGCTCGGGTCCAATCAGCTACTCCGAGTGCGAACCTTAGTCCCTGTCCATTGGGTCAGCTGCTGCGGGTACAGAGTCCGGAGTCCAGGGTGTCCCCGGGCCGCGGCACAGTGATTCCACTTCCACTAGCATTACACAATCGTTATCAAATAAAAGAATGGACAAAATCTGCCACCTCCAGGGGGTATTTTTAGACTTAGTTTCATTGATTTTACATTTTGAAGTTTATGCAGATTCTACATTTAATTTACTTGTTACTTTATCTGTGCCCGATTATTAACATCACCTGGAGTTTTATTGAAAATTGAAAATAACCGGAATGTTGATGTCTCTTTTTACATTAACTATAATTTCCTATCATTTCACAACCTGTTATGTTACAAAAATTAACTTACCTTATATTTTAATGTGAACCATTTTGGCTGATCATCTATTTACGTGGACGACTGAAGCACATGATTATAAGACCATAGAATATATTATTATTACATACACAACATTGTAAAGACATTTTCTTCCTACACTTGGGTATAATTTCCTTTCAAGACGATCATGGCCATTTACACAGGCTGATAATTGGCAAATAGAAGTTTCTGATTGGCCCGTATGAACATGCTGCCGAACAGCCAACAAATAATTTGATTGGATCATTTTTGCAGGCATAAAATCATTGTTCTTGGCAGTACAGTCATGGCCAAAAGTTTTGAGAATGACACAAATATTATATTTTCACATGATCTGCTGCCCTCTGGTTTTTATGTGTGTTTGACAGATGTTTTTATCACAGACAGAAATATAATTGCAAACATATGAGTAACAAAAGCTTATATTGACAGTTAGAATGAGTTAATGCAGCAAGTCAATATTTGCAGTGTTGACCCTTCTTCTTCAGGACCTCTGCAATTCTCCCTGGCATGCTCTCAATCAACTTCTGGACCAAATCCTGACTGATAGCAGTCCATTCTTGCACAATCAATGCTTTCATTTTGTCAGAATTTTTAGGTTTTTGTTTGTCCACCCGTCTCTTGATGATTGACCACAAGTTCTCAATGGGATTAAGATCTGGGGAGTTTCCAGGCCATGGACCCAAAATCTCTATGTTTTGTTCCCTGAGCCATTTAGTTATCACCTTTGCTTTATGGCAAGGTGCTCCATCATGCTGGAAAAGGCATTGTTGATAGCAAAACTGCTGTTGGAGGGTTGGGAGAAGTTGCTCTTGGAGGACATTCTGGTACCATTCTTTATTCATGGCTGTGTTTTTAGGCAAGACTGTGAGAGAGCCGATTCCCTTGGCTGAGAAGCAACCCCACACATGAATGGTTTCAGGATGCTTAACAGTTGGCATGAGACAAGACTGGTGGTAGCGCTTCTGTCTTCTCCGAATGAGGCGTTTTCCTGATGTCCCAAACAATCGAAAAGGGGATTCATCAGAGAAAATAACTTTACCCCAGTCGTCAGCAGTCCACTGCCTGTACCTTTTTGCAGAATATCAGTCTGTCCATGATGTTTTTTCTGGAGAGAAGTGGCTTCTTTGCTGCCCTACTTGAGACCAGGCCTTGCTCCAAGAGTCTCCGCCTCACAGTGCGTGCAGATGCACTCACACCTGCCTGCTGCCATTCCTGAGCAAGCTCTGCACTGCTGGTAGCCTGATCCCGCAGCTGAAACACTTTTAAGAGACGGTCCTGGCGCTTGCTGGTCTTTCTTGGGCGCCCTGGATCCTTTTTGGCAACAATGGAACCTCTCTCCTTGAAGTTCTTGATGATGCGATAGATTGTTGACTGAGGTGCAATCTTTCTAGCTGTGATACTCTTCCCTGTTAGGCCATTTTTGTGCATTGCAATGATGACTGCACGTGTTTCTTTAGAGATAACCATGGTTAACAGAAGAGAAACAATGATGCCAAGCACCAGCCTCCTTTTAAAGTGTCCAGTGGTCTCATTCTTACTTAATCATGACAGATTGATCTCCAGCCATGTCCTCATCAACACCCACACCTGTGTTAATGGAGCAATCACTGAAAAGAGGTTAGCTGGTCCTTTTAAGGCAGGGCTGCAATGATGTTGAAATGTGTTTTGGGGGATAAAGTTCATTTTCTAGCCAAATATTGACTTTGCAAGTAATTGCTGTTAAGCTGATCACTCTTTATAACATTCTGGAGTATATGCAAATTGCCATTAAAAAAGTGAAGCAGTAGACTTTGTAAAAATTAATATTTGTGTCATTCTCAAAACTTTTGGCCATGACTGTACAACTCCATGTGTAAACGTGTGAACTGTATGGGGCAGAACTTTAGTATTAACAATTATTCATTCTGTCCCCATACAGTTTCGTCACTCTGTGTGAACAGTACAATAAACAAGTTCTAATTGACCTGTACATAGAAATCAAACATAGAAAGAGTCCGGGAATGCAGACTTAATACCATATGACTTAAAGAGGTTTTCTGCTACAAATTTAACCCTTTTTCATATGTCCTTTCTAACTATCAGTTTTCAAATATAGTCCTATTACCTGTAAGCTCATTTATGTGTGGGTACTATTTTCCTCTTTTGTGATTCTGGCTTAGCTACTTCTGGTCTGGAAACCAGAATTGGACGAACTGAGCAGTGCATGTCACCTCCATGAGTGACAGTAGTCTGAGTACGCATGCTGAGATCAGACTTCACTTTAAAGTGCCTTCCCTTCAGCTGACAAGTCCTGTTATTTACTTTCTAATAACAAGCAACGCTTGTCAGCTTAAGGCCTAGCACTCAAAAGCATCAGCAGGATCTAGGCAGAGAAGGAGAGTGTATCACGATCCAATTTTGGATCTGTGGCAGATTTTGAGTTTCATATTAAAACTTTTTTCCTTTCAGGACATCGAGGTTAATGTCAGTTTTTTCCCCCGGTGGCCGCTGGTGTAATTACATTGCTGCTGAGCTTGCTGATCCAGGTGGTGACCACTCCCAACATCCTTTAAAAGGTCGCCTGATGCATCAGTTGACTGTTGGTGATACAGGTCCTTCTGGAGACCAACCAAGCTGGAGAAGGAGCTTGCTGAGTGCAGTGGTGCTTCAGCTGAATACCTTGATCTGGTGCCTTACTCTGCTGTGTGGTGCATTGCAGCAGAGAAAGCTAAGTTTTGTTTTTAGTTGCCTTGTCCCCAAATTGTCTGTTTTTTCTTTCTTTTTGTTATATTGGTGCAGTTCACTTTATTCCCTGTCTCTACTCCTAGGGAGGGGGTTGGGGGGGTTTGCTCAGGGCTAAACAGGAGATAGGGACAGGTCAGTGACTTGGGCCTCCCTACCTTCAAGGGTACCCCCAAGTTAAGGAAAGACAGGGCACCCCCTTAGCCTGAGGGACTGTTCAGGGGCCCAGGCTACTCATCCACCGTTTTCCCACTGCCCCATGACAGAGTGAAGTCTGATCTGAGCATGCATGCTCAAAATGTGCTCAAAAGTCTTCCTGATGAAGCAACGAATCCCAGTTTGTATACGGATTTACTCTTCTATATACTGTATATGGAGTTTTTTGTGGCTAACATTTCAATTAGGAGCACTTTATATAAGAAACATCATACTTAAATGCACTGCACTTTATTTGGTACATATTTGTTATATATTTTTTTTCTTTTGCACTTATTACCACAAACTCTGCAATATATTTTCTTCATATTATATACTAGATGGAGGCCTGATGCTATCGCATCGGGAGGGCGGTAATGTCACGATGGGGGCAGGCTTTGCAGCTTGAGAATTCTTTCCCCATGTGCTCACCCACCTATCACTCTCTTTCCCCATGTGCTGACTTCTCCCGTCTGTGCTCTCTTCTTTGACCTGTCTACCCCATGTGCTGTCCTCCTTGTCTGCTGTCTCTCTCCTTCCTGTGCTGTGTTCTCCCCTCATGTGCTGTCCCGTTTCAGCTGTCTCCCCCCTGTGCTGTGTCTCTCTCACCCCTGTGTCTGACCGTGTACAGAACATACCACATCTCCTGGGCAGGGGAGGAAGCAAAAGACAATACTGACATTACAGCAGGAGATCGCAGAGGATACATTTTGTGAGGTAAAATATTGTCACAGGGGTTGTTTGGTGGTCCAGATTGGTGCCGTGGCTTTTGGGAAATCCCATCCAAGGCTGATGCAGTGTGGCGGGGCTCCGCCAGCATTTTGCAACAGGTGGGTGGTGGTGCAGCGGTGGTGCTGCGGTCATGCTCTGGGGTGCAGTGGTTGTCCTTTGGGATGCGGCGGGCCTCCGTCGGCATGTTTTGAAAGCCCGGAGGCCCCGGAGATCCATTGTGGCCTCTGGGAAAAAGGCCGCAGGGGGTGGCGCATGCTCAGATTGAGATCTCGGCAGCGAGATCTTATTGCCGAGATCTCAATCTGCTGCGATGCGGTGGCCCCCAGGAAAATGGCCGAAGGGGGCAGCGCATGCTCAGATTCAGATCTCATCAACGAGATCTCGTCCCGATAACAGAGGACGACCGCCGCATCCCAGAGAACGACCGCCACACCAGCCTGGGAAGGGAGGCTGCATCGCCGGACTGGGACCGCAGCCACAGTATTTGTAAGTATATTCCTACTATAAGATGCACCCCCATTTTCCCCAAAAATTTTTGGGGAAAAAAGTGCGTCTTATAGTCAGAAAAATACGGTAGTTATCTAGTGATAATCTGCTGATAAAACAATGATTATATTAAAACTGTAGAAAGCTGCCCAGTAAGTGACACAACTGGAA
>JARQOD010000009.1:15228565-15318859 GCA_033576555.1 Oophaga sylvatica
CCAAGCACCAGCCTCCTTTTTAAAGTGTCCAGTGGTGTCATTCTTACTTAATCATGACAGATTGATCTCCAGCCATGTCCTCATCAACACCCACAGCTGTGTTAATGGAGCAATCACTGAAAAGAGGTTAGCTGGTCCTTTTAAGGCAGGGCTGCAATGATGTTGAAATGTGTTTTGGGGATAAAGTTCATTTTCTAGCCAAATATTGACTTTGCAAGTAATTGCTGTTAAGCTGATCACTCTTTATAACATTCTGGAGTATATGCAAATTGCCATTAGAAAAGTGAAGCAGTAGACTTTGTAAAAATTAATATTTGTGTCATTCTCAAAACTTTTTTCCATGACTGTATTACCATATATGTGGACGTAAAACACTGTTTATGCACACTGCTCAGTAGAGAAGAAGCGCTATATGACTTCTACAGTGCACATTTTGTATGAATAGTTTGAATAGTTTGAGCTTCTGATGAGGCACAACAGCAGACCCCCTCCTCCCCAAAAGTGATCCCATTTGCAAATTATAGTTTCAAACTTGCATTGTTCTACAGACACAGTGAATAAATTATGGGTATGTACGGTATTTATTTAATTATGGTTTTACAGAAATCCTGCATTTTAATGGAAATATTTTTCTGTGATTTTTTTTTTTTACATCTTTACAAGTTTTATTGTACATTTACATTTTTAGAATTTTATTTTTACAAGTAAAATATTATTTTATTATTAACATCCACTTTTCTGATTGCTGGTCTAATATACTTATCTAGTACATCATATCTCTTGGTTTTACACTGACTGCTGTTACAGCATGCTCATGGCAGGACTTAAAGAGGTTAGAAATTTCATTTGACAACCATCGCTCTTTCCCGTAACATGATTGTGGGGTTCTGATGGAATGCTATGCAGATAGTAGCCACTGAAGGCATCCATCCCAACCATCTTGGTACACCTTTGATGCCCATCTTGATCTGGGCTTCAAACTGTGATTGTACCTATAGTAGAGGCAGCGTTGGGCGGGGAATAGAGCTGGGCGACAGAGGCTTCAGAGCTACCAATAGTCCTTTAGCCTCATTTGCATATCATTTCAAATGCTGATTTCTCAGTAACAGAGGAGCAGACCTGGCCATGCAAAAGTATTGCTGGACTTGTCTGTGGAAGAGCTACTTGCACATATAAGTAGTTTAGGGTGAAATCCGCTGCAGATTCCCTTTAAAGCTGGGATGTCAAACTTAAATATACAGAGGGCCTAAATAAAAAAAGCTTGGATAAAGTCGAGGGCCAGACTTGATAATTATTAAAAAAAAGTCTAAAACTGAGGAAGTTTTCCTTATCATCAAATACAACGATTAACCTTTTCATATGGAAACAAAGTTTATTTAATTAATAGATCCTAGAATAAAATAAATACATAATCACAAATGGTGATACTGGAATAATTTATAATTTATGTAAAAGCAGTAAAAAGCATATGGCTCAATGGCCTAATTTAAATGTATAATAATAATAAATGATAAAAAACCTTGAATTAATAAATAATACAGATAATAAAGTATCATGCCACCAAACGTTCCGCCCAAACATAGTATGATACCCCATAGTGAATCCCTCCACAGTATCCTCCGCAAGCATGCTATGATGATCCTACTGTATTACCCCAGCAAAGTATGGTGACCCCAACACAGTATGAAGCTCCAAATATGATCCCCACACAGCCCTCCACACAGTATAATGGGCTTCACATAGTCCTCCATACAGTAAATTGCTCCATATAATCCTCCATACAGTATAATGGCCTCACATAGTCCTCCATAGATATTAAAGGGCCTCACATATCCTCCATACAGAAAAATGGGCCCCACATAGTTCTCCATACAGAAAAATGGGCCTGACATATTCCTTCATACAGCAATAATGGACCTCACATAGTCCTCCATGCTGTATAAATTTTCTACATTGTGCTCCATATGGTATAATGGTCCTACATAGTGATCCATGTTATGTCCCATGAATGAGACATTTTACAGACTGTCCTGTGTATTTTACATGCTGTATTGCAGTCTCTCATATTGTTTACTGTTGCTATGTGTCCCTGTGTTTGCATAGCTGAAATCCTCCCTTTACATCAGTTTGTCCCTTCTGTCTCTCTGTCTCCCTCTTCTGGTGTGATGTCATTTCCTTCTTTCTCCTGTGTTTCATTCTCCATCTTGATTTTATCAGATTCACATGTGTTTTTCAGTCTGTCTGAAGAAAGTCTTTTTTAACCTGCTGCTGTTTGTATGCATCAACAAGAATTCTTAAAGAAATCAAAGTCTCTTCTGGATTCTTCATAACATGTGTGCCTGCAGCTGAGTTAAGCTATCTGCGATCGTCGCCAATTGTAAGTAAGGTGAAAGAGATCCGCATCTCACAGAGCCATATTTACAGCCACAGGCCCCGGGGACAGAATAGTAAAAAAGACTCTTCAGATTCATCTGTAAAACCCACAGCTTCTATAAAGCTACAGAACTTCCTGCAGAGCATCGCTCTCAACATATAAGAGTCTATACAGCTCTCCTTCTCCCTGTGAATCAGGATGGCTGAAGGAATGACTACACGGTCTCTGCCAGACCCATTGTCAGAGGAAGAGTGCATAGACCCTAATCCACCATTTAGTGAGAAGGCTAGACGTGTCACAAAGCCAACATGGAAAAAAGGGAGAATCTAAATCCAGTAAACATGATCTTCCCGTGCAACAGCAGAGCTATGGCAAAAACTCTTATGCCACATAAAAGCCTGTCTCAGCCTGCTTCTCTCAACGACCACTGGAGGAGCTCTCGCACAACTGTGTTCAATATCAATGTTATGCAGAAATAACAGACCAATATTCGCAGTTAAAAAGACTAACCCACAGTTACCTGCAAAAGCTGCAAGTTTTCCAAAAATTAACTCTGAAAAAAAAACATGTGCCGATAAAAAGCCAAAACAAGGCAAAACGCACTAATAGCCAGATGTCATCTTCATTTTTGGCTCCCAACATCAAAGCGAACACTAATCCGCCTTTAAATCCTCCCCCCCCAAAAAACACTCATAAAACACTGGGGAAAGCTGAGCCACTAAAAAAAAAAACTGCCTTTGCTCAAAAGGAAACTGAAATGAAAACGAGGCAACTAAAAAACAAGCGCCCTAGAGCCACTAAAATACAACTGCCCAAAGGGCCCTAGAGAAGAAAAGAGATGAAAACTGAGGCCACAAAATACAAACGCCCTAGAGCCCTAGAGGGGAAAAACCCCAACACCCATAGCCATGGCAAATTAAAGGGGCCGGGGAAAAGCCATCATGGGACCAAAGAGACAGCATCGTTTAAGGTTTTTTATACTGAAGACCCTCTTAACGTACAAGACAAGTAAAACCCAAAACAGTGCATCCCGCTCCGCAACCTTCCTGCCACACTGACTCCCCTGAGAAAACGGACACAAGCGTTATTCCCATCCGCACCCAAGGTCATACAATTACAATACGCGCCATCAAAAACCTGTCCACCCTTGGGACCGAAATGTACCAGAACCCGAAATCCCCAAAAACTTATACCCCAAATCCTACGTACGGGGCCAAAATGCGGGGCCTCACCACACCCGTCATCACAAAATTTCCCCGCCCATGTTAGCAAAACAAAGGGCTCTTTAAAGCCGTTTTTGGCTGAACGCCTACCGCCCCATACTCCCTGCTTCCCGGGGCAAATCACAGACGTAAAAAAAAGCTACCCCCACCACTCGGCCCTTTTTCAAAATCTGAAGCTGAATGACTGGCCCGCGGGGGACAGATTCGCGCATAAACAAACCCCTCTTACAATTTTTCGATAAACCTGAAACTACAGGGGTTGGGTGTACCTTTTTAAACCCATCAGTGATCTTGGCACACCGCCGCGAAGACTAGACTCCCAAACAGGTGGTTTGGGGGCCCAATCCACGGGTGGGGGCAGAGACTTAAATTTTTCCACATCATAACCCCCTTTCTGGTCCACTCGCAGGGAAAGGGGAGAAAGAAGCTATGGCAGCCTGGGTCAAAAAAGGGGCCTTTTAAACGACTAAAAATTTTAAAAAGGGATCTAAAAAGGCAGACCTGGGGTTTCCCCCCCAAAGCTCAGCGACCCCCTTTTTTAACTTCACTGGCCAAAGCAACCCTACCTTCCTGCCCCACTCCGGGACACCCCCCTGGGGAAACCCCCAATATTTCCAAGCTGCCCCCCAATACCAAAATAAGGGGGCCTGTTTGGGATCAAAATACAAAAAGGAAAACCCCAATCCCCTTTTCCCCTCCATTTTCCTACTTGCGAGTTCACGAAAAAATCGCGAGGAAGACCGATCCAATTTTTTTTCCAGGGGAAACACAGCGCCCCCTGTTTCATCTACAAAAACGACATCCACTCTTAACACAGGAACCACCAAGCTCCAATGCCATCAAAAGACGTGTTTTTCCGCCCCCTTCAGTATCAAAGATAAGAGCGAAAAGGTGAAAGGGTTGGAACCAATCGCCATGTCCAATTCCAAATACCACACCCCTGAAGAATGCATCGTTCAGGAAAACCCCCTTTAAGAACGAAAGACTCTTAAGAATTTGGAGAAAGCCGGCTGCCCTCTACCGAACCTTGCTAAGGGCTGGTTTTTCCCCATCAAGTGTCTGAGTGCACAGCGAAGACCACTACGGCCTTCACCCCTCACGGCCTGCCTCTGCTTTCACCTTCCCCCCCACAAGCCATGGCGGGGAGAGTACAGACCAAATGACAAGCCATTTTCGGTATCTTCCTCATGCACCCCTGTCTGTGGGGGGGGCTTCGGACAATCCTTGGAAGATTTGCCGTCATGGGTGTATCCCAAGGGGGCCATCCAAAAGGCATCAAAAGGGTAAATTCCGGATGACCAGAGCAAACCCCCCATTTGCCCGCAAACTCTTTGACTTTTTGATTAAAAAAGGAACTCATCCCACACCTTGGGCACCTGCAGCGCGTTTACAAACCCTAAAAGGCCGGCCCTAATAACCTCTTGAAAAGGGGGCCCCGGAGATACCACACCCACGCTTTAGAGGAACCAAAACCATTCAATAGGGGGAAAAAACCCAAACCAAAGTGCTCTTACATCCCCTCTCAAATGATAGCCAAAAGACCCCCCTGGTATAAACAAAATCCTAATTCTCCTCGGCAGAGACTTAAGACTGCACAAAGCGTCAACAATCCCCCACACTCAAGAACCCCAATGCCCAGCGCCTCGGCGGGGGGGTATCATTGGGAAAATCTGTAACCAGACAAAAATCAAACGAATCTCCTCTTACAAAACCTTATCACTCGGGGGAAACACTTGCCTCCCTGCATACTCCACGCACCAATATAAAAAAAATCAAAAGACACTACTTTCAACGGCAACCACCAATATTAAAACCGTTTACCCAACTACAACCTCAGATAACAGCATTACCCCCCAACCAAGGAAACAACTCACACCTACGGGGGGAGACAAAGGACATCAGGGTCAGACTCAAACCCACGAAAACAACTATAAAGCTGGGACTCCCTCACCTTCCTTCCACAAAGACAAATTTCCCAAAGGGGGACCACAGCAATAACTGCAATTTTTCCCAAAACCTTTGATCCCAACTCCACACAAGCCTGGCAAACCGAAGCCTGCTAATTCATGCTCAGGGGAGAGCCGCTCCCAAAACACCTACCTCGACCGATGTGCCACGTTTTTCCCCACCAATCAGCCTACTCACTGGCGGATTTGAACAAAACACTCCTTCCCAAGCATCACCCTGAAAGGGAAACCCTTGCATCAAACGAGAGCTTCGCCTGTTGAAAACACATCGCGGTCCTCTCGGTTTAAGACACCCATCGCAGTTCTAGGCAGGGACCACAGACAGCTTGCTACTCCGGATACAACGGAACCCCAGCTAACCACTCGGACGCAAAAGGGAACGGCGAAGAATTCCTAAAGGCCTTACAACAAGCCCTCCCCTATTCTGTAAAGACTTTAAAACCTCATCAAGACAACAAAACCCTTTCCAAACATGTGTCTACGAAGACATACTCAGGCCTCTCCCACCTTCAAAACCGGCAAAAAGGTACAGAAGCGACTCTTTTACCCTGGCCACCTTTTTCGCTGTCACCATCCTATCTGCTGACAACATTCAGGCAAATCATCTCTGCTGCTCCTTCGAGCAGGAGTCACATGATCTTAGCTTCGTCCTGAACTCAGCTCACGGCGGGGAGCCTACCGCCATATACTCCTCCAGCTGTGTTTGGAACATTGTAATATTTTAACTTTCTCCGCGGATTATTGGGTTGGCGGAAGTGTTTGCACGTTGCTGCTTCCCCAATCCGAAGATGGGTTTTCGTTTGGACTTGGACTATTCCGCTGTTGAGGACTTCAGCCTCCAACTGAACATTGGACCATGCCCAATTGGAACTTCAACTGTTGTTGTTATACTGCATGCTTGTTTTTTCCTTTTGTCTTTCAGGTCTACAGTGACATCTCCAGTGGACATCATAAAATTATGAAATCTATAGATTTCAGACGGGGAGTTGTTATTCCCCATAATGAGACATTTTACAGACGTGTCCGTGTATTTTACATGCTGTATTGCAGTCTCTCATATTGTTTTACTGTTGCTATGTGTCCCTGTGTTTTGCATAGCTGAAATCCTCCCTTTACATCAAGTTTGTCCCTTCTGTCTCTCTGTCCCCTCTCGGTGTGATGTCATTTTCCTTCTTCTCCTGTGTTTCATTCTCCATCTTAATTTTACAGATTCACATGTGTTTTCAGTCTGTCTGAAGAAAGTCTTTTTTTACCTCTGCTGTTTGTATGCATTCAACAAGAATTCTTAAGAAATCAAAGCTCCTTCTGGATTTCTTCATAACATGTGTGCCGACAGCTGAGTTAAGCTATCTGCTATCGTCGCCAATTGTATAAGGTGAAAAGATCCGCATCTCACAGAGCCATATTACAGCCACAGGCCCCGGGGACAAATAATCCATGTGCTGCTAATAACAGCGAGAGCAGACGGCGCTGATGGGAGTATTCATCAGCCGACACCTGAGCTCTAAATAATTAAAAAACAGCCCAGTATATTTGATAACCAGCCAGGAAAAACTGACAGCTGCGGGCTGCAACCCTTAGCTGTCCACTTTAGCAAGGTAGTTATCAAGAATAAGTGGTCCCCAAGACGTTTTTTTAAAATTATTTAAATAAATATTTTTAAAAAAGAGCGTGGTGTGCCCCCCAATTTTTGACAACCAGCCAAGCTAAAGTAGACAGCTGGAGGCATGTATTCTCAGGCTGGGTAAGGGGCCAAGATATGACCACCCAGCGTAATAATAGTGGGTTCATAATTGTAGGTTGATGTCACCTTTGTATTGTCTGTGACATCAAGCCCACAGTTTAGTAATGAAGAGGCTCTATGAGACGCCTCTCCAATATTATCCATAGTTTATTGTAAATAAACACACAGAATAAAGTCCTTTATATTGATATAAAAAAATATGCTTTCCATTTTATTTAAAAATAACAAGCACGTTATACCCAGGGTCGGACTGGCCCACCGAGAACCAAGCAATTCTTCGGTGGCCCTGCACTACATCTTTCTGGCATTCAGGGCCCAGCTTACTAGGGCTCCTGCTTCCCAGGGGCCCCCAGCCATGGCGTGTCGCTAATAAGGTACACTATGCAGCCTGCGTGGGGCCCATTATGTCAGGGTGCCCATCCGGCGCCAGCTGAGCAAAGTGTGGAGCAGCAAGTGACAGGAGGCAGGAGCCTGCTGCGCTAAAGTCTGTGACCCCGTGCTAAAGAGAAATGAAAATTCAATGCTCCCCATTTTCTGCACTAAAGATAATAAATATTCACTCCTCTCCATGCCCATGGGCATGTAAGCAGTGAAAATTCATTTCTCTTTAGCAGCGAACAGGACTTTAGCGCAGCAGCCGGCTCCTGCCTCCTTCATCCGTTGCACCACCACTTCTGCCCCCCAGCGCGGCCGCATTTCAACTGTATCGGCACATAGATGTCGATACAGTTAAAGCAATATTGGAGGAGTGGGCGTTAGACGATCTCCCTTCCCCATCATTCCCCTCTGCCTCTGACACAGCCGATTGTGATATGTCACTTCATCTCGCACCATGTTGTGTGTGCCGGGCAGACGACAGTGCAGTTGCTGGACCTGAGCAGAGCTGGCATCACGTGGGAACGAGGAGGAGAGATGAGTATTGATTATATATATATGTGTATATATATAAACCAATAATAAATTACTGTGGGATGAGTATTGATTAATATAAACATATAAATTCTAGGGGGGCTGCATTATACCCTCTGAGAGGGTTGCTTAATATTCTATGTGGGCTACATTATACCTTATAGTGGGCTGCATATACTCAATGAAGAGTTTTAATATATAATAACTGTATATAATATATACACTATATGAGGGGGCTGCATTATACCCTAGAGGGGGTTGCATTATACACTATGAAGGGCTGCATTAATATCTATGTGGGGCTACATATACCTTATGAAGTGGGCTGCATTATACTCAATGAGAGTTTACATTATAGTCTATGGGTCTGCATGATACATTGAGGGTTGCTGCATTGTACCCATGAGGGAAATACATTAAATTCTAATGGAGGGCTGAATTATATCAATAGGGGGCTGTATTATGCCCTAGAGGGGCTGCATTATACCCTGAGGGTGCTACATTAAATCCTATGGGGGCTGCATTATACTATATGAGGGGGTTGCATTATACCCGATGAGGGGGCTGAAGTAAACCCTATGAGGGGGCTGCATTATACTCTATGGGGGTCTACATTATAGTGTATGGGGGCTGCATGATCTATTTGAGGGGGTTGCGTTATACCCTATGATACCTGAATGATACCCTAAGGGGCTACATTAAAATTCTATGGGGGCTGCATTATACTATATTAGGGGGCAACATTATATTCTATTGGGGCTGCTTTATACCCTAAAAAGGGCTGCATTATACCCTATGAGGGGCAACATTATAGTCTATGGCGGGCTGCATTATACCTTCTGATGTGGCTACATTATATTCTATGGGGGCTGCAATTGTACTATATCAGGGGCTACATTATATTCTATGGGGGGCTGCATTACACTATATTAGGGGGCTACATTATATTCTATGGAGGCTGCATTATACCCTATGAAGGGCAGCATTACACCCTATGAGGGGGCTACATTATAGTTTATGGGGGCTGCATAATACCCTATGAGGAGGCTGCATTTACTCTGAGGGGATACATTATATCTATGGGCTGCTTTATATGATATGAGGGGCTACATTATACCCTATGGGGTGCATTATACCCTATAAGGGGGCTGCATTATACTCTGAGGGGCTATATTATATTTTAAGGGAGACTGCATTATACCCTATGAAGGGGCTACATTATATTCTATGGGGGTGCATTATACTATAGAGGGGTCTACATTATATTCTATGGGGCTGCATTATACCCTATGAGGGGCTACATTATGTTCTATGGGGCTGCATTATACTATATGAGGGGGCTATATTAATATTCCATGGGGGCTGCATTATACCCTATGAGGGGCTGCATTATACCCTATGAGGGGCTACATTATAGTGTATGGGGCTGCATTATACCCTATGAGAGGGCAACATCATATTCTATGGGGGGCTGCATTATACCCAATGAGGGGCTGCATTATAGTCTGAGGGGCTTACATTATATTCTATGGGAGGCTGCACTATACCCTATGAGGGGGCTACATTATATTTAATGGGGGGTGATTTATACTATATGAGGGATCTACATTATACTCTATGGGGCTGCATTATACCCTATGAGGGGGCTACATTATGTTCTATGGGGCTGCATTATACTATATGAGGGGCTATATTATATTCCATGGGGGCTGCATTATACCCTATGAGGGGATGCATTAACCATATGAGGGGCTACATTATAGTGTATGGGGCTGCATTATACCCTATGAGGGGGCTACATCATATTCTATGGGGGGCTGCATTATACCCTATGAGGGGGCTGCATTATAGTCTGGGGGGCTTACATTATATTCTATGGGAGGCTGCACTATACCCTATGAGGGGCTACATTATATTTAATGGGGGTGATTTATACTATATGAGGGTCTACAGTACATTATATTCTATGAGGGCTACATGATGCTATATGAGGGGGGCTGCATTATACCCTATGAGGGGCTACATTATATTCTATGGGGGGCTGCATTATACTATATGAGGGGCAAACATTATATTATATGGGGGCTGCATTTTACCCTATGAGGGGCTGCATTATATTCTATGGGGGCTGCATGATGCTATATGAGGAAGGAAAATCCCATCCGAAACGTGCGTTGGGGCACCAGTGCATGCAGGATTATAATCTCCATAAGGTAGTATGATATCTTACATACAACCCCTGGATTCATTGCACTTTGCACTTTTGTTGCACACTGCACTTTTTTATATTTATACCTACATATTAGGCATATTCATTCATAATGAATGTTCCCTCACTTAGTATTTTATGAACTGATATATTTTTGTGGTTGCACTTGGCACATATTTTCATAGTTAAATTTTTTCATTTTTTTCCACTATGATTTTTATCCAGGATTAATAATCCCTCATTAAACCCCTGGATTTAATTGCACACTGCACTTCTGCTGGCTTGTTGCACTATTTCTCCTGTATATCAGGCATATCCATTCATGAGATGCTCCCCTATATTTATATGAATTGATATAATTGTGGTTGCACTTTGCACATATATTTTTTTATATATTTTATTTTTTACTATATTTTTTCACAATGTTTTTTATCCAGGTCTAATGTCATGAATTTTTACCTTTGGAGTCTATTATATATGTTATATACTTTATATATTTCCTGTATACGCACATCTTTGTTTGTCTTTTGGTTTTATATACATGTATTGTCACTATATATTAAATAAATAATCCTTGATAATTAAATTACCTGATTGGTTTGGTTCTTGGTCTTTTCTTATTTTGGCTTGGTGTTCTAAGAGGGGCTACATTATATTCTATGGGGCTTCATTATACTATTTGAGGGGGCTGCATTATACCCTATGATGGGGCTACATTATATTCTATGATGGGGCTGCATTATACTCTGAGGGTCTACATTATATTCTATGGGCTTCATTATACTATTTGAGGGGGCTGCATTATACCCTATGATGGGGCTACATTATATTATATGATGGGGCTGCATTATACTCTGAGGTCTACATTATTCTATTGGGATCTGCATGATACTATATGAGGGGCTGCATTATACCCTATGAGGGGGTGACATTATATTCTATGGGGGCTGCATTATACCCTATGAGGGGCTGCATTATACTCTATGAGGGGGCTACATTATATTCTATGGGGGGCTTCATTTTACTGTTTGAGAGGGCTGCATTATACCCTATGATGGGTACATTATATTCTATGGAGGAGGCTGAGGGTCTACATTATATTCTATTGGGATCTGTATGATACTATATGGGGGGCTGCATTATACCCTTTGAGGGGGTCATTATATTCTAAAGGGGGGCTGCATTATACTCTATGGGGGACTGTATTATATTCTATGGGGGAGCTGCTTTCTACTATAATTAGGGGTGCTGCATTATATTTTATAGGGAAGGTTACATTATACACTATGAGGGGCTGCATTATACCCTATGAAGGGGCTGCATTATACTCTATGAGGGGCTAAATTATATTCTATGGGGTGCATTATACTCTTTGAGGGGGCTACATTATATTCTAAGAGGGGCTACATTATATTCTATCAGGGGAGCTGCATTATATTACATGAGGGGGTTACATTATATTCTATGATGGGGCTACATTATATTCTATGAGAGTGGCTACCCCAACCCCTGCTATATCATTAAGATGTGTACTACCTTAAATTATACCCTGATATTAGCGTGTTTTACAGCATAATTGGTGGTCTTGAATTTATTTCTATGTAGCTACTTAGTGGGCCCTGAGAATGATTTTCTCTGGGGGCCCAAGGTGCTCCAGTCTGACGCTGGTTATACTCACCTAACAACCATTCCACTGAATTTGTCTTTTCAACCTGGACGGCGCCAAGATGTGACCGTCCAGGCTGTGATCCAATGAAGAATGAGCTACTACGAGCTCAGCCTCAGTGACTAGCCGTGACGTTATCGAGGTTGCTGCAGGTCACTTAGGCTGTGTTCCCAGCTGGGCCAATGAACTACAGTGACCTCGGCAAGATCACCACTGAGTAAAAATCTCACGGTGCAGCGATGAGCTCAGAGAGTTCACCAGGAGAAATTAGAAAACTGTTTATCCCCAGACATGGATTACGGCGTGGGACAGAACGACGGACAGGTGAGGGATATGTTATTTTATTTTTTTTTTTTTACAGGAGAAGTTGGTTTCAGTAGAACTGGGCATTAGGTGAGTTTTATTGTTTATTATTTTATGCTTTTTACATACAAATATTGTTCAACTCCAATACATATTCAGTAAGGGAACTGTAGGAGGCCTGCAGCTGCTCTGGAAAATACAACCCTGTTTTAGGGATACTACCAAAGCCTGTTCGATCCCCAGAGTGGACATGATCTGTTTAATCAGTTCTTCAGTGAAGTGGGAGCCATGATGGGTATATATATTTATATAATGTCAACCCACTAGTATCTATACTGTAAATGTTTAAATATGTTCATTACATACTGTCTGATCACCTATAGAGGTTGCCTGGTCAGTAGAGAAGTGGTAGGGCTACATAGGGGCAGTTGACGAGGAGCAGGGGCGCCATACCATTTCAACTTAGGGTAACAACCTCCATTGTCAAGAAGGGAAATGTGATGGGCAAAACTAGTCCCTATTACCCCTCATTTCTGCTCTCTTTTATATCATTGCTTTTTTGTGGAAATGTGTGTGCATGTACAGTGGGTACGTAAAGTATTCAGACCCATTTACATTTTTCACTCTTTGTTTCATTGCAGCCATTTGGTAAATTCAAAAAAGTTCATTTTTTTCTCATTAATGTACGCTCTGCACCCCATCTTGACTGAAAAAAAACAGAAATGTAGAAATTTTTGAAAATGTAATAAAAAAGAAAAACTGAAATATCATATGGTTATAAGTATTCAGACCCTTTGCTCAGACACTCACATTTACGTCACGTGCTGTCCATTTCATTGTGATCCTCATTGAGATGGTTCTACTCCTTCATTGGAGTTCAGCTATGTTTAATTAAACTGATAGGACTTGATTTATATAAAGGCACACACCTGTCTATATAAGACCACACAGCTCACAGTGCATGTCAGACCAAATGAGAATCATGAGGTCAAAGGAACTGGCCAAGGACTCAGATACAGAACTGTGGCAAGGTACAGATCTGGCCAAGTTACAAAAGAATTTCTGCAGCACTCAAGGTTCCTAAGAGCACAGTGGCTTCCATAATCCTTAAATTGAAGAAGTTTGGGACCACCAGCAGTCTTCCTAGACCTGGCTGTCCAGCCAAACTGAGCAATCGTGGGAGAAGAGCCTTGGTGAGAGAGGTAAAGAAGATCCCCAAGATCACTGTGGCTGAGCTCCACAGATGCAGTAGGGAGATGGGAGAAAGTTCCTCAAAGTGAACTATCACTGCAGCCCTCCACCAGTCTGGCCTTTATGGCAGAGTGCCCAACGGAAGCCTCTCCTCAGTGCAAGACATATGAAAGCCTGCATAGAATTTGCTTAAAAACACATATAGGACTCCCAGACTATGAGAAATAATATTCTCTGATGAGACAAAGACAGAACTTTTTTTGTGATAATTCTAAGCGGTATGTGTGGAGAAAACCAGGCACTGCTCATCACCTGCCCAAAACAATCTCAACAATGTACTATAGTGGTGGCAGCATCATGCTATGGGGTGTTTTTCATCTGCAGGGACAGGACGACTGATTGCAATTGAAGGAAACATGAATGTGGCCAAGTACAGAGATATCTTGGATGAACACCTCTTTCAGAGTGCTCTTGACCTCAGACTTGGTCGAAGGTTCACCTTCCAACAAGACAATGACCCTAAGCACACACCTAAAATAACAAAGAAGTGGCTTCAGAAAAACTCTGTGGCCATTCTTGACTGGCCCAGCCAGAGCCCTGACCTAAACCCAATTGAGCATCTCTGGAGAGACCTGAAAATGGCTGTCCACCAACGTTCACCATCCAACCTGATGGAACGGGAGGATCTGCAAGGAAGAATGGCAGAGGATCCCCAAATCCAGGTGTGAAAAACTTGTTGCATCATTCCCTAGAAGACTCGTAGCTGTACTTGCTCAAAAGGGTTCTTCTACTCAATACTGAGCAAATGGTCTGAATACTTATGACCATGTGATATTTCAGTTTTTCTTTTTTAATAAATTTGCAAACATTTCTACATTTCTGTTTTTTTTCAGTCAAGATGGGGTGCAGAGTGTACATTAATGAGAAAAAAATGAACTTTTTTGAATTTACCAAATGGCTGCAATGAAACAAAAAGTGAAAAATGTAAAGGGGTCGAAAAAATACTGCCATTCTTCCTTGCAGATCCTCTCCAGTTCCGTCAGGTTGGATGGTGAACATTGGTGGACAGCCATTTTCAGGTCTCTCCAGAGATACTCATTTGGGTTTAGGCCAGGGCTCTGCTGGGCCAGTCAAGAATGGTCACAGAGTTATTCTCAAGCCACTTCTTTGTTATTTTAGGTGTGTCCTTAGGGTCATTGTCTTGTTGGAAGGCGAACCTTCAGCTAAGTCTGAGATCCAGAGCACTCTGGACGAGGTTTTCATCCAAGATATCTCTGTACTTGGACGCATTCATGTTTCCTTCAATTGCAACCAGTCGTCCTGTCCCTGCAGCTGAAAAACACCCCCACAGCATGATGCTGCCACCACCATGTTTCACTGTTGGGATTGTATTGGGCATGTGATGAGCAGTGCCTGGTTTTCTCCACACATACCGCTTAGAATTATCACAAAAAAGTTCTGTCTTTGTCTCATCAGAAACAAGAATCTTATTTCTCATAGTCTGCGAGTCCTTCATGTGTTTTTAGCAAACTCTATGCGGGCTTTCATATGTCTGGCACTGAGGAGAGGCTTCTGTCAGGCCACTCTGCCTTAAAGGCCCGACTGGTGGAGGGCTGCAGTGATAGTTGACTTTGTGGAACTTTCTCCCATCTCTCTACTGCATCTGTGGAGCCAGCCACAGTGAACTTGGGGTTCTTCTTTACCTCTCTCACCAAGGCTCTTCTCCCACGATTGCTCAGTTTGGCTGGACGGTCAGGTCTAGGAAGACTTCTGGTGGTCCCAAACTTCTTCCATTTAAGGATTATGGAGACCACTGTGCTCTTAGGAACCTTGAGTACTGCAGAAATTCTTTTGTTACCTTGGCCAGATCTGTGCCTTGCCACAGTTTCTGTATCTGAGCTCCTTGGCCAGTTCCGTTGACCTCATGATTCTCATTTGGTGTGACATGCACTGTGAGCTGTGAGGTCTTATATAGACAGGTGGCGCCTTTACAAATCAAGTCCTATCAGCTTAATTAAATACAGCTGGACTCCAATGAAGGAGTAGAATCATCTCAAGGAGGACCACAAGGAAATGGACAGCATGTGACAGCAGAAATGTTTATGTGTAACTTTTGTCTTAACATGATATAGTTGTCCAGGTATAACATTCTTCTTCGAGTCTGTTTTTGTTTCTGGTGGATCTTTATGTGGCTCTTTACCTTCAATGTGACATTTTTTGATTCCTCACACTGTGACAGGACACAATAGAAGGACATTAATGACTTTTCTGAGATCTACATATTATATAACACAGGATCCTATTTTTGCTCTCAGAGGCTTTATCAAGAACCATCTGTGACTATTCTACACTCAGCACAACTCAGTTACCACGGCAACCTGCGGCCTTCGTGGCGTCTAACAGGAGCTCAGGGCTGTAATTTCTACATCAGATGCAGGCAGGGACACGGCGGGGGACCCAAATGCACCTTCTTCTATTGCATCCCTCAACTTCCTGGTCCCACGCAACTCTGACTCATCCTTATCTATAAGCAATGTGAGAGGAGAATGATGTCACTTCATGACATCATGATGTGAAAATGGTTAGAGAGTGAGAATCATGACTAGTATTTCTTGGCTCTTACTTGTGCTACAAAAAGTATCCCATATATAATACATAAATATATACACAAGTTTCAACATTGAAATTGCAACAGCAAAAAAGAAAAGTTGTGAAATTAGAGTTCACAGAATGGATCAACATGTTAGTGATTTGCAAATGATGAAAAAAGGTTTAAAAACATCTTGATTTACGGGTGCCAGATACAGAAATCGCTGCACTTACACACCTTATTAATGTTGTCTGAAGAATGTTCTGCCATGCTGAATGCACTTGTACAGGAAATCAGCAAGATCCGCTACTGGCAGCTTCCTTTGCAATTGCCAACTAATGATGTCCCATATACATAACATGAACTGCAGCGTCTCCGGACTTGTCTTCCTAGGACATCATTGGTCTGCAATTGCAAAGGGAGCTGCTAGTAGTGGATCTTGCTGATTTCGATGCCCAAGTGCTTTCAGCGTAGCAGAAAATTCTTCAGACAATCATTGATAACCTAATTGACATTAATCAAAACACAAACCAAATTTCTTACTGATGGATAGCTGCTCCTTTAATAAACAGAAACCTATGTTTAAGAAATACTATTCCTAAATACTGTATTCCAGCATTCAATAATTTTTATTATATCATAATAAACATGATTATTAAAATTTTAAAAGAACAAGGATACATTATTCTGTAAGGGAAAGAATATCTTGTTGTACATCTAGTTGGTTTGTAATAGAACCACCATCAAGTGCAATTACTTAAATAAATCAAAACATTTTAACGTGCAAAGTGCTTAAACTGGTATAATTTAGGGGAACCCCTGTAATCCAAATAAATCCAAGTGGAAGCCTGTGATAACCTCGAAAAAGAGGCAGCAGCCAACAAAATTAGTGTAAATATCTAGTTGGATTGCATGAAATCAAGTATCCAAAATACAGTGGTGATAACATATAAAAGAATATACACAAAAACCGTTGGCACAACTCTGAGATAGTGGTGCACAAGTAGGATCCCAAACAGTAATCATGTGAAAGTTAACTTGGCACACAAGTGTAGGGTCCAATGAAAATGTGTATTGTATAAAGAACAGAACATACAATACAGACGTTTCGGTCGAATTGACCTTCATCAATTTACCACATATTGTACTGTGCGCTCTTAGTGTCCAGGCTAAGAGGCCCATAAGTTGTTAGAGGATGATAGGAAATCCTCTGTCAGATCCGTGAGGGAACACAGGTGCCTGAAGGGACGCAGTATCCACCGCATGTCCTGGGTGCTACCGCTGACGTCAGTGAGGCTGCACGGAGTCCCCGGCTGACCTGAGGTGATCTGACAGCATGGGAAAAAGTTCAGAAACTTTCCCATGCTAATCAATTCATCCCTGCTCAGGTGGGGGAGCCTGCACAGACATGATTTCATTCATCCTGCAGTGGTTTACTACAGCCGGGCCGGTCGCATTAGCACCGGTCCCTTTTGTAAACTAGTTAACCCCTTGTGATGGATTGCAGCGGGGAATCTGACTAAACTGCGGAGAGGTATGGATATTGTTGTTTTTTTATTTTTTTTTGCTTACAGGAGAATAAGGGATTAGTTGGATTGGAAACATAATACATTTTGTCAAAAACTTTGTGTAATTATTTAATAAATAATTTTTTAATTAATGTGTGTGTCTTTTTTAACCCTTTACTACTATAGGATTAATAATGGATAGTTGTCTTATTGACACCTCTCCATTATTAACCACCCGGATTAATGTCACCTTTCAATAGCAAGAGTCAGACACAACGCATGAGCCACCTCTAAAGGCAATGTGAATAGAGAGGCTAAGTGCCGGAAAAGGCGCATCTTATAGATGTGCCTTTTCTGGGGTGGCTCGGGCCAGATGTTTGTAGCCAGGAGGGTCCCACAAACCAGGGTTCCTCTCTAGGCTATTAATATCTGTCCTCAGTCACTGGCTTTCCCTCTCTGGCGGAGAAAATACCGAGGGAGCCCATGCATTTTTTGTCAACGAATTTACCAGTTAATTTAACACCTACATGTCCCAAATTTTGCACACATACACTAATCTAATTATTAGTCAAAAACATATATAAAACTAAATGAAATGAAATGGTTTACTGTATGTAAACCATGTGTCTTTTCATGTCGGCTTCTGTAATGATTTTACAGAAGCCGGCAATTGATTTAGCGGCTATTATACTATTAGAACTCTATGAACTATAACTACATATATATATATATATATATATAGTATTCTATGTGTATATATCTATTCTTTCGTTTGTGTTTTATAACCTGTCATTGGGATCCATTATATGTCCGTTTTGCAAGCCAGCGAGAAAATCTCGCCATACAGATGCAAAACGGATGTCACACGGATGCTTAGATGCGAGAAAATCGCTTCCTCGCATTACAATCGGATGACATACAGATCACATGTTCAGGGAACATTTCTGCGTATTACTACTGTAAAATACAGACTGTATTTTTATGCGTTGTGTCTGACTCCGGCCTATTCTAAATCCATGAGTAAGCTGCAAGTGTGGGGCGCTGTGAGACACCATTTCCAGGTCTCATTTCACAATTATCTTGCCATGTAAACAGGCTACAGATCACCAGATGAACACTCAAGATGAAATCTTTTTTAAACACAAAAAAAATCATCGTTTTCAGCAATGCATAGTCCTGTGAACTGTTCGAGGACTTGCATTGCCAAGAACAATGGCAGCCTATGTGCACTGAATGATCTAGTATAGATCACTCAGTGCGCATTGTTTACTTTGGTCTGCCAGTGTAAACAGTAATTTAAACAACCGCCGATCGGTGAATGTTTACCGATCGGCAGTTTATTTTGTGCCGCTGATTGGTCTCTTAGACCAGTGTTTCCTAAACTCCAGTCCTGATGGCCCCCAACAGGTCATGTTTTCAGGATTTCCTTAGTATTGCACAGGTGGAGAAATTATCAGCAAGGTATCAGGAATTGTCTCACCTGTGCAATACTAAGGAAATCCTGAGGGGCTGCAAGGACTGGAGTTTGGGAAACTCTGGTGTAGACAGACCTTTAGGCTAAGTTCACACGTTGCGGAATTGCCGCGGAAATTTCCGCGGCAATCCCGCACTTCTCCCGCGGGAAATACGCATTTTTTTGTATGCGTATTCCCGCCAGAAACTACCGTTTTGCAAGCGTAATTAGCTTGCAGAATGCTAGCGTTTTCCTAGCGATCTGTAGCAATCGCTTGGAAAACTGATTGACAGGTTGGTCACACGATAAAATACGACGTTTCGGCACATTTTCAGGCCTTTATCAAGTATACAAAAACAGGCAAAATGGTGTCCTTAAATGTGTGGAGGAGCCAATCACCATCCAGGAACCGCCCATAATACAAATAGACATATATACAGAATATACAACGATAATCAATTTAAAACAGTGATCAAAGCTCAGAATAGTGACATCATAGAAAAATACAGCAATGTTATAATTGTGCATGTAATATGCCATAGATTACTCCATATAAACAATATCACCATTTAGTCTGCCAATCGATGATCTGTTACTGCACACTCCCATTCTGGTGCTGCACCAATCATGTACTCACTAGCAGCAGCGTCCTCCATATCCAATCAGTGTCAGTTCAGCAGCGCTTAGTCAGAGCACTTATCCAATAGCCCACAGATAACAAATCGGGAGGCACACCTAACTCACTCCCCACTGTGTGGTAAACAAAGGCACATGTTCAGAAGTCATCATAGCAAACGCCCAGTGGATCATGTGAACACCAGCGTCATCAGACACCCAGTCACATGACCGCAAGCATCATCCGAGGTCTAATCACATGATAGTCCCATCATAAGCCTCTATTCCAGGCTGAAAACACTAAAATAGCGCGCGATAACCGGCATCATCCGACACCTGAAAAAAGAACACGCATGCACAATAAACTCTATCATTATTTATACTACTCCAGATATGTCATCAGGAAACCTGCAGGTCACATGACCGTCAGTATTGGCATAATGTAAGCAAGAGACCGCACATGCGGATCTATATAGAATGGAAGATTAACAATATAGCAGACGCCTAAAGAAATATATATAATATCTACAAAATAAATGATGTCATCAGGAACTATTAAGTCACCACTTGCTCCGATCACTCCAGATAATAATCCTACGAAAACAACAAACATAAGTAAAATATATATTCTAAAAACAAACACAGAATATAGATGCAAAAATTACCTAGCACAAATATGCAAATTATATTCGATATTCAACCCCTTTGGTTGCAATGTCTCCAAAACGGAGATCCACCGGAGCTCTTTCTGTTTAAGCAACTTAATCCTGTCCCCACCTCTCCTAAGGGGTGGAACCCCGTCAATAACTCTAAATCTCAGCTGACTGACCAAGTGTCCACATTCTACAAAGTGCTTAGATACCAGCAGTTCCATCATCTTCGTCCTGATAGTACTTTTGTGTTTACTTATCCTAGCCTTAACTTCCATCGTTGTCTCGCCTATATACATGAGTCCACACGGACACACGAGCA
Organism: Oophaga sylvatica; assembly: GCA_033576555.1. NCBI lineage: Eukaryota > Metazoa > Chordata > Amphibia > Anura > Dendrobatidae > Oophaga > Oophaga sylvatica. Next base: position 15,249,290 of record JARQOD010000009.1, read on the forward strand.
TATAGATTACAAAGCTAGATGTACAAGAGTACCGTTCCTGGATCCGAAAGCGTTGACCCGTGCGTGAGTGGCCAAAACTGTCACCCTGATCATATTGCCACAGCATGCACAATTCAAACATGGAAAATTTCCATTTTTTGGAGGGCCCAAAGTTAACTGTCTGGATATTTTGGAGGATCCAATGTCAGATTTGACCAACTTATCTTTCAAATTACGCCCTCGCCTATAAGAAAGCAATGGCTTGTGCGCAAATTCAGCTACATCCGGTAAACCTCTATGTAATAGACCCCAATGCTTATTCAAGATATTCCCTATTTTACCACTAACAGGGCAATAGGTAGAAACAAAAGGGACTCTTTTAGGGAAATCTTAATACGTTTGTTTCTCACATCTTCCAATGTTGTCTTCAAGGCTTTCTCCTTGAATTTTCTAAGATCCTTCTCAGGATACCCCCTTCTGATGAACTTCTCACACATCTGATCAAGCCTCCTGTCCAATACAGTCTCGTCCTTTACTATCCTACGGGGCCCTGGTGGTGATGGATACCCATAAATATAGGGCTGAGATTTGTGGTCAATTGTTGGACACGGCAGTTTATGCTAAGTTGTCTAAAGATCCCACACCTTGTTTTCAAAGTGAATTGAGAATACTGATCAATGAGGCATTATCTAATGGTTTGATAGACCAAAAACTCTCTGATTTTCTTTTGGTGGAGTTTCCAGTGACACCTATTCTGTACACCCTGCCTAAAATCCATAAAAAATCTGATGGATCCCCCTGGACGCCCAATTGTGTCTGGGCGGGGCTCTCTATGTGGTAAGGTATCCATTTTTCTAGATAAAGTGTTACGTCATTTTGCTATTGAGGCCAAATCTTATATCATGGATACTAACCATTTTCTGAGTAAGATTGCGGGTCTGGACATCACAGAGGATACTATTCTCGTTTCGTTTGATGTTGTATCATTGTACACCTCCATTAAACATGAACATGGTTTGGAGGCTGTTGGTGTGGCGCTGGCGGGCTCTGACATGGCCCCAGGTGGTACACAGCTGGTCCTGGCACTGTTGGAGTTTGTCCTCAAGAAGAATTTTTTTTTTTTTTTGGGGATGAATTTTTCCTGCAGTTGCGTGGTACCGCCATGGGGTCCAATGTGGCGCCCACTTATGCAAACATCTACATGGCGGTATTCGAGGACCAGCATGTGTACAATTCCATCCACTGGCGCCATGTCAGAGCCTGGTGGCGCTACATTGATGATATCTTTTGTGTTTGGGAGGGGAACATGAATGATCTGGTATCTTTCCATAGTCATCTTAACATGATTTTCCCGAGCTGAAGTTCACAATGACACACTCCTTTGACCAGATTCAATTTTTGGATACTTTAGTGTACAAGCACAGTGGATTGTTATGCACTGATTTGTTTATAAAGGACACAGACAGAATAGTCTCCTGGTTTTTGATAGTAATCATACAAGGAAAATGATAGAGTCTCTGCCTTGGAGTCAGATGCTGAGAGTACGTAGGATAGTAAAGGACGAGACTGTATTGGACAGGAGGCTTGATCAGATGTGTGAGAAGTTCATCAGAAGGGGGTATCCTGAGAAGGATCTTAGAAAATTCAAGGAGAAAGCCTTGAAGACAACATTGGAAGATGTGAGAAACAAACGTATTAAGATTTCCCCTAAAAGAGTCCCTTTTGTTTCTACCTATTGCCCTGTTAGTGGTAAAATAGGGAATATCTTGAATAAGCATTGGGGTCTATTACATAGAGGTTTACCGGATGTAGCTGAATTGCGCACAAGCCATTGCTTTCTTATAGCGAGGGCGTAATTTGAAAGATAAGTTGGTCAATCTGACATTGGATCCTCCAAAAATATCCAGACAGTTAACTTTGGGCCCTCCAAAAAATGGAAATTTTCCATGTTTGAATTGTGCATGCTGTGGCAATATGATCAAGGGTGACAGTTTTGGCCACTCACGCACGGGTCAACGCTTTCGGATCCAGGAACGGTACTCTTGTACATCTAGCTTTGTAATCTATATGCTCGTGTGTCCGTGTGGACTCATGTATATAGGCGAGACAACGATGGAAGTTAAGGCTAGGATAAGTAAACACAAAAGTACTATCAGGACGAAGATGATGGAACTGCCGGTATCTAAGCACTTTGTAGAATGTGGACACTTGGTCAGTCAGCTGAGATTTAGAGTTATTGACGGGGTTCCACCCCTTAGGAGAGGTGGCGACAGGATTAAGTTGCTTAAACAGAAAGAACTCCGGTGGATCTCCGTTTTGGAGACATTGCAACCAAAGGGGTTGAATATCGAATATAATTTGCATATTTGTGCTAGGTAATTTTTGCATCTATATTCTGTGTTTGTTTTTAGATATATATTTTACTTATGTTTGTTGTTTTCGTAGGATTATTATCTGGAGTGATCGGAGCAAGTGGTGACTTAATAGTTCCTGATGACATCATTTATTTTGTAGATATTATATATATTTCTTTAGGCGTCTGCTATATTGTTAATCTTCCATTCTATATAGATCCGCATGTGCGGTCTCTTGCTTACATTATGCCAATACTGACGGTCATGTGACCTGCAGGTTTCCTGATGACATATCTGGAGTAGTATAAATAATGATAGAGTTTATTGTGCATGCGTGTTCTTCTTTCAGATGTCGGATGATGCCGGTGATCGCGCGCTATTTTAGTGTTTTCAGCCTGGAATAGAGGCTTATGATGGGACTATCATGTGATTAGACCTCGGATGATGCTTGCGGTCATGTGACTGGTGTCTGATGACGCTGGTGTTCACATGATCCACTGGGCGTTTGCTATGATGACTTCTGAACATGTGCCTTTGTTTACCACACAGTGGGAGTGAGTTAGGTGTGCCTCCCGATTTGTTATCCTGTGGGCTATTGGATAAGTGCTCTGACTAAGCGCTGCTGAACTGACACTGATTGGATATGGAGGACGCTGCTGCTAGTGAGTACACGATTGGTGCAGCACCAGAATGGGAGTGTGCAGTAACAGATCATCGATTGGCAGACTAAATGGTGATATTGTTTATATGGAGTAATCTATGGCATATTACATGCACAATTATAACATTGCTGTATTTTTCTATGATGTCACTATTCTGAGCTTTGATCACTGTTTTAAATTGATTATCGTTGTAATATTCTGTATATATGTCTATTTGTATATGGGCGGTTCCTGGATGGTGATTGGCTCCTCCACACCATTTAAGGACACCATTTTGCCTGTTTTTGTATACTTGATAAAGGCCTGAAAATGGCCGAAACGTATTTTATGGTGGCTGAATAAAGACTTGTTATACTTCACCTGGATTGGATGCTGTTCCTATTTTTTTCGTTGGACTGTTGTTCATTTGGATCCTTGAACGCCTGAACGTGCATCCGTGCTAACTCCCGAGTGCTGTCAGCTGCTTGAATACTTGTAGGTTGGTCACACGAGTCACACATAGTGTTTGACTCGGTGACCAACTTTTTACTATTGATGCCGCCTATGCCGCATCAATAGTAAAAAGATCTAATGTAAAAATAGTAAAAAAATAATAAATAATGATATTCTCACCTTCCGGCGGCCCCCGCAGCCTTCCCGCCTTCAGCGACGCTCCCGGCAACTCCCGGTCCCAAGGATGCATTGCGACAAATCACCCCGATGACGTAACATCACGCGAGACCGCTACGCCATCTGGGTGATTCTCGCAAAGGACTCTTGGGACCGGGAGTTGCCGGGAGTGTCGCTGAAGGCGGGAAGGCTGCGGGGGCCGCCGGAAGGTGAGAATATCATTATTTTTTATTTTAATTATTGTTTTACCAGGGATATGGTACCCAGGGCCTGAAGGAGAGTCTCCTCTCCTCCAGACCCTGGGTACCACCGCACATGAACCGCTTACATTCCGCAAAATTAATGAACATGTTCTATTTTTTCCGCAAAGCGTTTTTTTCGCGGAAGAAAACGCAACATGTGGTCAAAACATGCAGAATCAATTAACATGTATAAGATGCTTAATGCTTGCATTTTTTTCGCGTTTTTACAGCGGAAAATCGCAGAAAAAACGCGAAAAAAACGCAAATATTCCTGAACGTGTGCACTTAGCCTAAGAGTATCCTGTGTTGATTTGTAGCTGAAATACAGCCATCACGTAGTTGGATGACCACATGACACACTAACACATTTATATACAGTATGAGGACCAATAGAGGAGGACTTGACAACTAATTGACCATACTGTAGAGGAATCTGTGGCTGTCACTCAGGAGCTGGGTGGTGCTGGTGGAGAGAAAACGATGCCGTGCAACCCAGTCACCAGTGTAGCAGAAATTGGCTCTTGCTACACTCATAGTCAGCGACCACATCAAAGTGCTGAACATTCCTGCACAGCGCTTTGAAGTAGGTGATAAAATTGTGGACAGGGGAGAGTTGCCATTTCATTCAAACTCACTTCATACTGCCAATGTACTCTGCAGTTTAGACTAACATTCGCATTTGGCTCAGCTGCTCCTGCTTTAATTTGTGGCCGGCCGCTCCTGTTGCATTCACCGCCCACACTGAAGTGCTGTACAGGGTTTACAGTGTGATGTATGTGGGCACGAATTCTGCCCTTAAATGGATGCATTTTCTATGACAGTCGCCGTTCTGTGACGGCTATCATCAAATATTTTATATGGCGGTAATACAGTTTAAAGTTCACATATTCAATGTTTGCATACATGTTAGTGCATGCAGAGTGCTGCTATACTCTGGTTTGCAAATAAATGGTCACAGCAGCTGCCACCTGTTCACACTTCATTCTGTTAGAAAGTACTGGTCTTTTTGTGATTTCTTTGTAATACTTAGTTGTTCAAAAGTGTCCATTTATTGTTCTTATTTGATTCCCGCTGCTTCCCTTAGTTTCCTTTTATTTGTATTTTATATGTGCCTTTTATTTTTAGCAATGATTTTGCTAGTCTTTACCAAGGTTGTATGGCTAGAAGGATTTTATGGGGGTGTCTATAGACTGCTCTGCATTATCACCCTGTAAGCACCACCCCTTGTAAAAAATAAAAATTATCACTAAATAATCTCGGGAATCGTATAGTGGATTGTAAATAAAAAACAAGATATCATAGGAGCTGCTGGAATAAAAGAAGAGCAAAAACTGGTCTCTCATCACCTAGTGACATGTTCTATTTAAATTGGTAGGCTTTTAGCTTGGGAGAGGAATATTGGATAAAAATGGTTATGGTCCCATTAGAGAAGATCGCCTTGTCAAAGAACCACGGCAGAAAGGAGCAGAGGTCTATCACGTGCACTGCTGCTCCATTCATTCTAATTACTGTGCTAAAAAGTAAAAGAAATCCAAACCTATAGGGCCCTGTGGGAAAAAGTGATTGCCCCCTAAACCAAATAACTGGTTGGGCCACCCTTAACAGCAACAACTGAAATCAAACGTTTGCGATAACTGGCAATAAGTTTTTGTAAGAATTTTGGTCAGCTCATCTTTGCAGAATTGTTGTAATTCTTCAGTCACGTTGGAGAGTTTTTGAGCATGTACCATCTTTTTCAGGTCATGCCACAGCGTCTTAATCAGATTAAGGTCAGGATTTTGACTAAGCCACTACAAAGTCAAATTTTGTTTTTCTTAAGCCATTCAGACTTGCTGGTGTGTTTTGGATCACTGTCCTGCTGCATAACTGAAGTGTGCTTTGACTTGAGGTCATGAACAGATGGCCGGACATTCTCCTTTAGGATTTTTTGATAGACAGTAAAATTCATGGTTCCATTTACCACAGCAAGTCTTCTATGTCTATGAGCAAAACAGGCCCAGACCATCACACTGTCACCACCATATTTTACTGTTGGTATGTTGTTCCTTTTCTGAAATTCTGTGTTACTTCTACTCCAGATGTAGTGGGACATACACCTTCCAAAAAGGTCAACTTTTGTCTCACCAGTCCACAAAATATTCTCCCAAAAGTCTTTGGGATCACCAAGATGTTTTCTGGCAAGACTGAGATAAGCCTTTATGTTCTTATTGCTCAGCAGTGGTTTTCATCTTGAAACTCTGCCATGCAGGCCATTTTGCCCAGTCTCTTTCTTATGGTGGAGTCATGAACACTGACATTAACTGAGGCAAGTGAGGCCTGTAGCTCTTTGGATGTTGTTGTGGAGTCTTTTGTGACCTCTTGGATGAGTTGTCGCTTCGCTCTTGGGGTCATTTTATCGGCTGGCCACTTCTGGGAAGGTTCACCACTATTCCATGTTTTTCTCATTTATGGATAATGGCTCTCACTGTGGTTCACTGGAGTCCCAAAGCTTACAAAATGACTTTATAACCTTTTCCAGACTGATAGATCTAAATTATTTTGTTTCTCATTTGTTCCAGAATTTCTTTGGATCGCGTCATGATGTCTAGCTTTTGAGAATCTTTTGGTCTACTTCACTTTATCGGGCAGGTCCTATTTAAGTGATTTCTTGATTGAGAACAGATGTGGCAGTAATCAGGCTTGCGTGTGGCTAGGGAACTTGAGCTTAGTTTTCCAAAGATGTGATACACCATAGTTAATTTATGCTTTAAAGGGGGGTGGCAATCACTTTTTTTCACACAGGATCCTGTAGATTTAGATTTCTTTTTCCCTTAATAAAGACCTTCATTTAAAAACTGTGTTTTGTGTTTACTTGTGCTATCTTTGTCTAATATTTAAATTTGTTCTGTGATCTGAAAAATTTAAGTGGGAAAAACATGCAAAAGAATAGGAAATCAGGAAGAGGGCAAACACTTTTTCATACAACTATACTGTATATATAGTCCATCTGCTGGAAGACAGGACTCAAGTGGCTCAGACATCTAATTTTGATTAAATAGAAGTGCTGCAGCCAAACACTGGCTGCAGTGGTAACACATTATTCACCAATCACTGATTGGATGGAGTAGTCACATGACATACTACCATCAGAAGACAAGGTTCAAAAATATATAGTGCTCAGCATAAATGAGAATATGTCACTGAACGCGAGAGCAATTTCTAAAATTTTGACAAGACTGCATTTTATAGAACATTTTTTTAACTCAAAACATGACAGTAAGGTTAATAATATACAGTGGGGAAATAATTATTTGATCCCTTGCTGATTTTGTAAATTTGCTCACTGACAAAGACATGAGCAGTCTATAATTTTAAGGGTAGGTTAATTTTAAAATTGAGAGATAGAAAATCAAAAATAAAATCCAGAAAATCACATTGTATAAATTATATAAATTTATTTGCATTTTGCAGTGAGAAATAATTATTTGATCCCCTACCAACCATCAAGAGTTCTGGCTCCTACAGACCAGTTAGACTCTTCTAATCAACTCGTTACCTGCATTAACCCCTTTCTGCCATCAGACTTACTATTCCGTCCATGTTCCCTGGGACTTAATTCCCAAGGACGAAATAGTACATCATATGAGATCAGCTGCGCCCCGGGGGAAGCGCAGCTGATCGCGGCCGGGTGTCAGCTGCTTCTCACAGCTGACACCCGGCACTATGTGCCAGGAGCTGTCACAGACAGCTCCTGGCACATTAACCCCCGGAACACTGCGATCAAACATGATCTCAGTATTCCGGCAGTATAGGGAAGCATCACGCAGGGAGGGGGCTCCCTGCGTGGTTCCCTGAGACCCTCAGAGCATTGCGCTTTTCAGAGGGCCTCCTCCCTGCAGGACCCCGGATCCAAGATGGCCGCGGGATCCTTCTGGGTCCTGCAGGGAAGCGGCTTCCTCAGTGCCTTCTGAGAGCAGGCGCTGAGAAAGCCTCCTGCAGTGCCTGTCAGATTGCCGGTCTGACACAGGGCTGTGCACAGTATCAGATCGGCGATCTGACAATATAAAGTGATGTCCCACCCTGGGACAAAGTAAGAAAGTAAAAAAAATAAAAATTACATGTAAAAAAAAAATCCTAAATAAAGAAAATAAAATATATTCCCCAATAAAATAATTTCTTTATGTAAATAAAAAAACCAAAACAATAAAAGTACACATATTTAGTATAGCCGCGTCCCGCCGTATAAAACAGTCCCACTAGTTAACCCCTTTACTGAACCCCTTAAAAAAAAGGCAAAAAACAAATGATTTATCATCACACAGCCGAACAAAAAGTGGAATAACACGCAATCAAAAAGACGGATATGAATAAACATGGTACCGCTGAAAATGTCATCTTGTTCCACAAAAACGAGCTGCCATACAGCATCATCAGCGAAAAAACAAAAAAGTTATAGCTCGCAGAATAAAGCGATGCAAAAATAATTATTTTTTATATATAATTGTTTTTATTGTATAAAAGCGCCAAAACATAAAAAATGATATAAATGAGGTATCGCTGTAATCGTACTAACCCGAAGAATAAAACTGCTTTATCAATTTTACCACACGTGGATCGGTATAAGCGCCCCCCAAAAAAGAAATTAATGAATTGCTGGTTTTTTTTCATTCTGCCTCCCAAAAATCGTAATAAAAAGCGATCAAAAAATGTCATGTGCCCGAAAATGGTATCAATAAAAACATCAACTCGTCCCGCAAAATATAAGACCTCACATGACTCTGTGGGACAAAATAAGAAAAAATTATAGCTCTCAAATGTGATGATGCAAAAACTATTTTTTGCAATAAAAAAGCGTCTTTTAGCATGTGACAGCTGCCAAACATAAAAACCCACTATAAATAGTAAATCAAACCCCCGTCTATCACCCCCTTAGTTATGGAAAAATAAAATTTTAAAAATGTATTTATTTCCGTTTTCCCATTAGGGTTAGGGTTAAGGTTGGGGCTAAAGTTAAGATTAGGGTTAGGGTTGGGATTAGGGTTAGGGGTTTGTTAGGGTGAGGTTTGTGCTTAGGGTTATGGTTAGGGTTGGGATTAGGGTTAGGGTTGTGTTGGGGTTAGGGTTGGAGTTAGAATTGTGGGGTTTCCACTGTTGCGGCACATCAGGGGCTCTCCAAACGTGACATGGCATCTGATCTCAATTCCAGCCAATTCTGCGTTGAAAAAGTCAAACGGTGCTCCTTCCCTTCTGAGCTCTGCCATGCGCCCCAAACAGTAGTTTACCCCCACATATGGGGTATCAGCATACTCAGGACAAATTGCACAATAATTCTTGGGGTCCAATTTCTTTTGTTACTCTTGGAAAAAAAAATTGGGGGCGAAAATATAATTTTTGTGGAAAAAAATATGATTTTTTATTTTTATGGCTCCACGTTATAAACTTCTGTGAAGCACTTTGGGGTTCAAAGTTCTCACCACACATCTAGATAAGTTCCTTAGGGGGTCTAGTTTCCAAAATTGGGTCACTTGTGGGGGGTTTCCACTGTTTAGGCACATCAGGGGCTCTCCAAACACGACATGACACCGCAGACCATTCCATCAAAGTCTGCATTACTAAACGTCACTACTTCTATTTCGAGCCCCGACATGTACCCACACAGTAGCTTTCTCCCACATATGGGGTATCAGCGTACTCAGGACAAATTGAAAAACATTTGGGGTCCAATTTCTCCTGTTACCCTTGGGGAAATAAAAAATTGGTGACTGAAAGATTATTTTTGTGGGGAAAAATACGATCTTTTATTTTCATGCCCGGGCATTATAAACTTGTGTGAAGTATTTGGGGGTTCAAAGTGCTCACCACAGATCTAGATAAGTTCCTTAGGGGGTCTAGTTTCCAAAATGAGGTCACGTGTGTGGGTTTCCACTGCTTAGGCACATCAGGGGCTCTGCAAACTGAACATGACACCCATCAAAGTCTGCATTCCAAAGCGTCATTACTTCCTTTCCGAGCCCTGCAGTGCGCCCAAACAGTATTTCCTCCCCACATATGGGGTATCAGTGTACTCAGGACAAATTGGACAACTTTTGGGGTCCAATTTCCTTGGGAAAAATCAAAAATTGGGGACTAAAAAATCATTTTGTTGAATTTTTTTTCTTTTTTTACACACCCAGGCATTATAAAACTTTAGTGAAACACTTGGGGTTGAATGTGCTCAAAATAGATCTAGGTAAGTTCCTTAGGGGGTCTAGTTTCCAAAATGGTGTCACTTGTGGGGGTTTCCACTGTTTAGGCACATCAGGGGCTCTCCAAATGTGACATGGTGTCCAGCCAATTCAGCGTTGAAAAAGTCAAACGGCGCTCCTTCCCTTTGGAGCTCTGCCATGCACCCAAACAGTGGTTTACCCCCACATATTGGGTATCAGCATACTCAGGATAAATTGCCCAATAATTTTTGAGGTCTTGTTACCCTTGGGAAAATAAAAATTGGGGTGAAAGATCACTTTTGTGGAAAAAATATGATTTTTTAATTTTACGGCTCTACGTTACAAACTTGTGTGAAACACTTGGGGTTCAAAGTGCTCACCACAGATCTAGATAAGTTCCTTAGGGGGTCTAGTTTCTAAAATGGGGTCACTTGTGGGGGATTCCCAATGTTTAGGCACATCAGGAGCTATCCAAATGCGACATGGCGTTCAATCTCGATTCGAGCCAATATTGGTTTGAAAAAGTCAAATGGCGCTCTTTCCCTTCCGAGCTCTGCCGTGCGCCCAAACAGTGATTCCCCACCACATATGGGGTATCAGCATACTCAGGACAAATTGAACAACAACTTTTGTGGTCCAATTTCTCCTGTTACCCTTGGGAAAATAAAAAATATGTGACTTAAATATCATTTTTGTGGGAAAAAACAGGATTTTGTATTTTCATGACAGTGCATTAAAAACTTGTGTGAAGCACTTGGGGGCTCAAAGTGCTCACCACAGATCTAGATAAGTTTCTTAGGTGGTCTAGTTTCCAAAATGGGGTCACTTGTGGGGGGTTTCCACTGTTTAGGCACATCAGTGGCTCTGCAAACTGAACATGACACACATCAAAGTCTGCATTCCAAAACGTCATTACTTCCTTTCCAAGCCTGCTGTGTGCCCAAACAGTTCCCCCCCCACATATGGGGTATTAGCGTACTCAGGACAAATTGGACAACAACTTTTGGGGTCCAATTACCTTGGGAAAAATCAAAAATTGGGGACTAAAAAATCATTTTTGTGGAATTTTTCATTTTTTTCACACCCAGGCATTATAAACTTTAGTGAAACACTTGGAGGTTCAAAGTGCTCACAATAGATCTAGATAAGTTCCTTATGGGGGTCTAGTTTCCAAAATGGTGTCACTTGTGGGGGGTTTCCACTGTTTAGGCACATCAGGGGCTCTCCAAATGCGACATGGTGTCCAGCCAATTCAGCGTTGAAAAAGTCAAACGGCGCTCCTTCCCTTTGGAGCTCTGCCATGCACCCAAACAGTGGTTTACCCCCACATATTGGGTATCAGCGTACTCAGGATAAATTGCCCAATAATTTTTGAGGTCTTGTTACCCTTGGGAAAATAAAAATTGGGGTGAAAAGATCACTTTTGTGGAAAAAATATGATTTTTTAATTTTACGGCTCTACGTTACAAACTTGTGTGAAACACTTGGGGTTCAAAGTGCTCACCACAGATCTAGATAAGTTCCTTAGGGGGTCTAGTTTCTAAAATGGGGTCACTTGTGGGGGATTCCCACTGTTTAGGCACATCAGGAGCTATCCAAATGCGACATGGCGTCCAATCTCGATTCGAGCCAATATTGGTTTGAAAAAGTCAAATGGCGCTCTTTCCCTTCCGAGCTCTGCCATGCGCCCAAACAGTGGTTCCCCACTACATATGGGGTATCAGTGTACTCAGGACAAATTGAACAACAACTTTTGTGGTCCAATTTCTCCTGTTACCCTTGGGAAAATAAAAAATATGTGACTTAAATATCATTTTTTGTGGGAAAAAACAGGATTTTGTATTTTCATGACCGTGCATTAAAAACTTGTGTGAAGCACTTGGGGCTCAAAGTGCTCACCACTGATCTAGATAAGTTCCTTAGGTGGTCTAGTTTCCAAAATGGGGTCACTTGTGGGGGGTTTCCACTGTTTAGGCACATCAGTGGCTCTGCAAACTGAACATGACACCCATCAAAGTCTGCATTCCAAAGCGTCATTACTTCCTTTCCAAGCCCTGCCGTGCGCCCAAACAGTTCCCCCCCACATATGGGGTATTAGCGTACTAAGGACAAATTGGACAACAACTTTTGGGGTCCAATTACCTTGGGAAAAATCAAAAATTGGGGACTAAAAAATCATTTTTGTGGAATTTTTCATTTTTTTCACACCCAGGCATTATAAACTTTAGTGAAACACTTGGAGGTTCAAAGTGTTCACAATAGATCTAGATAAGTTCCTTAGGGGGTCTAGGTTCCAAAATGGTGTCACTTATGGGGGTTTCCACTGTTTAGGCACATCAGGGGCTCTCCAAACGCGACATGGCGTCCAATCTCAATTCCAGCCAATTTTGGTTTGAAAAAGTCAAACGGCGCTCCATCCCTTCTGAGCCCTGCTGTGCGCCCAGACAGTGGCTTTCCCCCACATATGGGGTATCGGCGTACTCAGGAGAAATTGCACAACAAATTTTTCTCCATTTTCTCCTTTTACCCTTGTTAAAATAAAAAAAGTTTGTAAAAGTTCATTTTTGTGACTAAAAAGTTAATTGTTCATCTTTTCCTTCCAAGTTGCTTCAGCTCCTGTGAAGCACCTAAATGGTTAATAAACTTCTTGAATGTGGTTTTGACTACCTTGAGGGGTGCAGTTTTTAGAATGGTGTCACTTTTGGGTATTTTCTGCCATAGTGACTTCAAATGTGAGGTGGTCCCTAAAAAAATGGTTTTGTACAATTTGCTGTAAAAATGAGAAATCGCTGGTCAACTTTTAACCCTTATAACTTTGTAGCAAAAAAAAATTTTGGTTCCAAAATTGTGTTGATGTAAATTAGACATGTGGGAAATGTTATTTAGTAACTATTTTGTGTGACATATTTCTCTGTTTAAAGGGAATAAAAATTCAAAGTTTGAAAATTGCAAAATTTTCCAAATTTTTGCCATATTTCCATTTTTTCATAAATAAACGTAAACTATATCGAAGAAATTTTACCACTATCATGAAGTACAATATGTTACGAGAAAACAGTCTAAGAATCGCGAAGATCCGTTGAAACATTCCAGAGTTATAACCTCATAAAGAGACAGTGGTCAGAATTGTAAAAATTGGCCCGGTCATTAACGTGCAAACCACCTTTGGGGGTTAAGGGGTTAAAGACTGCTGTCTTACATAATTACCTTTATAAAAGACTCCTGTCCACAGACTCAATTAATCAGTCAGATTCTAACCTCTACAACATGGCCAAGTCCAAAGAGCTTTATAAGGAAGTCATTGACAAGATCATAGACCTGCACAAAGCTGGAATGGGCAACAAAACCATAAGTAAGACGCTGGGTGAGAAGGAGACAACTGTTGGTGCAATAGTAAAAAAATGGAAGAAATACAAAATGACTGCCAATCGACATCGATCTGGGGCACCATGCAAATCAGCCTAAAACTACATGAGGGGAACTTTTTAATGATCTCAAGGCAGCTGGGACCACAGTCACTGAGAAATCCATTGATAACACGTTATGCTGTAAAGGTTTAAAATCCTGCAGTGCTCGCAAGGTCCCCTGCTCAAGAAGGCACATGTGCAGGCCCGTCTGAAGTTTACCAGTGAACACCTGGATGATTCTGTGAGTGATTGGGAGAAGGTGCTGTGGTCAGATGAGACAAAAATTGAGGTCTTTGACATTAACTCAACTCGCCGTGTTTGGAGGAAGAGAAATGCTGCCTATGACCCAAAGAACACCGTCCCCACTGTCAAGAATGGAGGTGGAAACATTATGCTTTGGGAGTGTTTCTCTGCTAAGAGCACAGGACTACTTCACCACATCAATTGGACAACAATGGATGGAGCCACCTATCGTAAAATTCTGAGTGACAACCTCCTTCCCTCTGCGAGGACATTAAAAATGGTTTGTGGCTGGTTCTTCCAGCAAGACAATGACCCAACACATACAGCCACGGTAAAAAAAAAGTGGCTCTAAAAGAAGCACATTAAGGTCATGGAGTGGCCTAGCCGGTCTCCAGACCTCAATCCCATAGAAAATTTATGGAATGAGTTGAAGCTCCGAGTTGCCAAGCGACAGCCTCAAAATCTTAGAGATGATCTGCAAAGAGGAGTGGACCAAAATTCCTCCTGACATGTGCGCAAACCTCATCATCAACTACAAAAAACGTCTGACTGCGGTGCTTGCCAACAAGGGTTTTGACACCAAGTATTAAGTCTTGTTTGCCAGAGGATCAAATACTTATTTCTCACTGCAAAATGCAAACAAATTTATATAATTTATACAATGTGATTTTATGGATTTTATTTTTGATATTCTACCTCTCAAGGTTAAAATGAACCTACTCATAAAATTATAGACTGTTCATGTCTTTGTCAGTGGAAACTTACAAAATCAACAAGGGATCAAATACTTATTTCCCTTACTGTAACTTTCTATATAAAATCTTCAGTTTTACTCAAATGAGTTGATACAAAACTGAATATACTCCATCTAGTATCTGGTATTGTGTATGACATGCATGATTTTTAAGGACTGCACCAAGTCTTCTAGGCATATAATGAAGAAGTTGGCAACATATTGCAGCATTTATCTTTTCCCATTCTTCAAGATCGACCTCTTTTAGAGTTCGGATGCTGGATGGAGAATGATGCTCAACTTGTCTCTTCAGAATTCACTATAGATGTTCGACTGGGTTCAGATCAAGAGACACTTATCCACTTAATCACTTTCACCTTGTTATTCTTCAGAAATGCAACAATGGCCCTAGATGTGTGTTTTGGATCATTGTCATGTTGGAAAAGTGCACACTTACCAAAGAATGGAGTGAGGATAGCACCGTCTCTTTCAATACAGAGCAGTACATCTGTGTTGTGTTCATAATATCATCAATGAAATGTATCTCCTTAACACCAGATAATTATAGACCATATAGGACACCATAAGTAAGAAAATGCCCCAGAGACTAATAACCATGTAGTTATGTCTCAGGCATACATTAAAGCAGGACACTCCTGAATGCACAACAAAAAACAAAAAACTAGGAGTACCAAGTCCAAAAAGTCAATAAAAAGATATGTTTATTGAACAACCAATACATACACATCACAATATATAATAAATAGACTATGTGAATAACATGGACATTAAAGACAAGTATCATTAGAACAGGATCAGGTAATAATTGGCCGCAAATGTCCTGACCGACACAAATATATATATGATAAGGTTCCTAGTGCTAATTATTCTATGGGGAATAATGGGATAGATATAAGTACCAAAGTTGGTAAATAAGTGCGCACATCTATCAATAAAAACAAAATCCACCCAAAGCTGTAAAGTGCTTACCCATAGTGTGTTCAGTCAGGACACGCGCCACGCCGCGCATTTCGCTTCGCTTTTTCAAGGTCTCCCCCACGCGCGTTTTCCCAGGCCGTCTGTATCACCCAGTGGCTCCCAGCTAGTTGTTCCTCTTTCATTCTGCTTATTCCCGTTTTATTATGCTGATTTTCTATCACAAGCTTATGTACTTATAGCGCCTATTCACTTTCTTTGCACCAGTATATGCACTTCATATGTTGCAGCATTGCATGCAGATTCATTTTCACTGGTTAGTTATTTATATTGTTGGCACTTTTGGTATTTTGTGCATTTATATTATTGTTTGTTTTATTTGCACACATTACTTTGTTTTATTTGCACACATTACTTGGGATTTGCAGTTATTTTATATATTATTCTTTCCTGGTTGATTAATTTGAGCCATTGTATATCTGGGTTTGTTATCAGACGCCCTTTATGTTTTAATTCTGTTTTTTATTATGTTGTGCACTATTGCTGAATAAAAATCAAATATTTTTGCATAATCTGCTATTTTGATTATTTTATTATATAGAATATATATTTTATATATTTTTTATTTTTATTGCCTCAACATCTTGGGTCTTTCCTCCTCCATCCACATCCGGTGCACGGTGTCGCTTTACATTTTTCCGGGTGGTTTGCCATCCAATTCTAGGTTTTGTGGGATCATTTTATTTTTATATATATTCTGGCAATATTTATGTGAAGTCCAACAACTCCTTTTTTTATTGGTTAGAGATAAGGCTGCGGTAGAGCAGAGGCATGGTGCCCATATGTGCAGTGTCACCATGGCAAGTGTGCAGGCACTGATAAGTAGCCTAGTGCCGTGTGTGGGCGAGGAGCTGTGTAATCCTGCAGCCGGCCCCTGGCATAGTGTATGGAGGGCACAGTGTCAGCGCCTTGTTAATGGCCCCATTCTGTTACTTGGCTGGAGCTGGGTGACAGCTTGTTTTTTGTAATAATATTTATTTCTATAGAGCCAACATATGCTGCAACCCGCTATGGAAATGCAGCAACTGGAACATGGCAATTCTGCATTTTTTATTTTTTTTATTTTTTAAAAGTTCTCGGGAGTATCGTAATGTCACAACAACCAATGGCACCCCGTGATCACGTGACAGGGGTGCCTATGGGTGGCAGGAATGACTCGCTTACTGCTGGAGCGTGTTAAATCCTGCTGCCAGAGATTCACAGTGGGATTTAAAGGGAATCTGTCACCCCATTTTTGCCCTATAAGCATTCTGTAATGCTGTAGATAAGCCCCCGATGTCACCTGAAAGTGAAGAAAAATGAGTTATAAAATACTCACCCAGGGGCGTTCCGCCGTCAGGTCTGGTCCGGAGGGAGTCGCGGTCCGGTTTGGCGCCTCCCATCTTGTAGCGAAGCCATCCTCTTCTCTGCGTCCCGTTGCGGCTCCTGCGCTGGCGCACTGCTCTGCCCTGGTGAGGGCAGAGCAGAGTACTGCAGTGCGCAGGCGCCGGACCTCTCTGACCTTTCCCTGCACCAGGGCAGAGCAGTGCGCCAGCGCAGGAGCCATGACAGGATGGAAAGAAGAGGCAGGCTTCGCTACAAGATGGGAGGCCCCGGACCGCGACTCCCTCCGGACCTGACCTGATGGCGGAACGCCCCTGTGTGAGTATTTTATAACTTGTTTTTCTTCACTTTCAGGAGACATCAGGGGCTTATCTACAGCATTCCAGAATGCTGTAGATAAGCCCCTGATGGCGGTGGCCGCAGCTTTTAGGGCAAAAATGGGGTGACAGATTCCCTTTAACAGGTTAACAGCCATGGGTGGAGCTGTGACTGTTAAAGGCAGCTGTCATGTGCAGGGAAAGATGCTGGCTCAGCGTCGGAGACTGCATCAAAGTCAGGGAAAAGACATGATGTAAATATACATCATATGTCGTGAAGGGGTTAATGTGTGTTTATCTCTGAAATGCTGCAGCGTTTCAGAGTCGAAATATACCTGTCTGAGATTATACTGCCAATGGCTGATGCCTGCTGGCCGATCCACGGCCCCCGGCATTGACTGACGGCAGTTCGGCATTAGAGGCGACTATCAGTCAGTGCTAGGGACGCGGTTATAGCAGCCAGCTCTCTATATCCAGTGCCTACAAGTAGTATTCAACCCCCTGCAGATTTAGCTGGTTGACACATGCGGAATTAACTTGGCATTGTGACATTTGTACTGTAGATCAGCCTGGAAGTGGGAAATGCACTGCTGCAAAAATTTTTGTTTTAATTTTTTTTTTATTTTTTAAAAAACGTTAAAAGTTAATTCAGAGTGTCATTTATTATTCAACCCCTCAAACCACAAGAATTCTGTTTGGTCCCCCTAAAGTATTAAGAAGTAGTTCAGGCACCAAGAATAATGAGCTTCACATGTGTGGATTAATGATCTCTTTTGCCAGCCTTTTCTGACTATTTAAGACCCTCCCCAAACTTGTGAACAGCACTCATACATGGTCAACATGGGAAAGACAAAGGAGCATTCCAAGGCCATCAGAGACAAGATCGTGGAGGGTCACAAGGCTGGCAAGGGGTACAAAACCCTTTCCAAGGAGTTGGCCCTACCTGTCTCCACTGTTGGGAGCATCATCCGTAAGTGGAAGGCTTATGGAACTACTGTTAGCCTTCCACAGCCTGGACAGCCTTTGAAAGTTTCCTCCCGTGCCGAGGCCAGGCTTGTCCGAAGAGTCAAGGCTAACCCAAGGACAACAAGGAAGGAGCTCCGGGAAGATCTCATGGCAGTGGGGACATTGGTTTCAGTCAATACCATAAGTAACTGTTATGTTTCGGTAGCTGAGGAGTGGAGGTAAAAAAGGCAATACACCAGAGCAGTTGGAATCTATGAGATTGCAGTACCCTGACTAACCACCACAACTAGAGGCAGCCGTGGAGCGTTCCTACGTTGGTCCTAGACGCCTCGTCACAGCCTGAGAAACTAATTACACCTAAAGATAGAAATAGGAAAGCTATCTGCCCCGGAGCAGAACCCCAAAGATAATAGAAAGCCCCCAAACATGTAATGGCGGTTAGACAAGATGAAACACTGACACAGAAAGAAAATAGTATGAGCAAACGCTGGGGCCCAAACTAACTAAATAGAAAAGGATAGGAAGGGCACTTACTGCAATCCCAGAAAACCCTGAAAAGCACCAACTCCACTAATTTCAAAAACACCTGAGATCACACGACCTCTACCACCTAAATTAGTTCTCTGGTGTAACAAAATCAAAACAGCAGCCACTGAAAAAACTGGAAAAAGCAAAAGTACAAACATCAGTGGCTGAACTAAACTGAGAGGGCAAAAGCCCCCGGAGGGGACCCTGAAGGCCCCCACAGAAGTGCAGGACAAAATGCAAAAATATAGCACAAACACAAAAGAAGAAAATGTCTTATCTGTTAGCAGGAGATGCAGACACGACACAGCAGGCTACAAGGGAAACAGGAATGAAGGATTCAGACCAGAACAATTGTTCACCGGCAACCCTGATGGGAAGGTGACTCCCTTATATAAGACCAGTCAGTAACACCTGATTCCCAGTCCTCACAATCTTCACTGGACAGACTAGCACCGCTTGTAACCACCAGAGGGAGCCTCTGCTCAGAACTCATCTCAAACCCATTCACAACAGTAACGTACTCCACCGCAATGGTCTCCGTTCCAGACGAGCCCGTAAGGTACCTTTACTTTCAAAGCGTCATGTCAAGGCTCGTCTACAGTTTGCTCATGATCACTTGGAGGACTCTGAGACAGACTGGTTCAAGGTTCTATGGTCTGATGAGACCAAGATCGAGATCTTTGGTGCCAACCACACACGTGACGTTTGGAGACTGGATGGCACTGCATACGACCCCAAGAATACCATCCCTACAGTCAAGCATGGTGGTGGCAGCATCATGCTGTGGGGCTGTTTCTCAGCCAAGGGGCCTGGCCATCTGGTCCGCATCCATGGGAGGATGGATAGCATGGCCTACCTGGAGATTTTGGCCAAGAACCTCCGCTCCTCCATCAAGGATCTTAAGATGGGTCGTAATTTCATCTTCCAACAAGACAACGACCCAAAGCACACAGCCAAGAAAACCAAGGCCTGGTTCAAGAGGGAAAAAGTCAAGGTGTTGGAGTGGCCTAGTCAGTCTCCTGACCTTAACCCAATTGAAAACTTGTGGAAGGAGCTCAAGATTAAAATCCACATGAGACACCCAAAGAACCTAGATTACTTGGAGAAGATCTGCATGGAGGAGTGGGCCAAGATAACTCCACAGACCTGTGCCGGCCTGATCAGGTCTTATAAAAGACGATTATTAGCTGTAATTGCAAACAAGGGTTATTCCACGAAATATTAAACATAGGGGTTGTATAATAATTGACCCACACTTTTATGTTGAAAATTTATTAAAATTCAACTGAGCAACATAACTTTTTGTTTTGTAAGATTTATGCTTCTGTTAATAAATCCTACTCTCGTTTGCAGTTTGAAGGCTCTAACTTATTTGCATCTTATCAAACCAGCTAAATCTGCAGGGGGTTGAATACTACTTGTAGGCACTGTATACATTGAAGAATGAATCCGCTCTGGCTCTGCCCTCGTGACTGGAAACTGAATGCTGCCGGGAGGAATAAAGTTATTTTCCTCCCGTCAGCGGGAGTCTAAGTGTTGGCGCCGGGTAAGTTCAGAACACTATTAACCTGTAGATTACCCCACATGTGCATGTTAATAGCATTTTTCAGGTGACATACATACATATATATAGAGAACTGCAAGAAGATGAAAGTCTAGAAATTTAGAAATAATAACAGCAGAGTTAGTAGCAGACTAAAAATTAGATCTTTGAGTGTAGTGTGGGCTCTTCAGATGCTTCCGGATTATCAACGACCAAAGGGGCGGCAAATTTTTCGACCGCCCTGGGCGCCACAAACAGTTGCTACGCCACTGCCTTAACACCAGCAGCACTCATGCAGCACCACATAAGGACACTGCCACCACCAAGTTCCATAGTAGACACCATGCATTGAAGCCATCAGTTCCAAAGACACTCCAGAGTTCATAGTAGTCTTCATGTGTTTCAGTACGGATTCTGGAAAATTGTAGGTTGACTCCTTGTGCATGGGCTTTGGGATCGAGGATAGTGCCCATACAAGTTATTCCTCTGCAGTGTATGCCATATTATACCATGGAAAACACTCAACCCAGTTTGCTTTTTACTTTAGATAACTGCAGTACCTTGCTGTTATGAATGTAACACACACTCACTTATTCACAGGTATCAGAAAAAGGGAAGATGTACTACAGGGAGATGCAGCACCCAAACCCTCTGGTCCCTCTACAGTCTAGAAAGGACCTAGCTGCACAAATGAAAAACACCAAATTGGACCTGACTCCTTAAAAGCCATCAAGGAATTTCACATACCTCCTGAGGAACCAGAGGTTTTGCTCAAGAATATCTCTGTATTTTGCATCATCTATCTTGCCCTCGACTGGGATCATTTTCCTTGTCCCTGCTGCCGATGGTGTTCTTGGGGTGATGAGCTGTGTTGGTTTGGCGCCAGACATAGCATTTACCTTGGTGGCCAAAAAGTTAAAATTTCGTCTCATCTGACCACAGCACTTTCCTCCATATATTTTAGGAGTCTCCCACATGTTTTTTGGCAAACTGAAAACAATCCTTACAATTTTTTCTGACCACTCTTTCATAAAGGCCAGAGTATGGCTTATTGTGGTCTTATGGACAGACACTCCAGTCTCTAGTTGGGAACTCTGCAGCTCCTTCAGGATTACCTTTGATCTCTGTACTGTCTTCAGCTTACATAGCAAGCATAGATATCATAGATTCTAGCAATGAGCGAACGTGCTCGGATATGGTGTTATGCTCGAGTGCTAATAGAGTATCTTCGGTGTGCTCTAATACTATGTTCGAGTCGCCATTTCTGCATGTCTCGCAGCTGTTTGACAGTCGCAACACTAGCAGGGATTGCGTAACAAACAGGCAATCCCTGCATGTGTTGCGGCTGTCAAACAGCAGTGAGAAACAATAACTTCTTCATGTTCAAAACAGTGTGTCTATTTTGTCTCTGTAATTGATGGGATGATTTTAGGACAGATTGTGATTGATCTGTTGCTTCTTCTTTTAGCAAAGTGCTAAGTTATTGATATAACAAAAACAGGGATAATTTTGGCACCCAACTTTGTGAAAACACTATTACTTCTTCTATTTCCACTGACTTGGTATAAGCAACAACAAGATGGACATCTGCCCCCAAAAAGGGATAATTTTCGATATCTTATACAATGTTGCCTCCAAAATCTGAAACTGATGTGTGTTGTTAAATGAGCTGCTGGTTACCACCACTTACCATCAGTTTTTCAATAGCTAGATAAGTTGAGTACACTTGGATTTTAACCCCTTTCTGACATCGGGCGTAATAGTACTCCGATGTCGGACTCCCTCCCTTTGATGTGGGCTCCGGCACATGTCAGCAATAGCCGAGGGTGTAATCGTGATCCATCCATGGCTATTAACTACTGTAGTTAAATGCCGCTGTCAAACGATGACAGCGGCATTTAACTTGCGCTTTCGGCCATTGGACCGGAAACCCGCCCACCGGTGACCCCCTTCACGTGATCGCGGGTCACCGGTTCGTTGGCATGACAGCCATAGGTCTCCTGGAGACCTCTACGGTTGTCAGTGCCAGTTTGCTGTGAGCGCCATCAGGTGGTCAGCACTCATAGCAAGTGAGTAATTCCGCTATATAGAGGCGATCTGATCATCGCCTCTATGTAGCAGAGCCGATCGGGTTGTGGCAGCTTCTGGTCTCCCATGGAGACTATTGAGGCATGCCAAAAGTAAAAAAAAATGTTTTTAAAAATATAAAAAAATAAAAAAATATAAAAGTTCAAATCGCCCCCCTTTCACACCATTCAAAATAAAACAATAAAAAAATCAAACATACACATATTTTGTATCACTGTGTTCAGAATCGCCCGATCTATCAATAAAAAAAGGATTAACCTGATCGCTCAATAGCGTAGTGAGAAAAAAGTCAAAACGCCAGAATTAAGTTTTTTTGTCGCCATAATAGGCGATCAAAAGATCGTATCTGCACTAATATGGTATTATTAAAAATGTCGGCGCGCAAAAAATAACCCCTCTCTCATCCAGCGATCATGAAAAATGTAGACCCTACGGGTATCGGAAAATGGCACAATTTTTTGGGGGAATTTTTTTTCACCACTTAGATAAAAAAGAACCTAGACATGTTTGGCGTCTATGAACTCGTAATGACCTGGAAAATCATAATGGCAGCTCAGTTTTAGCATTTAGTGAACCTAGTAAAAAAGCCAAACAAAAAACAAGTGTGGGATTGCACTTTTTTCAATTTCACCGCACTTGGAAATTTTTTCCCGTTTTCTAGTACATGACATGGTAAAACCAATGGTGTTATTTAAAAGTACAACTCGCCCGGAAAAAAACGAGCCCTCACACTGCCATATTGATGGAAAAATAAAAAAGCTCTGAGAAGAAGGGGAGCAAAAAACGAAAATGCAAAACCGACAAAAGCTCCGGGGGTTAAGGTGTTAAAAAGCCTGTGTTTGCATTACACAGCTCAAGTCAGGTTAAATTGACTGCAAAGGGAACTCAGTGTTATGAACATATTTCTTCAGACAATTAGAGGCTTTTTAGTTACGGTAAGCAATTTGCCGCCGAATTAGAACTTCAAAAAGATCTACCCATCTGTAATATTATATATATACAAATATAAATAAAATATTCAGACACCTTTATATTTTTCACTCTTTGTTTCATTGCTGCCATTTGGTAAATGCAAAAAAGTTAATTTTTTTCTCATTAATGTATATTTCAGTTTTTCTTTTTTATTAAATTTGCAAAAAATTTCTACATTTCTGCTTTTTTAAGTCAAGATGGGGTGCAGAGTGTACAATGAAACAAAGAGTGAAAAATGTAAAGGGGTCTGAATACTTTACGTACCCACTATATATATATATATATATATATATATATATATATATATATATACGTATATATATAATTCTTTATTGAAGAGGTTATGCTGAGGAGTTTGATAGAATGAGTACTGGACAAAACTTCTGATATAATACCATCACAGAAACATTTGCCCTAATATATCAGTATTTTATCATTGAAAAATTGGCAAACCACATGCTCAGATTTTGAATTTGTAGGCCCCTTTGCACTCTTTTGCAAATTATATATTTATTTTGGGTCGTCAAAAGAGTGCAAATGACGCGCACCACATGTGGGTACCAGGGTTATGGGTACTCGGCACCGAGCCCATGGAAGTCTATGGGGAATGTCACTGGCAGCAGAGCTCGGTCCGTAGCCCTGGGCGGTCATACAATGGGGGATATTTACAGGGGATTATAAAGATAGTTTGTGACGCCACCTGTGGTTTCTGATCTGATTGACCAGCGCTGCAGGATAGATCTCTGAGGGGATGTTATGGCAGCTAGATGTTAAGTCCCCCACAGGTGGGACTGGTCCCTCAAAGTCTATGGTGATGCAGGGTGCGGATAAGAAGTCAGTCACACACAATGCAGTCTCTTTCCATACCTTTACTTGTAGATGTTGCAGGTATGTCCCGGGAAGCTGGTCAGGTTGGAGAATGCACATTCAGGGAATTGCTGAGCAGGTTTAAGGCCTCCTTTCTCCTTAATGTGTATGTGAGTCCTAACTTGCATAAAGTCAAGTTTAACTCCTTCTGTAGCAGCTACGCCCGGCCAACATTGTGGTGGAAGTCTTCTGTTGGATAGAACTAAGCCTACGTGGCTGATCAGGCCAGACTCCTGTTCTCCCTGACTCCAGTTACGTATCAGCACTTGGGGCTACCTTCTGTGACTTGAAGTCCAGCAAGGCCTCCGGTGTTTCTTATACTAGCGTGAAGCTACTAGCAACGCTTCAGACCCCGGTGTCCGGTTTACTAAGTGAAGGTGATCTGTCACCTAGGTCACTTGTCCTTCTTTTTCCACTCGCCTGTCGCCCTGCTCTTGCCCTTAACATAAGCACAGGTAGCAGTGGTTGTAGTCATAAGCTTTCCTTCCAGAGCTCACTGACCTGTTCTCAGTTGCCTCGTTGTTATAACTGCAGTAGTTCCCTACTTTCTTTCCTTCCAGACTCTGTCCAGAGCAGCTCACAGGACGATTCGTCAGACTGTATACACGCTGTAGCTCCGAGAGTCACTTTCCACTTTCTAGAGAACACAGACAGCTTATTCTGAGGTAATTGTTTCATTTGCTTCAGTTGCAGCTCTGACTAGGCTAGAGTGCCTCACTTGTCCACTCGTACTAGCCTCCACTTCTGTATGAGGTGAGCTACAGGAGCTCCTTCAGATCTCAGTCTTATCTCCTCTCCCTCCAAGACTAGAACTGCACCTCCTGAACAGGACTGGATGAAGACTCCTCTTCTCTCTATTTGACTGGAATGACTCACTATGCTACGTCACACTACTTAAATAATCTAAGTTGCCCTCTGGTGGCAGTGTTGAGAAATGTGTGATGTGAATGAATATCAGGCTTCACAATTACCTTTCCTGTGCATTTTCCAGGAGACATGTGTGCCACGCACAGCTGGGCCACACATCCCCCCCTAGTTAAACTCAGCACTCCCGGGCTGAAATAGAAAAGAAAACATTTTTGTTTTGCATATAACATCAACATTTTAAACTCATCCCTTGCGGGAGGTAAGGACTCTTTAACGTTACAATTTTTACATAGGTCAGTAGAAAATTATCAAAATACTTTTCAATAAATATACACAGCATAAGACAAGATTCTTGTGGAGGACCCCACCAAAAACCTCCCACGTGGGTCCTGGGTGGGCTGCAGGACTTCATTGCTGCAGACCTCACTCTAGGCCACACCATACGGGTTTTTCTTCAGAGGTAGTAAAGGCTTTGTGTAAAACCAAGATTGGGAGCACCGAAGTGCAAACTATTTACATGTACAGTTTTTGTGCTGCAAAGTCCTCAGCCACGCAGTCCTTGCATAGTAAAACACATTTCAAGAAATCACATTTCAATTGACTCACTTTACCCAACCGGGGTATTCTACTTTAATATGCAGAGTAAATAAACATCATCAGACATATTATCAAACATTTTTTCTAATAAAGTGCAAATTTTTCATAAACTTCTTCAAACTTTATACAGTGGCAGTAAACCCTGTCTGGGTCCTACTGATTTTCTTCTTTCTTGCAAACTTCAATAACGTCTTCCACTCCTGGGGCTGGAACGACGCGGTGTTCTTTTGAACGCATAACAAACAAGTCATGGCCTGCAATCAGCGTTTGCGTAAACACAGTCCTTGTGCGAACCACTAGGGGCGCAACGGGTGTCTCATGCAAGTATAAATTTTCCATTGAAGATGCAGGCTTGGGCTGCGATCCAACTGTGGTCGCACCATCCGGTTGCGATGCAGAATGGGTCGCAGGGTATAAGACAGAATACGCGGCAGACTGCGGTGCTGAAGCGATCGCGGGTTGCGATGCTGGTGCACGGCCTGGTGCTGACGCTAAAGATGACGCTGCTGGGGCTTGCGACACTGCAGCACGATTTACATCACTGGCTTCGGGGACGGGGTCGCTGACACGGGTGACGTTTAAGGCGTACCACCCTTTAAGCCCCAGTGCCGCGTGTAGCTGACAATGTCCCCGTTTACTAGATCTCTCCCAGGGTGCCCGATGGGTAAGTGAGACTCCACATCTCTCCGACTCACAAAGATCTCCTGATACAGGCCTGGCTCATGGATGAAGCCCCAGCCTTTGCGGAGTTGGAATTCTCTGACTGACCCCTGGCGCCGCGGTTCCCGAAGCGTACCTTTATTCCTCCGGACATTCTCCTTGTCGGCGAGGAACTTCTCATGGTACCGCTGTCGCTGCTGCTGGCCTCTCTCTGCTCCTGCTGGCGTTGCTGCTCCTGTTCCTGGCGCTGCCACTCGCTCTCGAACTGGAGTCATATGTCACATCGTCCAGATATTCCATTGCGTCCCAATCGATCTCCGGCATGGACGGCTGGACCCCTCCGGTGTCCCTACCGGGGGACTGTACTCCGCTGCGGCCTCCTGGCCTGGCTGGCACTCCGGTCTGGGCAGGGCCTCCTCAGCCTCCGTTTCTCCAGCCGCATCATCGGTGGAGTCGGGATCAGCTCTTTCAGGGCCGGCATCCGGTTCCTCATCAGCCGCTGGCAGTGGGGTCACAGGTAATGGTTGTGCTTCTGGAGGGGAGAGATTGCGTCCCACAGCAGCCGCTGTTTCAGGGCACGCCAGCTTTTCTCCATCTCTTCCACTTCTTTACGGTGGCGGGTCACATCTTCCAGCACCGCTTCCACCTTCTTCACTTCTTTCATAGTTTGGTCTGCGTCCCGAGCTGGGGACGGCTCCGGTACAGGCAGTAGCTTTCCTGGGGAACGGGGCCTGCGCGCCACCGCTCCTCCACACAGCGTCTCCTGTCCTTCCGCCATCTCACTCCAGGCCAGACTGTGCTTTCCATCTGGAACAATCTGGTCTCCTCCGTGGAGGCGGGATTTGCGCTTCCTCTTCTTAGCAT
Organism: Oophaga sylvatica; assembly: GCA_033576555.1. Lineage (NCBI taxonomy): Eukaryota > Metazoa > Chordata > Amphibia > Anura > Dendrobatidae > Oophaga > Oophaga sylvatica. The sequence goes on from JARQOD010000009.1 coordinate 15,276,292, forward strand.
AGAGAATGAAGAGGAGGCGGATCTCTCTCACTGTAGGGCAGGCTCTGGTATTGTAATAGCATTTTGATAAGGTGCCCATCACTTTCGCGCCACAGGGGGGTACACGCCCACGAATGCACGCCCACCTTCTTCACCAGCGCCTCAGGGCGCGAATATGGCGGCAAAATGGCGGAAAATGGCGCCAAAAATCACAAAAATAGCAAACAGTCTTTTTGCAGAAAACAGTTCAATAGGCACACAGGACTCACATCCAGTAAGCTTCGTATCCTGTTCGTGACGCCAAAGATGACGCGCACCACATGTGGGTACCAGGGTTATGGGGTACTCGGCACCGAGCCCATGGAAGTCTATGGGGAATGTCACTGGCAGCAGAGCTCGGTCCGTAGCCCTGGGCGGTCATGCAATGGGGGATATTTACAGGGGATTATAAAGATAGTTCGTGACGCCACCTGTGGTTTCTGAATTGATTGACCAGCGCTGCAGGATAGATCTCTGAGGGGATGTTATGGCAGCTAGATGTTAAGTCCCCCACAGGTGGGACTGGTCCCTCAAAGTCTATGGTGATGCAGGGTGCGGATAAGAAGTCAGTCACACACAATGCAGTCTCTTTCCATACCTTTACTTGTAGATGTTGCAGGTATGTCCCGGGAAGCTGGTCAGGTTGGAGAATGCACATTCAGGGAATTGCTGAGCAGGTTTAAGGCCTCCTTTCTCCTTAATGTGTATGTGAGTCCTAACTTGCATAAAGTCAAGTTTAACTCCTTCTGTAGCAGCTACGCCCGGCCAACATTGTGGTGGAAGTCTTCTGTTGGATAGAACTAAGCCTACGTGGCTGATCAGGCCAGACTCCTGTTCTCCCTGACTCCAGTTACGTATCAGCACTTGGGGCTACCTTCTGTGACTTGAAGTCCAGCAAGGCCTCCGGTGTTTCTTATTACTAGGCGTGAAGCACTAGCAACGCTTCAGACCCCGGTGTCCGGTTTACTAAGTGAAGGTGATCTGTCACCTAGGTCACTTGTCCTTCTTTTTCCACTCGCCTGACGCCCTGCTCTTGCCCTTAACATAAGCACAGGTAGCAGTGGTTGTAGTCGTAAGCTTTCCTTCCAGAGCTCACTGACCTGTTCTCAGTTGCCTCGTTGTTATAACTGCAGTAGTTCCCTACTTTCTTTCCTTCCAGACTCTGTCCAGAGCAGCTCACAGGACAATTCGTCAGACTGTATACACGCTGTAGCTCCGAGAGTCACTTTCCACTTTCTAGAGAACACAGACAGCTTATTCTGAGGTAACTGTTTCATTTGCTTCAGTTGCAGCTCTGACTAGGCTAGAGTGCCTCACTTGTCCACTCGTACTAGCCTCCACTTCTGTATGAGGTGAGCTACAGGAGCTCCTTCAGATCTCAGTCTTATCTCCTCTCCCTCCAAGACTAGAACTGCCCTGTCCTGAGACAGGAACTAGACTGAAGACTCGTCTCTTCTCTCTACTGACTGGAATGACTCACTATTGCTACGTCACACTACTTAAATAATCTAAGTTGCCCTCTGGTGGCAGTGTTGAGAAATGTGTGATGTGAATGAATATCAGGCTTCACAATTACCTTTCCTGTGCATTTTCCAGGAGACATGTGTGCCACGCGCAGCTGGGCCACACACAAACATATTACAGAACTTTGAAAATAGTATATGCTGTAAAAACATACAGACTAAATGTAATTACATTCTTCTTTAACCCCTTAATGTCCACTGACGTGCAGAGTCCGTCATGGCAAGGTGCCAGTTCCGGCACCAGGACGGACTCTGCACGTCATGGCTTTGATCTACCACTGCGTGTAAACACGCAGTGGTAGATCAGTGCCGACAGCTGTCACAGACAGCTGACAGGCACGGCAAGCGGTGCGGGGACCTTTGCCATCGGTCCCCGCACTCACAGCGCTGTGATTGGTCAGTCAATCTGACTGACCAAACACAGCAGCGATCGCGCAGGAGAAGCTGAAATTTCAGCTTCCCCAGCGCGATCAGTGCAGGAGCCGGTGCTGCAGTGGCCAGGCTTCCTGCACTGACAGCCAGGAGCGGAGCCCCCACCGCCCCTGGCTGTTAACCCCCTGACTGCTGCGATCGAGCGCGATCGCAGAGCTCAGGGGGGGAGGCAGAGGGTCGGGAGCTCCCTCTGCCTCAGATCAGCACCCTGCAATGTATTTGCAGGGGCCGATCTCTGCCTTGATGACCCGGGGGTTGTCATGACAACCTCCGGGTCATTTAGCTACGGGAAGCTGCTGTGATCATTGTCACAGCAGCTTCCACTATAGTTGCAATGCATTGCAATGCCAGAGCATTGCAATGCATTGTAACTGCAATAAAAAGTAAAAAAAAGTGAAAGTCCCATAAAGGGACAAGTTAAAAAAAATCATTTTTTTAAAAAAATTGTAAAAAAAATATTAAAAAATAATTTAAAAAAATCCCCTAAAAAATACACATTTTTATGTAATAAAAAAAATAAAAAACAAAAAACATACACATGTTAGGTATCGCCACGTCCGTAAAAATCCCATCTATAAAAGCGTAACCCTAGTTAACCCTTCAGTGAAAGCCGTAAAAAAAAAACACAAAAAAGTAGTAAATTATACTTTTTCCAAGCGGTATCATTATACTGCTTGGAAAAAGTGCAATAACACGCGATCAAAAAGTCAGATATAAATAATCATGGTACCGATGAAAACGTCATCTTGTCCCGCAAAAAACAAGCCACTATACAACATCATCAGCAAAAAAATAAAAAAGTTATAGCTCGCGGAATAAACTGATGCAAAAATAATTATTTTTTCTATAAAATTTTTTATTGTGTAAAAAACGCCAAAACATAAAAAAAAATATATAAATGAGGAATCGCCGTAACCGTAGTGACCCGAAGAATAAAGCTGCTTTATCAATTTTACCATACACGGAACGGAGGAAAAAAAAAAAAAAAAAAACAATTCCTGAATTGCTGGTTTTTGTTCATTCTGATTCCACAAAAATCGGAATAGGAAATGATCAAAAAACGTTATGTGCCTGAATATGGTACCAATAAAAAACGTCAGCTCGTCCCGCAAAAAATAAGCCCACAGATAACTCTGTCGGCCGAAATATGGAAAAATTATAGCTCTCAAAATACTGCGATGCAAAAATTTCTTACAAAAAATTATTCAAGAAAAAGCATCTTTTAGTGTGTGACAGAAGCTAAACATGAAAAAAGGGTGTAAATCTGGTATCGCTGTAATCGCACCGATCCGAGGAATAAAGTCGCCTAATCACTAATACCGCACGAGGAACGGCGTAAAAAAGAAAACCAATTCTTCACCTTTTGTGGATTTGTTCATTGTGCCTCCCAAAGATCGCAGTAAGGCGATCACAGTGGTTCCCCCCCACATATGGGGTATCAGCGTACTCAGGACAAAATGCACAATAGCTTTTGGGGTCCTATTTCTCCTGTTACCCTTATAAAAATAAAAATTTGGGGCAAAAAGGTAATTTTTGTGGAAAAAAATATGATTTTTTTTATTTTCACGGCTCTACATTATAAACTTCTGTGAAGCCCTTGGGGGTTCAAAGTGCTGACCACACATCTAGATAAGTTCCTTGGGGGGGTCTAGTTTGCAAAATGGGGTCATTTGTGGGGGGTTTCTACTGTTTAGGCATCATGGGGCTCTCCAAGCGGACATACACCCGCTAACCATTCCATCATAAGTCTCATTTAATAACGGTGGCTGCCTTCCCTTCCGAGCATTGCCATGCGTCAAAATAGTGGTTCCCCCCCACATATGGGATATCAGCGTACTCAGGACAAATTGCACAATAGCTTTTGGGGTCCTATTTCTCCTGTTACCCTTAGAAAAATAAAAATTTGGGGCAAAAAGGTAATTTTTGTGGAAAAAAATATGATTTTTTTATTTTCACGGCTCTACATTATAAACTTCTGTGAAGCCCTTGGGGGTTCAAAGTGCTGACCACACATCTAGATAAGTTCCTTGGGGGGTCTAGTTTGCAAAATGGGGTCATTTGTGGGGGGTTTCTACTGTTTAGGCACATCAGGGGCTCTCCAAGCGCGACATGACACCCGCAGACCATTCCATCAAAGTCTGCATTTAAAAACGGTGCTCCTTCCCTTCCGAGCTCTGCCATGCGTCAAAATAGTGGTTCCCCCCCACATATGGGATATCAGCGTACTCAGGACAAATTGCACAATAGCTTTTGGGGTCCTATTTCTCCTGTTACCCTTATAAAAATAAAAATTTGGGGGCAAAAAGATTATTTTTGTGGAAAAAAATATGATATTTTTATTTTCACGGCTCTACGTTATAAACTTCTGTGAAGCACTTGGGGGTTCAAAGTGCTCACCACACATCTAGATAAGTTCCTTGGGGGGTCTAGTTTCCAAAATGGAGTCACTTGTGGGGGGTTTCTACTGTTTAGGCACATCAGGGGCTCTCCAAACGTGACATGACACCCGCAGACCATTCATCAAAGTCTGCATTTGAAAAAGGCGCTCCTTCCCTTTCGAGCTCTGCCATGCGTCAAAATAGTAGTTTACCCCCACATATGGGGTATCAGCATACTCAGGACAAATTGCACAATAACTTTTGGGGTCCTGTTACCCTTTGGAAAATAACAATTGGGGGTGGAAAGATCATTTTTGTGGAAAAGATATGATTTTTTAATTTTACTGCTCTACGTTATAACCTTCTGTGAAGCCCTTGGGGTTCAAAGCTTTCACCACACATCTAGATAAGTTCCTTGGGGGGTCTAGTTTCCAAAATGGGGTCACTTGTGGGGGGTTTCCACTGTTTAGGCACACAGGGGCTCTCCAAATACAACATGGCGTCCAATCTCAATTCCAGCCAAAAAAGTCAAATGGCGCTGCTTCCCTTCCGAGCTCTGCCATGCACCCAAATAGTGGTTTACCCTCACATATGGGGTATCAGCGTACTCAGGACTAATTGCACAATAACTTTTGGGGTCCTTTTATCCTTTGGAAAATAAAAATTGGGATGAAAAGATCATTTTTGTGGAAAAAACATGATTTTTTAATTTTACGGCTCTACGTTATAACCTTCTGTGAAGCCCTTGGGGGTTCAAAGCTCTCACTACACATTTAGATAAGTTACTTGGGGGGTCTAGTTTCCAAAATGGGGTCACTTGTGGGGGGTTTCCACTGTTTAGGCACACAGGGACTCTCCAAATGCGACATGGCGTCCAATCTCAATTCCAGCCAAAAAAGTCAAATGGCGCTGCTTCCCTTCCGAGCTCTGCCATGCACCCAAATAGTGGTTTACCCCCACATATGGGGTATCAGCGTACTCAGGACTAATTGCACAATAACTTTTGGGGTCCTTTTATCCTTTGGAAAATAAAAATTGGGATGAAAAGATCATTTTTGTGGAAAAAACATGATTTTTTAATTTTACGACTCTACGTTATAACCTTCTGTGAAGCCCTTGGGGGTTCAAAGCTCTCACTACACATTTAGATAAGTTACTTGGGGGGTCTAGTTTCCAAAATGGGGTCACTTGTGGGGGGTTTCCACTGTTTAGGCACACAGGGACTCTCCAAATGCGACATGGCGTCCAATCTCAATTCCAGCCAAAAAGTCAAATGGCGCTGCTTCCCTTCCGAGCTCTGCCATGCACCCAAATAGTGGTTTACCCCCACACATGGGGTATCGATCTACTCAGGAGAAATTGTACAACAAATATTGTGGTTCATTTTCTACTGATACCCTTGACAAAATTTTAAAAAATTGTGTCGAAAGAAAAATTTTGGGAAAAAAAGTTAAATGTTAATTTTTTCCTTCCACATTGCTTCAATTCTTGTGAAGTACCTAAAGGGTTAATAAACTTCTTGAATGTGGCTTTGAACACGTTGAGGGGTGCAGTTTTTAGAATGGTGTCACTTTTGGGTATTTTCTGTCATATTGACCCCTCAAATTCACTTCAAATGTGAGGTGGCCCTAAAAAAAATGATTTTGTAAATTTTGTTGGAAAAATGAGAAATTGCTGGTCAACTTTTAACACTTGTAACTTCCTAACAAAAAAAAATTTTGGTTCCAAAATTGTGCTGATGTAAAGTAGACATGTGGGAAATGTTATTTATTAACTAATTTTTGTGACATATCTCTCTGATTTAATGGCATAAAAATTAAAAGTTTGAAAATTGCAAAATTTTCAAAATTTTTGCCATATTTCCGTTTTTTTCATAAATAAACGCAAGTTATATTGAAGAAATTTTACCACTATCATGAAGTACAATATGTCTCGAGAAAACAGTCTCAGAATCGCCAAGATCCGTTGAAGCGTTCCAGAGTTATAACCTCATAAAGAGACAGTGGTCAGAAATGTAAAAATTGGCCTGGTCTTTAACCTACAAAATGGCTTGGTCGTTAAGGGGTTAATTACATTCTTCTCTTCAGCAAAAAAAAAAACACAGAACAAACAAACAAAAAAAAAAAGATTCACCAAAAAGCTACTGTTGACATATTGCACAAACATACTGTACTCTTACTACCAAATGGAATCAGTTTGTGGCTGCAAAGCTCCCAGTGTAAGGGCAGGTTCAGATGACTGTATTTTTCATCTGAGTGCATTCCGACAAAACCAGTGTTAGTCTATGAGGCTATTCATATGTCTGATTTTATATGCCCGAGTTTGATTCGCACTGCACTTGGCCAAGCAAGTCAATGAGCCTGTGGAAACCATTAGACTGCACTCGGATGACATTTGAGAGCAGTCCAATTTCCACGAACTGACACAATGGAGAAGATGGGGAAACTTTTTTTCTCCATCTTCTCTTCAGCTGAGTGAATTGCAGCACACTGTGAGTACAGATCAGAGTTTGAACAGAGTGTGATTGGCATAATAGGCCGATTTTCTCGGATGAGAGAATGTACGTCTGACTGCACTTGCCCTAAGAATGACTTTACTATTCAATATTGCTCTGTTAATTGTTTGCTGATCAGTCAATATTTATTATTCAGTTGTTTAATAGTCTGATTGGAGAGGCCGACCTCTTTTCAAAAGCAAACTGAATGATCTGTAACAGATCGTTCTGTGTGCATAGGCTGCCATTGTTCTCAGTAACACTGTTCTTTATACAGGACCATGGCCAGCTCCAGGTTTTCGTGGGCCCCAGGCGAAAGAATCTAAGTGGGGCCCTTTAACACATACAACGATTCATGATGCACAAATAAGAAATATAGTTATAGTACAATGCCAAAGATTTCACTTACTTCTTACATTACATGAGTGATATCCCTGAGGGGATTTAAAAGTCTGCCGTCATACAGAGATAGGACACTATAGTCCTCCATTCAGTATTATGGGCACCACATAGTCCTCCATTCAGTATTATGGGCACCACATAGTCCTCCATTCAGTATTATGGGCACCACATAGTCCTCCATACAGTATAATGGGCCCCATATATTGCTCCATACTGTATAATGAGCCCAATATATTGCTCCATACATTATTATGGGCCTCATATATTGCTCCAAACAGTATAATGGGTCCCATATAGTAATCCATACAGAATAATGGGCAACATATTGATCCATACAGTACAGTATATTGGCCCCATATAAGGCTTCATACAGAATAATGGGGCCCAAGTATTGCTCCATACAGAATAACGGGTCCCATATATAACTCCATAAAGAATAATGAGCCCCATATAATGCTCAATACAGTATTATAGCCCCATATATTGCTCCATACAGTATATAATGCCCCATATAATGTTCCGTGCAGTATATAATGGCCCTATATATTTCTCCATTCAGTATAATGGCCCCATGTGTTGCTCCATACAATATATAATGGCCCCATACAGTGCTCGGTACAGTATAATGGGCCCCATATAATGCTCCATACTTTAAAAAAATAAAATACTCAACTCTCCCCGTTCCTCGCTGCTCTGGTCTCTTCAGTGTGTTCTGACTCTCTGCACTGCTCAGCACAGACGGCGCTCTAGTAACATCATCACGTCCTTTGCCCTGAGACATCACAGAGAGTCAGAAGAGACTGGAGCAGCGGAGACTGGAGCAGCGGAGACTGGAGCAGCGGAGACTGGAGCAGCGGGCTCCTCCAACTCACGCGCAGGCTCCAGAGTGTACCCGTTTTCCCGATGGCAAACGGGCATCCCCACGTTCGTGCAGGGCCCCAGCACTTGCTCGGGTGACAGGACAATGCACTGCCAAAAGTGATGATCTTGTTTTGTTTTGTTTTGGTCTATTGTTGGGTGATCAGCAGCTTGTTTAGACTGCATGAAACAAGTGTTCCTAAGATGATAATCACGGGTGTGTAAACAGACCTTAAGAGATGGGGTGAAGTAAGTGATGCTGAATTACTTTACTGAGAGAAAGCTTTTGGCCTTGTAAGGAGGTGAAGGGTATTAACCCTTTAAGGTTTCATCCCCTTTAACTGTGTTAATGTGTATAAATATGTGTGCTTTGTATATTGCTATGTATGTCTATATGTGGGGTTTAGTGACAGGTAGTCAGTGCTTCCTAGGCGTCATTAGAGGAGGGCATTGTAAGAATAGTGTAGTCTGGGTTACTGTTATCTGCGAGGGATCACTAATGGGGGCACATCAGAGATCCAGTTAGTGAGTTATAAAAATACGTCAGTGCAGTAATTGGGTTTGGTCACTAGATGAGGGCATTCAGCACATCCATTCGGTTAGGGACAATAGTTAGGGACTTGTGGCTAGGGAAAGATTGCCTCCAAGTGGAAATCTGTCAGGAAGTTCTCCTCGTAGCGGAGATCAGTCGAGGGTGGACCTTGCTACTGTGAGGACGTCCACGTTCCTGGGCCCTGAGCATAGAGTAGGAAGAAGAGGGGACCAGCAACCCCTGAAGAAGCCGGTGAAGGATTCAACGTGGGAAACGTGAGCCCAAAGAGAGTGGGTTTACACAGCAGTAGTCCAGTGGAAGCCTACTATATGCGCATATTCATGACTTTATTGAGCGGTACCACGTGACCGCTGAAGGAAGGAATAGCTGCCGCAGACCGTGGGAGAAGAGCAGGGGCTGCAGAGACCGCGCCAGGAGGGGGTAAGTTTATGCGATATTCACCTGTCCCCGGTTCACCGCTGCGTGCTGCTCTATCCTCTGCGTCCTCTCGCTGTGACGTTCAGGTCAGAGTACGCGATGACGTGCTTAGTGTGCGCTGGCCATCTGCCTGAGCATTTACTGATGGAGGACCCGGAAGACAGAGGTGTGCAGCGGTGGACTGGGGACAGGTGAATATCTCAGGTGCTTGGGCCCTGAGCCAGTGGTGACACTGGCACCTGTCCCCCATAGCGCACTCGTGTCCCCGCCTGCTCAGGACACTGGCACCTGGCCCCAGCGACAAGAGGTCAGTATGTCATTTCTTATTATTTGCTGCAGCAGCAGCATATGGGGCCTATTCTATGGAGCATCTTATGGGGCAGCATATGGGGCATAATCTATGGAGCATCTTATGGGGTCATAATCTATGGAGCATCTTATGGGGGCATAATCTATGGATCATCTTAACGGGCATAATCTATGGAGCATCTTATGGGGGCATAATCTATGGAGAATCATATGAGCATAAAATATATGGAGCATCTTATGGGGCATAATCTATGGATCATCTTAACAGGCATAATCTATGGAGAATCTTATGAGGCATAATCTATGGAGCATTTTATGGGGCATAATCTATGGAGCACTTTATGAGGCCATAACCTTTATGGAGCAGCATATGGGGCATATTATTCTATGGAGCATCTTATGGGGCCATTATTAACCTTTATGCAGCGTTATATGGGGAGTATTTTGTATGGAGCATCTTATGGGGCCATCATGAACTATATGGAGCATTATATGGGGCTCCTGATTCAATATGGATATTCAAAAACATTTAACCTACTGATGTCTCAATTAATTTTACTTTTATTGGTATCTATTTTTATTATTGTAATTTACCAGTAGCTGCTGCATTTTCCACCCTAGGATTATACGCGAGTCAATAAGTTTTCCCAGTTTTTTGTGGCAAAATTAGGGTGGTCGGCTTATACTCGGGTCGGCTTATACACTAGTATATACGTTATGTATTCTCACATACTCATGTACATAAAAAGGATCCACATTAACGTTTCAATGAAACGTTAGAGTGCAGCCTTATTTTTGGAAATATACCTATATATTTTTATACAGACAAAAATATTTTCAAATATTATGTTAAACGATATGATATGATAAATATACATGTTGCATTGGGGAATACTAGAACAAGTGACTTTTTAAAAGCAGGAAAATGTTATTGCTTGAAAAGCTATGGACACATTTGACATAGAAATAATGAATTTTAGATATCTTAGTGATTACCTATAGTTAGGAAAATTGCAATTTCATTCTACAAAGTTTATTCCTCAGACTACACGATATGAAGTTTACAGTCTTATTCAAAACTCAGATTTTTCACTTGGGGGATTTCTCATACTAAAATAAACTGGATATGAGACTTATGTGTATTTAAGTTGCTGAAGTCTTCAGTAGCTATTAGGTAAGCACAGTTTCTATCGTGCACTTTGTTCCTCATCATGTAATTTCTTCCTTTTCTATAACCTGTGTTCTTTCCCCTTGCAGAGATACTTTCTCCCGTCTCCCTACTGTGAAAATCTGTGTACAACCCCTTTCTCCTGCCTGCTGCTATCTCTAACACTAGAAGGAGAAGGGAGGGAAAGAGCAGAGAGTGCTGACAAAACCAAGATCAACAACAGATTTGTAATATTTTTGAAAAAGCAAACATGTAAATCAGTGTTTCCCAAACTCTGGTCCTCACGTTCCCCAACAGATCATGTTTCCAGGATTTCCCTAGTATTGTATAGGTGAGAGAACTTCTGATACCTTAATACGGTAATAAATCAATCACTGGAAAAATTCTAAGGAAATCCTGAAAACATGACCTGTTGGGTGAAGTTTAGGAAACACTGCTCTAGATATAGGACTTACCTGCAGCAGCAATTTGTTTTTTTAAAAAAAATGGCTAATTAGAAAGTTAGAAAGTGAGTGAAGAACCTTAAAAATTGTGTTTACATAGCCAGAAATATGTGGGTCATAAGTAAGGCCTCATACAGATATCAGTGATCAGTGATTTTGTCGTACAAGAAAATTGGTTCAAATTTTATCAGTAATTTTTCCATCAGAGCCTGGTCAGTGTGTCAATTTTTACCATCAAAGTCTGATCCGAGTTTCATTAGTTTTTCTCAGACGAGAAAGAAAAAAAAAAGTTTCTCTATGTTTTCCTATCTAGCATTTTTTTACGGACCCATGGAATTGCATTGTCGTTTTTGATCCGACAATTGGATCAATATCAAATATGTCTCTGTGATATTGTGCAGATCGCTCAGTCTGCGAACGATCACGGACATGTGAACTGTCCCTTAATCTTTCATAAGTACGAGTGATATCTGTGGAAAAGCACAGCTAGGCTGTGGGTGCTTTCAAAATTTTTTAAGGCCTCATACAAATGTCAATTTTTCTCGTATGAGTGCTATCATTCTAGCCCGTAACCTGCCTAGGGGACATCATCATCCAATGAAGGTTGGATGGGTAGGGTAGAGGGAGTAAAAACTTCCCTGTTCCTCATTTAGAATCTAATTAAAATTTGGCAAATTAACGAATTCAGCTGGAAAACACCTTTATATGTTGTGTAATCAGGGGCAGACAGCATGGGTTCTTTGCAAACTGTGAATTTTTTTTTTTTAATGCTGTGATCTTACCTGCTGCGGATTGTATCCATCGTCATCTCAATAGCTTTATCCCAGGAGACAGATCTAGAAATCTGTTTGCAGAGTAGACTTGTCCTTAGCTCAGGCCCTCTTGGGCGACCATCCAATTCCCATTTGAATGCATCACGGCAGCTTGGAAACCTCGTCACAGTCTTAAAGAAGTAACATATCTACCAAATCTGGATGTTTGCGGTCAAAGGAAACGTTACTCTTGATAGCTCAATATAACACAGCGGCGTGAAGACAAAAGTCGGAACTTGAAGTCTCTTTTTCTATTCAGTTTTCCAGAGTTTTGCTCATTTATTCCATACGATCCCGACCTTTACGAACTTTTGATGAAAGCTTTAAACATGAGCGATGGCATACTGTGATTAGCATCTCAACCTCTGTAGTATTCTAAGGAATACTTCATTTTAAGTTATTTTGATGGTATAACCAGGGGGAACTTTCACAGCATCTTTTCCAACACCGTAAACGCTGTTCTTTGTGACCCGTCTCACAATCCTGACATGGATGATCTCCGGTAATGTGATAAGATGGCACACTAGCTGGCAGCACAGTCTGGGACCACCTCCTTGGTTGACAAACCACGTTCTCACTGTTGGGAAAAGAAAAAAGAAAAATAGCAACAGATAAAAGAAGTAGCAAGCCAATTCTTTCTGAAAACCATCTGCCGTAATGTGCACCGTGGAGAACGCGGGTTATTTTTATCTGTTTCTTCATCTTCCAGTTGCATAATAATTCTTGATAGACATTGCTGCATATGGATATGGATTTTTAAGACTGAAAGGAATGAGAAAGTTTAGTTTAATGTATAGCTGTCGATACGGGGGTTCTGTAGTTTACCAGCAACAGGACAAAATAATTATTCTCAACATGTTGTTCCCAGTCATAAGCAATGCACAAGTTGAAACATGCAGAAACAATGCTGTATTGTCACATAGAAATCCTCAGCGTATTTGTTACTGTGGATTTTCGGCTGCAGGTGGTCCACAGTGTAATACAATATCATCAAAACAGGAATCATAATAACTCATATAAATGTTATCACGGTCCTATGCCTCCATAACAGGGCCAATGCAAATAGTAAGTATGGACTCTCCTACCAAGAATAAATACGAAATAATTGGTGTATATAGTCCAAAATGAGATTCAAAAAGCTTTAATTCTTTATGGTATGTGCAAAGGTAAAAATTTATATAAAATTTATATAAAATATGTATCAATAACAAAGCTATTCAAAGCAGAGAAGGGGGTACAAAATGGGGAGTGAATACCACAAGCGTGCTTACGACAGTGAGAGTATAATGGTATAATCAATATTTATATAAAGCGACAGTGCCTCAATGCTTATAATAGTGAGACTGCATAAGACTATGCTAAGGAGATACAGAGGTATTGCAAGTAATTATATTAACAGTCTATTAGATCACTGAATCACTGAAGTTCTGGTGCTCACAATATGACACATGCATCTGATCGAGATTGCACACATCTGCTGTGGGGATATTTAAGGGACAATGGGGACACAATACTAACTACGGCTCCCTGAGGAAGCCAACATGAAACGCGCGTTGGGGTTGTGTGCATGGTACCACAAGCGGGTAAAATGGGTAAAAGCTTCTAACTGTTATGGGCATGTTGCTAATAGAGATTCTGACAATGAGACTGTTAATATAATTACTATTAATGGACTACACACTCCATTTCTTTCTTATTTATTATAGGTGGTCCACAGTGGCAGCACCCCAAGGAAATATATACTTAAAAGGAACCTGTCAGCGGTTTTGGCCGATAGAAGATGCGGCCACCACCTTTCAGGGCTTATCTACAGCATTCTATAATGCTGTAGATAAGCCCCCTATCCGACCTGCAAGATAAGAAAAAAAGTTTTATTATACTCACCCGGAGGGCGGTCCGGTCCGATGGGTGTCGCAGGTCTGGGTCCGGCGCCTCCCATCTTCTTGCAATGCCGCTTTCCTGCATGCTTCATGGCTCCTCGGCAGGTGCACTTATCTGCCCTGTTGAGGGCAGAGCAAAGTACGCAGGTGCTGGGCCTCTCTGACTTTTCCTGGCTCCTGCACACTGCAGTACTTTGCTCTGGGCAGATAAGTGCGCCTGCCAAGGAGCCATGAAGCAAGCAGGAAAGCGGCATTGCAAGAAAATGGGAGGCGCTGGAGTCCGGACCCAGACCCGCGACACCCATCGAACTGGACCGCCCCCCCGAGTGAGTATAATAAAAGTTATTTTTCTATCTTTCAGGTAGGATCGGGGGGTTATCTACAGCATTTTAGAATGCTGTAGAGATAAACCCTGAAAGGCAGTGGCTGTATCTTATATCGGCCAAAACAGGTGACAGGTTCCCTTTAAAAGGGATTTTATGTGCATGAGCTTTTTATGTTAATTGGCTTGCAGTAATTGCAAATAGAAAACTCAACTTTTACTCATACTCCGGTGCTCCAGCAATGCCTCTCTGCAGCTGTTCCAGTTTTTGTTGATATGCTGCAGCGGTGGCAACATGACTGCAGAGCATGTGACTTCTGCCCCCATTAGCTGGGCTCAACGATAAGTTGCTAAACCCAGTGATTAAGGCCTCTTTCACACATCCGGCGGGCGCCTGGCGGCGCCCCCGGCATTTTACCGCAGCGCCGCATGTGAAAAGCTTTCACACTTCCGGCGCCCAAAATGCGGTTTTTTGCCGGATGGTTTCTGATGCTTGGAGAGATAAGAAATCATCCGGCAAAAAAAAAAAACGTTACATGCAGCGTTTTTTCCGGACGCCGCAATGTTCATTTGCGCCGCATCCGGACAAAACCGCATGCAACGCATTGACATGCGGCGCCATCCGGCGCTAATGCATGTCAATGCGAAAAAAGCCGCATGCGGCCATCAGATTTTCAGATGCGGCGCTGCGGGAAAATGCCGGGGGCGCCGCAAGGCGCACACCGGATGTGTGAAGCCAGCCTAACAAACCCAAGAAATATACAACATGAGCATACTCTGTAGTACATAAATATGTAAATAGTAATAGTACATGTAAATTACATAGGGTACTTATTTAATGCTATTTTGAACAAAAAAGCATAAAAGCCGTCCATGTCGTCTAGTATTAAAACCTCAACCTTGTGTCAGCCGCCTTCAATGTAGATAAAGTGAGAGCAAGTCAGGTTCCCAACTGGTCAGACACCTGTCCATGAGAAGCTATATAGATAAATGTCTAGCTCAAGGGGCGGAGGGGGCAGACCGTTGTTTGTGCATGAAACTACAGCAAAACCAAAGAAATGAGCTGGAGCACAAGTTGGCATATGTGCCACGTGTAAGTGCACGTTCACACTGTTGCCATTTTAGTCAAATTCCCCGAACCTATGACTTCTGCAGACATTCGCTGGACTCAACAGTGAGTTGCTAAGCCCAGTGATTGCCAAACCCCGAGAAAAATCCCAAATCAGCATATACCCTATACAGTAATAAGTAAATAAGTAAAAAGTCATAGTATATGTAAATAACATAGCCATAGTGTGAGAGGAAAAAATGAAAGTGCAAAAAAATTTGAAATTGACTGTTTAAAGTGGTTGTACATCTTCTTTAAAATGGGCGTCACTTAAAGACAGCTATTTTTGATATTTTACAACTATAAAAAATAGGGCCCTCAGGAAAGTTTAAGTAACATTACACGACAGTCCCTTAAAGCAGTTATCCGTGACTACTTTATTTTTTTTTCTTATGTGCTTAAGAAATGTTCTGTCCAGCGCCGGTCACAGACTGCTCCTGTCGGTGATTCTGCTGCTTCCGGTGACATCACATCGACAGAGCAGCTCCTTCTCCTCTGCTCTGCTCTGTCGACAGGGCATGACTGCCAATCTCATGCTGATTGACAGACAGCTCCCTGCTGCCTAGCTGAGCACTGACAACCTGCCAACAGAGCAGCCCAGAAGAGGTAGAGCAGCTCTGTTGACGCGAGGTCAAATGAAGCAACACCAGTGGTCTGTGACCGCTATGAATTGGCACCAGCAAGAACAGCTAAATAGTTATCAACTACATGCCTGTTATTTCTTAGCCCCATGAGAAAAAATGAAATAGTCCTGGATAATCCCTTAAAATAAAGAAGACATGCTAAGACTGCGGAGACCCGTTTTGGCTTAGGCGGTGCATTCCCCCCAATAAAAAACGAAAACAAGCCAGGGATGGGTTGAACAGCTACCAGGGGTCAACTGACCCCTGGTACCTGGATTTAACCCCTGTGGGTGTGGCTGGCGGCCCCTTCCTCTTTTCCCCATTGGTTATTTGGGGTTCCCAGTACAGCATCACCTGGAGGGAATAGTGGGAGGGGGAATTTTGTCACCGTAATCTGACCCTCTAGCTAAATCTATAGGGGCTACGCAGTCAAAGGCACGTTCCTTAGTCAGTGCCGTGCCTGCCATAACTGTAAGAAATGGAAAAAAACAAAACAAACACACATAAAATTGCTAAATTGCTAAGGAGACTCAGTGTTGCTCATAGTAGTAATTAGATTTAATATGACGTAATGACGACACACCAAGCCTAATTATCAAAAGATGCCATGGGAATGATGGCGGATAGAGGGATGTTCATAGGGCTCTGGTCCTGCAGCCAACGCCTCCTGATGTGACCACTGGACCAGAATCCTGTGAATCATTTTACTCAACTTTAATTAATAGTACGTCCTCAAGATATGCCATTAATGTATTAAAGATGTGGCTCCCTTCTATTTGGAGAGTGCCGCTGTCAGTGGAAAGGTGATCCGCACGACCATCTCTCTTCATTTATTGAATGGCAGCTCCAAAAATTGGTGACTAAGGCCGGCGTCACACTTGCGAGTTTGATGCGAGTAAGTCGCACGACTTTCTCGCATCAACACCCGGCACGGCCGCCCGCGAGTGTGCGGCTGCATCTATTTCTATGCAGCCGCACACTCGGGTCCGAGAGCAGGCGGCCATGCCGGGTGTTGATGCGAGAAAGTCGTGCGACTTACTCGCATCAAACTCGCAAGTGTGACGCCGGCCTTAGAGGAAAAGTGGCAAAAGAATGATCATATCTTACAAACTCCATCAGCATAGTTTATTAAAGCAGCCATCTGATGCAAATAGCTTAGCGTGCCATGGCGTGCGACTACCGTGTTTCCACCAAAATTGTTTGTGTAGCACTTGCCACTTCTTTATACAGTATATAAGGGGTAAAGTCTATGTTACCCAACGATTCATGTTGCAGATTTCTGTTTGTGTCGGTGTGATATGTCATTTGTTACAATAAACTCTGAGAGCAGCTCAGTAATTATGTTTTGTGACAGCAGTAAAATTGTTATTATCAGTAAGATCACCGAGCACTTTCTTTTATGATTAAACTTGATGGTAAACATTTTAAAATTGACACTTTCCATTATAATGTGGCTCGCAACAAATCCCCAACTTCTTCAAGATGACACATGCTAAAATCTCCAGGTGACGCAGGTAGAAGGTAACATCTGGTGGCAGCTTACTTTTTGATGACAAATGCACACTTGGGTCTATGACTGCAATGACACACATCAAGTAAGAGGAGTTTTGTATCAAGAGGAGGGAGGGCGACTGGGAACATTGACTTGCAGCCTCTACTCTGGGGCACTAATGAATTCCTATCTTTTAATGGCTTTCCTTACAATTTTCTTTTTTTTATAAAACATTTGTAACATTGGTTATACTTGTAATTATAAATGCTTAATATAATGCAATGTCATTTTTTTCTGTTATTTTGTAAAATAGGGG
Organism: Oophaga sylvatica; assembly: GCA_033576555.1. NCBI lineage: Eukaryota > Metazoa > Chordata > Amphibia > Anura > Dendrobatidae > Oophaga > Oophaga sylvatica. The sequence continues at coordinate 15,293,840 of JARQOD010000009.1, forward strand.
CGATCTTTTGCTCATGCGATATCAGACAGTACATCGTGTGTACCTTTAGATTTTGTTAAAGTTGGAGGGAATGAATTTGCATGTCTCAATGCATCAGCTACAACCAGGGCCGGACTGGCCATCTGGCAATTCTGGCAAATGCCAGATAGGCTGGTCCAATCATGGGCCGCACTGTCTGCTATGCTATTAACAGTATCCTTCTGATTAGCCGCCCGATGCAATGTCATCGCTGTGCCGTGATACGCATGCCACGTCTCGCCAAGAGGACTTCACAAGAAGAGCTGCAGATGCTTGTCAAGTAAGAGACGGTTCTCCCTCTCCCATGCCGCAGCCACAGACCACTGTGTGGCCTATGGAATGGGATGTGCACACAAATTCACACCAACTCTATTATTTTTTCCATTTTTTAATTTGATAAAAAAGCAACCCTAACACAATCAAAGAAATAACGCAAGCCTGTAGCTGAACAATCTACAGTCAGAGGTTTTTGTATTATGTGTATTTTTTTAAATAAATCTTTAGCAATGTTCTTTTTTTCATATCACACTCTTTATAAACAAACAGAATACTGTATATATATATATTGTATAAAATTAGTAACTTTGCAATTTTCACACTGGCCACTAGGGCTGTTTTCTATTCATCCCTCCTTTTCCTTGAAGGAAGAGTTTTCAGCAGTTTCATTATTATCAGCAGAGGCAGGATTACATGACAGGTAACAACTTTAGCTGATAACACAGGATAACAATGGGTGATGTCACAGTTGACCCTGCTCTCCTTCCCTTCACAGTGACCATTTCACACGCTCATTAGACACTTCAATACAAAAGATAGGACTGAGACTTTTCATAGCTGTCAACGTACATGTGGATTTATTGTTCATTTTTAATAAGGATTGTGATATGGAAAAAAATCATTGGGAATAATTAGAAGAAATACATTTATCACATAAACTTGATAATTCATTTTCTGATGAAAAAATATGTATTTTTCACTCTACTGTAGTTAATCTTGTCAACAAACATTATGTACCATTTCGACCTTCTAAGTACTAGGTACTTACCGACCTTGGACGTATGGATACGTCATGGCGATTTTGCACCTCTGTGTGCGTGCGATCGCCGCCGGGTGTCACCTGATTCTGACAGCTGCACTCAGCACTCAGTGGCACTGCTTCCAGCACTTTAATCCCCTAAATACTGTGATCGCTAGCGATCACAACATTTAACAGGCATGCAGAGAGAGGGAGCACCCTCTTCACTCCGATCAGCGCCCCCGCGATGTCATCGCAAGGGCCTGTTCATTACCATGGTGATCCGATGTTGTCATGATGACATCCGGTCACAAGGCACTAGCAAGTTAGTTAGATCATGAGCAGTGCATGAAAAGTCCCATAGAGGGACTTAGCAGAAAAGTTAAAAAAAGTTAAAAAATATTGTAAAAATAATAATAAATAAAAAAGAAATCACTATATATGTATATATTGTACCCATAAATAAACATTTTTATGAAAAAAAAAGTTCACATATTTGGTATCGCCGAGTCTGGAATGACCCGACATATAAAACTGTCCCACCAGTAAACCCCTTCAGTGAATACCTAAAAAAAAAAAAAGAAACAAGTAAAAAAAAGATGCTTTTTCATCATACCACCAAACAAAAAGTGGAATAAAACACAAACAAAATGACGAATGTTAATAAAAATCGTATAGCTGAAAATGTCATCTTGTCCTGTAAAAACCAAGCCACAGTACATTTAAATTAGTGGAAAAATAAAAAAGTTATAGCTCTCATAATAAAGCGATGCAAAAAAAAATTTTTTTCTATAAAATAGTTTTTATTGTGTAAAAGCGCCAAAACACAAAAAACCTATATAAATGTTGTATCACTGTAATCATACTGACTGAAAGAATAAAACTGCCTTATCAATTTTACCATACGCTACCTATAATGAAGCAGATGAACGCTGTCTGGTCTATGATCCGGCAGTGTCCGTATTTTTAGGCGTGCATAAAAGTGACGTCACCTACAGTTTTGTGCACCTCTGAAAAGAAGTACAATGCTGAACAGAGGCCAGACAGAGTCCAGAGTAACTCTGATGCCTCATTATATATGAATGGATCCCTCAGGGGTTTCATCTGAATCACGTCACTCAGAGATTTAGATGCAAACCTCGATGTGAGTGCTCAGTGTAGAGCGCCGGATAAATGTGATGCCAAACGTTATGTACAATGCTCCTAACAAAAGATTCAAATCAATCCACAAGAAAAATGCAAGCCACCTCTCAGGTCCATCATCTGTCAATGGAAATATAGGGGGCTTCCACGTTACTGGTAGTACAAAGGATCTGGAAAGGCAAATGGCGTCTTGCCCCCCCAAAGAAATCCAGCAAATTTTGCACTCCATAATCCTAATGCCCCTCTCCCTTCTGAGCCCCACAGTGTGCCTAAAGCACTTTTAATGTCCACATGTTTGGCATTTCTGTAGCGATGAGAGCCTGCCTAATTTATGGGTGCATGTCTCCAGGAGCATGAGATGGGCACAATGTACTGGTCACTACAACGGCAGTTTGCAATTTTCACTGAGTAACATCCACTACTGTGTGTTTCTGGAAAACACACATGGAGTCAAAATCGTTACTACACCTGCAGAAAAATTCCCAAAGGGGAATAATTTCCAAAATGGGGTTACTTGAAGGGGAATTCTGCTCTTCTAGCACTTAGGGGCTCTGTATGTGGACTCCACAATCTATTCTAGAAAAATCTGCGCTCCTGGAGGCAAATAGCGCTCCGTCCTTCCCGAGTCTCACCATATGGCTAAGCAGCACTGTGCAGCCACATATGGGGAATTTCTACATTTACCAGAAATTGTGTAAAAAAAATAATTAGTGTCATTTTTACCCATTTCCCAGTGTGAAAATTTAAAATCTCAGACTAAAACTAAAATATTGGTGGTAAAAATATAATTATTTTTTTCTTTGCAGCCAAATGATAAAAAATTCTGTGACCTACCTGTGGTGTCAATATGATCACTGCACCCCTAGATGAATTCATTGAGAGGTGCAATTTGTAAAATGGGGTCTGTTATGGAGGGGGTTCGGCTGCTCTTTCACCTTAGAGGCTCTGTCAATGTGACATGGCACCCTCAAACTAGTCCAGCAAAATCTGAACTACAATATGGCACTTCTTCCCTTCTGAGCTGTGCACTGTGCCTCGAAAGTAGTTTTTGACCACATATGGGGTATCAGCCTACTCAGAAAAAATTACACAACAAATTTTCTGGCTCATATTCTTCTGTTATTCTTGTGAAAATGAAAAAGATTAGGGCTAAAGAAAATTTTGCTGTGAAAAATATATTTTTTTCATTTCCTCAGATCAAGGTTATAACATTTTGTGAAGCACCTGAGGGATCAAGGTGCTCACCACACATCTAAATTCCTTGAGGGTCTGGTTTTTAAAATGGGGCCACTTGTGGGGTGTTTCCACCATTTAGGAACATCAGGAGCTCTCCAAATGTGACATGACACTCGCAGACCATTCCATCAAAGTTTGCGTTCCAAAACATCACTCCTTCTTTTCTGAGCCCTGTCATGTGCCCAAACAGTAGTTCACCCCCAATATAGGAATTTCCTTTTTCTCCTGTTACCCTGTGAAATTAACATTTTTTGGGATAAAATAACATTTTAGTAGGAAAATTTTATTTTTTTTATTCTCACAGATCTACATTATAAACTTTCTGTGAAACACCTGGGAGTTCAAGATGCTCACCACTAGGGATGGGTGAACCCGAACTGTAAAGTTCGGGACCCGTACCGATCACAAGGTCCCGAACACGGGTTTCTATGGGAAACCCGTGTTACAGTTCGGGTCCAGCTCGGGTTCGGGTCCAGGGCCATTATAATTATACTTACCTGTCCAGCGACAAGTCCTCCCGTCCTGCTGTCTCCCGGTCGCATCTGCTTCCGGGGCCGCTCATTAACTGCCGGCGGTATTCACTGCACTCGGCAGTCTTCGGCTTTTTCCAGCAGTGTTCGTGTGGTGACGTCAGTGAATACCGACGGCAGTTAATGAGCGGCCCCGGAAGTAGATGCGGCCAGGAGACAGCAGGACTGGAGGACGCTTCGCTGGACAGGTAAGTATAATTATAATGGCCCATATCTGTAAAGTCCAAGCTCGGGGTTTGGATGCAAGTTTGTGTCATCTCCGTCCCCGAGCTCGAACTTTACAAAAAACTCGGACGAACCTGCCGATCCCAATCATCAGGGGGTTTGCCCATCACTACTCACCACACATCTAGATGCATTCCTTGAGGAGTTTAGTTTCCAAATTGGTGTCACTTTTGGGGTGTTTCCACTGTATAGGCACATCAGAGGCACTCCAAATGCGACATAGCGTCCAATAAATTATTCCAGCAAATTTTGTATTCAAAAAGTCAAATTGTGCTCCTTCCGTTCCAAGCCCTGCTGTGCACCCAAACAGTAGTTTTCCTTCACATATTGGGTATCGGCTTACTTAGAACTTGCACAACAAATTATATGATTTCTCCTGTTACCCTTGTGAAAATGCAAAATTTAAGGCTAAAACATTTTTGTGTAAACATTTTATTTTTTTAATTTTCTCGCCTCAATGTTATAAACTTCTGTGAAGTACCTTGGGGTTCAAGGTGCTCACCATACATGTAGATAAGTTCCCTGAGGGGTCTAGTTTCAAAAATTTTGCCTTTTGTGGGGGGTTTCTACTGTTTAGGGGTTCTCCAAATGAGACATGTTGTTTGCTAATTATTCCAGCAAATTTTGCATTCAAAAAGTCTAATGGCACTCCTTCCCTTCCGTGCCCTGTCATGCACCAAAACAGTAGTTATTTTACCTCACTTATGGGGAACCGGCATACTCAGGAGAAATTTTGGGGTCCATTTATTCCTCTTACCCTTGTGAAAATAAAAAATGGGTCTAACGTAAAATTTTTGTGAAAAAAAGTTAAATCTTCATTTTTTCCTTCCACGTTCCAAAAATTCCGGTGAAGAACCTGAACGGTTATTAAACTTCTTGAATGTTGTTTTGAGAACCTTGAGGGGTGCAGTTTTTATAGTGGTGTCAATTTTGGGTATTTTCTGTCATATAGACCTCATAAAGTCACTTTGAATGTAATTTGATCCCTAAAAACATAATTTTGTACATTTTGTTGAAAAAAATTAGAAATCGCTGGTCAACTTTTAACTCATAACTTCCTAACAAAAAAATTGTGTTTCAAAAATTGTGCTGATGTAAAGTAGACATGTGGAAAATGTTATTTATTAACTATTTTGTGGGACATAACTCTGATTTAAGGGCATAAAAATTAAAAATTTGAAAATTGAAAAATAAAACATTTACGCCAAATTTCCATTTTTTCCACAAATAAACACAAGTCAGATCGAAGAAATTTTACCACTATCATGAAGTACAATATGTCACTAAAAACAATCTCAGAATCAATGAGATCCATTGAAGCATTCCAGAGGTATTATCTCATAAAGTGACACTGGTCAGAATTGTAAAATTTGGCCTGGTCATGAAGGTGAAAACAGGCTTGGGGGCTGAAGGCATTAATACCTCCTAAGGCAAATATGTGCTGAAAACTGGAAATAACATTGCAGGCACTGGGTAAAGAAAGTGTTTCAGTTGGCCAGTGCTGCAGATGGGAAAAGTTTATGGGAATAAGACGAAAGTTACTCCCTGCTTAGAGGAGTCAGCAATTAGTACTGAAGTGAAAGAGTGACTTCAGTCACAAGGAGTGTGAAAGACTAGGCCACACTGGTTCTGTGTGCAACAAACAGATTTTCTGAGGTAGCATGTCTGCAACTGTACTGCATAAAGTGGTAGTCTGAATCCTAATGTGGCCAGAACAGCCTGGATCCTAATATGGATAGAACATCCTTGATGTTGGAAAGAGGAACAGACAATGAAGGAGATCTCAGCTGCAGTGGGTATGACCGGGACCCCAAAAATGTATAGCTGTGGGTTGTGGGTAACCCTGAGACAGCACAGGGGAAGTGGGACTGGAGAGGCAATATGTGGGATGGATCTCATCTAGGTGTATTGTAAAGAAATATTGGACTTGCCATGTCGTGGCATAGGTATCGCATGAAAGCAGGCTGTGGTCAACTAGTTACAGTAGTTGAAATGGAGGATTCAAGTCAGGGATGCCATATTGCTGAAATATTATTGTTAAAAAAAAGTGTCTCCACATGTGACCGATATGCCTATGCCTCTGTTTAGTACAGAACATGTGAACAAGCTTTGTACCTGCTATTTACTGTATTTGTGTTTCACCAGTTCTACCAGTAAAGTGCACCTTACTTTTTTTTAAATGGACTGAATCTTTTCTTGCTATTGCTTTATATCTGAGGTTCCTGTGTCATCTCACGGTATATCACGGCACTGATGCATAGGGTCATAATAGAATACTTCGGCACTTATGACCCTTATAAAGATAACTACAAAAAGTTTATGATTATATATATATATATATATACACAATATATATATATATATATATATATATATATATTATATAAAGAAAAATTCTAATTGGACCCCTTTTTCCCTCATTAAAAATAAAGAAATCCAAAAATAAACTAATTTGGCATCACCGCGTTCTTAAAAGTCTGATCTACGAAAAAAAAATTATTAATTAACCACTCATCTCTAAAGAAATGCAGCAAATCAAAATGTACTCACAAATGGTATTACTACAGCTGTCAACTCGGCACACAAAAATAAGTTCTCACACAGGTACATCAATGAAAAATAAAAAAATGTACCAGTCGAAGAAAATTGACACAAAAACCCCCTCATTCTTTTTACATTTCTGACTTTTTTTCTCTATTTAAATGAAAAAAAATTCTACATAAGTTTGGTATCGCCATTTCATAGTCACCTAAAGAGTCATGATTCACATAAATGTTTGCCATGCCGTAAAAACAAAACCAGAAAAAACATGGCGTAACTGCATTTTTTTCACAATTTCAAAACACTTACCTGTTTTCTAATAAATTGAATATTAAAAGGAATGATGTTATTCAAAACTACAACTCGTCCTGCAAAAAATAAGCCATCCTATGGCTATGTCATTGGGAGTTTAAAAAGTCATGGCCCTTGGAAAAGACAAGGAAAAAACAAAAGCGCAAAAATTGACTGTGGAGAGAAGCAAATAATAAACTACCCAGTGTAACATGCGGCAACCCAGATCTCAGTCTCTTGCCTTTGTGAGTTAGACATGTACAGAGCGAGAAATTTCTCTTCAGCATCACTTCAAAGAAAGAATGAAAATGTGTGAATAAGTCTAGGGCTACACTGAGACTTTTTGTGGTACTTGGTTGGGTTTTAACTGTTGCGTAAAGACTGAAGTCCAAAGGATTACATTCAACTCAGTCCTTTTTGGGGGGACTATATTATTATAATCAAATAGTAGAGGTGCAAAAAGCCGTAGTGCAGCCCAAGCCTTAGGCCACATTCACATGTTGAGTATTTGGTGACTTTTTACCTCAGTATTTGTAAGCCAAAACCAGGCGTTGAAAAGTCAGAGAAAAAGTATAATAGAAACACGTCACCACTTCTGTATTTATCACCCACTCATGGTTTTTGCTTACAAATACTGAGGTAAAATCTCACCAAATACTCAACGTATGAATGTAGTCTAAGGATACGTTCCCATTATGAGCTTTTGGTGCGTTTTTGAAGCTGCTAAGGCTACGTCCACACGGTCAGTAACTGGCAGCGCTTTGGATGCAGCACATGTCCACTACGTTCAAAGTGCTGCCCGCTTTTGAACGCAGGTGATTCTGCATGTGCTCATTGAACCATACAGAATCACCGAGCCCAATACATTGGACGGATGAAATTTATCTTGCGGAGACTCGTGCCTCTGCAGGATAAATAGACTTGCTGCGGTCTGTAAAGACACGCCGCATTTCTGTTTCCGCAGGGAAGCTATGGGTATCGGAGCACGCATAGTGGGCATGGGATTTCTTGAAATTCCATCCACTATGCTGTAACATCTGGCCGCTGTGGGTTGGATGCTGCGGATCTATGCAGCATCCAACCCACAGCGTTTACTGACCGTGAGAACATACCCTTAGGCCGGGGTCACACTTGCAAGTGCAATGTGAGAAACTCGTGCGAGTCTCCCGCCTCAATACCCGGCACTGCCGCCGGCACTTGGACCGGAGAGTTCAGCTGCCTAGCAAGTGTGACCCCAGCATTACAGTTCCAGTAACGTGGATAGGACTTGTACACATCTCCTGCCCCTGTTTTTTTTACTCAGTGTAAACTGACCTGCGAGTTTCAAATCCGCAGGTACGCTGAGTTTCCTGTGCAGATTTTCCCAATAGACTTACTGTGCAATTAAAAAAAAAAAGCACATATGTTTTTAGTGCGTTTCCACATTAGAAACCCATCAAAAGCGCATGTAATCCACACCTAAGTACAGTCATGGCCAAAAGTTTTGAGAATGACACAAATATTATATTTTCACATGATCTGCTGCCCTCTGGTTTTTATGTGTGTTTGACAGATGTTTTTATCACAGACAGAAATATAATTGCAAACATATGAGCAACAAAAGCTTATATTGACAGTTAGAATGAGTTAATGCAGCAAGTCAATATTTGCAGTGTTGACCCTTCTTCTTCAGGACCTCTGCAATTCTCCCTGGCATGCTCTCAATCAACTTCTCGACCAAATCCTGACTGATAGCAGTCCATTCTTGCACAATCAATGCTTTCATTTTGTCGGAATTTTTAGGTTTTTGTTTGTCCACCCGTCTCTTGATGATTGACCACAAGTTCTCAATGAGATTAAGATCTGGGGAGTTTCCAGGCCATGGACCTAAAATCTCTATGTTTTGTTCCCTGAGCCATTTAGTTATCACCTTTGCTTTATGGCAAGGTGCTCCATAAAGCTGGAAAAGGCATTGTTGATCACCAAACTGCTCTTGGAGGGTTGGGAGAAGTTGCTTTTGGAGGACATTCTGGTACCATTCTTTATTCATGGCTGTGTTTTTAGGCAAGACTGTGAGAGAGCCGATTACCATGGCTGAGAAGCAACCCCACACATGAATGGTTTCAGGATGCTTAACAGTTGGCATGAGACAAGACTGGTGGTAGCGCTCACCTTGTCTTCTCCGAATGAGGCGTTTTCCTGATGTCCCAAACAATCGAAAAGGGGATTCATCAGAGAAAATAACTTCACCCCAGTCCTCAGCAGTCCACTGCCTGTACCTTTTGCAGAATATCAGTCTGTCCATGATGTTTTTTCTGGAGAGAAGTGGCTTCTTTGCTGCCCTCCTTGAGAACAGGCCTTGCTCCAAGAGTCTCCGCCTCACAGTGCGTGCAGATGCACTGACACCTGCCTGCTGCCATTCCTGAGCAAGCTCTGCACTGCTGGTAGCCCGATCCCGCAGCTGAAACACTTTTAAGAGACGGTCCTGGCGCTTACTGGTCTTTCTTGGGCGCCCTGGAGCCTTTTTGGCAACAATGGAACCTCTCTCCTTGAAGTTCTTGATGATGCGATAGATTGTTGACTGAGGTGCAATCTTTCTAGCTGCGATACTCTTCCCTGTTAGGCCATTTTTGTGCATTGCAATGATGACTGCACGTGTTTCTTTAGAGATTACCATGGTTAACAGAAGAGAAACAATGATGCCAAGCACCAGCCTCCTTTTAAAGTGTCCAGTGGTCTCATTCTTACTTAATCATGACAGATTGATCTCCAGCCATGTCCTCATCAACACCCACACCTGTGTTAATGGAGCAATCACTGAAAAGAGGTTAGCTGGTCATTTTAAGGCAGGGCTGCAATGATGTTGAAATGTGTTTTGGGGGATAAAGTTTATTTTCTAGCCAAATATTGACTTTGCAAGTAATTGCTGTTAAGCTGATCACTCTTTATAACATTCTGGAGTATATGCAAATTGCCATTAGAAAAAGTGAAGCAGTAGACTTTGTAAAAATTAATATTTGTGTCATTCTCAAAACTTTTGTCCATGACTGTATATCAATAAAGTTTTGTCAAAGCCACATACCAGGAAGTATCAAAAACAAAGCAGCTTTTGTAATGCTTTATTTAAAGCATTACACTAAAGAGAGACAAAACACAGTTCAAAATGTGATAAAAACATATGTTAAAAAGAGTACTCAAAAGTGCAATGAAAAAAATGCAAGTAACCTAATTTAAATAACAGGTGCAGAAATGTTGCAGAAATTCTGCAAAATCAAAAATTCACCAAAAAGCTCATTGTAGGAATGTAGCCTCAGGTTATGTGCATGTAACAATTGGCAGGTACGGAGGATGTCGCCACAGATCCGAGGCAGACCAAGAGTTAAGGGTTTATGTGTAGCCCTGGTGGTAGGCACACGCAGTACCCTGGAGAGTGTGTGGCGAGACAGCAGTTTAATGCTAAATATTCATTCACTCAACATATACTAGACACACCCTTAGGGTAGTGGAGTTTACTCTTGAGGGAGTGGTCAAGGTATGTGTTAGAGTGATTTTTAGTCTAGTTCCTGTCTTCGGACAGTGAGGACGTGTGGAGTGAGTGTCTAGACTACTGAGAGAGAAGACGTCTGGAGGGAGGAAGGAGTCTAGCCTGCTTTTTCACCAGTTCATATCGTGGAGTCTGGTATAGGTGTCTGGATACACCTTAGTCTAGTCAGAGCTGTATCACCTCCTCAGCATACACTGAAGGAAAGAAGAAGTTTTAGTACAGAAAGTCTTCAGCATCCCTGTCTAAAGGACGGTATCAGGTTCAGAGACGTGCTCCTGCCTGTGATAACTGAGCATCTGTGGCTAACTTCGTAGAAAGGAAAAGAAAGAAGTGACTGCTCGACCCTTGGCTAGTTTGAGTGCTTATGTTACCAGCGTGGACAAGGCGAAAGGCAAGTGGATTTATAGGATTAGTGCTTACGGATTGAAGAAGTCCAGCACATTGCACCCGGTCACTGGGGACCGAAGGGTCACTGTTGTTTCAAGCACAGTGATAAGAAAACCAGGAATCTACCGGACCCTAGGTCGCGGCAGACAAGCCCCTTATAGTCAGTACGTAATTGGGGTCAGGGAAGTGAAGACTTAGAGTCAGTGCACGACGAAATAAGAATTCAGCTTCTTCACAGGAAGGCTCCTAACACTAAGCTGACTGGGCAGGTACAGCTAAAGATTAGCTGGAGATTTGAGGGAACTACGCTTCAGGCTGGTTGTACTCGTTTTATTGGAGTTAAAGGAGGCCCCTAACTTGTCCAGCTGCTGTCTCAAGATACACTCTCCTTGGATCAGCCTCCCTGGGACCTGCTTGAACATCTTACAAGTAAAGGTATGGAAAGACGCTGACCGTGTGAGACTGTGTTCTTTATCCGCACCCGACTTCACAAATCCCATAGACTTTGAGGGACCAGTCCCACCTGTAGGGGACCCGACATCTAGCTGCCTCACCATCCCCTCAGAGATCTACAGCAGCGCTGGTACAAATTACCAGAATACTACAGGTGGCGTCACGAACTGTATATAAATCTATCCCCTGTAAATATATCCCCAACATACGCCAGACCGCCCGGGCCACAGACCGAGCCACAGCTACCTGTGACAAAATCCCCATAGACTTTCATGGGCTCGGCTCTGAGTACCCCATTGCCCTGGTAATCCACAATTGTGGTGGCGGGTCGACACAAAAACTTGGCGTCACGAACAGGATGCGAAACTCGCGAAATTGCGAGCCCTGTGTGCCTAAGGAATTGTTTTTGTGAGAAAGGACTGTTTGCACTTTTGGCGCCAAAATCGCCATTTTTGTCGCCATATTCGCGCCCTCAGGCGCTGGAGAAGAAGGTGGGCGTACCTTCGTGGGCGTCTACCCCCCAGTGGCGCGAAGAGGATGCCTGCCCTCTCAAAGTGCTATTACAACATGCGGTCCTGCCCTACAGCAAAGGAGGTCCGCCTCCTCTTCACCTTCCCTGTGAGGAGGAGGAGACGCAAACCCCACCTCCACGGAAGAGACCGGATGTCTCCGCAGAAAGAGGAGAGAATCTTCTGGAACATGATGGAGGCAGGACGTGTGCAGCCGAGCGGGGCAGCGGAGGAAGGCAGGCCCCGTGCCCCCGCCAAGCTGCCATCGGCATCGGAGTCTTATGCGATCCTGCACCTGCAACAGGCGTTGCTAGAGATTCAGGAGGAGAACGCACGCCTAAAGAAGATGGTCCAACCTGGACTGGAGGAGATTGAGAGACGCCGATGTAACCTGCTGCAGTGGCAACTAACGAACACGGCGTCCTCTCCCCTCAACGAACCCCCACGATTCCAAATACCGAAGAGTCTGCTGCCCAAGGCGAAGGAGCAACCGGAGGCTGCCCCCGAAAGTACCGTTCCCGATCCCACCGGTGAAGCGGTGGAGGCGGAGGAGGTGGAGGAGGTACAGCCAGTCCCGGAACGCCCGCCCGGCCAGGAGGCCGCAGCAGATGATCGGTCCCCGGCAGGGACACCGGAGGGGTCCTGTCCGTCACTACCAGACGTGGACTGGGACGAAATGGCGCGCCTGGATGACGTCGCCTACACCGCCCAGTGGGAACAGGAATGGCAGAGTCGTGAGGAGAAGAAGAGGCGCCAGCAGGAGGAAGAGCGGGAAACTCAGAGGAACCGTCAGCGACAGCTTGCCGAGCTGATCGCCGACAAGGAGACTGTCCGGCGAGATAAAGGTACTCTGAGGGAACCGCGGCGGCAGGGGTGTGTGACTGAGTTCCAGCTCCGGAAGGGCTGGGGCTTTATCCGTGAACCGGGCCTCTACCCAGCGGTCTTCGTCAGCAGGCGTGACGTAGAATCCCACCTGCCGCAAGGCCATCCCGGGAGGGACTTAGCAAATGGAGATATCGTCACATATACGCGGCACTGGGGAATGAAGGGATGGTATGCCCTTAACGTCACCGTCGTCCGTGACCCCGTCCCAGACGCAGGTACCGTCACCATTACCGCCGCGTCCCTGTCTCCAGCTCAAGCAGCATCCGGCCGTGCCCCAGCATCGCCCCCTGCAAAGTCATCGCAACTAGCGACCCAGAGTTCATCGCGAATTAAAGTCACCTCTTCATCGCAACATGCGACACAGTCTCGATCGCAATCCCTAACGCGGTCCATATCGCTAACCGTGATTGAGACGCAATCGGTGTCATGTGGAGAGAGTGTACCCGTTGCGCCCCTAGGGGTTCGCACCAGAACTGTGGCGACCCAGACCCTGATCGCAGCACATGATTTGCTGGTCCTGGGATCAAGGGCCCATTGCGTTGTTCCAGCCCCCGGGGTGGAAAATGTATTGGAAAAGTGTGATGAAAATGAATAAATAAGTAAAGAGTTGGTGAGATCCATATCGGGTCTACCATCAGTAACATAGTAAAAAGTTTGAAATGTTTGTAAAGTTTTGCACAATTTATATAGTGAATATATATATTTCTACTGTAGAATGCCCGGCTGGGTAAATGGTAATTGATAAATGATAAATGATACATAGTAACCAGAAAAGTGTTGCACTTTAGTGTAATGTGATATTATATCTATTTTGGTTTTACATTGGACTTGGAGGTTAAGGACTATGCTAACCCAGAACTTACTTGTAAATAGTTGCGCTTCGGTGCTTTCTCTTGGTTTTACATAAACCAGTCACAACTACCTCTGAAAACAAAACCCGTGTGGTGTGGCACTGAGTGAGGTCTGCAACCGGATGTCCTGCAGCCCACCCAGGACCTACGTTGAAGGTTTGGTGCGGGTCCTTCACAAGTATCTTGTATATTTATTGAATGCTATTTAATATTTGTATTTTTCTATAAAGTTTGCAACGTTCAAGATTTCCTCACCTCCCGGATGGGACGAACCAATGTTATTGTTTAATGTTTATTGCATAAACAAAATGTCTCTTTTGTATTTTACAGCCCGGGAGTGCTGTCTTTTACCATGGGGGAATGTGTAGCCCTGGTGGTAGGCACACGCAGTACCCTGGAGAGTGTGTGGCGAGACAGCAGTTTAATGCTAAATATTCATTCACTCAACATATACTAGACACACCCTTAGGGTAGTGGAGTTTACTCTTGAGGGAGTGGTCAAGGTATGTGTTAGAGTGATTTTTAGTCTAGTTCCTGTCTTCGGACAGTGAGGACGTGTGGAGTGAGTGTCTAGACTACTGAGAGAGAAGACGTCTGGAGGGAGGAAGGAGTCTAGCCTGCTTTTTCACCAGTTCATATCGTGGAGTCTGGTATAGGTGTCTGGATACACCTTAGTCTAGTCAGAGCTGTATCACCTCCTCAGCATACACTGAAGGAAAGAAGAAGTTTTAGTACAGAAAGTCTTCAGCATCCCTGTCTAAAGGACGGTATCAGGTTCAGAGACGTGCTCCTGCCTGTGATAACTGAGCATCTGTGGCTAACTTCGTAGAAAGGAAAAGAAAGAAGTGACTGCTCGACCCTTGGCTAGTTTGAGTGCTTATGTTACCAGCGTGGACAAGGCGAAAGGCAAGTGGATTTATAGGATTAGTGCTTACGGATTGAAGAAGTCCAGCACATTGCACCCGGTCACTGGGGACCGAAGGGTCACTGTTGTTTCAAGCACAGTGATAAGAAAACCAGGAATCTACCGGACCCTAGGTCGCGGCAGACAAGCTCCTTATAGTCAGTACGTAATTGGGGTCAGGGGAAGTGAAGACTTAGAGTCAGTGCACGACGAAATAAGAATTCAGCTTCTTCACAGGAAGGCTCCTAACACTAAGCTGACTGGGCAGGTACAGCTAAAGATTAGCTGGAGATTTGAGGGAACTACGCTTCAGGCTGGTTGTACTCGTTTTATTGGAGTTAAAGGAGGCCCCTAACTTGTCCAGCTGCTGTCTCAAGATACACTCTCCTTGGATCAGCCTCCCTGGGACCTGCTTGAACATCTTACAAGTAAAGGTATGGAAAGACGCTGACCGTGTGAGACTGTGTTCTTTATCCGCACCCGACTTCACAAATCCCATAGACTTTGAGGGACCAGTCCCACCTGTAGGGGACCCGACATCTAGCTGCCTCACCATCCCCTCAGAGATCTACAGCAGCGCTGGTACAAATTACCAGAATACTACAGGTGGCGTCACGAACTGTATATAAATCTATCCCCTGTAAATATATCCCCAACATACGCCAGACCGCCCGGGCCACAGACCGAGCCACAGCTACCTGTGACAAAATCCCCATAGACTTTCATGGGCTCGGCTCTGAGTACCCCATTGCCCTGGTAATCCACAATTGTGGTGGCGGGTCGACACATTTATTTACAGGGATATTCACTCTACGTAGGGAGGAGCAACAGAGAAAATAATTGCAAACACGAAAACAGTAAACAGTAATACAGAATTTGAGGAAATAAATGAAAGCAGGAATAAACTTATCAGTCTCAAGAAGGCCTGATTGAAGGGTCTAATTCTCCAACTTTGGCACCGTCAACAGTGGCACATGCAGTCTCGAAAGGCTCTGTCCACGATGAAGAAATGGCCTCCGGGGGAAAAACAACAGGATCGATGAAGAAATGGCCTCCGGAGGGGGGGGAAACAACAGGATGACGGGTGATGAAAGGGAGTCCTGCTCTCACCAAAGTCACAAGTTTACACTCAGGACGAATGACCGCAGGAACAATGCTGCGCTTCTCAGTCAGTCCAACTTCTCTTCTCAGGGGCTCAGGCCTGTCACTGTGTACGCCGGGCCTGCACACACTAGCAACTGTCTCTGACCTGTCAGGGAAGTCTCCTCTGGTCAAGGACGTTGGCAGGTCCACGTCCACACAAAGGGCGCTCATCGAGTACTGCCTGTCTGACTCAGTCCTCAGTCAGAGGGCCCTCACGCTTAGGGGATGCAGCGCAGCTGACAGCTCCTTCTCCCTGCGCGCTGAACTTTCCCGCCCTGACTCTGCTCGGCTTCCCACGCGCAGACCCTTTTAACAGGTCACAGCTCCCTGCTGTCACATGGAAAGGTCGGTCCCGGTCCGATAACCTTCCCCCAGGAAACACTGCTGCCTGGCCAGGTGATTCCAGACACGGAGCAGGAGCGGTAACCCCATTCAGGTTCTTCCTTCTCTTCACCCCCTTACATGCACACATCTTTATCAGGTGAATGTCGCTAAGAACACATCTTTAAAAGAGCCACAAAACTTCAGCAAGAAATGAACATATTTCACAAGATTGTAAAAACAACATTGCTGTGCAAATGTTCCATCTTTTGCTAATATTTACGGTTATGGCCGAAAGTGTTGCTACCAGAAAACTATTGCAATTTCACATGTTTTGTTATACACATGTTTATTTCCTTTGTGTGTATTGCATTACAAGCTCCAGGTTTGTGACTCAGTGTCCTCTCCAAAGACCCTTCTCTGGAAGTCCACTCTGTCTCATCAGTCACTCTTCTTTAGGATCTACCTACCCCTTCCCTTCAGTCTCCTCTCTTGAAAAAGCATGATCAAAAATGTTTACAAAATACTTTATCATGAAACCCAGATTTAAAAATAAGGTAATCTTCTCAAGACACATTCACTTTAGACAGCACCATGTCTTTGTCCTGTAACATAGGTGTCACTTTTTAAATATGATACATGGTGTTAAGCCATTATAAGTAGTGTTGAGCGATACTGCTCGATATCTAAAAATATCGTATCGAAATGGTATCACCGATAGCACTAAATATCGTCGATATCCGATTCCGATACCGGAAGTCCAATGTAAGTCTATGGGAACAAAAAATCGCAACTAAAAAAAACCTTTATTTCCTTGTAAACACTAAATATACACACATAGAATACATATATATATATATATACATGTCATTGTGACATATATATATACATATATGTATAGTTTATACACTTCTACATAGTAAAATATCCTCTGATTCAATTGCCGGGTAAAGCCGGCTTCTGTGAAAAGACAGAAGCACCCGACATGAAATGACACTTGGTGTACATAGGGTTAACCATGTCTTTTCATGTCGTTTGCAATCTGATTTGCACAAACAATTACATCAGTCTATGTGTGCAAAATTTCACACCTGTAGGGGTTAATTAAAGGTGTAAATTCGTTGTAAAAAAACCTGACTTTTTTGCTACAAATTTACACCTTTAATTAACCCCTACAGGTGTGAAATTTTGCACACATAGACTGATGTAATTGTTTGTGCAAATCAGATAGCAAAGGACATGAAAAGACATGGTTAACCCTATGTACACCAAGTGTCATTTCATGTCGGGTTCTGCATTTTCACAAAAGCCGGCAATTGAATTAGCGGCTATTATACTATGTAGAAGTGTATGAACTATAAATATAAATATATATATATGTGTCACAAATTCAATGACATATATATATATATATATGAGGTGTAAAATTGTTTAAAAAAAATGCGTGGGCTCCCGCCCTATTTTCGCAACCAGACAGACAAAGCCAGCGAATGGGGGCAGATAATAATAGCCCAGAGAGGGACCATTATTTTTGGCCCCCCTGGCTACTAACATCTGCCCCCAGACACCCCAGAAAAGACAAATCTATAATTAGATTCGCCCTTTCTGGCACTTTGCCCGTCTATTCCCATTGCCCTGTAGGGGTGGCGAATGGGTTAATAAGGGGTTAAAATGACCTTGCAATTGAAAGGTCACTTTAAGCCAGGTTAATAATTGAGAGCTGTCAATTAGACAACTATCAATTATTAATCCTATTGTATGAAAGAAAAATCAAACACACACACTTTAATAAAAAAGAAGTTTAATGAAATAATCACACAGTTTTTGACCATATTTTATTTACCTGCTAAAACCATTTCCTGTAATAAAAATAAAATAATAAAGCAAAATTATTCTTACCTATCCCATACACAGTCAGGTCCCACGGTGTAATCCTTCAGAAAGGGTTAATGTTTACTGCAGGGACCGCAGCTAATGCTGCAGCCTCACAGTAAACCCCCAAATGAATGAGCTCCTCTCCTGGCTGACAGGAGAGGAAGTGGAAAGCTTAATTGATTGCTTTCCACTTTCACTTTAGGTCAGCCAGGGACACCATCAGTGACGTCAGAGGGAACTGATTAACAAAAATAGGGGTTCCCTTAAAAAAAAAAATGGCGTGGGGTCCCCCTATTTTTGTTAACCAGCCAGATGAAGCAGACCGCTGAGGCCTGGATTTTCAGGCTGTTAAGGAGCCAAGATCCATGGACCTTGCCAGCCTGATAATACCAGGCCACAGCAGTCTGCATATCTTGGCTGATTAACAAAAATAGGGGATCCCCTCGAAAAAAATTGGCGTGGGGTCCCCCCTATTTTTGTTAACCAGCCAGATGAAGCAGACCGCTGAGGCCTGGATTTTCAGGCTGTTAAGGAGCCAAGATCCATGGACCTTGCCAGCCTGATAATACCAGGCCACAGCAGTCTGCTTAGCTTGGCTGGTTAACAAAAATAGGGGATCCCCTCGAAAAAAAAACGGCGTAGGGGTCCCCCTATTTTTGTTAACCAGCCAAGTAAAATGCAGACTGCTGCGGCCTGGTATTAAAAGACTGTCAAGGCCTATGGATTTTGGCCCTCAACAGCCTGATAATACCAGGCTACAGCAGCCCCACATTTGGCGCATCAAAAGATGTGCCAATTGTGGCACTTTACCCGGCTCTTCCCACTGCCCTGTAGCGGTGGCAAGTGGGGTAATAAGGGGTTAATGTCACCGTTGATTGCACGGTGACAATAAGCCCGGTTAATAATGGAGAGGCGTCAATAAGACACCGATCCATTATTAATCCCAAAGTTATTAAATGTTTAAAAAAAAGACACAGCAAGAAAAAAGTATTTTAATGAAATAAAAGAGACAACACAGTTTTCATTTCTTTTATTATACACTCATTCCTGCGACGCCATCGATCTCCTGTAAAAAAAAAAAAAAAAAAAAACAACAGTATACCACCTGTCCGACGCAGTCCATAGTAACGATGTCCCACGACGATCCAGCTCTGCTACATCGCAATGACAGGCAGAGCCTGACATCCCGGCGCAGCACAACTGATTACCTGCTTCTCCGGCGGTGACGTCATCGGACTGGCTTTACGGCCGGGATTACCCAGCAGTCACTGCAGTTATCGCGAGAAACTGCATGTGACCGCCGGGGAGAAGAGGATGGCGGCCATGAAGCAGTCCAGGCCGTGACCGCCGGAGATCTTCTGCCAGGTAAGTGCCGCTGACTCCTGACAGACCCGACCGACGGACACTGACAGTGACAGACCCGACCGACGGACACTGACAATGACAGTGACAATCCCGATTCCGGTATTCGATATGACGAAAATATCGGTATTCGGAATCGAAAGGCCGATAGAGCTAATATCGGCCGATATCCGATATTTGCAGTATCATATCGCTCAACACTAATTATAAGTGAAAATTATATTAAAATATGACTTAGTAAAACATATTTTGTCTTCGTCTTATCTGGCAGCCTTATAGGTTTAGCTATAGTAAGAGCTTTCACACTTCCGGCGACCAAAATGCGGTTTTTTGCCGGATGGTTTCTGATGCTTGGAGAGATAAGAAACCATCCGGCAAAAAAAAAAAACGTTACATGCAGCGTTTTTTCCGGACGCCGCAATGTACATTTGCGCCGCATCCGGACAAAACCGCATGCAACGCATTGACATGCGGCGCCATGCGGCGCTAATGCATGTCAATGCGAAAAAAAGCCGCATGCGGCGCATCAGATTTTCAGATGCGGCGCTGCGGGAAAATGCCGGGGGCGCCGCAAGGCGCCCGCCGGATGTGTGAAGCCAGCCTAACAAGGTCTTGAAATACTACAATTGTGCACAATTGTATCTGGAGCTGCAACAGCTGAAAAGCCCCAAGCAGGTTGTCTTAGAGCAGCATTTAGCTCCTGAGCCACTGCAGTAAAGTAGTTAATTTCCATTAAAAAAATATATTGTGTTTCTTTTGTTTCTGTTATAGGATTTCTGAATCTTTGTGTTAATATTTGCACTTGTATTGCTATCACTCGCTTTATTGAGGTTACAATATTTAGATGATATCTTGTACTAAAAGGAGGCAGGTTTAAAAGCCAGTCAAACATATGCCTCTTTTATTACACAGGTCCTGGCCAACTTCTCTCTACCTTTTATCTCCTGAGACGAATGACGTAAAAATATCTTGATTATCCAAAATAATATCAAAGTAAAGGTTTATTTCGCCAACGCAGGCTCAGAGCAAGCTGTCATCAACGTATGTTCCCCCAGCAAAACCAGGAGGAGAGTGAGTGGAGAACAAATTTAACTGTTTTCCCACTGGTGGGTGCTGCCTGCCAGTGTATGTTTAGCACTCAGCAGGGGGTAAAGCTATTATATTTCTGACACAGAGCACCAGGTTACCCATTTCACATAAAGTTTGTTTTGTCTGGGAAACTCATACTATGACACCTTTTTCCAGTCTCTTGGACCTACTGGCAACTACACAATCAGTTACAAGCAATGGCATGAATACATCTTGTTCTTCAATCTTCCTTGTAAGAGCAAGTGTGTGACATATATTATTACTCTTTTACTGATTTATGATATATTATAGTTTCACTAGTAATATATAATCCCAAAAAAATATTTTGGACAGAACACTTTTTTAACTAATGCAATCGGTGCACCAGTACTATAGCTTGACTTCATTACAGAAGTACAATACCTTCTTCCATTAACAGATACATAAATTCAAATATAGCCTCATGTAAAACTAATATTTGCTTTACTGCACGTTCATAAATTTAAAAATTTAGGTAATGTATGATGTGCCTAAAAAGATTCATATAAAATATAACTTTTAATTATGTGATACCATAAAAGCAAACCCTGGACAATATAACAGGATAAGGTCTAGGTCCATGCATGGACCAAATTAGGACCTAAGAATGATCCAAAGGGCCTCAGAAATAAATGACAAAAGTACATAACATTCCTAATCCAAGCGGGAAGGAACAGATCACCTAAGTAGGGGCACTTCAACAATTTATACCAAAGTAGAGTAGAACAGCTCAAATTACTGATAATAAAGTGTCACAGTGAATGAAAAAAGTGGAAAAAAAGCGTCTATCTCACCAATTTGAGCCTTGAAAGGTCATCATATCCAAAGGGACTTCATAGAGGTTTAGGAGTTCATATAGCCTATCTGCCCTCTCGTGCCCTCTACAATAGCTCCTGCCCTAATAAGGGCAGCACCCAAGTGTGGCTCTCAAATTATATACCCCTTAAAAGGAGAATCCCGCCCGACACATTTCTTTTCTCAGTAACGAGATGTCATCAGGGGAGTGTACTTGTTTGGTGGAAAAAAATGTGACATAAGAATCATGAGGTCCATATTACTCCTAAATACATGGAGCAAAAGGTACCTCACTGCTCCAAAGGGCCTAGTGTCAAATAGAAAAAGGAGATACAATGAATCTCAAAGTGGTGGGTAGAAAAATATTTAGAGTTGAGAGTCCTCAGTGGTTGATACCTTTTAATGGCTAACTGAAAAGATGGTAACAAATTGCAAGCTTTCGAGACTACTCAGGTCTCTTCATCAGGCAAAGACTAATACAAAATCTGAAGAATCACATATTTGTACACAAAGCAGCACAGAAAAAATGCAATAGGTAAGACAAGTGACGTGAAGCAGAATAGTCATTATGGCAGAGGGATGAGCATAAATATTGGAACAGTTCATAGATAAGGAGTGTGAAAGTTTTATTACCCTCTGATTGGGGTCTGGTAATGTTTTGTGATGTTTTCACAGGGTATTTGGAGTAAATTCCTTAATTGATATAGAGCGTCATAAATCCGTGTGACAGGTTCATTCCAGCATTAAGAGTGTCAAAGGTCACCATCAATTTGTATTCGAAAATTCTTCTTTGTCTCCGAGATGTGAAATTGCCTCTCAGTACAAGTATTTTCATATCTAACATGTTATGATCAGGGGAGCAAAAATGTTTTGCCACAGGTAGATCCATTCTTTTTTCTCTTATTGTGTGGCGATGAGAATTCATCCTTGTTCTCAGTTTTTGCCCGGTCTCCCCCACATACAGACCCCCAGTTGGACATTTAGTACATATAACAACTGACCTACTGAATAAACTAGCAGCAATAGGTTCTCTACCAGAAGGAACCATCCTGGCCACCATGGATGTGGAATCCTTGTACTCTAATATCCCACACCAGGATGGATTAAATGCCTGCAAAGACTTCATGAAAAACACCGCGAATGATGCTGATTCTGTGGTGAAACTCACAAAATTCGTCCTCACCCACAATTACTTTGAATTTGACAACAAGATCTATTTACAGGAGACTGGCACAGCTATGGAAGTAAAATGGCTCCTCAGTATGCAAATCTTTTCATGGCCAAGCTTGAAAGCGACTTTCTGTCCTCATGTCCCATCAGGCCTCGGGCCTACTACCGCTACATTGATGATATCTTAATCATCTGGACGGAGTCTGAGCAACAGCTAAAGACGTTCCATGAACAGTTCAATCAATTTCACCCCACCATCAACTTAACACTCAACTACTCCAGCACTGAAATTAACTTTTTGGACACCATCATTAAGCTAAAGAACAATGAAATAGAGACATCCCTGTATCAGAAGCCAATGAACCGTCCAACATACCTTAAATGGGACAGTTTCCATCCAAAACACATAAAAAACTCTATTGTCTACAGCCAAGCCATCAGATACAACCGTATATGTTCCAACCCCATGGATAGAGATGAACACCTTGGTCGCCTTAGAAAGACCTTTTTAAATCAGGGCTACCATCCAAGAACAATTGAAAACCAAATTACAAGAGCCACCAGAATATCAAGGAATCACCTGCTACATTACAAAACTAAAGAAGAAAATAACCGGGTGCCTCTAGTGGTCACCTACAATCCAAATCTGGAGGTGCTAAGGGGAGCTGCACGGAAACTACAACCTTTACTACAAAAAGATGCCCGATTACAATCCATATTTCCAGATCCCCCTCTACTGTGTTTTAGGCAGCCCCCAAATCTAAGAAGCATCATTGTCAGAAGTTCCCTGTCCTCCCCAACAGCTGCAGGAACCTCTCCTTGCAACCAGAAGAAATGCAAAACTTGTCCATTTATAATGACCACGAACAAGATAAAGATCCCAACTCCCATCGGGACTACAAGATACCAGGTACTTTCAGCTGCATCACATCTAATGTGGTGTACCTAATTATATGTACTAAATGTCTGGGGGTCTGTATGTGGGGGAGACCGGGCAAAAACTGAGAACAAGGATGAATTCTCATCGCCACACAATAAGAGAAAAAAGAATGGATCTACCTGTGGCAAAACATTTTTGCTCCCTGATCATAACATGTTAGATATGAAAATACTTGTACTGAGAGGCAATTTCACATCTCGGAGACAAAGAAGAATTTTCGAATACAAATTGATGGTGACCTTTGACACTCTTAATGCTGGAATGAACCTGTCACACGGATTTATGACGCTCTATATCAATTAAGGAATTTACTCCAAATACCCTGTGAAAACATCACAAAACATTACCAGACCCCAATCAGAGGGTAATAAAACTTTCACACTCCTTATCTATGAACTGTTCCAATATTTATGCTCATCCCTCTGCCATAATGACTATTCTGCTTCACGTCACTTGTCTTACCTATTGCATTTTTTCTGTGCTGCTTTGTGTACAAATATGTGATTCTTCAGATTTTGTATTAGTCTTTGCCTGATGAAGAGACCTGAGTAGTCTCGAAAGCTTGCAATTTGTTACCATCTTTTCAGTTAGCCATTAAAAGGTATCAACCACTGAGGACTCTCAACTCTAAATATTTTTCTATCTACTGGCTAACACGGTACAAAGATATACATCTTTACTGTATCAAAGTGGTGGGTATTCATTTGGAAGGGATGGAGTGCTGCACTCTCCTTGAAAAAGATGGGAAGATGCACGCTCCTTTACCTTGCTTGTTTAAATAGACTGTGACTCCCCCCAACTGGAGGCGTTCTACCTCATTTCCTGGGGTGGGGTTTCCATAAGATGTAAGTGCCATTTGTATATGATCCCCATGGTAACGCCATCAAGTGCTGCTAAGGTCAAGTGGCTACAGAAGTTCTGGCAGGTGCCTTTTTCCCTCCATACAGGCAATATTTGCTATACTGAGCAAGGATGTTGGTAGAGAACATAGGGAAAGTAAAGGCCCCTATACACATTAAACTAAAGTCATCTGAACCCGCCAATATCGACCATTTTGGCTGATACATCCAATGTAAGTCTATGGGAACAAAATATCGGAAGTATCGGAAGTATTTACTTCCGATATTTTGTTCCCATAGACTTACATTGGATTTCAGGTATCGGAAGTATCGGAATGCTCAACCCTAGGATAGTCTATTGCGTTTTGAGGGCTGGCAGACTAATGGTAATGTAAGGGTTAATCAGTTTACTGTATTGTTGCAGATTTGTGATGTAATATATGATCTGGCCAGGAGAGGGCAGCGGCAAAAGGCTGGAGTTAGAGCGACGGGGGTGGTTGCGGTTGGGAGGAGTCGAAGGAGAGTCCAGGTGGAAGTGAAGTGGATCCTTGGAGAAACTCCGGATAGGGCAGTGCATCTTTGGATCTGTTGTTGGTGACTCTGGGATGCGTTGTTCGGCTTCACATTAACCGACTTGGTGAGCACAGCCAAGTACACAGTATCTTGGGCTAGGCCACGCTAGGCCTTATCTCTAAGACCTTAGAGAAGCTCTGTGTTGCAGAGATCGACATTCTCTAAGAGCTTCAAGAAGACGTTTCTGATTATTCAGTACTCAGCCCAGCAAGGACCCTTCTACTTCAGTCTCAGGACGTACCGTTACCATCTTACATCTGAACATATATGCGCTTATACAGTGGGGAAAATAAGTATTTGATACACTGCTGATTTTGCAGATTTTCCCACCTACAAAGAATGGGGAGCTCTGCAATATTTATCGTAGGTACACTTCAACTGTGA
>JARQOD010000009.1:15318959-15603734 GCA_033576555.1 Oophaga sylvatica
CACTTTGGCTATGATAACGGTGTTGTATAATAAGCGTGGGGCACTGTTTGATGAGGGTAGGTGGTTGGCAGAGCTCAGAGGAGCAGCGTGCTTGTAAACTTTCTTTTTCTAACTTTATGTGTGCACAATTTGACTAGCCAGGACGCAGGAAACATCCATGATGTCCTGACACAACAGCTTGTGCCATTGGCTGCTAAAATCACATGTCCCTCTCCATAAAAAGAGCAGACATCTTGTTTTAGCTCCATTTTGACAATGTAACAGCGCAGAGAGGCTGCTCCTGATGCTGGGAATGTTTGCTGATAGATTTTAGCTAGTTAGCTAGGCAGTTGTTTCAAAGTCAGATAGTTTAGATAGCTAGTGTCCTGTGTGGCTGTGAAAGCGACCTTCCAGCAGATTTTTTTATTTATTTTTTTGCCATTACTGAGATCCACGGACAAAGACAGCAGGGCAAATTTCATAGAAGTGTGTTGTGTACTACTTCTATTGTGCTCGAAGCTTGAGTAGACCTTTCTAAATCTTATTTTTTCAGTTGCTGAATGTGACACAGCAAGGCATATGTCACCTTGTTATTTAGTGGTGGTGAAATTCAACTGTCTGCATAGCTCATGCAGATTGAACAAAAAAAATGTTGCTAAACGTGATACAGCGCACCATATCTCACCTTGTAATTTTGTGGCGGTGAAATTAAGCTGTCTGCAGAGCTCATGCATATTAAAAATAAAATTAATTTTCCTTTGTAATTTTGTAGGGTGAAATTGTTCTGTGTGTAGAGCTGTTGCACAGTAAAAATAACATTTTTTGGGCAGTTGCTAATGTGATTCAGCACGCCATATATCACCTTGTCATTTAGTGTTGGTGAAATTCAACTGTCTGCATAGCTCATGCAGATTAAAAAACACAATTTTTTTTGTTTCTGAACATAATACAGGCTGCCATATCCCACGTTGTAATTTTGTGACGGTGAAATTAAGCCGTCTGCCGAGCTCATGCACATTAAAAAAAATTCTGTTGCTAAAAGTGATGCAGCCCACCATATCTCACGTTGTAATTTTGTGGTGGTGAAATTGTTCTGTGTATAGAGCTGTTGCACAATAAAAAAAAATGGGGGGGGGGCTGTTGCTAACGTGATTCAGCACACCATATATTACCTTGTCATTTAGTGTCGGTGAAATTCAACTGTCTGCATAGCTCATGCAGATTAAAAAATTGTTGTGCCTCATCCACACTAAAAACAATTTTGTTCAGTTAATATCGTGATACAGTAGGGGAAATCTCCGTTTGAAATTGTTTGGAGCATCTAGTCTATGTTATACAGGCCTCATCCACACACAAAAATTTTTGTTTGTTACTAATGTCATACACCAGGGTAGATGTTTGGAGCATCTAGTTTATTTTATACAGGCCTTATCCACACACACAAAAAAATTCTTCTGTTACTAACGTTCTATAGTAGGCTAGATCTCTCTTTGAAATTGTTTGGAGCATCTAGTCTATGTTATACATGCCTCAACCACAGTCAAATAAAATTTCTTTGGTTACTAACGTCATACAGTAGGGTAGATCTCACTTTGAATATTTTTGGAGCATCTAGTCTATGTTATACACGCCTCATCCACGCACACAAAAAAAATTGCTGCTAACGTCAAACAGTAGGGTAGATCTCACTTTGAAATTGTTCGGAGAATATCTTTTTTGTCAAACAGGCCTCATCCCCACTCAATCAATTCTTTCTTCTGCTACTAGCATCATACAGTAGGAAAGATCGCATTTTGAAATTGTTTGGAGCATATCCTCTTTGTTATAAAGGCCTCATGCACACGGAAACAATTCTTTCTTCTGTGACTAACACAATTCAGCACGCCATATTTCACCTTGTCATTTAGCGCCACTGAAATTCAGCTGTATGCAGAGCTGGTGCAGAGTCCAAAATCTAATTTTTAGTTGCTAGTACTGTGCTCTCACCACACTATATGAGCAACATAACTGGGAAAAAGCAAGGTCACGATGGAAGGGGGATTAGGCTTTGGGTTCAAGATGTACGTGGGGTAGGTGGTAATGTTTGTGAAAGCACTATTAAACCAACAACGCAAAGTCCTATACAAAAACAACTGACAACTTCTGTTACTGGATGGGCTACTCCACTACCTTTCTTTGTCAGATGCACAGCGGTACACCTTGTTGATGAGACCCAGAAAGAGCTTGTGTTCTAGTGAATGGCAAGCTCAGCTTCAAGTGGTCTCACCTCCTCTTCCTCCACCTCATCATCACACCCAGTACAGTCCACAGAGGTGGCATGCAAATTACCCTTCCTTCCCCGTGTTATAACTCTCCAACCGCCCAACTGACTGTAGAGAACCACAGATGGGTGGGTCTGAGCAGCTGTTCACATATTCTATGCCACAGGCATCAAAAGTGTGCTCAAAAGCTTCACAGAGTCAAGAGGAGGAAATTATCTCCACCGGTGCCCCAAATTTTTTTAGCTTGGATGCTGGGCAGGATGAAGTAGGGTCCGAGCAGCATCCTGACCCTCATCACTAGATGTTAACCCACGGGAGGAGGTGATCCTGATGATACTCAGATATCTGAGGCTCACGCGGACTGTACTGTGCTGTCAGGCCAGGAAGGAGGGTGACTCCTAGGACGAGGAATGTGATAACACAGAGGATGATGATGAGGTGGTAGATCCCAGTTGGTGTGAACATAGAAACACACAGCTGAGTAGGTCATCTGGGGAGGTGGAGGAGGAAGACGAGGAGGTTATGTTGTGCTGTACGGCGCAGACACGGAGTGATGTAGCCATGATGAGCAAAGCATCCTCAGCCACTACTGTGCCTGTGGCCAGCAGCGTTCACGGGTCCTTTTTTGATACTGCAAAGGATGAGCCAACTCATGTAATCTGCCACCTTTGCAAATAAAACTAAGAGGGAAAAAGTGCAATAATTTGACTACTATATGCATGAACCTTCACATGCGCAAACAACATGTATTACTTTGGGAATCCCACTGTGCTAAAATGCAGACCAGCGGACCTCAACAACCTTAAACCACCCTATCACATCTGCTGCTTCTTGCTCCTCCTCTGTTACCATGCCAAGTATTGTTATGCAGGTCTCCAACCGCAGAACATCGGGTTCTTTACCTGCTCTAGTCAGGCTGAGTGAGAGCCCTTCAGCTGTAATGGATGCGAGCATGCCTGCTGTTTTTGACTGATCTGAGAAAACGAGCATACCACAACTTTTAGTGTGCTGCATTGATCTTTGCGTAATTGCAGTCTGTGATATCTTTAGTGTGGCTTCTGTGCCTGCTGTTGGTTCTGCTGCAGATGTTAACACAAATTTGTGGAAATGTGAACAGTCATGGTTGGTCTCCATCTGCTGGATTGGCTGTAGTGAAAGACATGTCGGTCCCTATTATACTATTTCTATTGATGCCACTTCGGTGGTGTCAGGCCTTCATTTTTTGAAATGTGAACACTCCTGGTTGGGGGTCCATCTTCTGGGATGGCTGTAGTGGAAGATGTGTCGGTCCTTATTATACTATTTCTACTGTGGTGAAATTGATGCCACTTTGGTGGTGTGTGTCACTAATTTTTGTAAATGTGAACAATCCTGGTTGGGTGCCAATCTGCTGGGTTGGCTTTAGTGGAAGATGTGTCGGTCCCTATAATACTATTTATACTGTGGTGAAATTGATGCCACTTTGGTGGTGTCTGCCACTAATTGTTTGAAATGTGAACACTCCTGATTGGATCTCCTTCATGTGTGTTGCATGTAGCAGTAGGCCTCCGAGACCGGCAGACCTCCAGTCCCTTTGAGTCAACTACCCGTGTTACTATCCTTAGATTTTTCTGACAATAGAAGTCTACGAAATTGATATTTATGCCACCTGACTGTGGCTGAGCATGAAAGCAGGTTGAGTTGTTGCATGTGGTATCAGAGGTCCCAGCACATCAGGCCTACACCGATCCCTCACCCACCTCATCTTAATTTAAAGTTCAATTCAAAGCTGTAAATTCTGGCCCAGACCCTGATACCTCATGCATGGCTGATTGCTGCTGTACTATTCTAAAATTTGTACTGTGGGTGAATTGAGACACTATCCTGGTGTCTGCCCCTAATTTGATGTGTTTTGGCAGCTTTTGGGCCTGTTTTAAGGTATGCATTTCTTTTTGCCTCCTATTGATTGACTTCAATGGCGTTCAGCTATGTTCGATCAATAAATCGGCGAATATTGCAAATTCGGCGATTGTAACCCGAACTGATCATTGAAATATTCACTCATCTCTACTCAAAACCACATTCAAGAAGTTTATTAACCCTTCAGGCGCTTCACAGAAACTGAAGAAATATGGAAGGAAAAAATGAACATTTAACTTTATTCACAATTTCTCTGCGTACTCTGACAATTCATTTGTGGGGGAAAATTACTGTGTTGGCGCACGGCAGGGCTCGAAAGGGAAGGAGCACCTTTGACTTTTTAAATGCAATATTGGCTGAAAGGGAGAGCGAAGCCATGTCACGTTTAGCGAGCCCCTGATGTGCCTAAACAGTGGAAACTCCCAATAAGTGACCCCAATTTGGAAACTAGTATTTATTTTAAAGTAGATTCTGCAGTCAGAAAAAACACTTAACAATAACTCCATATGAGCACACTTTTTTCCAGAAAACCACATTGGATTTGTCCTCCTCAAAAAAAA
This sequence comes from Oophaga sylvatica, assembly GCA_033576555.1. Taxonomy (NCBI): domain Eukaryota; kingdom Metazoa; phylum Chordata; class Amphibia; order Anura; family Dendrobatidae; genus Oophaga; species Oophaga sylvatica. The sequence goes on from JARQOD010000009.1 coordinate 15,323,659, forward strand.
AGCTTTTGTATAAACATACCCTAAGACAACCCACCTATTGTTTAGATGTCGTAGGGGTGCAGGCTACAAAGAGCATATTATTTGTGGTCGGTTTAATTCTGGAAATATAATATAGTATCTTAATGGTTGAAACAACGCCGAAAGAGACAGAGCATCAAGCACCAGACAAGTGGCTGGTGCAGCCCAACTATTCAACACCTGTGTTAGGGACTTACCTCTCTTAGATCTGTATTGTAATTACGTTTAGGCTACAGCCTTTGGCCATTTCAAGGAGCAGCCTGACAGTCATGTCTCAATTAAAGTAAATTGCTGCAATTATTCTATTGTTATGTGATTTGTCATTCAAGAGACTGTGACCACTAAGTGAGGTAAAGTAGTTACCAAAATCCCTGGTTTTCATAGAAAAAAATAAATATTATTGTTTGCATTGAAACGTGTTTGTGACTTCTTATTTCTGCTTAAAAGTGGTTGTCTTAATGAGATTTAAAGAACATTGAAAAAGCAAGTGTAATAATGTGACCAAAAATGGTACCAATAAAAAGGTCAACACGTGCCAAAAAACCAACTCCTTATGTGACTGTCTGCAGAAATCTAGAAAAATTGTAGCTCTCAAAATATGGCGATGAAAACACTTTGTTTTGCAAAAAAAAACCATTTTTTAGTGTGTGATAGCAGCCAAACATAAAAAGATATAAATCTGGTATCGCTGTAATTGCATCAACCCAAATAATTAAGTCTAATCACTTATACTGCATAAGGAACGGCGTAAAAAATAAACAGAACAAATTTTTCACCTTCTGTTGATTTTTCATTCTGCTTCCCAAAGATTACAGAAAGGCTTGGTGCACATTTATCCTGCATTCTTCGCTGAGCGCTTGTATGTGGGTTTTCGTGTAAATCTCTAAAATACGTGATTCAAACAGAACCAACAATGGAAGATTCCCTATAAAGAAGCAGATGCTGACACCGTGGACACTGTCTGGCCTGTGATCCGGCAATGTTCATGTTTTAAGTGTGCATAAAAGTGCGGTCAACCACAGTTTTGTGCACTTCTGAAACGAAGGACATCTCTGAACAGAGGCCAGACTGAGTCAACAGGAACTCTGCTGCATCATTATAGTGATTAGATCAATCGCTGTTTAATCTGAATCACGTCATTCGAAGATTTAGTTGGAAACCCCAATGTAAGTGCTCAGCGTAGAGCACAGGATAAATGTGATCCAAAATTTTTATGTAAAATGTTCCCAATATAATCTTAAATTCAATCCACAAAAAAACAAGTCCCCACTCAGGTCTGTCATCTGTCAAGTAAATATAGAGGGCTTCCATGTTACTGATGGTGGACTAGTGATGGGTGGACCCATGGATATTTGGATCCTTCAGGTTCAGCCGAACATTAAAAAAAGTTTGGTTCAGGTACCAGAATGGTACCCGAACTCGAACCCAAGCGTAGACCCCATTCAAATGAATGGGGGGCCCGAACATCCGGCATTTCCCATCCTGTCATCTGTATGACAGCATGAGAAACACTGGCTCTGATCGGTGGTAAGTTTGTTACCGATGGTCAGAGCACTGCGGTTCTCACGTTGTCACACCAATGTGTAATGATTATAGGGGATAACTCAGGAGACTCTTTGCATGGAACAAGACAACTACAGGACACAGTTTTATAAGTGGTAAAGTCTATATTATCACACGGTGATTCAAACAGGTGCAGAGCAAAGCTCAAGTCCACAACACTTGGTGCAGACATTAAATGCAGCTTAACAGTCTATAGGAAACTTCAGAGGAAAATGCAATCAAGCAGAGAATCTATGAAGCACAAATATACTTGGGGATACTTGACACGAATAAGTCCTTGCTTAGTCCAAGCACAGGTAGATATGCTTATAAGGCAGTTCAAATAATATCTTAGGTCAACCAGGGAGGCCTGGGTAATAGTCTCAGGTTTAAGCAGAGCAGAGCTGCAACAGCTTACATGTCCAGCAAATGCAGAAGGAAGTAAACACCAGCAGCCAGATGAAGGAGGATTACTGGAAACCGGTGTATGCAGCAGGAACTCAGAGCAGAGTAGCAGGATCTCCAACAGGTTCACAGGAGCAGGTAACACGCTAGGGAGCCACCAGAGGTCAGAGGATGGATGCAAGGCAGAATACTCTAGCACAGACTAAAGGCTGGGGTGGAGTTATATAGCAGGAAGACACAGTGCACATGACACCAAAGACGCCATCTTGGAAAAGGGCAGTAATGCACAAAAGGTAATCAAAAAATGTTCAGAGTCCTGACACAATGGTAGCATGTGAGCCAGCACTGTGACTGGCAAAAGGTTACCGCCGGTCACAGGCGTTGGCTGATGAGAGTACTACTCTCATAGTCGTACGCTTGATCTTGCTGGCAGCAACAAGAGCAGGCATACGATGATGAGAGTATTCACCAGCTGGCGCCTGTGCAATAATAAATAGATAAAAAAAATTAAGTGGGACCTCTCTTTTCTTGCTAACCAGTGCAGGCATAAAAAACAGCTGAGGGCTGGTAATCAAAAATAGTTGGGTCCCAAGCCAAATTTTTTAAATTATTTAAATAAATAATATAAAAAAATGGTGTGGGATCCCCCCGATTTTTGACAACCAGCCAAGCTAAAGCAGACAGCTGGGGCTGGTATTCTCAGACAGGGAAAGGGCCATGGATATTGGCCCTCCCTAGCCTACAAATAGCAGCCCACAGCCAGCACAGGAAAGGTGCATCTATTAGATGAGTCAATTGTGGTGCTTATCCCTGCTCTTCCCACTTTCTCTGGTGCGGTGGCAAGTGGGCTAAGCCGTGTGGCTAAGAAGTACTGTATAACCACATATGGGGTATTTCCACTTTCAACAGAAATTGTATAACAAATTTTGGTGCCATTTTTACTTCTTTGCCCATGTGACAATGTAAATTTTGGGGCGAACACAAAATTTTTGTGGTAAAAATGTAATTATTTTTTCTTCACTGATCAATGATAAAAAATTCTGTGACATACATGTGTTGTCAATATAATCACTGCACCCCGAGATTAATTCATTTAGGGGTGTAGTTGGTAAAATTAGATCACTTATGGGGAACTTTTTTGTTGTAGTACCTTAGGGACTCTGCCAATGTAACATGGCACTCTCAAACCATTCCAGCAAAATCTGAACTACAGCATGGCGCTTCCTCCCTTCTGAGCTTTGCACTGTGCCTCAAAAGTAGTTTTCTATCACATTTTGGCCATTAGTTTACTCAGTAGAAATTGCATAACAAATTACATGGTCCATTTTCGCCTATTATCCCTTTTGAAAATTGAAATCTTGGGGCCAAATTACATTTTTGTGGGAAAAATGGTAATTTTTTATTGACTCAGCCCAATGTTTTACAATTCTGTAAATCGCCTGAGGGTTAAAAATGCTCACTACACTGCTAGATGAATTACTCAAGAGGTGAAGTTGCCAAAATTGGGTCACTTGTGGTGGTTTCTGCTGTTTTGGCATGTCAGGGCTCTTCAAATCTGACATGGCATTCAAAATCTGTTCCAGTGAAAATTGCGCTCTGGAATTTAATTGGTCTTCCTTCTCTAGTTTTTCCACCACATTTAGGGTATTGGTGGACTCAAGAAAAATTGCACAACAAATTGCACAGTCCATTTTCTCCTGTTACTCTTGAGAAAATGAATATTTGGGGCTATAGAAACATTTGTAGGAAAAATTTATTTTTTCATTTTCACAGCTCAAAGTTATAACATTCTGTGAAGCACCTGTGGGTTCAAGATGCTTATCACACCTCTAGATAAATTCCATAAGGGTTGTACTGTTCATTTTCTCCTGTTACCTTTGTAAAAATGCTAAAATGAATTTTTTGGTGGAAAAATTAAATGTTCATTTTTTTCCTTCCACATTGTTTTAATTCCTGTGAAGCACATGAACGGTTAATAAACTTATTGATTGTGATTCTGAGCAGTTTGAGGGTGCAGTTTTTAAAATTGTGTCACTTTTGGGTATTTTCTGTCATTTAGGCTCCTCAAAGTCACATAAAATGTGTTGTGGTCCCTAATAATAATGGTTTTGTAAATTGTGTTGGAAAAACAAGAAACTGCTGATAAATGTTTAACCCTTCTAACTTCCTAACAAAAAAAATTATATTTAAAAAATGATGCTGATATAAACTATACATATGGGAAATGTTATGTAAAAATATTTTGCACAGCAGCTGAATATCAATTCCAAAAAAGCACATGCTTCTTTGGATCAGGTTAGCAAAATCTGATATGAATATTTTAATGTACAGTCATGGACAAAAGTTTTGAGAATGACACAAATATTAATTTTTACAAAGTCTACTGCTTCACTTTTTCTAATGGCAATTTGCATATACTCCAGAATGTTATAAACAGTGATCAGCTTAACAGCAATTACTTGCAAAGTCAATATTTGGCTAGAAAATGAACTTTATCCCCCAAAACACATTTCAACATCATTGCAGCCCTGCCTTAAAAGGACCAGCTAACCTCTTTTCAGTGATTGCTCCATTAACACAGGTGTGGGTGTTGATGAGGACATGGCTGGAGATCAATCTGTCACGATTAAGTAAGAATGACACCACTGGACACTTTAAAAGGAGGCTGGTGCTTGGCATCATTGTTTCTCTTCTGTTAACCATGGTTATCTCTAAAGAAACACGTGCAGTCATCATTGCAATGCACAAAAATGGCCTAACAGGGAAGAGTATCGCAGCTTGAAAGATTGCACCTCAGTCAACAATCTATCGCATCATCAAGAACTTCAAGGAGAGAGGTTCCATTGTTGCCAAAAAGGCTCCAGGGCGCCCAAGAAAGACCAGCAAGCGCCAGGACCGTCTCTTAAAAGTGTTTCAGCTGCGGGATCGGGCTACCAGCAGTGCAGAGCTTGCTCAGGAATGGCAGCAGGCAGGTGTGAGTGCATCTGCACGCACTGTGAGGTGGAGACTCTTGGAGCAAGGCCTGGTCTCAAGGAGGGCAGCAAAGAAGCCACTTCTCTCCAGAAAAAACATCATGGACAGACTGATATTCTGCAAAAGGTACAGGCAGTGGACTGCTGAGGACTGGGGTAAAGTTATTTTCTCTGATGAATCCCCTTTTCGATTGTTTGGGACATCAGGAAAACGCCTCATTCGGAGAAGACTAGGTGAGCGCTACCACCAGTCTTGTCTCATGCCAACTGTTAAGCATCCTGAAACCATTCATGTGTGGGGTTGCTTCTCAGCCAAGGGAATCGGCTCTCTCACAGTCTTGTCTAAAAACACAGCCATGAATAAAGAATGGTACCAGAATGTCTTCCAAGAGCAACTTCTCCTAACCCTCCAAGAGCAGTTTGGTGATCAACAATGCCTTTTCCAGCATGATGGAGCACCTTGCCATAAAGCAAAGGTGATAACTAAATGGCTCAGGGAACAAAACATAGAGATTTTGGGTCCATGGCCTGGAAACTCCCCAGATCTTAATCCCATTGAGAACTTGTGGTCAATCATCAAGAGACGGGTGGACAAACAAAAACCTAAAAATTCTGACAAAATGAAAGCATTGATTGTGCAAGAATGGACTGCTATCTGTCAGGATTTGGTCCAGAAGTTGATTGAGAGCATGCCAGGGAGAATTGCAGAGGTCCTGAAGAAGAAGGGTCAACACTGCAAATATTGACTTGCTGCATTAACTCATTCTAACTGTCAATATAAGCTTTTGTTACTCATATGTTTGCAATTATATTTCTGTCTGTGATAAAAACATCTGTCAAACACACATAAAAACCAGAGGGCAGCAGATCATGTGAAAATATAATATTTGTGTCATTCTCAAAACTTTTGGCCATGACTGTATGTTGGATAAGACCCATTTGCTCTATTTTCACCACAGTTTATATAACCTCATAAAGTGACACTGGTTAGAACTGTAAACTTTGGCCTGGTCAGGAAGGTGAAAATGGACTTCATGGTGAAGGGTTTGAAGAAGAAGAAGTACGAATCTAAAAAAGCCCCAGTGGCTATTGTGCTTATTGCAAGGTTACTATTTTTATTATATATTTGTGTGATATGAAAAAAAATAATACTTTTTTAAAATTCATGTAACACAAAAACCTGATTTAAACATTAAGTCATTTCTCGATGACAGCTTCCTTTCATACCGCCGTCAAATTTACAGGACTTGCACTCTTGCGATATCATCACCCACCATGCTTCCAGGTTTGGCATAATCACCTATGACATAACTTCCCGTTCTTGACATAATTACTCAAAACGAATTTCTTTTTTTTGCATCCTCATAAATTAACCTTTCCTCTTGGGTCAAATGATAGAAGGGTATGGCAGCATTATTTTTTGCAATCATACTATTTTTGTATTGCAATATAATATCTCTGTACTAGATGTTCATTGTGGAGATTGCACAAGTTAATCATTAGATAATAGTACAATGAATTTGCATGTAATTGTAATAATATGAAATGATTTATTTATAACAATAACCTAACCTGATATCAAGGAAATATTTGTTAGTTTGATCAACTCTCCTAAGCCGTCTATATAGTCATGTAGGTCATAGAAAACTGAATAACATGATACCTGGACATCTGTGATCCGATGTCTTACTCAATTAGAAATCCACATATTTCTTATATGCAAATGATCTGTTAAGATCTATGTGCTGGACATAGATCTCCCTGAGAAAATCTGTTTTCATTGACAGATTGCACAGATTTTACCCATAAATTGAAATTTAAAGATCAATCCAGGTGGAGAAAGAGGCAGGTCTCTCTGATAAGATATATCATAAAGTTGCTTATTTTCATGTGTACTATTGATTTAAGAAAAAAAAATTGAAACAATAGCTACGCCTCACTATATAGAAATTCAGAAGATGTACTATACTTATAGACTAATATTTTACTGTTAATTACTCTGATAGGAGTGACAGCGGATGTTTAATTTATGGTTTGGATTACATTAATTTTGTCCTTACATATCATTGCAGTGATTGTTTGACTCCACATAATGATTTTAAACATTGAAGATTCTACCTAAAAACACCTAAAGCGTTCATCAAATACAGAACATAATTATTATAAAAAAAAATATCAAAAGTTAAGGCAAGGTATTACATTTATTTCTGAAGAGTCCACAAATGCAGGGGTGGGCAAGTCATTTTCCTGAGGGGCCACATTAGAGACTGTGTGGGCTTTAAAATGTTTGGCCAAATGTTTATACTAAGCGTCTCAAATTTTTCCTTATACTCCAAAGCCATATTGCTATTCTAAATTTCATGTATTCTATGTTGTCATGCTTCAGTATGCTTGAGTGCAGCCTTTTTTTGTATGTTTTACATGGGGGTAGCTTCCCTTGGTTTGCACCTAGTTCACATTAGTCTGGATGTGCCAGTCAGGTTTTTTGTCTTTTGAATGTTAGCTTACTGACCGAGCACTCCGCCCCCACCAGGTGGTGATTTTAATTACACCAGGTCCCTACTTTACCCATAAATGCAGGCATTACTGACAGAGGTGCATATTCACCCAGAAATTCAGATATCAGCCTAATAGAGGTATGTTCACATTAGGTCAGGGACTCACCAGTATTGAGACCACCTTGACGATGGTTGGTGGGCTTTAAAATGTTTGGCCAAATGTTTATACTAAGCTGTCACGCGGTCTTATGATATGTGTACGATGTCAGTAAACTATTCTTAAAAGAACAACACTCTATACAACATATAGATTAGCAACATCAGCATGTAAATATAGAATAGATTTACCTGACACGATATCCGTTGAACTCAGGGTTAATCTTGAGGACTTGATACACTGTCACAGGAAAGAGGAGGACCGGGGGTCTAACCTGACCCTAAACTGGGGTCCTAACTAATCCCTCACCTTGGAGGTACTGATAATGGTTCAGAGGTCCAAGTCTCCAGCCTAACCCTGTCTCCTATCAGTCCCTGAACCCTGTAATCAGTCCTAAGAAGGATTCTGATTACCACCAAAGGGATATGGGCTGATCTCTGCTAAATACACAGATTAGACATATAAGACAGACTGGAGAAAACACAGACTTGCATACACACTCAAACACAGAAGGAACATAAATGATCTGGGATATTAAACTCTAAGCAAGGTGAGCTTAAAACAACTAAGGAGCTCTTTAACTTAAGTCTATACAGATACAATCCTATCTGTGGTCTGCATGAAGAATTTCACTGGCAACTCCCAACACAGACAACCAGAGATTTAAAGGAAACCAATCAACAAATAATTAATTGCAGCCGGAAGAAACTGCACCCAGTCCCAGAACTGAGCACAGACAGAATTAACTCCCTAACTGCCAAACACAAAGAAACAGCAACTCAGCTGTGAGAAGTCAGAATGTGCAACCGCGACGATCTTCGTGGCGATGCACACATGACATAAGCGTCTCAAATTTTTCCTTATACTCCAAAGCCATATTGCTATTCAAAATTTCATGTATTCTATGTTGTCATACTTCAGTATGCTTGAGTGCAGCCTTTTTTTGTATGTTTTACATGGGGGTAGCTTCCCTTGGTTTGCACCTAGTTCACATTAGTCTGGATGTGCCAGTCAGGTTTTTTTGTCTGTCACATGAGAGACTGTGACTGTTGTGGAGGGATGAACCAATAGGCTGAAATTAATTCTACTCAATATTAATGTTGATATATTATAATTCTTTAGAAGGACGTAGATCTGGGGATTTATTCTGACGGAATATTGGCTGAACTGGATGGACAAATGTCTTTTTTCGGCCTTGCTAACTATGTTACTAATTATTATATTATTGATAATTATATTAATATCAATTGTATCACCTAATATTGAGCAGAATTAGGTATGCTGACATTCCCCTATATATCGTTTGAACCAGAATACAGCCCCTTCTGTGCATCGTATAAGCCCCCCACAGCTCCTTATATACTGTAAGAGCCCCACACAGCCTCCCCATATACAGCATGAGCCCCATAGCCTCCCTATATACAGCATGAGTCCCACACAGCCTCCCTATATACAGCATGAGCCCCACACAGCCTCCCTATATACAGCATGAACCCCCACACAGCCTCCCCATATGTGGCATGAGCCCCACACAGCCTCCCTATATACAGCATGAGCCCCACACAGCCTCCCTATATACACTGCCTGAGCCCCACAGCCTCCCTAAATACTGCATGAGCCCCACACATCCTCCCTATATACACTGCATGAGCCCCACACAGCCTCCCCCATATGCGACATGAACCCCACACAGCCTCCCCATATGTGGCATGAGCCCCACACAGCCTCCCTATATACAGCACGAGCCCCACACAGCCTCCCTATATACACTGCCTGAGCCCCACAGCACAGCCTCCCTATATACTGCATGAGCCCCACACAGCCTCCCTATATACACTGCATGAGGCCCACACAGCCTCCCCATATACTGCATGAGCCCCACAGCCTACCTATATACACTGCATGAGCCCCACACAGCCTCCCTATATATGTGTGGCCCAGCTATGTCAGGCACACATAAATCCAGGAGAATGCACAGGAAGGTAACCGCAACGCTTGATATGCATTCACTTCACTCACACTTTTAGACACGCCCACTAGAGGTATAAAAGGGAGTGACAGTAGCAAACTAGAGATTTAGTCAGTCAGACCACCGAGGAGGGAGAGGAGTTCAGTCAAGCTCCAGGTGGCTCAAGAGTGAGTCACCCCAGTCTGTTTCCTGTCTGAGTGCAGGGCAGTTCAGTGTCAGTCCAGTCTGGACTTGGAGGATACTGAGAGCTATTCAGTGAGCTCTAGAAGAAAGCTGACTATTTCCAACAAAGCTACAAGTGCTTATGTTAAGAGCGGGAAGCAGGGCGAAGGGCGCAGTGGAGAAGACAGAGAGAAGTGCTTCAGGTATTGGTTACCTGCACTAAATCACCGGACACCGGGGTCCGAAGCGTTGCTAGTGTTTCAAGCATAGTAACAAGATACCCGGAGGCTATCTGGACTACAGGTCGCAGAGAGCAGCCCAAAGCGCTGATACGTAACCGGAGTCAGGGAGAACAGGGACTTTGAGCAGGGCCCTGCAAAAGTAAGGACTTAGTTCTCTCAACATCTGCTAGTCAGAGACATAGAAAGCTCCACCACAAAGTCAGCCGGGCTTGGCAGCTATTGAGAAAGCTGTAGATTGCAGAGTTAACTTCGCTTCATGCAAGTTTGGACTCAGAGATATATATGAAGTAAAGGAGGCCTCTAACCTGCTCAGCGGTTACCCGAATGTGCATTCTCCACCCCGACCAGCTCCCCGGGACCTGCTTGAACCATCTACCAGTAAAGGTATGAAAAGAAGCTGCATTGTGTGTGACTGAATTCTTAACTACACCCTGCATCATCACCATAGACTTCCAGGGACCAGTCTCACCTGTGGGAGACTTACCACCCAGCTGCCCCATAACATCCCCTGTGAAGATCCTTATAGCAGCGCTGGTCCAATTGATCAGATACCACAGGTGGCGTCACGAACTACCTAACCTACAAATCCCCTGTAAATATTCCCCCATCGCATGACTGCCAGGGCCACGGACCGAGTCCCGCTGCCAGTGACAACTCCCATAGAAATCAATGGGCTCGGCTCCGAGTACCCCATAGCCCTGGTATCCACAATTGTGGTGCGAGTCATCTAAACTTGGCGTCACGAACAGGATCCGAAGCTTGCAAATTGTGAGTCCTGTGTGCCTATATTGAACTGTTTGGTGAAAAAGACTGTTTGCTGCGTTTGGCGCCAAATACCGCCATTTTACCGCCATATTGGCGCCCTGAGGCGCTGGTGAAGAAGGTGGGCATGCATTCGTGGGCGTGTACCCCCCCTGTGGCGCAAAAGATATGGCCGCCCTCTCAAAATGCTACTATAATGTGCGGTCCTGCCCCACTGCTAAAGAAATCCGCCTCCTCTTCATCCTCTATGCGAAGAGGAGGAGACGCAAATCCCGCCTCCACGGAAGGGACCGGACTGTTCCTGATGGAAACTACAGTCTGGCCTGGGACGAGATGGCGGAAGGACAGGAGAATCTGTGCAGAGGACCGGAGGCATACAAACCCTGCTTACCGGAAGATTTACTACCTGTGCCGGAGCTGTCCCCAGATCGGGACACTGACCCCGCTATGCTGGAGCTGCAGAAGGAAAATGCGGCGCTCAAAAGAATGATCCAGCGTCATGCAGATTTACAGGAGACGGAGAGACGCTGGCGTGCCCAGACACAGCGGCTGCTGTGGGACGCAGTGCTCTCTCCCACAAGCATAACGCCGTCTCCTGATTTCCCAAGTTCCCTGCTGAGGAAGGCTAAAGAGAGACTGGAGGCTGCCCCCAAAAGTGCTGTACCTGATCCCACCGATGCGGAGGTGGAGGAGAAGGAGGCTGAGGAGGTCCTGCCCGGTCCGGAGTGCCAGCCAGGCCAGGAGGCCACAGCAGAGTATGGTTCCCCGGTAAGATCACCGGAGGGGTCCCAGCCATCGTTGCCAGAAATCGACTGGGATGAGATGGAGCGTCTGGACGACGTGACATACGACCTCCAAACCGGAAATGCCTGGCAGCACTGCGAGAAAGTGAGACAACAGCAGGAGGAAGAGAGAAAGGTACAGCGAGACCGACAGGAATGGCATGAAAGGTTCTTCGCTGATAAAGAAACCGTCCGCCGAGATAAAGGTACCCGACGGGAACCGCGGCGGCAGTTTCAGCTCCGCAAGGGCTGGGGCTTTATCCGCGAGCCGGGCCTCTATGCGGGGGTCTTTGTGAGCCGCCGGGACGTGGAGTCCCACTTGCCCATGGGTCATCCTGGGAGGGACCTGATAAATGGGGACATAGTGAGCTACACACGTCACTGGGGTTTGAAGGGGTGGTATGCCCTGAACGTCTCCATCGTCAGTGACCCCGTCCCCGACGCCGGTACCGTACACAATACCGAAGCGTCCCAGTCCCAAGCTCTCACCGCACCAGGCCGTGCCCCAGCATCGCCCCCTGCATACTCATCTCGACCTACATTGCCCCCTTCATCGCAATCGGCGACCTACTTTGCATCGCCCCCTGCGACTATCTCAGCAACGCAACCAGCATCGCAAGTTACTGTGGCCCCTGCAGTGACGCAATCGGCGTCCTACAGAAAAGAAGTACCCGTTGGGTCCACCGCTAGAATGAGAACTGTGGCCACTCAAACACTGATTGCAGGCCATGACTTATTTGTTATGCGATCAAAAGAACACCGCGTCGTTCCAGCCCCAGGAGTGGAAGACATCGCTGTAATTTGTAAGAAGGAAGATAAAAACCAGTAGGACCCAGAAAGGGTTTACTGCCATTGTATAAAGTTTGAAAAATTGAAGAAGTTTTACAAGAATTTGCACTTTACTGATATGTATAGAAATGTTTACATAATGTGCATAGTATGCTTAGAATACCCCAGTTGGGTAAAGTGAAAGTTAAAGTGAAGAATTAATGAATACTTGAAATTTATATATATCTATGTGTCTTTTTCCCTCATGGACTGCGTGGCTGTGGACTGTGCCAGCCCAAGAACTTGCTTTGTAAATAGTTTGCACTACGGTGCACCATCTTGGTTTTACACGAAACCATTACTATCTACCTCTGAAGAAAAACCCGTATGGTGTGGCCTAGAGTGAGGTCTGCAGTCAGAAGTCCTGCAGCCCACCCAGGACCCACGTGGGAGGTTTTTGGTGCGGGTCCTCCACAAGAATTTGTCTTGTATTATGAGAATGTTTTGATACTTTTGATACTTTTGTAATTTTCTAATGTACAAATTGTAACGTTCAAGAAGTCTTACCTCCCGGATGGGATGAGTTAAAATGTTGTTGTTAATGCAAAACAAAAATGTTTTCTTTTTCTCTTTTACAGCCCGGGAGTGCTGTGTTTAACCAAGGGGGGATGTGTGGCCCAGCTATGTCAGGCACACATAAATCCAGGAGAATGCACAGGAAGGTAACCGCAACGCTTGATATGCATTCACTTCACTCACACTTTTAGACACGCCCACTAGAGGTATAAAAGGGAGTGACAGTAGCAAACTAGAGATTTAGTCAGTCAGACCACCGAGGAGGGAGAGGAGTTCAGTCAAGCTCCAGGTGGCTCAAGAGTGAGTCACCCCAGTCTGTTTCCTGTCTGAGTGCAGGGCAGTTCAGTGTCAGTCCAGTCTGGACTTGGAGGATACTGAGAGCTATTCAGTGAGCTCTAGAAGAAAGCTGACTATTTCCAACAAAGCTACAAGTGCTTATGTTAAGAGCGGGAAGCAGGGCGAAGGGCGCAGTGGAGAAGACAGAGAGAAGTGCTTCAGGTATTGGTTACCTGCACTAAATCACCGGACACCGGGGTCCGAAGCGTTGCTAGTGTTTCAAGCATAGTGACAAGATACCCGGAGGCTATCTGGACTACAGGTCGCAGAGAGCAGCCCAAAGCGCTGATACGTAACCGGAGTCAGGGAGAACAGGGACTTTGAGCAGGGCCCTGCAAAAGTAAGGACTTAGTTCTCTCAACATCTGCTAGTCAGAGACATAGAAGACTCCACCACAAAGTCAGCCGGGCTTGGCAGCTATTGAGAAAGCTGTAGATTGCAGAGTTAACTTCGCTTCATGCAAGTTTGGACTCAGAGATATATATGAAGTAAAGGAGGCCTCTAACCTGCTCAGCGGTTACCCGAATGTGCATTCTCCACCCCGACCAGCTCCCCGGGACCTGCTTGAACCATCTACCAGTAAAGGTATGAAAAGAAGCTGCATTGTGTGTGACTGAATTCTTAACTACACCCTGCATCATCACCATAGACTTCCAGGGACCAGTCTCACCTGTGGAGACTTACCACCCAGCTGCCCCATAATATCCCCTGTGAAGATCCTTATAGCAGCGCTGGTCCAATTGATCAGATACCACAGGTGGCGTCACGAACTACCTAACCTACAAATCCCCTGTAAATATTCCCCCATCGCATGACTGCCAGGGCCAAGGACCGAGTCCCGCTGCCAGTGACAACTCCCATAGAAATCAATGGGCTCGGCTCCGAGTACCCCATAGCCCTGGTATCCACAATTGTGGTGCGAGTCATCTAAACTTGGCGTCACGAACAGGATCCGAAGCTTGCAAATTGTGAGTCCTGTGTGCCTATATTGAACTGTTTGGTGAAAAAGACTGTTTGCTGCGTTTGGCGCCAAATACCGCCATTTTACCGCCATATTGGCGCCCTGAGGCGCTGGTGAAGAAGGTGGGCATGCATTCGTGGGCGTGTACCCCCCCTGTGGCGCGAAAGATATGGCCGCCCTCTCAAAATGCTACTATAATGTGCGGTCCTGCCCCACTGCTAAAGAAATCCGCCTCCTCTTCATCCTCTATGCGAAGAGGAGGAGACGCAAATCCCGCCTCCACGGAAGGGACCGGACTGTTCCTGATGGAAACTACAGTCTGGCCTGGGACGAGATGGCGGAAGGACAGGAGAATCTGTGCAGAGGACCGGAGGCATACAAACCCTGCTTACCGGAAGATTTACTACCTGTGCCGGAGCTGTCCCCAGATCGGGACACTGACCCCGCTATGCTGGAGCTGCAGAAGGAAAATGCGGCGCTCAAAAGAATGATCCAGCGTCATGCAGATTTACAGGAGACGGAGAGACGCTGGCGTGCCCAGACACAGCGGCTGCTGTGGGACGCAGTGCTCTCTCCCACAAGCATAACGCCGTCTCCTGATTTCCCAAGTTCCCTGCTGAGGAAGGCTAAAGAGAGACTGGAGGCTGCCCCCAAAAGTGCTGTACCTGATCCCACCGATGCGGAGGTGGAGGAGAAGGAGGCTGAGGAGGTCCTGCCCGGTCCGGAGTGCCAGCCAGGCCAGGAGGCCACAGCAGAGTACGGTTCCCCGGTAAGATCACCGGAGGGGTCCCAGCCATCGTTGCCGGAAATCGACTGGGATGAGATGGAGCGTCTGGACGACGTGACATACGACCTCCAAACCGGAAATGCCTGGCAGCACTGCGAGAAAGTGAGACAACAGCAGGAGGAAGAGAGAAAGGTACAGCGAGACCGACAGGAATGGCATGAAAGGTTCTTCGCTGATAAAGAAACCGTCCGCCGAGATAAAGGTACCCGACGGGAACCGCGGCGGCAGTTTCAGCTCCGCAAGGGCTGGGGCTTTATCCGCGAGCCGGGCCTCTATGCGGGGGTCTTTGTGAGCCGCCGGGACGTGGAGTCCCACTTGCCCATCGGTCATCCTGGGAGGGACCTGATAAATGGGGACATAGTGAGCTACACACGTCACTGGGTTTGAAGGGGTGGTATGCCCTGAACGTCTCCATCGTCAGTGACCCCGTCCCCGACGCCGGTACCGTACACAATACCGAAGCGTCCCAGTCCCAAGCTCTCACCGCACCAGGCCGTGCCCCAGCATCGCCCCCTGCATACTCATCTCGACCTACGTCGCCCCCTTCATCGCAATCGGCGACCTACTTTGCATCGCCCCCTGCGACTATCTCAGCAACGCAACCAGCATCGCAAGTTACTGTGGCCCCTGCAGCGACGCAATCGGCGTCCTACAGAAAAGAAGTACCCGTTGGGTCCACCGCTAGAATGAGAACTGTGGCCACTCAAACATTGATTGCAGGCCATGACTTATTTGTTATGCGATCAAAAGAACACCGCGTCGTTCCAGCCCCAGGAGTGGAAGACATCGCTGTAATTTGTAAGAAGGAAGATAAAAACCAGTAGGACCCAGAAAGGGTTTACTGCCATTGTATAAAGTTTGAAAAATTGAAGAAGTTTTACAAGAATTTGCACTTTACTGATATGTATAGAAATGTTTACATAATGTGCATAGTATGCTTAGAATACCCCAGTTGGGTAAAGTGAAAGTTAAAGTGAAGAATTAATGAATACTTGAAATTTATATATATCTATGTGTCTTTTTCCCTCATGGACTGCGTGGCTGTGGACTGTGCCAGCCCAAGAACTTGCTTTGTAAATAGTTTGCACTACGGTGCACCATCTTGGTTTTACACGAAACCATTACTATCTACCTCTGAAGAAAAACCCGTATGGTGTGGCCTAGAGTGAGGTCTGCAGTCAGAAGTCCTGCAGCCCACCCAGGACCCACGTGGGAGGTTTTTGGTGCGGGTCCTCCACAAGAATTTGTCTTGTATTATGAGAATGTTTTGATACTTTTGATACTTTTGTAATTTTCTAATGTACAAATTGTAACGTTCAAGAAGTCTTACCTCCCGGATGGGATGAGTTAAAATGTTGTTGTTAATGCAAAACAAAAATGTTTTCTTTTTCTCTTTTACAGCCCGGGAGTGCTGTGTTTAACCAAGGGGGGATGTGTGGCCCAGCTATGTCAGGCACACATAAATCCAGGAGAATGCACAGGAAGGTAACCGCAACGCTTGATATGCATTCACTTCACTCACACTTTTAGACACGCCCACTAGAGGTATAAAAGGGAGTGACAGTAGCAAACTAGAGATTTAGTCAGTCAGACCATCGAGGAGGGAGAGGAGTTCAGTCAAGCTCCAGGTGGCTCAAGAGTGAGTCACCCCAGTCTGTTTCCTGTCTGAGTGCAGGGCAGTTCAGTGTCAGTCCAGTCTGGACTTGGAGGATACTGAGAGCTATTCAGTGAGCTCTAGAAGAAAGCTGACTATTTCCAACAAAGCTACAAGTGCTTATGTTAAGAGCGGGAAGCAGGGCGAAGGGCGCAGTGGAGAAGACAGAGAGAAGTGCTTCAGGTATTGGTTACCTGCACTAAATCACCGGACACCGGGGTCCGAAGCGTTGCTAGTGTTTCAAGCATAGTGACAAGATACCCGGAGGCTATCTGGACTACAGGTCGCAGAGAGCAGCCCAAAGCGCTGATACGTAACCGGAGTCAGGGAGAACAGGGACTTTGAGCAGGGCCCTGCAAAAGTAAGGACTTAGTTCTCTCAACATCTGCTAGTCAGAGACATAGAAGGCTCCACCACAAAGTCAGCCGGGCTTGGCAGCTATTGAGAAAGCTGTAGATTGCAGAGTTAACTTCGCTTCATGCAAGTTTGGACTCAGAGATATATATGAAGTAAAGGAGGCCTCTAACCTGCTCAGCGGTTACCCGAATGTGCATTCTCCACCCCGACCAGCTCCCCGGGACCTGCTTGAACCATCTACCAGTAAAGGTATGAAAAGAAGCTGCATTGTGTGTGACTGAATTCTTAACTACACCCTGCATCATCACCATAGACTTCCAGGGACCAGTCTCACCTGTGGGAGACTTACCACCCAGCTGCCCCATAACATCCCCTGTGAAGATCCTTATAGCAGCGCTGGTCCAATTGATCAGATACCACAGGTGGCGTCACGAACTACCTAACCTACAAATCCCCTGTAAATATTCCCCCATCGCATGACTGCCAGGGCCACGGACCGAGTCCCGCTGCCAGTGACAACTCCCATAGAAATCAATGGGCTCGGCTCCGAGTACCCATAGCCCTGGTATCCACAATTGTGGTGCGAGTCATATACAGCATGAACCCCCACACAGCCTCCCCATATGTGGCATGAGCCCCACACAGCCTCCCTATATACAGCATGAACCCCCACACAGCCTCCCCATATGTGGCATGAGCCCCACACAGCCTCCCTATATACAGCACGAGCCCCACACGGCCTCCCTATATACACTGCCTGAGCCCCACAGCCTCCCCATATACTGCATGAGCCCCACACAGCCTTCCTATATACTGCATGAGGCCCACACAGCCTCCCTATATATGCAGCATTAGCCCCACACAGCCTCCCTATATACACTGCATGAGCCCCATACTGCCTCCCTATATACTGCATGAGCCCCACACAGCCCCCTATATACACTGCATGAGCCCCACACAGCCTCCCTATATACTGCATGAGCCCCACACAGCCTCCCTATATACACTGCATGAGCAAAGTGCGTTGTATAGTTGACCGCTGCACAGTGACACCATCTGCAGCAAATTGATGCTGCAGCTCTCTGGAGGTGGTCTGAGGATTGTCCTCGACTGATCTCACCATTCTTCTTCTCTGCCTTTCTGATGTTTTTCTTGGCCTGCCACTTCTGGCCTTAACAAGAACTGTCCCTGTGTTCTTCCATTTCCTTACTATGTTCCTCACAGTGGAAACTGACAGGTTAAATCTCTGAGACAGCTTTTTGTATCCTTCCCCTGAACAGCTATGTTGAATAATCTTTGTTTTCAGATCATTTGACAGTTGTTTTGAGGAGCCCATGATGCCACTCTTCAGAGGAGATTCAAACAGGAGAACAACTTGCAAGTGGCCACTTTAAGTAGCTTTTCTCATGATTGCATACACCTGGCTATGAAGTTCAAAGCTCAATGAGGTTACAAAACCAAAAAAAGTGCTTTAGTAAGTCAGTAAAAAGTAGGTAGGAGTATTTAAAACAAAAAAAATGATAAGGGTGCCCATACTTATGCACCTGTCAAATTTTGTTTGGATGCAGATTGCACATTTCTGTTAGTACAATAAAACCTCATTTCAAGGCAGAAACATTACTGTGTCCAATAGTTATTAGATATATCAAACTGAAATAGCTGTTGCAAAAACACCAATTTTTATAAAACATTAAGCTTAAGATTAATAGGGGTGCCCAAACTTTTTCATATAACTGTATACAGTATATATTTTAAGCTGTTAGAAGATTTTAAGAAATTTAGCAGCAATTCATCACAATTAGCAAAAAGAAGTTTTAGAACCTATTTTTATTAGGATGAATTCAGTATTGAAGCACCTTTGAGGGGTCTATATTTTACCAACCCCTCATAAATTACCATATTTTACAAACGGTTTTCAAACTACAGAAAGGTTAACACTTCAGGTACTTCACAAAGTGGAATAAAAAATAACAAATTCCATGTATAGGGCTGCATGACCATTGAGCGTGTCGCTTTTGCCAGCAGCCCATCTGCATTGAAAAAGTCAAACGGCGCTCCTTCCCTTCCAAGCTCTGCCGTGCACCCAAACTATGGTTTATCTCCACATATGGGGTATCGGCGCATTCAGGAGAAGTTTCACAACAAATTTTGTGATTCATTTTGTCTTTTTACACTTGTGAAAATAAAAAAAATGGTTCTGACGTAAAATGTTTGTAAAAAATTAAATGTTAAATGTTATTTTTTTCCTTCCACATTGCTTCAGTTCCTGTGAAGCACGTAAAGGGTTAATAAACTTAAATGTGAGGTGGTCCCTAAAAAAAATGGTTTTGGAAATTTTGTTGTAAAAATAAGAAATCGCTGGTCAACTTTTAAGCCTTATAACTTCCTAACAAAAAAAAATTTGTTTCCAAAATTGTGCTGCTGTAAAGTAGACATGTGGAAAATGTTATTTACTAAGTAATTTTGTGACATATCTCTCTAATTTAAGGGCATAAAAATTAAATGTTTGAAAATTGCAACATTTTCAAAATTTTCACCATATTTCCGTTTTTTCATAAATAAACACAAGTCATATCAAAGAAATTTTACCACTAACATGAAGTACAATATGTCACAAAAAAATAATCTCAGAATCAGCGAAATCCATTAAAGCGTTCCAGAGTTATATCCTCATAAAGAGGCAGTGGCAGTGGCGTTCCGTGAATAGAGCAGACTAAGCAGCAGCTATGGGGCCCAGACAGGTGAGGGGGCCCACGACAGCCGCTGTCGTTTGGCAGCTGTGCTGTGCTGACACAGTACTATCTCCTTTAATTAAATATAAGCGACGGCCGGACACTGTAAACCCCTTGAAGGTCCCCTTTCCTTGTTGTTTTCTGGTCAGCAGTTGGCTTAAGTCTCTGGCTGCATTTGCATAAGAAAGCCAGCCTGCAGCCAGAGACACGTGCATCACAGGAAGCAGAAAACATTCATAAGTTTCACTCAGGGAAGAGATACACAAGAAGGTGAGTCCTGCTGGTTGGGGTATGGGGTAGATTTTTTTGTTGAATGTGTCCCCTCACTGTGCTGGCACTTTATATTTACAATGGCTAGCCTCTGGCTGCACTTTGCACCTTAGGGAGTGAGGGGGTCCTGATTGCAGGCACTGTGGAGGAGGGGGGCCCTGCATGCACTGCAGGTGTGTGTGTGTGTGGAGTTAAGAGCACCTGTTTTTTTTTTGGGGGGGCCCCATTCAGACTTTTGCTATGGGGCCCCATGATTTCTATGTACGCCCCTGGACAGTGGTCAGAATTGTAAAAATTGGCCTGATCATTAAGCTGCAAATTGGCTCTGTCACTAAGTGGTTAACTCAGATCTTTACTTCACTCCTATATCCAATCACTCGCTCGCTCATGTAAACTGCACCTCAAAAACATCTCCAGTATCTGACCTTTTCTGACCTTTTCTTGCCTTCAAACCTGCTAAAAAAACGCTGTTGTTGCTCTGATTCATTCTCGTCTTGACTACTTTAGTTCTCTATTAATCAGTCTTCCTCTCACTAAACCCTCCAATCTATCCTGAATTCAAAAGCCAGGCTCATATTTTTGTTCAAGCCCCACTCTATGCAAGTCATTGCACTGGTTATCTATCCACTATAGAATACATACAAAACTTATCATTCAGCCGGCTGTAACCCTGATTCCAACAAGCCACTGCACGACCAGCTCTACCCTCACCTACTGTATCCTCACCCATCCCTTGTAGATTGTGAGCCCTCACGGGCAGGGTCCTCTCTCCTACTGTACCAGTCGTAACTTGTATTTTCTAAGATTACTATACTTGTTTTTATTATGTATACCCCTTTTCACATGTAAAGCACCAAGGAATAAATGTTGCTATAATAATAATAGTAATAATTCTCAGCCACAAAGCTCTTCACAGAGTTGCACCACCCTAAATATCTGGCTATCTTCCTACCATTCTGGTAATGATCTAAGACTAACATCCACCACAATCCAAATCTCCATTTTCTGTCTTTTCTCGTGCTGCATCAGTTCTCTGGAATGCATTACCCCACACCATCAGGTTAGTTCTTTGTGTCCTCTACACAGATTTAAGCCCTAGAAGCACACCTTTTTAAGCAGGCCTATCACTTCATTCACTAATCTATTTTCTCAGTTCTCCTTTCCTACATTCTTCCTTTCTATCATCTGCTTCCCACATACTCCATACACTCAGGATCAGTTTGTATCTAGACGTACACATATTCTGAATGGTGATTGGCTCATGCTGTCTTATTTGAATGCCCCTATTTGTTATGGAGATGACTTAATCATACAATATGCACACTTTTTAGCTCTTGTGTAATCCCCATTTATAGATTATTAATTTGTGAGCAGGGACCTTACTTTTCTTGTTTTATCTGCTGAATTATAATTTACTCTCTAAGGTCAGATAGTCTTTGCCTGTAATACCCACTGACTTGCAAAGCACTGCGGAATATGCTGTTGTTATATAAATAAAATTATTATTATTATTGCATTGCAGCTTCTACAATTAAATGACCGTGCCTCTTTGGAGAACCACTAAGGCTGCTTTCACACTTGCGTTTGAGCGACCTGCGCCTGTCTGCGCACGGCCGCCGCTAAGCTCCGCCCCGGCCGCGCCTCCTCCCGGCGGCTCCGCCTATGGGCGCATGACGCCGCATGCGACCTGCGTACCCTATCTTTATCATTGGGTACGCAGGCCGTGCGCAGGTATGCGTTTGGCAGCACATGCGTCCTTTTGACGGTGCGCCGAGGGCACCAAAATGTTGCATGTTGCTTTTTGGTGCGGTCGCTGCACCAGTCAAAAGGCCGCATGCGCCGCCAAACGCATACCTGCGCACGGCCTGCGTACCCAATGATAAAGATAGGGTACGCAGGTCGCATGCGGCGTCATGCGCCCATAGGCGGAGCCGCTGGGAGGAGGCGTGGCCAGGGCGGAGCTTAGCGGCGGCCGTGCGCAGACAGGCGCAGGTAGCTCAAACGAAAGTGTGAAAGCAGCCTAAGCTTTTTGGTCTCAATTGTGAGAGTAATGTTAAAAAGTTGTGCTGCAGTTACAAGTAAGTATGAATCTTGTACTTCTAAGAGAGACATCAAAGAAATGAGCTTTGCTTGCACCAGAAATTATTGTTACATTCCTGGGGGAACAGTATCACACACCAAATCCTCATCACTTGCCCATTTTATAAAGGCACATAAAGCTACCTGGATATCACCCAAAAAAGATTGGCTGCTGACAAGAGCAGCTAGACATTATAGACAAAAATGTCTCGAAATGTGGATTTTTAGGATAAAATCTAGGACTCCAAATATTTTATGAAGAAGAATCAATTTGGAGACCTATATATGTTTTATATCATCCATGTCAGAGCTACAATAACTATGATATAATTATGCATAACATATTCCACTATGTCTTTTCTAGAACTGCAAATACAGAGAAAAAAATATAGAATGTAGGTTCTGTAGGTGAATCAAATAACTGGCATAACCTTCATATTTTGAAGAATTTGGCCCGTCACATGATTGGTTTCGAGTGTAATTCAGTTTGACAAAACCAATACCTGAAGGTACTGCACACTAAACAATCCCGCTAGCGATAGCGATAAAGACGCATACTAATGCGATCGCTAGCGGGATTGTTTCTATATCGCTAAGTGCGGCTTAACTTAGCGATATAGTTAACGACGCTATCGCGGTTAGCGATCTTCTTAACGACTTTAGCGGTACAAAAGTACCGCTAAATCGCTAAGAAAAGGTGCCACACTTAGCGATATATACTTACCTGCGGGCGCCGACGATCTAAATAGGGTCCGGAACGATGTCAGCGACGAGCGAGATCACAGCAGGGGCCTCGTCGCTGACAGATGCCGCACACAACAACATCGCTAACGGGATCGCTAAATAGTGACGTTTTTTAGCGATCCCGTTAGCGATGTTGTTTAGTGTGGCATACCCTTTAGGCTCAAGGCAAAAGTAAATAACTACAAAGCAGCTGGGTCTGCAATTGACTTTTCTTATCTAATGAACTTTAACAAATGTATCAGTATTTTAGAGTTTAAGAAATTTGTCTTACAGTGGGTTAATCATCTCTTTAAAGCCGCAGCCGGCACAGTCTGACTCAGAGATATTCATAGCTTGTACAACCAGCTGTGTCGTCAACTCAGGGGTTCAGGCATATTATTATATCAATTAGCATCTTAATGAAGTGAGCAGCATCGTTTTATAGCTGTACTGCCGAGAGGGGCTATGGGTGCAGGCTTAAAACTAATCAACTTGTGTGGCCTTTTTTAGATAACATCCTGTGATCCAGGTTGGTGGCCTCATTCAGTGTACAAGACAATGTTCAGATATATTCTCCCCAACTAAAATACTTCATATATTTTATATATACATAATACAGTCATGGCCGAAATTGTTCCAGAAAATAAAGTATTTCTCCCAATTATTGCAATTACCCACGTTTTGTTATACACATGTTTTATTTCCTTTGTGTGTATTGGAACAACACAAAAAAAGAAAAAAAATGCAAATTGGACATAATTTCACACAAAACCCTCAAAATGGACCTGAGAAAAT
Source organism: Oophaga sylvatica (assembly GCA_033576555.1). NCBI lineage: Eukaryota > Metazoa > Chordata > Amphibia > Anura > Dendrobatidae > Oophaga > Oophaga sylvatica. The sequence goes on from JARQOD010000009.1 coordinate 15,347,206, forward strand.
AGTTGGCACCCTCAACTTACTATTTGGTTAAACGCACTTTGGAATAAATAACTGCAATCAATCACTTCCTATAACCATCAACAAGCTTCTTACACCTCTCAACTGGAATTTTGGACCACTCTTCTTTTGCAAACTGCTCTAGGTCTCGCATATCTGAAGGTGCCTTCTCCCAGCAGCAATTTTAAGTTTTCTACACCATTGTTCAATGGGATTTAGATCCGGACTCATTACTATCCACTTCAGAACTCTCCAGACTTAACCGCTTTAAGACCGCCAATGGTAGATAAACGTCGGCGCTAGCAGGGCTTTGTGCAGCGCCGACATTTGTCTACAAACGTTGGCGGTTTTGGGCTCATCGGGACCCCCACGTACTTTATAACGAGGGGATTCTGAGGCACAACGCTTCCTGTCACCCCCGACCTCATCGAGACCTGATTGGTTCAGGTCCCGATGACGTCAGCATCACACCAGCCAATGAGACAAATCACTGGGAAAGTTTGTTGTAGGTTGTGTGCCTCATAATAACGCTGTTTCTCCTCTGATCTCCTGTCAGTGAAAGATCAGAGGAGAAACAGTGTTAGGCCGGGGTCACATGTGCAAGAAACTCGCACCTCAAGTACCGAGTGCCGGCGGCAGTGCCTGGTATTGAGGTACGAGATTCATGCGAGTTTCTCACAAGTGTGACCACGGCCTTACAAGTGCTGCTGGCAACAGCTGTGCCAGTCAGCGTTCTCATTATAAAGTAAAAAAAAGCAGATAAAGCAAGTTAAGGTTAGCGCTAAAGTTAAGGTTGGTTCTAAAGTTAGGGTTAGGGTTGGGGCTAAAGTTAGAGTTAGGATTGGGGCTAAAGTTAGGGTTAGGGTTGGGGCTAGAGTTAGGGTTAGTGTTAAGCTAAAGTTAGGGTTAGGGTTGGGGCTAAAGTTAGGGTGTTTGGCTAAAGTTAGGGTTAGTGTTAGGCTAAACTTACAGTTAGGGTTAGTGCTAAAGTTAGAGTTAGGACTAGGGCCAAAGTTAGGGTTAGGGTTGGAGCTAAGGTTAGGGAAGGGGCTAAAGTTGGGGTTAGGGTGGGGCTAAAGTTAAGGTTAGGGTCGGGACTAGGGTTAGGGTTGGGATTAGGGTTAGGGGTGTGTTAGGGTTAGGTTTGTGGTTAGGGTAATAGTTAGGGTTGCGATTAGGGTTAGGGGTGTGTTGGGGTTAGGGTTGTGGTTAGGGTAATGGTTAGGAATGAGATTAGGGTTTAAGGGTGTGTTGGGGTTAGGGTTGTAAGTAGAATTGGGGGATTTCCACTGTTTAGGCACATCAGGGGCTCTCCAAATGCGACATGGTGTCCGATCTCAATTCCAGCCAATTCTGTGTTCAAAAAGTCAAATGGTGCGCCTTCCCTTCTGAGCTCTGCCGTGCGCCCAAACAGTGGTTTACCCCCACATATGGGGTATCAGCAAACTCAGGACAAATTGCACTACTTTGGGGTCTGATTTCTCCTGTTACCCCTGGGAAAATTAAAATTTGTGGGTGAAAAGATTATTTTTGTGGAAAAATATAATTTTTTTTTCACGACTCTACGTTATAAACTTCTGTGAAGCACTTGGGGGTTTAAAGTGCTCACCACACAACTAGATAAGTTCCCTTGGTGGTCTAGTTTCCAAAATGGGGTCACTTGTGGGGGTTTCTACTGTTTAGGTACATCAAGGGCTATGACGTCCACAGACCATTCCATCAACGTCTGCACTCCAAAACATCACTACTGCCCTTCGAGCCCCGACGTGTGCTCAAACGTAGTTTTCTCCCACATATGGGGTACTAGCGTACTCAGAACAAATTGGACAACAACTTTTATGGTCCAATTTCTCCTGTTACCCTTGTGAAAATAAAAAATTGGGCAGAAAGTTCATTTTTGTGGAAAAAAAATGATTTTTTATTTTCATGGCTCTACATTATAAACTTTAGTGAAACACTTGGGGATTCAAAGTGCTCACCACACATCTAGATAAGTTCCTTGGGTGGTCTAGTTTCCAAAATGGGGTCACTTGTGGGGGGTTTCCATTGTTTAGGCAAATCAGGGGCTCTCCAAAGGCGACATGGCGTCTGATCTCAATTGCAGGAAATTCTGCATTGAAAAAGTCAAACGTGCTCCATCCCTTCTGAGCTCTGCTGTGCACCCAAACAGTGGTTTACCTCCACATATGGGGTATCGGTGTACTCAGGACAAATTTCACAACAACTTCGGGGGTCTAATTTCTCCTGTTACCCTTGGAAAAATAAAAATTTGGGGGCAAAAAATATAATTTTTGTGGAAAGTGCTCACTATACGTCTACATATGGGGTATCGGCGTATTCAGGAGAAATTGCACAACAAATTTTGTGATTCATTTTCTCTTTTTATACTTGTTAAAATAAAAAAAATGATTCTGAAGTAAAATATTTGTGAAAAAAAGTTAAATGTTCATTTTTTTCCTTCCACATTTCTTCAGTTCCTGTGAAGCACGTAAAGGGTTATTTAACTTCTTAAATGTGGTTTTGAGCACCTTGAGGGGTGCAGTTTTTAGAATGGTGTCACTTTTGGTTATTTTCTGTCATATTCACCCCCCAAACTCACTTCAAATGAGAGGTGGTCCCTAAAAAAAATGGTTTTGTAAATTTTGTTGGAAAAATAAGAAATCGCTGGCCAACTTTTAACCCTTATAACATCCTAACAATGTGTGAAATTATATTTATTAACTATTTTGTGCAATATGAATGATTTAAGGGCATAAAAATTAAAGTTTGTAAATTGCTAAATTTTAAAAATTTTCACCAAATTTCCATTTTTTTAACAAATAAACACAAGTCATATCAAATAAATTTTACCACTATCATAAAGTAAAATATGTTACTAGAAAACAATCTCAGAATCACCGGGATCCGTTGAAGCGTTCTAGAGTTATGACCTCAGAAAGTGACACTGGTCAGAATTGAAAAAATTGGCCCAGTCATGAAGGCAAAAACAGGCTCTGGCGCGAAAAGATTTAAGTATATTTGGGGTCATTGTCTTGTTGGAAGACCCATGACCTACGACATAAACCCAGCTTTCTGACACTGGGCACTACATTGCGACCCAAAATCCATTGGTGATCTTCAGATTTCATGATCCCTTGCACACAGTCAAGGCACCCAGTACCAGAGAACATATTTGAACCTGCAGTACAGACCAAAATTTTGGACACACCTTCTCATTCAAAGATTTTTCTGTATTTTCATGACTATGAAAATTGTACATTCACACTGAAGGCATCAAAACTATGAATTAACACATGTGGAATTATATACTTAACAAAAAAGTGTGAAACAACTGAAAATATGTAACCTTATGTTATATTCTAGGTTCTTCAAAGTAGCCACCTTTTGCTTTGATTACTGCTTTGCATACTCTTGGCATTCTCTTGATGAGCTTCAAGAGGTAGTCATCGGAAATGGTCTTCCAACAGTCTTGAAGGAGTTCCCACAGATGCTTAGCACTTGTTGGCCCTTTTGCTTTCACTCTGCGGTCCTGCTCACCCCAAACCATCTCGATTGAGTTCAGGTCTGGTAACTGTGGAGGCCAGGTCATCTGGAGTAGCACCCCATCACTCTCCTTCTTGGTCAAATAGCCCTTACACAGCCTGGAGTTGTGTTTGGGGTTATTATCCTGTTGAAAAATAAATGATGGTCCAACTAAAAGCAAACCGGATGGAATAGCATGCAGCTGCAAGATGCTGTGGTAGCCATGCTGGTTCAGTATGCCTTCAATTTTGAATAAATCCCCAACAGTGTCACCAGCAAAGCACCCCCACACCATCACACCTCCTCCTCCATGGTTCACGGTGGGAACCAGGCATGTAGAGTCCATCCGTTCACCTTTTCTGCGTCGCACAAAGACACGGTGGTTGGAACCAAAGATCTCAAATTTGGACTCATCAGACCAAAGCACAGATTTCCACTGGTCTAATGTCCATTCCTTGTATTCTTTAGCCCAAACAAGTCTCTTCTGCTTGTTGCCTGTTCTTAGCAGTGGTTTCCTAGCAGCTATTTTACCTTGAAGGCCTGCTGCACAAAGTCTCCTCTTAACAGTTGTTGTAGAGATGTGTCTGCTGCTAGAACTCTGTGCGGCATTGACCTGGTCTCTAATCTGAGCTGCTGTTAACCTGCGATTTCTGAGGCTGGTGACTCGGATAAACTTATCCTCAGAAGCAGAGATGACTCTTGGTCTTCCTTTCCTGGGGCGGTCTTCATGTGAGCCAGTTTCTTTGTAGTGCTTGATGGTTTTTGCAACTGCACTTGGAGACACTTTCAAAGTTTTCCCAATTTTTCAGACTGAATGACCTTCATTTCTTAAAGTAATAATGGCCACTCGTTTTTCTTTACTTAGCTGCTTTTTTCTTGCCATAATACACATTCTAACAGTCTATTCAGTAGGACTATCAGCTTTGTATCCACCAGACTTCTGCACAACACCACTGATGATCCCAACCCCATTTATAAGGCAAGAAATCACACTTATTAAACCTGACAGGGCACACCTGTGAAGTGAAAGCCATTTCCGATGACTACCTCTTGAAGCTCATCAAGAGAATGCCAAGAGTGTGCAAAGCAGTCATCAAAGCAAAAGGTGGCTACTTTGAAGAACCTAGAATATAAGACATATTTTCAGTTTCACACTTTTTTGTTAAGTATATAATTCCACATGTGTTAATTCATAGCTTTGATACCTTCAGTGTGAATGTACAATTTTCATAGTTATGAAAATACAGAAAAATCTTTGAATGAGGTGTGTCCAAAGTTTTGGACTGTACTGTACACCATATGTGCCTTTAAGTACCATGTTCTTCTCTTTGTAGGCCTCATTCCGTTTTCGGTAAACAGTAGAATGATGTGCTTTCCAAAAAGCTGTCTACAAGACAAACATGGAAGAGCGCAGCATGAGAAGCACCAGGTGGATGAATTGGGATGTTACAATGAAAGGTGGGGGATTAGCCTCTCACCTGGAGGGATTGTGTACCCCTGTACAACTCCGGTTGAAATCCTCCTGAGGAAGGTAGCGGTCCGCTGCCGAAACACGTAGTGGTCTAATAAAAGGTTTGTTTACCACTAATCCATTGCAGTGTGCTCTATAGCCATAGCGCTCCTTAAATTGACCACATATACTGTATATTTTTTTCCAAAACATCATCTGTCCACAAAACACTTTCCCAGTAGGTTTTTGGCTTACTCACATACATTTTGGCAAACTGCTGTCGAGCTGTATCTGTGCCAGCAGTGAGATTCTCGTGAGTCTCTTGCCAAAGCGTTTCATTTCATTCAAATGTCAAAGGATAGTTCTCACTGACGCTGATGCACTCTAAGCCTGCAGGACAGCTTGAATTTCTTTGGAACTTGATTGAGGCTACTCATCCACCATCTGGACTATCCTGCTTTGCAACATTTCATCAATTTTTCTCTGCAGTCCACATCCAGGGAGATTAGCTACAATGTCATGGGTTGTAAATGTGTTTATTACGTTGAGCACCATGGACAAGTGAACATCGAAATCTCTGGAGATGGAGTTGTAACCTTGGGATTGTTGATATTTATCAACAATTTTGGTTCTCAAACCTCAAACAGTTCTCTTCCCTCTTTCTGTTCTCTATGCTTAGTGTGCAACACATAGACACAAAATGCAAAGATCGAGTAAACTTCTCCACTTTTTATCTGGTTGCAGGTTTGATTTTCATATTGACCACACCTGTTACTTGCTACAAGTGACTTTGAATGAGCATCACATGCTTGAAACAATTTTCGAGAGGTGTCAACAGTTTGGCCAGACAATTTTGGAGGTTTTATGTGAAATTATGTTCAATTTGCCTTTTTTCTCTGTTTTTTTTTGTGTTTTCCCACACAAAGGAACAATTTCAAGGGTCCCAAGACTTTCGGCCATGACTGTGTATACAGTGGTGGCCAAAAGTATTGGCACCCCTGCAATTCTGTCAGATAATACTCAGTTTCTTCCTGAAAATGATTGCAAACACAAATTCTTTGGTATTATTATCTTCATTTAATTAGTCTTCAATGAAAAAACACAAAAAGAATTGACCTAAAGCCAAATTGGATATAATTCCACACCAAACCTAAAAAAGGGGGTGGACAAAAGTATTGGCACTGTTTGAAAAATCATGTGATGCTTCTCTAATTCGTGTAATCACCAGCACCTGTAATTTACCTGTGGCACCTAACAGGTGTTGGCAATAACTAAATCACACCTGCAGCCAGTTAACATGGATTAAAGTGACTCAACCTCTGCCCTGTGTCCTTGTGTGTACCACATTGAGCATGGAGAAAAGAAAGAAGACCAAAGAACTGTCTGAGGACTTGAGAAACCAAATTGTGAGGAAGCATGAGCAATCTCAAGGCTACAAGTCCATCTCCAAAGACCTGAATGTTCCTGTGTCTTCTGTGCGCAGTGTCATCAAGAAGTTTAAAGCCCATGGCACTGTGGCTAACCTCCCTAGATGTGGAAGGAAAAGAAAAATTGACAAGAGATTTCAATGCAAGATTGTGCGGATGGTGGATAAAGAACCTCAACTAACATCCAAACAAGTTCAAGCTGCCCTGCAGTCCGAGGGTACAACAGTGTCAGCCCATACTATCCGTCGGCGTCTGAATGAAAAGGGACTGTATGGTAGGATACCCAGGAAGACCCCACTTCTTACCCCGAGACATAAAAAAGCCAGGCTGGAGTTTGCCAAAACTTACCTGAGAAACAAAATGTTTTGGAAGAAAGTTCTCTGGTCAGATGAGACAAAAGTCGAGCTTTTTGGGAAAAACCATGAACATAGAGTGTACAGGAAAAAAAAGAGGCATTCAAAGAAAAGAACACGGTCCCTACAGTCAAACATGGCGGAGGTTCCCTGATGTTTTGGGGTTGCTTTGTTGCCTCTGGCACTGGACTGCTTGACCGTGTGCATGGCATTATGAAGTCTGAAGACTACCAACAAATTTTGCATAATGTAGGGCCCAGTGTGAGTAAGCTGGGTCTCCCTCAGAGGTCATGGGTCTTCCAGCAGGACAATGACACAAAACACACTTCCAAAAGCACTATAAAATGGTTTGAGAGAAAGCACTGGAGACTTCTAAGGTGGCCAGCAATGAGTCCAGACCTGAATCCCATAGAACACCTGTGGAGAGATCTCAAAATGGCAGTTTGGAGAAGGCACCCTTCAAATATCAGGGACCTGGAGCAGTTTGCCAAAGAAGAATGGTCTCCAATTCCAGCAGAGCATTGTAAGAAACTCATTGATGGTTACCGGAAGCGGTTGTTCGCAGTTATTTTGGCTAAAGGTTGTGCAACCAAGTATTAGGCTGAGGGTGCCAATACTTTTGTCTGGTCCATTTTTGGAGTTTGAAATGAAATGATCAAGGATTTGATTTTTGCTTCATTCTCTTTTATGTTTTTTCCTTGCAAGCAAATTAAATGAAGATAAAAATAGCAAATAATTTGTGATTGCAATCATTTTCAGGAAGAAACTGAGTATTATCTGAGAGAATTGCAGGGGTGCCAATACTTTTGGCCACCACTGTATATATATATATATATATATATATATAAATATATATATATACACAATTGTATACATATTATAGATAATTTAGGTCCTTAAACTTTTACTATATCAATTTTATATTAACACTTTCATCCAATGAAAATCTTCTGATTTCTAAAAGATCAGCTACGTTACATGAATGCTATTTAATCGAAGCTATAATCAATGAATAATGGGGCAGATAATTGAAATTATGTCTTGTTTTAGTATTAAACTGTACATCTATCTCCAAATTAAAACTTTGACATGTTCCTTGTATATAATCATTGTGTGCAGTGTTTCTCTTGTAACATCAGCCATTTGCACTTTAGTTTCTGGTTCCTTCAGATTCAGACACATACAGAAGCTTCTTTCAGCCATATTAAATCTCCATGGTGACTGAAGGCCAAGTCTACGTTTGATATAGTCACTCCTAGCTTCTACTTTCCAACCTTTTCTAAGTTCTCCACCAGAGGGGTTAGGGTTTTTTTCCTATTTTGAATTAGTCATACCCCTTTTTTATAAACCACATATTTTCCCCCTCTCTGTTTTGGCCCCATTCAGTCAGCATCCCAACATCATGCAGAAAAAAAACATCCAGGGAACACTACTTTCTCAGACACTTCTATGGCACCTTGAACATTTGCCAACTATTGCAAGAATCAGGGTGACCTCCTCTTTTTTTTAGGAGCCTCTTAGACATTTCTGGGAGTGTTTGTAAGTGTAATATAGTTTAATTTATCCTCTTCCAGTACTCAAAAAGCAATCACTATGTGACTGCCACCTTTCTTATTGTGCAAAAACATTCCCAAGGTCTCATGAATATGCCAGAAGCTGAGCCGCCAGCCAACTGATCAGCCAAAACATCGTTTGGCTAACAGCCACCTAATGTCGATGGCAAGCAAAAAATGTTGGCACTGCTCTAACACCCACACGACAAAAAGTGTGGAAAAGGAATTCAGCATATAATTCGGAAAAAAAAAGATCTTGCGGTGGTTTGCTTGAGAAAGATAGTGGTTGGTATCAGGTACGGACTGGGACTGAAATTCAGCCCCGGCATTTGAAATCACACAGGCCCATGCTGTCCCCATCCCCAAGTACCAGATGGGATATATTACTAATATTATCTTGGATGGAGGAAAGGAAAATTTACTACATGATCAAAATTCCTAATGATACCCGTAGCCTGCTGGGGTAAGTGACGGAGTCAGCGACTTTGTGCTCCGTCACAACTCTTAATACTATGGGTGTCTTGAGAACACCAATTCTGTCATTGGATATTTAACACAAACACAAAGAAAACGAGCAACAGCTGTTTCACATAGGTAGACGCTTCTTCCTGCTCCAGTCCCTTCATTGCAGAGTTTTGGTTTGACAGGAGTCCAATGTGTTTGGGATCATACATTGATGGGCTATCAATCAGGAGTTTAAGCGATCAATGCAAAATTTTGGGACACCCCCTTAGTTTAAAATCTACGTAACTCGTATGTGACACTTGTAACTGTTCAGACTAGAAGCTTTGATAGATGACAGCACTGTCAGTAAGTAGGTTTCCTTATGACATATAATGAAGCAAATCTCAAACTTGTGGGTGTAGCAGCTATAATACACTTGTACGCATCCAAAATCGTGTTCTGAATCTGCCATTGTTGTGAAAGATACATCAGCAAGAGGGAAGGAATAAATTGTACCTAACAGCAAATGTTGAAACCTATATTTAGCAAAGACTGTACCTACCCTCGTTATTCAGTATTCAGCACATTTCCGCCCAGATTTGAGCGCAGATCAATCTGTTCTCTGTATTTTTTAAAACCTGACATGGAAACAGTTCTCAAGAGACAGAGGATCATTTCCATGGAAAACCTATGAGGATGTTCCTCTCTCTCTTTTCTGGGACCTGTTTATTGTGAAACAAAGACTTTGCGATTACTGTCTCATGTTAGGGGAATGTTAGATCTCCTATTTGCATGGTCCTTGATTGGAATTATGTTTGATTATGTAGGGTAGCCTCTGAATATGGACTTTCACAGGTAGGATATCACAAAGCATTGGCATGAAAACCGCAGCTACTATATAAGCTACAAGTAAGAAAAATGTATTGTGTAACAATTTGCACATATGACTTAAAGGGCACGATACTTATCCCCCAACAAAAATTTTGATTGGTGAGGATCCAGGTGCTGGGACAACAAATATCAAAAAAGAGCAGAAGCAAAAGAGTTCAGCTGTCACTATAATATGTCAAAAGTTTTATAAAATGATAGTTATGGTTTAAGTCCAAGTTCACATCACGAAAGAGCATGAAATTAGACCTGAAATGTTCTGTAAAATGTATGGCTCAGATGTTACGCAGCTTTAGAAGTCTTTATGGACCCTCTATGGGTAGGGAACCTCCAGCCAACAGGCCTTTTAAGGATTCCCCATTTTGCCAGTTGCCGGCCTTTTATTTCCTCATTACCCTAGGAGGAATTAAAATAAATTTTACCCCAAATTTTGTCACTTTTGCATGTTAACCACACCTGTTCCACTAAACCTCGCACATTTTCAGTGAAACCATGCCACTTTCTCAAATTGACAAGAACACATAATAAATATGGCGCAAGACAGATTTTGGAGCAAATTATACCAGAACTCTCGCACATCTACAATATTCAATTTCCCCCCCATATCACTGATGTTATTATTTTGGGAAAATTTCTTTTTATTAGACAATTGACAAAATAATGAAACATTAGAGGTAAATAAGGATGAATATCTGTAAGATGTAAAAATCATACTTCATGTATTTTCTGCCCAATCTAACCAATATAGCCATTTATACCAGAAAAGTAGAACTCAGAGTAATAGCCAAAGTTCCTTTCTTTACTTATAGGGTGTTGTCATTTTCTGGTTTTGGTGTGGTGGTAATAATTGTCAATATGATGTGCAGCCACTTTGGTTTGGTTGTCATTTTTTTTGTTGTAGTTATTCAGAAAACAATTTTAACTGCAATTTTGTTAGTTTTCGTATGTTCACAATACCAAGTTTAACAATTAATATCTATTGTTCAGAAGCTGATTAAAAAATGAAAACCAATATGACTGCATCTTTTGTTATCACTTCTGCAAAAGTGATCAGCAAAAGAAAAGAGCTAAATTCCCACAATGAGTATTTGGAGAGTTTTTGATGTTGCATGCTGCTTCTAGCATTAGGCTAAGATGAATCCTAACAGAACAAATTCAATCTTATATCAAAGTCCAATATAAACAAATATGATCCATATGTTCCCTTACTATTTTTTAGGATATATGGTTTTAAAAAATGCTAATAGTGTAAACTGAGCCTTCTCCATGAAAAGCGTGGTTATTATAGGCAGAGTAAACCTCATGTGAGACAGGTGTTCACTGTTCAGTTTTATTTAGTTTAGCTTTTTCCTTATCTTTTGCTACCAAGTAAGACAAACCAGTAAATAAACCTTAAAAAAGGAATGTGCCATAAAAAATAAACATATTACGTAAGTCATATTTTTATTCTAAATCCATGTACTTTTTTAGTTTTGATGTCATTTGAACTATTCATATTAAAACACGAGCCGTTTACTGCACTCCACTTTTTAGCTTTCACGTGTAGACTAGGACAGGTCAGCAGAGTCATCTTATTTTCACTTGACAATGGGTTTTACAAATAACAACTTTATTGTACTTCTGGAGGCCTAGACAAGGCACAGAGTAGAGATTCCCTATCAGTCCAAGTAGTCAGCAGCATAATGATCATGGTCACAGGGTGTGAGACCACAACCGTGCCGAGAGGGGAAGTGGACTTACTGGTGGCCATCACTTGCCACTGTATCCGCATCCTTGGGACATGAGTCCAGATGAAACTGGCAAATCAGAGCTACATTGGCTCCCTGCTAAATCAGTTATTTTGGTAGTCCACCAGCTAAGCCTTAGAATCAGTGTTAAATTCTATGAATGGCAGGGACAATCTAACCGTATCAAGTTGACTTTTACAGCACTTGTGTAGAAATGCTATTTAGTATTTATCACGATATGGTCCGTTTGTGGTGGTATTATTGGTCTTAATATAGTATTTTTTATTGAGTAACAGTAAGTTGTTACTGTTTATTCACTATGCGGTAGTAATTTGTAGACATAGTGTGGTGGCAATACTTTTTCCTGGTATACTTGTATTATTGGTAATATTGATTATAGCGTACCGGGTTTTGTTCATCAAGAATTTATGACCATATTAATATTTACATGGTTCTATAGTACTATAGTGGCTATTTATGTGTTTTTTATGGTCAGGTTTACAATAATCTTTTTTCATTTATTTATTTTTATATCAGTAAATATGTGGGTGTTATACTGTAGTATGGTCTGATATGGCCCTATTTATGCTGTCTAATTTCACAATAGTAATATTAACTTTTCAAACAATACTTCCCTTCTACATACTTACTGAAACTAATATTAAAGTGTGCTTGTCATTTTACCTCCAACCAGAATAAAAGCATGGTCCCTTCCAACTCTACCATTCTATGATTCTATGGTCTTGCTGCACCCATCATCCATAAAGCAACAAAACAAGTAGGCATTTTTAGTGTACATACCAGTCTAATGTGTTCAGGAACTGTTCTTATTCTGCTTTTTATCTTGCCATTTACTTTTTTTGAGTGGGTGGTTCCTCATCAGCATTCTGTCAGCATTATAGGTGCTGGAACTCTCGTTCCCATACTTTCCAGCACTCTTTGTGCCTGCTATCATCCAAAGACTTGCCTTCTCTGAACTAAAATTCTGCCTGTATGTTATTCTTATATGTAGTATATAAGCAAAGAGACAAAGACCCACCCTAACATGCCTGTAATCTGACTCAGTGTGTCTGCTGCTAGAGACGGATTATACTTGACAACAGGCATTGTGTTACACAGATGGGAGACGACTAATAGCCAGAACTTTAGAACAATTTTTCTGTCTGAAACATCATTTCAGGAATAGTATTCTAGAGTTTTGTTAGTCTTTGCATCAGTCATGAAATGAGTCTATGTCTATTGAAACTATTTTGAACCATTTAAACATATGATGCAATTTTCTTTTTGCAAAAATTCCAACACTGTCAAACTAATTTCTATTAACTCCACTGTATACAATGCTGGACAGCATCAACCATTGTACATACTGATGCATAATATACATACTGCTTTATTCTCTTCTCTTTGGGGTCTTTATGACCCCTCTGCTTTCCAAAACTAAAAGGTTTATCCTATATAGTAACCCTATTAAGTAATCTTTTTCATGTTCTGTTTACTGTACCACAATGCTCCACAAACACCATACACCCCTGGCACTAGAAAGAATATTAACATCTGACTTTAAGAAGATTATGACGCCACCGAGCATCTGTTGAAGAAACGGGTCTCCTTCTCCCACATGTGTGAGAATAATTGAACTTCATCCTACCAGTTATAAATAGTCTATAGAAGATCTGCTGCTGCCGCCGCTGTTGTGTTTTACGACCTCACTTACAACCACCTTTTCCATATCATCTTGTGCAGGTTTTACAGTATCAATGTGGAAAAAGACTTCTCCAATGTACTTTTCAGGGCTGGAAATATGACAACGCCACTAAATATTCAGAACTTTTATATTAAAAAAAAGAAAAGATAATACTACATACAAAGACATAAAGAACAGGATGTGTTCACTTGGTGTGCTAGAGGCAGCCAAGAATAACACTTGCAGCTAAGTGTATTGATCATCATTGGTCTTTGTGATAGAACTCTACTGTGGTGCTGGGTATATATCTCCCCCTACCTTAAAATAAAATCCATACTTACATAATTATCATAAACAAGTGCTTCTCACTAAACTAGAATATCATTAATAATTTAATTTATTTCAGTTCTTCAATACAAAAAGTGAAACTCATATATTATATAGAGTCATTACAGAGTGATCTATTTCAAGTGTTTATTTCTGTTAATGTTGATGATTATGGCTTACAGCCAATGAAAGCCCAAAAGTCATTATCTCAGTAAATTAGAATAATTAACAAAATACACCTGCAAAGGCTTCCTAAGCGTTTAAAAAGGTCCCTTAGTCTGTTTCAGTAAGCTCCACAATCATGGGGAAGACTTCAGACTTGACAGATGTCCCTAAGGCAGTAATTGACACACTCCACAAGGAGGGTAAGCCACAAAAGGTTATTGCTAAAGAAGCTGGCTGTCCACAGAGTGCTGTATCCAAGCATATTAATGGAACGTTGAGTGGAAGGAAAAGTGTGGTAGAAAAAGGGTTTCAAACAACTGGGATAATGCAAGCCTTAAAAGAATTGTTAAGAAAAGGCCATTCTAAAAATTTTTCGGAGATTCACAAGGAGTGGACTGCTGCTGGAGTAGTTACTTCAAGAGCCACCACACACAGATGTATCCAGGACATGGGCTACAAGTGTCACATTCCTTGTGTCAAACCTCTCATGACCAATAGACAATGCCAGAGGTGTTGTTTTCAGATTAAAGTAAATTTTGCATTTAATTTTGAAATCAAGGTCCCAGAGTCTGGAGGAAGAGTGGAGAGGCCACAATCCAAGCTGCTTGAGGTCTAGTGTGAAGTTTCCACAATTAGTGATGGTTTGGGGAGCCATGTCATCTGCTGGTGTAGGTCCACTGTGTTTTATCAGGACCAAAGTCAGCGCAGCCGTCTACCAGGAAATTTTAGAGCACTTCATGCTTCCCTCCGCCGACAAGCTTTTAGGAGATGGAAATTTCATTCTCCAGCAGGACTTGGCACCTGTCCACACTGACAAAAGTACCAATACCTGGTTTAAAAACAGCAGTATCACTGTGCTTGATTGGCAGCAAACTCGCCTGACCTTAACCCCATAGAGAATCAATGGGGTATTGTCAAGAGGAAGATGAGAGACACCAGACCCAACAATGCAGATGAGCTGAAGGCTGCTATCAAAGAAGCAACCTGGGCTTCCATAACACCTCAGCAGTGCCACAGGCTGATCACCTCCATGCCACTCTGCATTGATGAAGTAATTGATGCAAAAGGAGCCCCGACCAAGTATTGAGTGCATTTACTGAATATACATTTCAGTAGGCCAACATTTCAGATTTTAAAATCATTTTTCAAGCTGGTGTTATAAAGAATTCTAATTTACTGAGATAATGACTTTTGGGTTTTCATTGGCTGTAAGCCATAATCATCAACACTAACAGAAATAAACACTTGAAATAGATCACTCTGTTTGTAATGACTCTATATAGTACAATGTACCAGTCTGCAATTGTAAATTTGTTTACTGTAAACAATATCTATAACTTTGTATGTAACCCTTTCTCATGTACAGCACCATAGAATTAATGGTGCTATATAAATAAATAATAATATATAGTATATGAGTTTCACTTTTTGTATTGAAGAACTTAAATAAATTAACTTTTTAATGATATTCTAATTTTGGCATAAGCACCTGTTAATTATCATATATACTGCATATAACTGTAGCTTCTATACTAAGACTAAATATTACCTATATACAGTACAGACCAAAAGTTTGGACACACCTTCTCATTTAAAGATTTTTCTGTATTTTCATGACTATGAAAATTGTACATTCACACTGAAGGCATCAAAACTATGAATTAACACATGTGGAATTATATACTTAACAAAACAGTGTGAAACAACTGAAAATATGTCTTATATTCTTTTGCTTTGATGACTGCTTTGCACACTCTTGGCATTCTCTTGATGAGCTTCAATAGGTAGTCACCGGAAATGATCTTCCAACAATCTTGAAGGAGTTCCCAGAGATGCTTAGCACTTGTTGGCCCTTTTGCCTTCACTCTGCGGTCCAGCTCACCCCAAACCATCTCGATTGGGTTCAGGTCTGGTGACTGTGGAGGCCAGGTTATGTGGCGTAGCAACCCATCACTCTCCTTCTTGGTCAAATAGCCCTTACACAGCCTGGAGGTGTGTTTGGGGTCATTGTCCTGTTGAAAAATAAATGATGGTCCAACTAAACGCAAACCGGATGGAATAGCATGCCGCTGCAAGATGCTGTGGTAGCCATGCTGGTTCAGTAAGCCTTCAATTTTGAATAAATCCCCAACAGTGTCACCAGCAAAGCACCCCCACACCATCACACCTCCTCCTCCATGCTTCACGGTGGGAACCAGGCAAGTAGAGTCCATCCATTCACCTTTTCTGCATCGCACAAAGACACGGTGGTTGGAACCAAAGATCTCAAATTTGGACTCATCAGACCACAGCACAGATTTCCACTGGTCTAATGTCCATTCCTTGTGTTCTTTAGCCCAAACAAGTCTCTTCTGCTTCTTGCCTGTCCTTAGCAGTGGTTTCCTAGCAGCTATTTTACCATGAAGGCCTGCTGCACAAAGTCTCCTCTTAACAGTTGTTGTAGAGATGTGTCTGCTGCTAGAACTCTGTGTGGCATTGACCTGGTCTCTAATCTGAGCTGCTGTAAACCTGCGATTTCTGAGGCTGGTGACTCGGATAAACTTATCCTCAGAAGCAGAGGTGACTCTTGGTCTTCCTTTCCTGTGGCGGTCCTCATGTGAGCCAGTTTCTTTGTAGCGCTTGATGCTTTTTGCAACTGCACTTGGGGACACTTTCAAAGTTTTCCCAATTTTTCAGACTGACTGATCTTCATTTCTTAAAGTAATGATGGCCACTCGTTTTTCTTTACTTAGCTGTTTTTTTCTTGCATAATACAAATTCTAACAGTCTATTCAGTAGGACTATCAGCTGTGTATCCACCAGACTTCTGCACAACACAACTGATGGTCCCAACACCATTTATAAGGCCAGAAATCCCACTTATTAAACCTGACGGCACACTGTGAAGTGAAAACCATTTCCGGTGACTACCTTTTGAAGCTCATCAAGAGAATGCCAAGAGTGTGCAAAGCAGTCATCAAAGCAAAAGGTGGTACTTTGAAGAACCTAGAATATAAGACATAATTTCAGTTGTTACACACTTTTTTATTAAGTATATAATTCCACATGTGTTAATTCATAGTTTTGATGCCTTCAGTGTGAATTTACAATTTTCATAGTCATGAAAATACAGAAAAATCTTTAAATGAGAAGGTGTGTCCAAACTTTTGGTTTGGTCTGTACTGTACATACTGTAGGGGTTTTACTCACGATGGGAGGAAAACTGGAGGCTTGTTCCTTTAAAAGTTCATAGGGTTTATTGCTTTATAAACCCCAGAAGCCAAACAGAAAATAAACACCCTTTAGATCAGGCAAACAAAACACAAAATGTCCATAGCAGGTCTCTGCTCTACCAGGCCTGAGGGTACACAGGCTGGGTTAGCATCCAGTACTCAGGCTTGGTCTGGAGCCCAACACACAGGAGGCCTTCTCCCTCCCAACACACAGACCATGTGCCAAATAACAGCCTCCATTATATAGGCTGTTAACCACACCCAGAGGTAAGGTATGTGGGTAGCCAGACTCGGCCATCTCTCATAGCTATCCGCAACCCGGTCACAGATGCACCAAGCGTACCTCTTAGTGCTTACATGCACTAGACAAAAACACTCCAGGTTACATCACAGAGAGCAGCAATCTATGTGACACATACCTTCCATCGACTACGGGGCATTAGCCTCCTCACATACCTCCCCCTCTGCCTAAAGTTGTTGGGTTTGGCACTTACTACTACCAGACAAAGGATTCTTGAGAGGGCATTGGCATTACCATGTAGTGTAAGGTTCTTTGTCTCTGTTGACATGTTCCTTGAAACTCAGTTTTCCGTCGGCCATTTTGCTTTCTGTCTTTCTGCAGCTCTTGCCCTCAGTTAATATGGAGTTTCTAGTTTTCATGTTCCCGCCCTGATTCTTCCCTCTTGCTTCTTAAGCAGCCTCAGCTGAACAATCAGTGCTCCTGAATCAAGCCTCAGTCAGTCTGTGACCTGACTCCTGGAAGCCTTGGACTTGTACTCCAGCTATTCCCTACTGAGGAACCTTGGAACACTTTTGGACTCTGGAAACCTGCTGTTTGGTGAATCCATGTTTGCAGAGGAATTACGGTACAGAGAAGAGATCCTGAACCTGCTTTGGAGATTTATTGTAGTGCTTGAAGTTACTCTGGCCTGCTGTGTCTCCTGTCGCTGTTCCTGCAAACTGTGTGAACTTTTCAGCATGCTTGTATGAAGTAATACAAGTCATTTCATTTCAACCTATGTCTCCTGTGTTTCCTCGCACCCAAGCACAAGACGCTATAGGAACTGTACACTATACATGACAAGATTCAGGAGCCAATGTTAGTGTCTGCTGGGTCTGGGAAAGCCGTGTCTGCTGTGACTGTGGATATCAGATGTCCGTTTAATACCTTATGTGATGACAGTGGTTGTGACTTCTCACAACCATTCCAGGTGAGCGCATTCCCTTAAAATTTTACTCTGGAGTGTTACCACAGGTAAACACTATTGTTTTTTTTTTTTTTTTCCTTTCCTCTTCTCCTTCCAGCACTTCTGCCTTAAAAGATCTGGAAGATGGAGGCCCGCATAAAGGAACTTTGCGGAGTGACTGATACAATCCTTTCAGATGTACAGACTTTAAAAACCCGTTTTGCAAGCCTACAGGACCTCACTAATCATAATTTGCAAGTGTTTGGACAGACTACCCAGGAATTGCGAGCCAGGATTGAGGCTCTAGAGGAACGAGCCCAGGCTCCTGCCATAACCCCAAGTTCTGGGATCCCCAAATTACCTCCTTTTCGTTTTGGCGGTGAACGTGAGAAATTCAGGGAATTTATTAATCAATGCAATTTATTTTTCTCTGCACATGCTTCACAATTTCCCACTGAACGATCCAAAGTGCTTACTATAATCATGTTGCTTACCAATAAGGCTTTGATGTGGGCAAACCCTCTGATTGAGACTGAGGATGATTGTTTGAATCACCTTGATGCTTTTATTTCAGCCATGGGGCAGGTGTTTGATGACCCCAATCAAGGTGCAACAGCTGAAGCAGCCATGTTAACTTTGCACCAAGGTAAGCGTAGCCGAATATGCCCTGGATTTCAGGAGATGGGCTCTTGATACCACTTGGGACACTTCCGCTAAAAAATCTATTTTTCGGAAAGGGTTGTCTCCACTGATTAAGGATGAACTTGCTCGTGCCGACCCTCCCACTGCGTTAGGTGACTTTATTAACTATTGTATCCGTATTGATGCTCGTCTGACTGAACGCAGACAAGAGAGATGGTTCGAAAATAATCGCACTAACCTTTTACTACCTCCCTCCTCAGCTAAGGAACCTTTGAGTAGGATCACAAGGGAACCAGAACCTGAACCCATGCAGGTGGACTCTTTACAAAGACGGGTTAGTGATGCACGCAAAGAACATCGTATAAAGGAAAATCTATGTTTCTACTGTGGTAAGTCAGGGCACTTCATTATAAACTGCCCCAGCCGTTCTCGTAAGACTACTGCAGCAGTCATTCACTGTGAGTGTTGCGAGAGGAGCTCTGTCATGTCCGAGCCTCAGGCTCCAGAGAGATCTGCTGCAAGAGATCTTGATTTCTCGGACTTAAACTCTATTAGTTCTGGGGACGATGACGGTATAAACGCTGCAATTTTTCAAGTTTCCTCAGCGGTGTCCCAGCTGAGTTGTAAAAGAAACAATTCTCATTGCTTCCTTTCCATCAAACTCTGGGTTGACTCAGTCTGGGTGTCTAGCTCAGCTATGATCGACTCAGGAGCAAGTGGAAATTTTATGGATATCTCCTTTGCTCTGAAACAGGGGATACGTTCAGTGAAGAAGGCTACTCCAGTACAGATGGAGACTGTGGATGGCTCTCTACTGACTTCTGGACCAGTGGATCAAGAAACAGAGCCTTTGAGGGTCCTTATGGGTAAAGATCATCAGGAGAAAATGTCTTTTATGCTTATCTCTTCTCCCCACTTTCCCATTATTCTAGGGCTACCATGGCTGCAGGCGCAGAATCCTACGATTAACTGGGAGACCAAGGAATTACACTTTCCGGAGAAACAGATGAGTCAAGGAGTTTCAGCTTGCTCTGTTCCTAAAGGAACCATGTCAGTCCCTGAACTACCAGCTGTATACCAGGACTATGTGGATTTATGTGACAAGAAGAACGCTGATCAGCTTCCTCCTCACCGTCCATATGATTGTCCAATTGAATTATTGCCTGGAGCCGAGATACCTTTTGGTAAGATCTACCCCCTAGCGGGGCCCGAGCTAAAAGCTTTGAAGGATTATATAGACGAAAATTTAGCCAAGGGCTTCATACGCCCCTCTTCATCTCCCGCAGGTGCACCCATCTTCTTTGTGAAGAAGAAAGATGGATCTCTGAGACCCTGCATAGACTATAGGGAACTCAATAAGGTTACTATTAGAAACCGTTATCCATTGCCTTTAATCCCTGAATTGTTGGAGAGAGTGCGGCATGCCAAAATTTTCTCTAAACTGGATCTCCGTGGGGCCTATAACTTGGTCCGTATTAGACCTGGGGATGAATGGAAGACTGCTTTCAGGTCACGCTATGGACACTTTGAATATCTAGTTATGCTTTTTGGTCTGAGTACCGCCCCAGCCACTTTCCAACACTTCGTGAATGATATCTTCAGGGATCTCCTAGATACATTTGTGGTGATTTATCTGGATGATATTCTAATTTTTTCTAACTCCACAGAGGAACATCATGGACATGTGAGAATGGTCTTAGAACGCCTAAGACAAAACCATCTCTACATCAAACTTGAAAAATGTGAATTCCATAGGACCGAAATTCAATTTCTGGGGTATGTACTATCTACGCAAGGGATTAGTATGGATGGAAGCAAGACCTAAGCCATCAAGGATTGGCCAATTCCTAGAAATGTGAAGGAGGTGCAGCGTTTCATCGGGTTTGCCAACTTCTATAGACGTTTCAATAAGAATTTTTCTGAGGTAGTGTCACCTATCACCCAACTTACCCGTAAACAGTCTAGGTTCTCCTGGACCCCGCAAGCTCAGGAAGCATTTTCCTGTTTAAAGCATAAATTTACCACCGCACCTATCTTAGTACATCCCAACCCCGAGCTTGCCTTCATAATAGAGGTGGATGCTTCAGACTGTGCCGTTGGAGCTATACTCTCTCAGAGAACAGGTGAGAAGAATGTCTTGCATCCCTGTGCCTTCTTTTCCCAGCAGTTGTCTTCGGCTGAGAGGAACTACGATGTGGGCAATAGAGAATTGTTGGCCATTATTGCCGCCTTCAAGGAAGGGAGACACCTTCTTCAGGGAGCTGCACAGCAAATAGTCGTCCTGACAGACCATCGTAACCTTGAATTTATCAGGTCGGCTAAGTGCCTGACTCCTCGCCAGGCTCGCTGGAATCTTTTCCTAAACCAATTTAATTTTGTCATTTCTTATAGACCAGGATCGCGCAATGGAAAGGCTGATGCACTCTCTAGGATTCATTCAGCAGAGACACGTCCACTTACTCCTCCTAAGACTATTCTTCCTGACTCTAGATTCCTGGGAGTGATTCATAATCAAGACCTACTTAAGGACATCAAGGAAGCATACCATGCGGATTCTTTGTTGGCTCAACCCCCAAGGGACGTAAGTCTTGTCTTTAAGAATGGTGTGTGGATTCAGGGACAACGTCTGTATATACCTGAAACAGTCAGATTGAGAGTATTGCAACTCATCCACGATTCCAAGATAGCCGGGCATAGGGGAATTCTAAAGACACAAGAATTTCTTTCTCGTTTCTTTTGGTGGCCCACTTACAGGAAAGATGTCTTAAACTATGTCACTTCATGTGAAGTCTGTGCAAGATGCAAAACACCTCGCTCCTCACCAACTGGTCTGTTGCAACCTCTTCCCACCCCTTCCCGCCCGTGGGGATCCATTTCTATGGACTTCATTGTGGAGTTACCAACCTCTCAAGGGAAGAACACCATTCTAGTGGTGGTTGACCATCTAACAAAGGCAGCTCATTTTATCCCTTGTGTCGGCTTACCCACTGCAAAACAGACATCAGACTTGATGATTAAGAATGTGTTTCGCTTACATGGAGTACCGGATGAGGTAATTTCGGATCGAGGGGTGCAATTCACTTCAAGGTTTTGGCAAAATTTCTGTGCAGCATTGGACATTAAAGTAAACCTTTCTTCTGCTTTTCATCCCCAGACTAATGGACAGACAGAACGAACCAATCATACCCTGGAGCAGTATCTCCGCTGTTTTATCTGCCACCTACAGGATGATTGGGTGGATCTACTTCCACTGGCTGAGTTCTCTTATAACAACTCTCAGAGCGCCTTTACTAAGCAGTCTCCTTTTTACTCCAATCTAGGTTATCATCCTAACATTCTTCCTCGATTTCCCATAGATACGCCCTTGCCGGCAGTGGCTGAAAGAATCACTTCTTTACAAAAGAATATGGATCTTCTAAAGGAAAATCTAGAATTGGCTCAGGAAAGGTACAAGAAAGCAGCAGATAAATTTCATAAACCTGCACCAGCTTTCAAGGTAGGAGATTTGGTCTGGCTGTCAACCAGAAATCTTAAATTAAAGATTCCATCGTCTAAATTGGGACATAAGTACATTGGACCTTATAAGATCAATAAGATTATAAGTGCTGTTGCTTGTCGTCTTCAACTGCCCAGAACTATGAGAATCCACCCTGTCTTTCATGTATCCCTACTAAAGGCTGCAACACCCAATACGTTTCCTGGACGTTCTTCTCCTTGCCCTGACCCAGTGCTGGTCGTTGGTCAGGAAGAATTTATGGTGGAAAGGATTCTAGATTCCAGGTTGTACAGAAATCAGTTGCAATATTTGATTAAATGGCAGGGCTACCCAGTGGAGGACAACTCATGGGAACCAGTCAATAATGTAAATGCTCCTCGCCTGCTCCGCCAGTTTCATCAGAGGTACCCTGACAAGCCTGGTCTGAGGTCATCCGGAGGTTGTCCCTAAGGGGGAAGTAATGTAAGGTTCTTTGTCTCTGTTGACATGTTCCTTGAAACTCAGTTTTCCGTCGGCCATTTTGCTTTCTGTCTTTCTGCAGCTCTTGCCCTCAGTTAATATGGAGTTTCCAGTTTTCATGTTCCCGCCCTGATTCTTCTCTCTTGCTTCTTAAGCAGCCTCAGCTGAACAATCAGTGCTCCTGAATCAAGCCTCAGTCAGTCTGTGACTTGACTCCTGGAAGCCTTGGACTTGTACTCCAGCTATTCCCTACTGAGGAACCTTGGAACACTTTTGGACTCTGGAAACCTGCTGTTTGGTGAATCCATGTTTGCAGAGGAATTACGGTACAGAGAAGAGATCCTGAACCTGCTTTGGAGATTTATTGTAGTGCTTGAAGTTACTCTGGCCTGCTGTGTCTCCTGTCGCTGTTCCTGCAAACTGTGTGAACTTTTCAGCATGCTTGTATGAAGTAATACAAGTCATTTCATTTCAACCTATGTCTCCTGTGTTTCCTCGCACCCAAGCACAAGACGCTATAGGAACTGTACACTATACATGACATGTAGCTTCCCTGCTCTATGTTCTATATGGAAGTTGAACCATGGGTGACCCTAGCATTTTTACCCTTAGTTTCCCTCATCCATCTGAGTGGGGCATAGACGGATACAATCTAAACTTACGTCCTACCAGATAGTAAGGTAATGTGTCCACTGCCCACTTTATGGCCAAACACTCCTTCTGTATGACTAAATAATTCCTCTCACATGAGGAAAGCTTACTACTCATGTAGAGAACAAGGTGCTCCTCCCCTTTTATCTCCTGGGAAAGGACTGCTCCTAAACCGACATCTGAGGCGTCTGTTTTGAATATAAACTCTTTCTTAAAGTCGGGGTCCACCATAACCAGCTGTTTACACAGAGCGCCTTTCATTTTTTAAAGGCCGTCTCTGCCTCTTCAGATCATTTGACCAGTACCTACTTCGTCCCCTTAAGGAGGTCAGTCAGAGGCTAGGCCATCACACCAAAGTTTGGTACGAACCTCCTGTAGTATCCTACGATCCCTAAAAAGGCTCTCCCTTGTTTTTTTGACAGCGGTCTCTGCCATGTTTGGATTGCCTCCACTTTACTGATTTGGGATTTGATCTTGCCCACTACATATCCCAGGTATTTGGCCTCTTCTTTCCCATAGCAAATTTCTTCGGGTTTATTGAAAACCCCGCCTTCCTTAGAGCATCAAGCACCGCCTGGACCTTTTCCAGATGACTCTCCCAGTCCGGGCTGAAGATAACAATATCGTTCTGGTATGTCATTGCGTATTGCTTATGGGTGAAAAAATTTCATCCATCTGGAAGTTCGCAGGGGCCCCCTGCAGTCCAAACGGCATCCGGACATACTGGAACCATCCATCTGGCATAGAAAATGTAGTCTTCTCCTTGGCTCCCTGTGCCATGGGGATCTGCCAATAACAATTCATCAAATCCAAGGCGGATATGTACCTTGCGGGCCCAAGTCTCTAGATTAGCTCATCGATGCGTGGCATGGATATGCGTCGAACTTGGAGACCTCGTTCAACTTCCAATAGTCATTGCAGAACCTCCATTCACCATTGGACTTCAGGACCAGAACAATTGGGCTCGACCAACCGCTCTTTTACTCTTCAATGACCCCGAGTTTTAACATACACTCCATCTCCTTGGAGATCACTTGTCGACGGGACTCCAGAATTCGATAGGGCTTTACATTTACATACACATGTGGCTCCGTCAGAACTTCTTGTTCTATGACCCTTGTGCACCCCGGTAATTGTGAGAACAGGTCCTTGTTCCTCTGGAGCAACTCCCGGCACTGCTGTTTCTGCGCCTTCAGCATCTCTGCTTTGGTGACACCTCCAACCTAGTCTTCTGTCTTGCCATGGCTTGATGAGGTTGACATAGTAGACCTGATATGGTTTCCATGTTCCTGGTTGATGAATCTTATAATTTACATCACCAAGCTTCTCCACCACCTCATACGCCCTTGCCATTTGGCCAAGAACTTGATCTCCATCGTAGGGATTAGCACAAGAACTCGGTCTCTCATATTGAACTGCCTCACTCTAGCTGACGGGTTGTAGAGCCTGGCCTGAGATTCTTGTGCCTGGAGGAGGTGTCCTTTTACGATGGGCATCACCTTCGTAATCCTCTGCTGTATCAGTGCTATGTGCTCAATGACGCTTCTGTGAGGTGTGACTTTGGCTTCCCAGGTTTACTTGGCTAGATCCAGTAGACTTTGCGGATATCGGCCATACAAAAGTTCAAAAGGTGAGAACCCGATGGACAGGGCTGCCATTAGAGCATTACTGCCCTGACTGGTGGCGTATGGGGCCCGATGAGCAGAGGGGGCCTGCATCGGGCATTGTCATTTGCCAGCGAGTACGCTCTTGAAATGCCTGGAGGGAGCATCGCCATAGGAACACGGCCAGGTAATTAGAAAGTTATAATGTCCTTGGTAATCACTGTATTACCTGTACACAGACACTGCATACTGAGCACAGATCTCCTGTGTATAATTGCACTTATGGTGATATTAGTATTGTGTTTTTTTTTATTAATGATGAGTATTGTAGTATTCAGTCACTATGTGATGGTAATATGTTGTCCGGCCAAGGAGTGACGGTATTGGTTCCTAGTATGTGCTATTATTTGGTCACTATGTGGTGGTAATATGTGGTCTGGAAATGGTGTGGCGGTATTTGTTCCTTGTATGTGGTATTATAGGTCACTATGTAGTGGTAATATGGTGTCTGTTCATGGTGCTGTGGTATTTGTCCCTTTTATGTGATATTATTGGTTATTTTAAAAATTGAAAAATAAATTAAAATATACCTAAATTGTATTAGATATTTTAACAAATGTTTAATAGGTTAGAGTAGAGTAGGGCCCGGCCAAAAGTGTCTACCTTGTCGTGATGGAGGCTTAAACAATCTTTTGGCCAAAACAAAAGCTGCTAGCTTGATGGGAACTGTTAATGTGTGATTGGTGAGAAGAGGAGTTTTTCCAAGAGAGAGCGGTGGGACTGTGGACAGCTCGAGGGGTGGAGGTGGGGCTGGGGTGGAGCCTAGGTGGAGTCTCAAGGGGGCCCCAAAAATTTTGCCAGTAAGGGCCTCAAAATTCCTAGTGGTCAAAGATCTCTCCTGTCTGTTAGGGCAAATGGATGTTATAGGCATCTCCTGTATATTAGGGCACATGGACATATAAGGCATCTTCTGTATATTAGGGCACATGGAGGTCTTAGGCATCTCCTATTAGGGCACATGGACGTCAAAGTCCTCTCCTGTCTAATAGGGCACATGGACGTCATAGACTTTCTCTGGTTATTAGGGAACATGGACATCATAGGCATCTCCTGGTTATTAGGAAACATGGATGTCTTAGGCATCTCATGTCTATTAGGGCACATATACGTCATAGGCATCACCTGTCTATTAGGGTACATGGATGTGTTAGGCATCTACTGTCTGTTAGAGTACATGGATGTCATAGGCATTTCCTATCTATTAGGTTATGTTGATGACTTAGGCATCACCTGTTTATTAGGATGAATGAATATCAGAGGTATCTCCTATTTATTAGAGTTCATGGACGTCATAGGCATTTCCTGTCTACTAGTGCCTTTGGACGACACAGGTGTGTCACAGTGATGACCTCCTCTATTAACGAAGGTGGAGAGTGGAAGGAAGGTAGTGGACTGTGTAATGGGTGCAGTGTAATGGATGAGCAGATCATCCGAGGTTTCAAGTGCCACACTAGCAGCGATCAAATAATTGCTGATTCTTCTTGATGAGCGATGGCAGGTTAGGCTAGTTTCACACTAATATTAAAACATGAAAATACCGCCTAGCTAAACGTCAGCTTCTGCATATAAAGCATCACAAAAAGAGAAAAAGAAGCTGCATTGCCATAAAAAATATTTTTTATTTGAAATATGATTAAAAATACACTATATGGTTAAAAAATGGAGGCAAACAAATGCAAAAGGATCACTGAAGGAAACAAAGATATATACTGTGGATAATGAGAATGTAATTCCACAAAAGATAATCAAGTGGCTGTTAGATGCACCAAGTGGGCCAAAGAAACGATATCAATATCAAAATATCACTTGCATATCAATATGTAAATAAATATAGAGCAGCCTGTTAACAACTCCTAAAAAGTCCCTTGAATACAATAAATATATATGTGCAAAATTATGCAAACAACAATGACTATAAATTAATCAAAAAAAGATGGAATAATAAATCCCTATTTATTAAAGTGCAAAAAGTGCAAAATAAGAGCCAGAAAAAAGTCCAGCTTCTATATGTATAAATGGGAATCAATTAAGGCACTACATAGGAAATAAATGAACTTGAAAATGAGTCATTTGTGATCAGGGCATTGGTTTCCTCATGAAAACCTATGTAGAATCTGACTAGGAAGGTGTAAAAAAGGGAGAGATAGCAAATTAATGGAAATGGCTGCCTAATGTTACCTCCAGTGAGCCGTGGCACTCCTGACGCACGTTTCGCGTAGGCTTCTTCAAAAGGGAGTGTGCATTGCCGTGCCGATGTATGCGGATGCCACCGCATGTGTCATTTTGACGGTTCGGTGACCTGCGCCGAACGCAACATGTTGCATTTTGTTGCAGTTGCCGCACTGACAAAACGACGCATGCGGTGGCATCTGCATACATCGGCACGACCTGAATACTTAATGTTAAATATAGGTACGCAGGCCGCATGCACGCTCATGATGACATAGGCGGAGCTGACCGGAGGAGGTGCGGCCGAGGGCGGAGCTTCACAGAGGACATCCGCATCCCTCCGCAGCTCAGCCATACACTAGTGTGAATCTAGCCTTAGAAACTTTGTAAAATTTGCTTACACTTTATAAAAATAAAGTGTCAGTGACTTTTGTAAATCATCAACCGCAATGTCTCCTTTTTCATTAGATAGATAGATAGACAGATAGACACGTGGTCAAAATTGTTGGTACCCCTCGTTTAATGACAGAAAAACCCACAATGGTCACAGAAATAACTTGAATCTGACGAAAGTAATTATAATTAAAAAATCTATGATAAAGAACAATTGAAACTCAGGTCTAGGGGTACGGTTTCTCCTTGTGGAGAGTGACATACCAGCTCTGGCGTGTCGAGGTAAGGAGGCTTATTCGCCGTGCAATGCTCCTCTGGGAAATTTTAATATGCAAATTGCCACTTCAAACAAAGAGGACTTGTACTCTATAGCGCCACCTATTGGAAGTAGCGATCCTACAAGTCACAATCAACCCTTTAACGAGTCTTGTAATATGACTTAGGATAAAAGCCAAATCAGAATCTTCATTTGCAGACACGGTGTTTCGGACTATTGTTCCTCGTCAGTGCAAAGTAGGAGAGATCTGATTTGGCTAGATGAGAGGCTCTGGACTAAGGTCTAGGGGGTAAGGTTTCTCCTTGTGGAGAGTGACATACCAGCTCTGGCATGTCGAGGTAAGGAGGCTTATTCGCCGTGCAATGATGCCTACTTTGCACTGACGAGGACCAATAGTCCGTAACACCGTGTCTGCAAATGGAGATTCTGATTTGGCTTTTATCCTAAGTCATATTACAAGACTCGTTAAAGGGTTGATTGTGACTTGTAGGATCGCTACTTCCAATAGGTGGCGCTATAGAGTTCAAGTCCTCATTGTTTGAAGAGGCAATTTGCAATTGAAACTCAGACATTAATTTTCAACCATGCTTCCACTGAGTTTAAAAAAAAATAAAACTCATGAAATAGGCCTGGACAGAAATGATGGTACCCTGAAAATAATGGGACAAAAGGGACATGTTAAATCAAGGTGTGTCCACTAATTAGCATCACAGCTAACAGACAGTTCTCCATCCTCCTCTTGACCTGTCCTCTGCCTTCGACAGAGTCGACCACTGCTTACTGCTACAGATTCTTTCTTCCCTTGGCATCAAAGACCTTGCCCTGTCCTGGATCACCTCTTACTTTTCCGACCACACATTTAGCGTTTCCCAATCCCACACTACCTCCTCATCCCGCCCTCTCTCTGTTGGAGTCCCTCAAGGCTCTGTCCTGGGACCCCTACTTTTTTCCATCTATACCCTTGGCCTAGGACAACTCATAAAGTCCCATGGCTTCAAGTACCACCTGTATGCAGACGACACTCAGATCTACCTCTGGCCCAGATGTCACCTTTCTGCTGTCCAGAATCTCGGAGTGTCTATCAGCCATATCCTCCTTCTTCACCTCTCGCTTCCTAAAACTCAATGTAGACAAAACCGAACTCATCATCTTTCCTCCATCTCACGTATCTTCCCTACCCGATCTATCTATTATGGTAAATGGCATCACGCTCTCTCCAGCACCTGAAATACGCTGCCTCGGAGTAACTCTCTACTCCGCCCTGTCCTTCAAACCACACGTCCAAACTCTTGCCACCTTCTGTCGCCTCCAACTCAAAAATATTTCCAGAATCTGCCCCTTCCTCACCCCTCAATCTAATAAAACTCTTGTGCATGCGCCCATCATCTCCTGCCTTGATTACTGTAACACCCTCCTCTGTGGCCTCCCCGCCAACTCTCTTGCACCACTCCAGTCTGTCCTCAACTCTGCTGCCGACTTATCCACCACTCTCCTCGCTACTCCCGTTTCTCCCCTCTGCAAATCCCTCCACTGGCTCCCAATTCCCCAACGAATCCAGTTCAAACTACTAACACTGACCTACAAAGCCATCCACAACCTGTCCCCTCCCTTTATCTCTGAACTAATCTCCCAATACTTTCTCTTATGTAATCTTCGATCCTCCCAAGACCTCCTACTATCCTCCACACTTATTCGTTCCTCACACAACCGCCTCCAAGATTGCTCCCAAATATCCCCCATCCTCTGGAATTCCACGCCTCAACACGTCCGATTATCCACCACCCTTGGATCCATCAGACGAAACCTGAAAGCTCATCTCTTCAGGAAAGCCTACAGCCTGCAATAACAATTCTGGCGCCTCAACACCACCCAAGCTGCCGCCTCACCACCACCAGAGCTACTGCACCCCGACCTTCTGTCTCTTCCCCATTATCCCGTAGAATGTAAGTCCGCAAGGACAGGATCCTCTCCGCTCTGTACCAGTCTGTCATAGTAAATTTGTTTACTGTAAACGATATCTATAACTTTGTATGTATGTAACCCCTTCTCATGTACAGCACCATGGAATTAGTAGTACTACATAAATAAATAATAACAATAATCACAGGTGCCTACAACCTTGGAATCAGTAAGGCTAAGTTCACACTTCTCTGGCGCGGAAAATACGCAATTTTTTTGGGTATGCGTATTCCCGCCAGAAACTAGAGTTTTGCAAGCGTAATTAGCTAGCAGAATGCTAGCGTTTTCCAAGCGATCTGTAGCATCGCTTGGAAAACTGATTGACAGGTTGGTCACACGAGTCACACATAGTGTTTGACACGTGTGACCAACTTTTTACTATTGATGCCGCCTATGCTGCATCAATAGTAAAAAGATCTAATGTAAAAATAATAAAAAAAATAATAAATCGTGCTATTCTCACCTTCCGGCGGCCCCCGCAGCCTTCCTGGTCCTCAGCGACGCTCCCGGCAACTCCCGTTCCCAAGGATGCATTGCGACAGACCCCAGATGACGTAGCATCACGCGAGACCGCTACGTCATCTGGAGTGATTCTCGCAATGCATTACTGGGAACGGGATTGGCCTGGAGCATCGCTGAAGAGCGGGAAAGCTGC
Source organism: Oophaga sylvatica (assembly GCA_033576555.1). Classification (NCBI taxonomy): domain Eukaryota; kingdom Metazoa; phylum Chordata; class Amphibia; order Anura; family Dendrobatidae; genus Oophaga; species Oophaga sylvatica. The sequence goes on from JARQOD010000009.1 coordinate 15,377,507, forward strand.
GGGGCCGCCGGAAGGTGAGAATATCATTATTTTTTATTTTAATTATTGTTTTACCAGGGATATGGAACCCAGGGCCTTGGAGGAGAGTCTCCTCTCCTCCGGACCCTGGGTACCATCCGCACATGAACCGCTTACATTGCGCATGGTGGGCATAGCCACATGCGGAAAGTAAGCGGTTCAATGCATTCCTATGGCGGAGGAATCGCCGCGATTACGCAAAATTAATGAACATGTTGCTTTTTTTTCCGCGAAGCGTTTTTTTCGCGGAAAAAAACGCTGCATGTGCACAGAAATTGCGGAATCCATTTAAATGAATAGGATGCTTAATGCTTGCGTTTTTAAAGCGTTTTGCCGCGGAAAAAAACGCGGGAAAAAAAAGCGAATATTCTGACGTGTGCACTTAGCCTGAGTGGGCCTGTACTGTATAGAGGACTACAGATATTCACTGTGCTGTTTGGTGACATGGTGTGTATCACACTCAACATGGACCAGAGGAAGCGAAGGAAAGAGTTGTCTCAGGAGATTAGAAAGAAAATTATAGACAAACATGTTAAAGGTAAAAGTTATGAGACCATCTCCAAGCAGCTTTATGTTCCTGTGACTACAGCTGCACATATTATTCAGAAATTTAAGATCAATGCGACTGTAGCCAATCTCCCTGGACGTGGCCACAGGAGGAAAATTGATGACAAACCAAAGAGACCATTAACACGAATGGTAACAAAAGAGCCCAGAAAAACTTCTAAATAGATAAAAGGTGAACTTCAAGCTCAAGGTACATCAGCATCAGATTGCACTATCCGTCGTTGTATGAGCCAAAGTAGGCTTCATGGGAGATGACCAAGGAGGACACCATAAAATCATAAAAAAGCCAGACTGGAATTTGCCAAACTATATGTTGACAAGCCACAAATCTTCTGGGAGAATGTCCTATGGATAGATGAGACAAAAATGGAACTTTTGGCAAGGCACATCAGCTCTATGTTCACAGATGGAAAAATGAAACATATCAAGAAAAGAACACTGTCCCTACTGTGAAACATGGAGGAGGCTCTGTTATGTTCTGGGGCTGCTTTGCTGCATCTGGCACAGGGTGTCTAGAATCTGAGCAGGGTACAATGAAATCTCAAGACTATCAAGGGATTCTAGAGAGAAATGTGATGCCCAGTGTCAGAAAGCTTGGTCTCAGTCGCAGGTCATGGGTCTCGCAGCAGGATAATGACCCAAAACACACAGCTAAAATCACCCAAGAATGGCTAAGAGGAAAACATTGGACTATTCTGAAGTGGCCTTCTATGAGCCCTGACCTAAATCCTATTGAGTATCTTTAGAAAGAGCTGAAACATGCCGTCTGGAAAAGGCAACCTTCAAAACGAGACAACTGGAGAAGTTTGCTTCTGAGGAGTGGGCCAAAATACATGTCGAGAGGTGCAGAAGTCTCATTGACAGTAACATGAATCGTTTGATTGCAGTGATTGCCTCAAAAGATTGTGCAAGAATATATTAAGTTAAGGGTACCATCATTTGTGTCCAGGCCTATTTCAAGAGTTGTATTTTTTTTAAAAATTCCGTGGAAGCATGGTTGAAAAGCAATGTCTGACTTTCTGTAATGTATGTAGTACAGTTCATATAGCGTCTTGTGCTTGGGTGCGATGAAAATACATGAGACACAGGTTTGATATAGAAGGTCTTGTATTACTTCATACAAGTGGCAAAAATAGTCACACAGTTTGCAGATACAGAAGCAGGAGACACAGCAGGCCAGAGTAACTTAAGCTCAGCAATCACTCTCCACAACAGGTTCAGGATCTTCTTCTCTGTTACCGTAAGTCCATGCAAACGTGGATCTTTCAAAGAGCAGGGTTCCAGAGTCCACAAGTGTTCCAGAGTTCCTCAGTAGGAATAGCTGGAGTACAAAGTCCAAGGCTTCCAGGAGTCAGGTCACAGGTTCACTGCAGGCTTGATTCTGAAGCACTGATTGCTCAGCTGTGGCTGCTTAAGAAGCAGAGGGAGAGAATCAGGGCGGGAACATGAAAGCTGGAAACTCCATATTGACTGAGGGCAAGATAGCTGCAGCAAGACAGAAAGCAAAATGGCTGACGGAAAAACTGAGTTTCAAGAACATGTACAAAGAACCTTACATTACTCCCCCCTTAGGGACAACCTCCGGATGGCCTCAGACCAGGCTTGTCTGGGTACCTCTGATGAAACTGGCGGAGCAAACGAGGAGCATTAACGTTATTGACTGGTTCCCATGAGTTGTCCTCCACTGGGTAGCCCTGCCATTTAATCAAATATTGTAACTGATTTCTGTATAACCTGGAATCTAGAATTCTTTCCACCACAAATTCTTCCTGACCATCGACTAGCACTGGGTCAGGGCAAGGAGAAGAACGTCCAGGAAACGTATTGGGTGTTGCAGCCTTTAGTAGGGATACATGAAAGACAGGGTGAATTCTCATAGTTCTAGGCAGTTGAAGACGACAAGCAACGGCACTTATAATTTTACTGATTTTATAGGGTCCAATGTACTTATGTCCCAACTTAGACGATGGAATCCTTAACTTAAGATTTCTGGTTGACAGCCAGACCAGGTCTCCTACCTTGAAAGCTGGTGCAGGTTTACGAAATTTATCTGCTGCTTTCTTGTACCTTTCCTGAGCCAATTCCAGATTCTCCTTTAGAAGATCCATATTCTTCTGTAAAGACGTGATTCTTTCAGCCACTGCTGGTAAAGGCGTTTCTATGGGAAATCGTGGAAGAATGTTAGGATGATAGCCTAGATTGGAGTAAAAAGGAGACTGCTTAGTGGAGGCGCTCTGAGAGTTGTTATAAGAGAACTCAGCCAATGGAAGTAGATCCACCCAATCATCCTGTAGGTGGGAGATAAAGCAGCGGAGATACTGCTCCAGAGTTTGATTGGTTCGTTCGGTCTGTCCATTAGTCTGGGGATGAAAAGCAGAAGAAAGGTTTACTTTAATGTCCAATGCTGCACAGAAATTTTGCCAAAACCTTGAAGTGAATTGCACCCCTCGATCCGAAATAACCTCATCCGGTACTCCATGTAAGCGAAACACATCTTTAATCATCAAATCTGATGTCTGTTTTGCAGTGGGTAAGCCGACACAAGGGATAAAATGAGCTGCCTTTGTTAAACGATCAACCACCACTAGAATGGTGTTTTTCCCTTGAGAGGTTGGTAACTCCACAATGAAGTCCATAGAAATGGATCCCCACGGGCGGGACGGGGTGGGAAGAGGTTGTAACAGACGAGTTGATGAGGAGCAAGGTGTTTTGCATCTTGCACAGACTTCACATGAAGTGACATAGTTTAAAACATCCTTCCTGCAAGTGGGCCACCAAAAGAAACGAGAAAGAAATTCCTGTGTCTTTAGAATTCCTCTATGCCCAGCTATCTTGGAATCGTGAATGAGTTGCAATACTCTCAATCTGACTGTTTCAGGAATATACAGACGTTGTCCCAGAATCCACACACCATTCTTAAAGACAAGACTTACGTCCCTTGGGGGTTGTGCCAACAAGGAATCCGCATGGTATGCTTCCTTGATGTCCTTAAGTAGGTCTTGATTATGAATCACTCCCAGGAATCTAGAGTCAGGAAGAATAGTCTTAGGAGGAGCAAGTGGACGGGTCTCTCCTGAATGAATCCTAGAGAGTGCATCAGCCTTTCCATTGCGTGATCCTGGTCTATAAGAAATGACAAAATTAAATTGGTTTAAGAAAAGATTCCAGCGAGCCTGGCGAGGAGTCAGGCACTTAGCCGACCTGATAAATTCAAGGTTACGATGGTCTGTCAGGACGACTATTTGCTGTGCAGCTCCCTGAAGAAGGTGTCTCCATTCTTTGAAGGCGGCAATAATGGCCAACAACTCTCTATTGCCCACATCGTAGTTCCTCTCAGCCGAAGACAACTGCTGGGAAAAGAAGGCACAGGGATGCAAGACATTCTTCTCACCTGTTCTCTGAGAGAGTATAGCTCCAACGGCACAGTCTGAAGCATCCACCTCTATTATGAAGGCAAGTTCGGGGTTGGGATGTACCAAGATAGGTGCGGTGGTAAATTTATCTTTTAGACGGGAAAATGCTTCCTGGGCTTGGGGAGTCCAGGAGAACCTAGACTCTTTCCGGGTAAGTTGGGTGATAGGTGACACTACCTCAGAGAAATTCCTAATGAAACGTCTATAGAAATTGGCAAACCCGATGAAGCGCTGCACCTCCTTCACATTTCTAGGACTTGGCCAATCCTTGATGGCTTGGGTCTTGCTTCCATCCATACTAATTCCTTGTGTAGACAGTACATACCCCAGAAATTGAATTTCGGTCCTATGGAATTCACACTTTTCAAGTTTGATGTAAAGATGGTTTTGTCTTAGACGTTCCAAGACCATTCTCACATGTCCATGATGTTCCTCTGTGGAGTTAGAAAAAATTAGAATATCATCCAAATAAATCACCACGAATGTATCTAGGAGATCCCTGAAGATGTCATTCACCAAGTGTTGGAAAGTGGCTGGGGCGGTACTCAGACCAAAAGGCATAACTAGATATTCAAAGTGTCCATAGCGTGACCTGAATGCAGTCTTCCATTCATCCCCAGGTCTAATACGGACCAAGTTATAGGCCCCACGGAGATCCAATTTAGAGAAAATTTTGGCATGCCGCACTCTCTCCAATAACTCAGGGATTAAAGGCAATGGATAACGGTTTCTAATAGTAACCTTATTGAGTTCCCTATAGTCTACGCAGGGTCTCAGAGATCCATCTTTCTTCTTCACAAAGAAGATGGGTGCACCTGCAGGAGATGAAGAGGGGCGTATGAAGCCCTTGGCTAGATTTTCGTCTATGTAATCCTTTAAAGCCTTTAGCTCAGGCCCCGCCAGGGGGTAGATCTTACCAAAAGGTATCTCTGCTCCAGGCAATAATTCAATTGGACAATCATATGGACGGTGAGGGGAAGCTGGTCAGCGTTCTTCTTGTCACATAAATCCACATAGTCCTGGTATACAGCTGGTAGTTCAGGGACTGACTCTGGTTCCTTTAGGAACAGAGCAAGCTGAAACTTCTGGACTTATCTGTTTCTCTGGAAAGTGTAATTCCTTGGTCTCCCAGTTAATGGTAGGGTTCTGAGCCTGCAGCCATGGTAGCCCTAGAATAATGGGAAAGTGGGGAGAAGAGATAAGCATAAAGGACAGTTTCTCTTGATGATCTTTACCCATAAGGACCCTCAAAGGCTCCGTTTCCTGATCCACTGGTCCAGAGGTCAGCAGGGAGCCATCCACAGTTTCCATCTGTACTGGAGTAGCCTTCTTCACTGAACGTATCCCCTGTTTCAGAGCAAAGGAGACATCCATAAAATTCCCACTTGCCCCTGAGTCGATCATAGCAGAGCTAGACACCCAGACTGAGTCAACCCAGAGTTTGATGGAAAGGAAGCAATGAGAATTGTTTTTCCTACAACTCAGCTGGGACACCGCTGAGGAAACTTGAAAAATTGCAGCGTTTACACAGTCATCGTCCTCAGAAGTAATGGAGTTTAAGTCCGAGAAATCAATATCTGTTGCTGCAGATCTCTCTGGAGCCTGAGGCTCGGACCTGACAGATCTCCTCTCGCAACACTCACAGTGAATGAGTGCTGCAGTAGTCTTACGAGAACGGCTGGGGCAGTTTATAATGAAGTGCCCTGACTTACCACAATAGAAACATAGATTTTCCTTAAAACGATGTTCCTTGCGTGCATCACTAACCCGTCTTTGTAAAGAGTCTACCTGCATGGGTTCAGGTTCAGGTTCCCGTGTGATCCTACTCAAAGGTTCCTTAGCTGGAGAAGGAAGGTAGGAAAAGGTTAGTGCGATTGCTTTCGAACCATCTCTCTTGCCTGCGTTCAGTCAGGCGAGCATCAATACGGATGCAGTAGTTAATAAAGTCACCTAACGCAGTGGGAGGGTCGGCACGAGCAAGTTCATCCCTAATTAGTGGGGACAACCCCTTTCGAAAAATAGATTTTTTGGCGGAACTGTCCCAGGTGGTATCAAGGGCCCATCTCCTGAAATCCAAGGCATATTCGGCTACCGAGTGCTTACCTTGGCGCAAAGTTAACATGGCTGCTTCAGCTGTTGCACCTCGATTGGGTCATCAAACACCTGCCCCATGGCTGAAATGAAAGCATCAAGATGATCCAAACATTCATCCTCAGTCTCAATCAGAGGGTTTGCCCACATCAAAGCCTTGTTGGTAAGTAACATAATTATAGTAAGCACTTTAGATCGTTCAGTGGGAAATTGTGAAGCATGTGCAGAAAAAAAACAGATTGCATTGGTTAATAAATCCCCTGAATTTTTCACGTTCACCGCCAAAACGAAAAGGGGGCAACTTGGGAATCCCAGAACTCGGGGCTACGGCAGGAGCCTGGACTCGCTCCTCTAGAACCTCAATCCTGGCTCGCAAATCCTGGGCAGTCTGTCCAAACACTTGCAAATTGTGATTAGTGAGGTCCTGTAGGTTTGTAAAACGGGTTTTTATAGTCTGTAAATCTGCAAGGATATTATCAGTCACTCCGCAAAGTTCCTTTATGCGGGCCTCCATTTTCCAGATCTTTTAAGACAGGAGTACTGGAAGGAGAGGAGAAAAAAAAAAACAATAGTGTTTACCTGTGGTAACACTGCAGAGAGAAAAAAAAATTAAGGGAACTGCTCACCTGGAATGGTTGTGAGAAGTCACAACCACTATCATCACAGAAAGTTCAACCGGACATCTGATATCCACAGTTACAGCAGACACAAAAGAGGGAAGAAAAAAAAAAAAACAATAGTGTTTACCTGTGGTAACACTGCAGAAAAAAAAAAAACTTAAGGGAATTGCTCACCTGGAATGGTTGTGAGAAGTCACAACCACTGTCATCACAGAAAGTACAACCGGACGTCTGATATCCACAGTTACAGCAGACACAGCCTTCCCAGACCCAGCAGACACTAACGTTTTGGCTTCAGAATCTTGTAATGTATGTAGTACAGTTCATATAGCGTCTTGTGCTTGGGTGCGATGAAAATACATGAGACACAGGTTTGATATAGAAGGTCTTGTATTACTTCATACAAGTGGCAAAAATAGTCACACAGTTTGCAGATACAGAAGCAGAAGCACAGCAGGCCAGAGTAACTTAAGCTCAGCAATCACTCTCCACAACAGGTTCAGGATCTTCTTCTCTGTTACCGTAAGTCCATGCAAACGTGGATTTTCAAAGAGCAGGGTTCCAGAGTCCACAAGTGTTCCAGAGTTCCTCAGTAGGAATAGCTGGAGTACAAAGTCCAAGGCTTCCAGGAGTCAGGTCACAGGTTCACTGCAGGCTTGATTCTGAAGCACTGATTGCTCAGCTGTGGCTGCTTAAGAAGCAAGAGGGAGAGAATCAGGGCGGGAACATGAAAGCTGGAAACTCCATATTGACTGAGGGCAAGATAGCTGCAGCAAGACAGAAAGCAAAATGGCTGACGGAAAAACTGAGTTTCAAGAACATGTACAAAGAACCTTACACTTTCATTTGTTCATTTTCATAGATTTTTTAGTTATTATTTCTTTTGTCAGATTCAAGCTAGTTCTGTGACCATTGTGGGTTTTTCTGTCATTAAACATGGGATACCAACAATTTTGACCACATGTGTAGATAGACAGATACAGTGGGTATGGAAAGTATTCAGACCCCCTTAAATTTTTCACTGTTTGTTTCATTGCAGCTGTTTGGTATAGAATCATAGAGTCATAGAATGGTAGAGTTGGAAGGGACCTCCTGGGCCATCTGGTCCAACCCCCTGCTCAAAGCAGGATTCTCTAAATCATCCCAGACAGATGTCTGTCCAGCCTCTGTTTGAAGACTTCCATTGAAGGAGAACTCACCACCTCTCATGGCAGCCTGTTCCACTCATTGATCACCCTAACTGTCAAAAAGTTTTTTCTAATATCTAATCTGTGTCTCCTCCCATTCAGTTTCATCCCATTGCTTCTAGTCTTTCCTTGTGCAAATGAGAATAAAGATGATCCTTCTACAATGTGACAGCCCTTGAGATATTTGTAGACAGCTATTAAGTCTCCTCTCAGTCTTCTTTTTTGCAAGCTAAACATTCCCAAATCCTGTAACCGTTCCTCATAGGACATGGTTTACAGACCGGACACCATTCTGGTCGCTCTTCTCTGAACGTGCTCCAGTTTGTTGATGTCTTTTTTAAAATGTGGTGCCCAAAACTGGACACAGTATTCCAGATGAGGTCTGACCAAAGAGGAGTAGAGGGCAATAATGACCTCACGTGATCTAGACTGTATGCTTCTGTTGATACATCCTAGAATTGTATTTGCCTTTTTTGCTGCTGCATCACACTGTTGACTCATGTTCAGTCTGTGATCAATTAGTATACCTAAGTCTTTTTCACATGTGCTGTTACTTAGCCCTATTCCTCCCATTTTGTATATGCTTTTTTCATTTTTATTGCCCAGATGTAGTACTTTGCATTTTTCCCTGTTAAAAACCATTCTGTTAGTTGCTGCCCACTGCTCCAGTTTATTTATATCTTTTTGAATCCTCTCTCTCTCTTCTCTAGTATTAGCTACTCTTTCTAGCTTTGTGTCATCAGCAAATTTTGGTAAATTCAAAAAAGTTCATTTTTTTATCCTCATTAATGTACACTCTGCACCCCATCTTGACGGAAAAAAAACAGAAATGTAGAAATTTTTGCTATTTTATTAAAAAAAGAAAAACTGAAATATCAAATAGTCATAATTATTCAGACTCTTTACTCAGACACTCATACTTAAGTCACATGCTGTCCATTTCTTTGTGATCCTCCTTGAGATGGTTCTACTTCTTCATTGGAGTCCAGCTGTTTAATTAAACTGATAGGACTTGATTTGTAAAGGCACACACCTGTCTATGAAAGACCTCACACCTCACAGTGCATGTCAGACCAAATGAGAATCATGAGGTCAAAGGAACTGGCCAAGGAGCTCAGAGACAGAAATTGTGTCAAGGCACACATTTGGTCAAAGTTAAAAAAGAATTTCTGCAGCACTCAAGGTTCCTAAGAGCACAGTGGCCTCCATAATCCTTAAATGGAAGAAGTTTGGAACTACTAGACGTGTTCCTAGACCTGGCCGTCCAGCCAAACTGAGTAATCGTGGGAGAAAATCCTTGGTGAGAGAGGTAAAGAAGAACCCCAAGATCACTGTGACTGAGCTCCTCAGATGCAGTAGGGAGATGGGAGAAAGTTCCACAAAGTTAACGATCACTGCAGCCCTCCACCAGTCAGGCCTTATGGCAGAGTGGCCCGACAGAAGCCTCTCCTCAGTGCAAAACATATGAAAGCCCGCATAGAGTTTGCTAAAAAGCACATGAAGTACTCCCAGACTATGAGAAATAAGATTCTCTGGTCTGATGAGACAAAGCTAGAACTTTTTGGTGATAATTCTAAGCGGTATGTGTGGAGAAAACCAGGCACTGCTCATCACCTGCCCAATACAATCCCAACAGTGAAAAATGGTGGTGGCAGCATCATGATATGAGGGGTGTTTTTCAGCTGCAGGGACACGGCGACTGGTTGCAATTGAAGGAAACATGAATGCGGCCAAGTAGAAAGATATCCTGGATGAAAATTTCTTCCAGAGTGCTGTGGACCTCAGACTTGGCTGAAGGTTCACCATCCAACAAGACAATGACCCTACACACACTTGTAAAATAACAAAGGAGTGGCTTCAGAACAACTCTGTGACCATTCTTGACTGGCCCAGCCAGAGCCCTGACCTAAACCCAATTGAGCATCTCTGGAGAGACCTGAAAATGGCTGTCCACCAACGTTCACCATCCAATCTGACGAACTGGAGAGGATCTACAAGGAAGAATGACAGAGGATCCCCAAATCCAGGTGTGAAAAACTTGTTGCATCATTCCCAAGAAGACTCATGGCTGTACTAGCTCAAAAGGCTGCTTCTACTCAATATTTCAGTTTTTTTTTTTTAATGAATTTGCAAAAATTTCTACATTTGTTTTTTTTCAGTAAAGATTGGGTGCAGAGTGTACATTAACCCCTTAACGTCCAATGATGGCAATGAGCCGGCACCTTTTCCAGGACATGACAGCTGATCTGATCAGCTGACATGTTCCAGGAACAGCCGCCGGTGAAATCGCAATTCACCCACGGCTGTTAACATGTTAAATGCCGCTATCAAACTCATTACCTCCTCCCATCGGCGTCATTACCTACTCCCATCGGCGCATTTGTCACATGATCGTTGATCGCCGATGGGTTGGCACGACAACCCGGGGTCAGGAGAAGACCCCTGTGGTTGTCATTGCTGGATCGCTATGAGCGTCGCCTGGTGGTCAGCGCTCATAGCAAGTGAGCATTTCTGCTACACAGAGCTGGACTGCAGCCCTGCTCTATGTAGCAGAGGCGATCAGACAAGTTCAGCTTCAAGTCTCCAATGGAGACTATTGAAGCAAGTAAAAAGTAAAAAAAAATGTTTTTAAAAGTATTAAAAAGTAAAAAAAATAAAAGTTCAAATCACCCCCTTTCGTCCATTCAAATAAAATAATTTAAAATTTAACTATACACATATTTAGCATCTTCGTGTTCAGAATAGCCCAATCTATCAATATATAAAAAGAACTAATCCATTCGGTAAATGGTGTAGAGAGGAAAAAAATCGAAACGCCAGAATTATGTTTTTTTGGTCGCTGCAACATTGCAATAAAATGTAATAACAGGTGATCAATTATCGTATCTGCACCAAAATGGTATCAATACAAACGTAAGATCAGCACGCAAAAAATAAGCCCTCACGCAGCCCCAGATCCCAAAAAATGGAGACGCTACGGGTCTCGGAAAATGGCAATTTTTTTTTTTATAAACTTTGGAATTTTTTTTCACCACTTAGATAAAAAAGAACCTAGACATGTTTGGTGTCTATGAACTCGTAATGACCTGGCGAATCATAATAAAAGGTCAGTTTTAGCATTTAGTGAACCTAGTAAAAAAGCCAAACAAAAACAAGTGTGAGACTGCACTTCTTTTGCAATTTCACGGCATTTGGAATTTTCTTTCCGTTTTCTGTTACACTGACATGGTAAAGGCAATGATGTCTTTCAAAAGTACAACTTGTCCTGCAAAAAACAAGACCTCACATGGCCATTTTGACCAAAAAATAAAAAAGTTATGGCTCTGGGAAGAAGGGGAGCAAAAAATGAAAATGCAAAATCAAAAATTCCCCTGGTCGTTAAGGGTTAATGAGAAAAAAAAATGAACTTTTTTGAATTTACCAAATGGTTGCAATGAAACAAAGAGTGAAAAATTAAAATAAGTCTGAATACTTTTCGTACCCACTGTACATAGATACATAAATAGATGACGGACGGACTACAAAGCAGAATATGTAGCTGCACAAGCAAGTTTGTTATGAATGAGTTTACATAGATTATGGAAATCTTTTTTTAGACAGTTACCATAGTAACACTAAAACAGTGAATTGATATTGAAATCTACCGTACACTTTTTTCAGGGAATATTTATGGATATAGATATAATGAGTTTACATGGTGTTATTACAAAAAACAGAGGTAGCACATACACAGATAGATTTATAAAACATTAAATTAAGTGCAAACAACAATAACAAGATATAGTGGATAACAAACCCATCCCGTAAGGGCTCACATTCCCTCCCTATATATACTGTATAATAAACAGTGGGTTCGGAAAGTATTCAGACCCCTTTAAATTTTTCACTCTTTGTTTCATTGAGGCCACATGCAAAAAAGTTCATTTTTTTCTCATTAATTAACACTCTGCACCCCATCTCGACTGAAAAAAAACAGAAATATAGAAATTTTTGCAAATTTATTAAAAAAGAAAAACTGAAATATCACATGGTCATAAGTATTCAAACCCTTTGGTCAGTATTGAGTAAAAGCACCCATTTGAGTTAATACAGCCATGAGTCTTCTTGGGAATGATGCACTCTGGAAGAGGTTTTCATCCAAGATATATTCATGTTTCCTTCATTTGCAACTAGTCATCCTGTCCCTGCAGATGAAAACCCCCCCCCCATAGCATGATGCTGCCACCACCATGTTTCACTGTTGGGATTGTATTGGGCAGGTGATGAGCAGTGCCTGGTTTTCTCCACACATACCGCTTAGAATTATCACCAGAAAGTTCTTTCTTTGTCTCATCAGACCAGAGAATCTTATTTCTCATAGTCTGGGAGTCCTTCATGTGTTTTTTACCAAACTCTATGCAGGCTTTCCTATGTCTGGCACTGAGGAGAGGCTTCGATTGGGCCACTCTGTCATAAAGACCAACTGGTGGAGGGCTGCAGTGATAGTTGACTTTGTGGATCTTTCTCCCATCTCCCTACTGCATCTGCGGAGCTCAGCCATAGTGATCTTGGGGTTCTTCTTTACCTCTCACACCAAGGCTCTTCTCCCACGATTGCTCAGATTGGCTGGACGGCCAGATCTAGTCCCAAACTTCTTCCATTTAAGGATTATGGAGGCCACTGTGCTCTTAGGAACCTTGAGTACTGCAGAAATTATTTTGTAACTTTGGCCAGATGTGTGCCTTGCCACAATTCTGTCTCTGAGCTCCTTGGCCAATTCCTTTGACCTCATGATTCTCATTTGGTCTGACATGCACTGTGAGTTGTGAGGTCTTACATAGATAGGTGTGTGCCTATAGATAGCTTTAATTAAACACAGCTGGACTCCAATGAAGGAGTAGAACCATCTCAAGGAGGATCACAAGGAAATGGACAGCATGTGTCTTAAATATGACTGTCTGAGCAAAGGGTCTTAATACTTATGACCATGTGATATTTCAATTTTTCTTTTTAATAAATTTGCAAAAATTTCTACATTTCTGGATTCTATCAGTCAAGATGGGGTGCAGAGTGTACATTAATGAGAAAAAAATTAACTTTTTTGCATTTACCAAATGGCTGCAATGAAACAGAGTGAAAAATTTAAAGGGGTCTGAATACTTTCCGTACCCACTGCATAGGATTAGAATGATGGATTAATATATATAAATCTTAATCCAATTAATATACAGTAAAGGAAATAATTATTTGATCCCTTGCTGATTTTGTAAGTTTGCCCACTGACAAAGACATGAAAAGTCTTATAATTTTAAGGGTAGGTTAATTTTAACATTGAGAGAATATCACAAATAAACTCCAGAAAATCACATTGTATAAATTATATACATTTATTTACATTTTGCAGTGAGAAACAAGTATTTGATCCCTCTGGCAAACAAGACTTAATACTTGGTGGCAAAACCCTTGTTGGCAGCACAGCAGTCAGACGTTTTTGTAGTTGATGATGAGGTTTGCGCACATGTCAGGAGGAATTTTGCTTCACTCCTCTTTGCAGATCATCTCTAAATCATTAAGATTTTGATGCTGTCGCTTGGCAACTCGGAGCTTCATCTCCCTCCATAAGTTTTCTATGGGATTAAGGTCTGAAGACCGGCTAGGCCACTCCATGCCCTTAATGTGCTTCTTTTTGAGCCTCGCCTTTGTTGCTTTGGCTGTATGTGTTGGATCATTGTCTTGCTGGAAGACCCAGCCATGATCCATTTTTAATGTCCTGGCGGAGGGAAGGAAGTTGTCACTCAGGATTTTATGGTACGTGGCTCCATCCATTCTCCCACTGATGCAGTGAAGTAGTCCTGTGCCCTTAGAAGAGAAACACCCCCAAAACATAATGTTTCCACCTCCATGCTTGACAGTGGGGACGATGTTCTTTGGGTCATAGGCAGCATTTCTCTTCCTCCAAACACAGCGAGTTGAGTTAATGCCAAATACCTCAACTTTTGTCTTATCTGACAACAGCACCTTCTCCCAATCGCTCACAGAATCATCCAGGTGTTCATTTGAAAACTTAAGATGGGCCTGCGCATGAGGCCTTCTAGAGCAGGGGGACCTTGCGGCACTGCAGGATTTTAAACCTTTACGGCGTAATGTGTTACAAATGGTTTTCTAGGTGACTGTGGTCTCATCTGCCTTGAGATCATTAACAAGTTCCCCATGTAGTTTTAGGCTGATCTCTCACCTTCCTCATGATCAGGGATAGCCCACGAGGTGAGATTTTGCATGGTGCCCCATATAGATTTCAATTGACAGTCATTTTGTATTTCTTCCATTTTCTTACTATTGCACCAACAGTTGTCTCCTTCACACCCAGCGTCTGCCATCCCTATAAAGCTCTTGGTTTTGCCCGTGTTGTAGAGGTTAGAGTCTGACTGATTAATTGAGTCTGTGGACAGGAGTCTTTTTTAAAGGTGACTATGTAAGACAGCTGTCTTTCATGCAGGTAACGAGTTGATTAGGAGCATCTAACTGGTCTGTAGGAGCCAGAACTCTTAATGGTTGGTATGGGATCAAATACTTATTTCTCACTGCAAAATGCAAATAAATTTATATAATTTATGCAATGTAATTTCTGGATTTTATTTTTTATATTCTATCTCTCAATGTTAAAATTAACCTACCCTTAAAATTATAGACTGTTCATGTCTTTGTCAGTGGGCAAACTTACAAAATCAGCAAGGGATCAAATAATTATTTCCTTCACTGTGTATATTATATACAGCTCTGGCAAAAATTAAGAGACCACCACATCAAAACCCTGTCATGGCCAGCCCAATCTCCAGACCTGAACCCCATGGAAAACCTCTGGAATGTACCGTATATACTCATGTATAAGCCGACCCGCATATAAGCCGACCCCCTAATTTTGCCACAAAAAACTGGGAAAACTTATTGACTCGTGTATAAGCCTAGGGTGAAAAATGATTATGCCCCCATATGATGCTCCACAGATTATGCCCCCATATGCTCCACAGATTATGCCCAATATGCTCCACAGATTATGCCCCCATATGCTCCAGATTATGCCCCCATATATTCCACAGATTATGCCCCCGTATGATCCACAGATTATGCCCCCATATGCTCCATATTATGCCCCCATATGCTCCAGATTATGCCCCATATGTTCCACAGCTTATGCCCCCATATGCTCCAGATTATGCCCCATATGTTCCACAGCTTATGCCCCCATATGCTCCATATTATGCCCCCATATGCTCCAGATTATGCCCCATATGTTCCACAGCTTTTGCCCCCATATGCTCCATATTATGCCCCCATATGCTCCAGATTATGCCCCATATGTTCCACAGCTTATGCCCCCATATGCTCCATATTATGCCCCCATATGCTCCAGATTATGCCCCATATGTTCCACAGCTTTTGCCCCCATATGCTCCATATTATGCCCCCATATGCTCCAGATTATGCCCCCATATGCTCCATATTATGCCCCCATATGCTCCATATTATGCCTCATATTCTGCACAATTATACAATTATACAATTATACAACATACTCACCTCTCGTCGCTGGGGGCCAGGTGCCGGTGTCCTGAGCAGGCGGGGTGTCACCGCTCGCTCAGGACCCCGGCACCTGAGATATTTACCTGTCCGTCAGTCCACAGCAGCGCACTGCTCCCTCGGTCCGACTCCTCTGTGTGTAAATGATCTGGCAGGGGCGGGGTGCGCACTAACGACGTCATCGACCCTCTGCCTGATCATTTACACACAGAGGAGTCGGACCAAGGGAGCAGTGCGCTGCTGTGGACCGACGGACAGGTAAATATAACTATACTCACCCCTCCGCCGCGCGTCCCTGCAGTGTCTCCTCTTCTCCCGGCGCTCTCCGCAGCGCTTCAGTCCTGCAGCGGTCACGTGCTACCGCTCATTAAAGTCATGAATATGTGCATATTCATGACTTTAATGAGCGGTGCCATGTGACAGCTGCAGGAAGGAGCCGGAGATCGTGGGAGAAGCAGGGGGGCTGCAGAGACCGCGCCGGCGGAGGGGTAAGTATGATCCGACACCCCCCGCTTCCCCTCCCCCACCGACCCCCGTATATGACCCGCGTATAAGCCGAGAGGGGACTTTCAGCCCTAAAAAATGGGCTGAAAATCTCGGCTTATACATGGGTATATACGGTAATCAATAGGATGATGGATAGTCACAAGCCATCAAACAAAGATGAACTGCTTACATTTTTGCACCTGGAGCTGTGTGAAAGACTGGTGGAAAGTATGCCAATACGCATAAAAGCTGTGATTAAAAACCATGGTTATTCCACAAAATATTGATTTCTGAACTCTTCCTGAGTTAAAACATTAGTATTGTTGTTTCTAAATGATTATGAACTTGTTTTCTTTGCATTATTTGAGGTCTGAAAGCACTGGTTCTTTTAGTTAATTTTGACCATTTCTCATTTTTAGAAAAAAAATACAAAATGTATTGCTTGGAAATTCAGAGACATGTTGTGTCAGTAGTTTATAGAATAAAAGCACAATTTACATTTTACTCAAAAATATACCTATAAAGAGAAAAAACAGACAAACTGAACATTTTGCAGTGGTCTCTTAATTCTTGCCAGATATGTATATATATATATATATATATATATATATATATATATATATATATATATATACATATATATAGTACAGACCAAAAGTTTGGACACACCTCATTTAAACATTTTTTTGTATTTTCATGACTATGAAAATTGTAAATTCACACTGAAGGCATCAAAACTATGAATTAACACATGTGGAATTATATACTTAACAAAAAAGTGTGTAACAACTGAAACTATGTCTTATATTCTAGGTTCTTCAAAGTAGCCACCTTTTGCTTTGATGACTGCTTTGCACCCTCTTGGCATTCTCTTGAAGAGCTTCAAGAGGTAGTCACCGGAAATGGTCTTCCAACAATCTTGAAGGCGTTCCCAGAGATGCTTAGCACTTGTTGGCCCTTTTGCCTTCACTCTGCGGTACAGCTCACCCCAAACTATCTCGATTGGGTTCAGGTCTGGTGACTATGGAGGCAAGGTCATCTGGCGTAGCACCCCATCACTCTCCTTCTTGGTCAAATAGCCCTTACACAGCCTGGAGGTGTGTTTGGGGTCATTGTCCTGTTGAAAAATAAATGCTGGTCCAACTAAACGCAAAACGGATGGAATAGCATGCCGCTGCAAGATGCTGTGGTAGCCATGCTGGTTCAGTATGCCTTCAATTTTGAATAAATCCCCAACAGTGTCACCAGCAAAGCACCCCCCCACCATCACAGCTCCTCCTCCATGCTTCACGGTGGGAACCAGGCATGTACAGTCATGGCCAAAAGTTTTGAGAATGACACAAATATTAATTTTTACAAAGTCTACTGCTTCACTTTTTCTAATGGCAATTTGCATATACTCCAGAATGTTATAAAGAGTGATCAGCTTAACAGCAATTACTTGCAAAGTCAATATTTGACTAGAAAATGAACTTTATCCCCCAAAACACATTTCAACATCATTGCAGCCCTGCCTTAAAAGGACCAGCTAACCTCTTTTCAGTGATTGCTCCATTAACACAGGTGTGGGTGTTGATGAGGACATGGCTGGAGATCAATCTGTCATGATTAAGTAAGAATGACACCACTGGACACTTTAAAAGGAGGCTGGTGCTTGGCATCATTATTTCTCTTCTGTTAACCATGGTTATCTCTAAAGAAACACGTGCAGTCATCATTGCAATGCACAAAAATGGCCTAACAGGGAAGAGTATTGCAGCTAGAAAGATTGCACCTCAGTCAACAATCTATCGCATCATCAAGAACTTCAAGGAGAGAGGTTCCATTGTTGCCAAAAAGGCTTCAGGGCGCCCAAGAAAGACCAGCAAGCGCCAGGACCGTCTCTTAAAAGTGTTTCAGCTGCAGGATCGGGCTACCAGCAGTGCAGAGCTTGCTCAGGAATGGCAGCAGGAAGGTGTGAGTGCATCTGCACGCACTGTGAGGCGGAGACTCTTGGAGCAAGGCCTGGTTTCAAGGAGGGCAGCAAAGAAGCCACTTCTCTCCAGAAAAAACATCATGGACAGACTGATATTCTGCAAAAGGTACAGGCAGTGGACTGCTGAGGACTGGGGTAAAGTTATTTTCTCTGATGAATTCCCTTTTCGATTGTCTGGGACATCAGGAAAACGCCTCATTCGGAGAAGACAAGGTGAGCGCTACCACCAGTCTTGTCTCATGCCAACTGTTAAGCATCCTGAAACCATTCATGTGTGGGGTTGCTTCTCAGCCAAGGGAATCGGCTCTCTCACAGTCTTGCCTAAAAACACAGCCATGAATAAAGAATGGTACCAGAATGTCCTCCAAGAGCAACTTCTCCCAACCCTCCAAGAGCAGTTTGGCGATCAACAATGCCTTTTCCAGCATGATGGAGCACCTTGCCATAAAGCAAAGGTGATAACTAAATGGCTCAGGGAACAAAACATAGAGATTTTTGGTCCATGGCCTGGAAATTCCCCAGATCTTAATCCCATTGAGAACTTGTGGTCAATTATCAAGAGACGGGTGGACAAACAAAAACCTAAAAATTCTGACAAAATGAAAGCATTGATTATGCAAGAATGGACTGCTATCAGTCAGGATTTGGTCCAGAAGTTGATTGAGAGCATCCCAGGGAGAATTGCAGAGGTCCTGAAGAAGAAGGGTCAACACTGCAAATATTGACTTGCTGCATTAACTCATTCTAACTGTCAATATAAGCTTTTGTTACTCATATGTTTGCAATTATTATATTTCTGTCTGTGATAAAAACATCTGTCAAACACACATAAAAACCAGAGGGCAGCAGATCATGTGAAAATATAATATTTGTGTCATTCTCAAAACTTTTGGCCATGACTGTAGATTCCATCCGTTCACCTTTTCTGTGTCGCACAAAGACACGTTGGTTGGAACCAAAGATCTCAAATTTGGACTCATCAGACCAAAGCACAGATTTCCACTGGTCTAATGTCCATTCCTTGTGTTCTTTAGTCTCTTCTGCTTGTTGCCTGTCCTTAGCAGTGGTTTCCTAGCAGCTATTTTACCATGAAGGCCTGCTGCACAAAGTCTCCTCTTAACAGTTGTTGTAGAGATGTGTCTGCTGCTAGAACTCTGTGTGGCAATGACCTGGTCTCTAATCTGAGCTGCTGTAAACCTGCGATTTCTGAGGCTGGGGACTCGGATAAACTTATCCTCAGAAGCAGAGGTGACTCTTGGTCTTCCTTTCCTGGGGCGGTCCTCATGTGAGCCAGTTTCTTTGTAGCGCTTGATGGTTTTTGCAATTGCACTTGAGGACACTTTCAAAGTTTTCCCAATTTTTCAGACTGACTGACCTTAATTTCTTAAAGTAATGATGGCCACTCGCTGCTTTTTTCTTGCCATAATACAAATTCTTACAGTCTATTCAGTAGGACTATCAGCTGTGTATCCACCAGACTTCTGCACAACACAACTGATGGTCCCAACCCCATTTATAAGGCCAGAAATCCCACTTATTAAACCTGACAGGGCACACCTGTGAAGTGAAAACTATTTCCGGTGACTACCTCTTGAAGCTCATCAAGAGAATGGCAAGAGTGTGCAAAGCAGTCATCAAAGCAAAAGGTGGCTACTTTGAAGAACCTAGAATTTAAGACATAATTTCAGTTGTTACACACTTTTTTATTAAGTATATAATTCCACATGTGTTAATTCATAGTTTTGATGCCTTCAGTGTGAATTTACAATTTTCAGTTCATGAAAATGCAGAAAAATCTTTAAATGAGAAGGTGTGTCCAAACTTTTGGTCTGTACTGTATATATATATATATATATATATATATATATATATATATACATACATACAATGGTGTGGAAAAGTGTTTGCCCCTTCCTGATTTCCTATTCTTTTGCATGTTTTTAACACTTAAATGTTTCAGATACTCAAACATATTTAAATATTAGACACAGATAACACAAGTAAACACAAAATGCAGTTTTCAAATGAAGGTCTTTATTATTAAGGTAAAAAGAAATACAAACCTACAGGGCCTTGGTGAAAAAGTGACTGCCCCCTAAACCTAATAACTGGTTGGGCCACCCTTAGCAGCAACAGCTGCATTCGCAATGAGTGTTTTAAGCCGTGATTTGAAGGCCCACGCAGTTTATACCCTGGGGGGTTTGGAGAGAACAGTTTTAATGCTAATGAACATTCATTCAACAGACTTAGACACGCCCAAGTTTATTAAGTTTTAACCATCAGAGGGAGTGTTGTTTGAGATTGTCCTGCTGCAATTTTAGAACAGTGCGCTCAGTTTGAAGTCGCAAACAGATGGCGCGATATTTTCCTTCAGAGGATTTCGGTAGATCAGCAGATCTTCATAATATTTACGAACGCAAACTCGAGAACTGAAGAAAGCATAAACAGCCAAGTGAGCGATCACTACAGCACCAAGCAAGACTGTGGTATATTGTTTGCTTGAAAGCCTGATGTTAACCTTCTACGGCCACATGTATATGTGGAGTAAAAAACCTTATAAATAGCTTAAATTTTGGACTCGTCAGAAATAGACAATGAGCTATCTCGAAAATTCCTTGGATCACTCCCTAGGACTGCTTTATCTTCAAAATTGGAAAGACGCTACGTGTGAGACAGTGTTTTTAGTCTTGCAACCCGACTTCAAACCCATAGACTTTGAGACCAGTCTCACCTGTATGGGGACCGACTCTAGCTGCTCACTACCCTTCAAGATGCTACAGAGCCGCTGGTATAATTTACAAATCTATTGTGGGTGCTTCACGAACTATTGAATCATTCCCCTGTAAATTATGCCCCAATACGCAGCCGCCAGGCCACAGACCGAGCCACAGTCCCTGTACAATCCCATAGTTCACGCTCGCTTGGGATACCATGCCTGTACCACATGTGGTGGCGTGGACACACAAGCTTTTGAAACTGGCAATGAGTGTTTTATAATGCTCTGGTAGAATTTTGGGCCGCTCATCTTTGCAGAATTGTTGTCATTCAGCCACATTTGAGGGTTTTCGAGCATGAACTGCCTTTTAAGGTCATGCCACAGCATCTCATTCAGATTAAGGTCAGGACTTTGACTAGGCGACTCCAAAGTCTTAATTTTGTTTTCCTTAAGCCATTCAGAGGTGCACTTGCTGGTGTGTTTTGGATCATTGTCCTGCTGCATAACCCAAGTGCGCTTCAGTTTGAAGTCGCAAACAGATGGCCGGACATTTCCTTCAGGATTTTTTGGTAGACAGCAGAATTCATAATTCCATTTACAACAGCAAACCTTCCAGATCCTGAAGCAGCAAAGCAGCCCCAGACGATCACAATACCACCACCATATTTTACTGTTGGTATGATGTTCCTTGTTGAAATGCTGTGTTACTTCTAGGCCACATGTAATGGGACGTATACCTTCCAAAAAGTTAAATTTTTGTCTCGTCAGTCGACAAGAGTATTCTCCTAAAAGTCTTGGGATCATCAAGATGTTTTCTGTCAAAATTGAGACAAGCTTTTATGTTCTTATTGCTCAGCAGTGGTTTTTGTCTTTGAACTCTGCTATGTAGGCCATCTTTGCCCAGTCTCTTGCTTATGGTGGAGTCATGAACACTGACCTTAACTGAGGCAAGGGAGCCCTGCATTTTTTTTATTTTGTTGTGGGTCTTTTGTGACCTCTTGGAGGAGTCATTGCTGCGCTCTTGGGGTAATGTTGGTCGGCCGGCCACACCTGGGAAGGTTCCCCACTGTTCCATGTTTTCACCATTTGTGGATAATGGCTCTCACTGTGGTTGGCTGGAGTCCCAAAGCTTTAGAAATGGCTTTATAATATTTTCCAGACTGATAGATCTCAATTACTGCAATTACTGCATTTGTTCCAAGTACGAAGATACACATCTTTCCTATATCATGCATTTGTTCCAGAATTTCTTTGGCTTGCGGCATGATGTCTAGCTTTTGAGGATCTTTTGGTTTACTTCACTTTGTCAGGCAGGTCTTATTTAAGTGATTTCTTGATTGAGAACAGGTGTGGCCTTAATCAGGCCTGGGTGTGGCTAGCAAATTTTAACTCAGCTGTGATAAACCACAATTAATTTATGTTTTAAGGTGAGGGCAATCACTTTTTCACAGAGGGCCCTGTAGGTTTGGATTTATTTTTCCCTTAATAATAAAGGCCTTCATTTAAAAACTGCATTTTTTGTGTTTACTTGTGTTATCTTTGTGTAATATTTAAATTTTTTTAGTGATCTGAAACATTTAAGTGTGACAGACATGTGAAAGAATGGGAAATCAGGAAGGGGGAAAACACTTTTTCACGCCACTGTATGTACAGTCATGGCCAAAAGTGTTGGTACCTTTGAAATTGTTCCAGAAAAGGCAGCATTTCTGACATAAAATGATTGTAGTTACACATGTTTTATTATACCATGTTTATTTTCTTTGTGTGTATTGGAACAACAGAAAAATATGGAAAAAAAGGAAAATTGGACATAATTTCATGCAAAACCCCAAAAATGGGCAGAACAATATTGTTGACGCCTTTCCAAAATTGTGGGTAAACCACTTTGTTTCAAGCATGTGATTCCAAAATTGTGTGTAAACCACTTTGTTTCAAGCATGTGATGCTCATTCAAACTCTCCTGTGGTAAGTAACAGGTGTGGGCATTATGAAACACCTGAAACCATATACAAATGGGAGAAGTTGACTCAATCTTTGCATTGTGTGTTTGTGTGTGGCACACCAAGCATGGAGAATGGAAAGAGAAGAAGAGAACTGTTTGAGGACTTGATAACCAAAATTATTGATAAATATCAACAATCTAAAGGTTACAAGTCCATTTCCAGAGATCTTGATTTTTTTACAACCCATGGCATGTAGCTAATCTCACTGGACTTGGACGGCAGAGAAAAACTGATGAAAGGTTGCAACGCAGGATAGTAGATAGCGGATAAGCAGGCCCAAACAGGTTCTAAAGAAATTAAAGCTGTCCGTTGTCATTTGAATGAAATGAAACACTATGGCAGGAGACCCAGGAGGAACCCACTGCTGACACAGAGACAAAAAAATAGACTGTTTTTCAAAATGTACATGAGTAAGCCAAAATCCTTCTGGAAAAGTATCTTGTGGACAAATGAGACCAAGATAGATCTTTTATGGTAAAACACATCATTCTACTGTTTAGTGAAAATGGAATGAGGCTTACAAAGAAAATAACACTGTACCTACACTCAAATATGGTGGAGGCTCAAAGATGTTTTCAGGCAGTTTTGCTGCATATAGCACTGGGTGGCTTGACTGTGTGCCAGGCATCAAGAAATATTACCAAGATAAAGATCCCCAACTCCCATCGGGACTACAAGATACCAGGTACTTTCAGCTGCATCACATCTAATGTGGTGTACCTAATTATATGTACTAAATGTCCAACTGGGGGTCTGTATGTGGGAGAGACCGGGCAAAAGCTAAGAACAAGGATGAATTCTCATCGCCACACAATAGAGAAAAAAGAATGGATCTACCTGTGGTAAAACATTTTTCTTCCCCTGGGCATAGCATGTGGGATATGAAATTACTTGTATTGAAAGGTAGTTTCACATCTCAGAGACACAGAAGAGTTTGCAAATACAAACTGATGGTGATCTTTGACACTCTTAATGCTGGAATGAACCTGTCACATGGATTTATGACGTTCTACATCAATTAAGGAATTTACTCCAAAGACCCTGTGAGAACATCACAAAACATTACCAGACCCCAATCAGAGGGCAATAAAACTTTCACACTCCTTATCTATGAACTGTTCCAATATTTATGTTCATCCCTCTGCCATAATGACTATTCTGCTTCACGTCACTGGTCTTACCTATTGCATTATGTCTGTGCTGTGTTGTGTATAAATATGTGATTCTTCAGATTTTGTATTAGTTTAGCCTGATGAAGAGACCTGAGTAGTCTCGAAAGCTTGCAATTTGTTACCATCTTTTCAGTTAGCCATTAAAAGGTATCAACCACTGAGGACTCTCAACTCTAAATATTTTTCTATCTACTGGCTAACACGGTACAAAGATATACATCTTTACTGTATCAATTTATAGTCAGGCATTCCTTTTTTACCATGAAATAATTTTTCTCACATGTCGACAGTTTTCTACTCAGGTAGAGAGCAGGATACTCCTCTCCGTGTTTCTCCTGAGAAAGGACCGCTACTAATCCCACTTCTGAGGCATTCGTTTGGAGAACAAATTCCTTCTTAACATAGGGAGCAATCAGGACTTGCTGCTTACACATAGCTACTTTCAGTTCTTGAAAGTTCGTCTCCGCCTCTGACGTCTGTTTGGCCATGACTAATTTTATCCCATTAAGGAGATCTGCTGACACACTCCAGCCACATAAGGTCTGGCATTGTCCTGCATTAAGAGGAACCCAGGGTTAACCACACCAGCATATCGTCTCACAAGGGGTCTGAGGATCTCATCTCGGTACCTAATGGCAGTCAGGCTACCTCTGACGAGCACATGGAGGGCTGTGTGGCCCTCCAAAGAAATGCCACCCCACACCATTACTGACCCACTGCCAAACCAGTCATGCTGAAGGATGTTGCAGACAGCAGATCACTCTCCATGGCGTCTCCAGACTCTGTCACATAGATTTATACACGTCACTATGTACACCTCACTGAGAAATCCAATTAGTATAGTGTGTGTGCAAATTTCTGTTTTTTTTAAATTATTAAATGATTATTTTAGGGAAAAAAATTGCGTGGGCTTCTGCGCAATTTTCTATGCCAGAGAGGGAAAGCCACTGACTGAGGGCAGATATTAATAGCCTAGAAAGGGACCATGGTTCTTGCCTCCCCTGGCTAAAAACATCTGTCCACAGCCACCATCAATAAGACACCTATGCATTACTAAGCCTAAATTTTGTAAAGGGTTAAATAAACACACACGCACGTAGAATAAAGTATTTTAATGAAATAATAAAACACACAGGTTTGCCATCTTTATTAAATTCCCAATCCAATCGAAGCCTTCGTTATCCTGGAAAAAATAACAAAATAAAAATGCAACAGTATCCCATACCTGTCCGCCGTAGTCAAGTCCCATGCCACAATCCATATCAAGGAGTTAAACAGTTTGCAACCGGGAGCTGTGCTAATGTGACCGGCCCGGCTGTAAACCACTGAGGAATGAATGAGAAGCTGCCGGCGCAGCATCAGTGACTAGCAGTGATGTCACTGATGCTGCGCAGCCTCCCAAGCTGAACTGGAGTGACCTCTTGAGCGTGGGAAAATGCCTGCTCATATATATAGGAAAGATGTGTATCTTCGTACCGTGTTAGCCAGTAGATAGAAAAATATTTAGAATTGATAGTCCTCAGTGGTTGATAACTTTTAATGGCTAGCTGAAAAGATGGTAACAAATTCCAAGCTTTCGAAACTACTCAGGTCTCTTCATCAGGCAAAGACTAATACAAAATCTGAAGAATCACATATTTATACACAACAGCACAGAAACAATGCAATAGGTAAGACAAGTGGCGTGTAGCAGAACTGTCATTATTGGAGATAGAGATGAACATAAATATTGGAACGGTTCATAGATAAGGAGTGTGAAAGTTTTATTGCCCTCTGATTAAGGTCTGGTATTGTTGTGATCTCCCAGAAGGTCTAAAGTGCAAATTCCTTAATTGATGTAAAAAGACATAAATCCATGCGATATGTTCATCCAGCACTGAGTGCATCAAAGGTCATCATAAGTTTATATTCCCAAACTTTTCTGTCTTTCTCAGATTTACATTTAGCTTTTAATACAAGTAATTTCATGTCCATCATACTATGACCGGGGATACAAAAGTGTTTGGCCACAGGTAGATTCATTCTTTTTTCTCTTATTGTGTGGCGATGAGAATTCATCCCTGTTCTCAGTTTTTGCCCTGTCTCCCCCACATACAGACCCCCAGTTGGACATTTCGTAAAAAATAATTAGGTACACCACATTAGATGTGATGCAGCTGAAAGTACCTGGGATCTTGTAGTCCTGATGGGAGTTGGGGATCTTTATCTTGTCCGTGGTCATTATAGATGGACAGTTTTTACATTTTTTTCTGGTTGCAAGGAAAGGTTCCTGCAGCTGTTGGGGAGGACAGGGAGCTTCTGACAATGATGCTTCTTAGATTTGGGGGCTGCCTAAAACACAGTAGTGGGGGGTCTGGAAATATGGATTGTAATCGGGCATCTTTTTATAGTAAAGGTTGTAGTTTCCGTGCAGCTCCTCTTAGCACTTCCAGATTTGGATTGTAGGTGACCACTAGAGGCACCCGGCTATTTTCATCTTTAGCTTTGTAATGTAGCAGGTGATTCCTTGATATTCTGGTGGCTCTTGTAATTTGGTTTTTAATTGTTCTTGGATGGTAGCCCTGATTCAAAAAGGTCTTTCTGAAGCGACCAAGGTGTTCATCTCTATCCATGGGGTTGGAACATATACGATTGTATCTGATGGCTTGATACACTCAGTGCTGGAATGAACATATCGCATGGATTTATGTCTTTTTACATCTATTAAGGAATTTGCACTTCAGACCTTCTGGGAGATCACAACAATACCAGACCCCAATCAGAGGGCAATAAAACTTTCACACTCCTTATCTATGGACCGGTGTTATGATTTGGTAGCTGAGGAGAGCAGGCAAAAAAGGAAATACACCAGAGAGGTTGGAATCTATGGGATTGCAGTACCCTGACTAACCACCACAACTAAAGGCAGCCGTGGAGCGTACCTACGTTGGTCCTAGACGCCTCGTCACAGCCTGAGAAGCTAACTACACCTAAAGACAGAAAGAGGAAAACTATCTGCCCCGGAGCAGATCCCCAAAGAACATAGAAAGCCCCCAAACATGTAATGGCGGTTAGACAAGAGGAAAATACAGACACAGACAGAAAATAGTATGAGCAAACGTTGGGGCCCAAACTTCCTAAATAGAAAAGGATAGGAAGGACACTTACTGCAATCCCAAAAAAACCTGAAAAGTACCAACTCTACTAATTACAAAAACACCTGAGATCACACAACCTCTACCACCTAAATTAGTTCTCTGGTGTAACAAAACTAAACAGCAGCCACTGAAAAAACTGGAAAAGGCAAATGAACAAACAAAAGTGGCTGAATTAAACTGAGAGGAGCACAAGCCCCCGGAGGGGACCCGGCAGACCCCCACAGAAGTGCAGGACAAAATGCAAAAAGCAAGCACAAAAAACTAAAAGAAGAAAATGTCTTATCTGTTAGCAGAAGATGCAGGCACGAAACAGCAAGCTACAAAGTGAACAGGAATCAAAGATGAGACCAGAACAATTGATCACCGGCAACCCTGATGGGAGGGAACCTCCCTTATATAAGACCAGTCAGTAACACCTGATCGCCAATCTTCACAATCTTCATTGGATAGTTCAGTACTGTTTGTAACCACCAGAGGGAGCTTCCGCTCAGAATTCATTTCTAGCACATTCACAACAGTACCCCCCCTTGAGGAGGGGTCACCGAACCCTCATTTGAGCAACCAGGTCGGTCAGGATGAGCTCTGTCATACGCACGGATGAGTCTCCTAGCATGGATGTCCGAAGCAAACACCCAAGAATTGTCCTCCTGACCATAACCTCTCCACTTAACCAAATACTGGAGTTTCCGTCTAGAAAAACGAGAATTCAATATTTTCTCAACCACATACTCCAGATTGCCCTCAACCAAAACAGGGTCAGGAGGCACAGCCATAGGAACCACTGGCTCGACAAACCTCTTCAATAAGGACTTGTGGAACACATTATGGATCTTAAATGTCCCTGGAAGAAGTAAACAAAAGGAAACAGGATTAAGAATCTCCATGATCTTATAAGGTCCAATGAACCTAGGCTTAAACTTAGGAGATGCAACTCTCATAGGGATATTTCTTGAGGACAACCAGACTAAGTCCCCCACTTTAAACCGAGGACCATCAGTCCTATGCCGGTTGGCAAACCGCTGGGCCCTCTCCTGAGAGAGGGACAACCTCTCCACTACCTGGTCCCAAATCTGCTGCATACGCTCCACAACAGAGTCAACACCTGGACAGACAGAAGCCTCCGTATGTCCTGAAGAAAATCGAGGGTGAAACCCAAAATTGCAGAAAAATGGAGACATCAAAGTGGCAGAGCTAGCCCTATTGTTAAGAGCAAACTCAGCCAAAGGCAAAAAAGAGACCCAGTCATCCTGATCAGCAGACACAAAGCATCTCAGATAAGTCTCCAATGTCTGGTTTGTTCTCTCAGTTTGTCCATTGGTCTGAGGATGAAAAGCCAAGGAGAAAGACAATTGAACACCAAGTTTAGAACAAAAAGTCCTCCAAAATCTGGAAACAAACTGGACTCCTCTGTCAGACACAATGTTCTCAGGAATGCCGTGTAACCGAACCACGTGCTGAAGGAACAAAGGCACCAATTCAGAGGAGGAAGGCAACTTAGGTAATGGCACAAGATGTATCATTTTGGAAAACCTATCACAAATCACCCAGATAACGGTCATTCTCTGAGAAACAGGGAGGTCGGAAATGAAATCCATAGAGATATGGGTCCATGGTCTCTTGGGCACAGGCAATGGCATCAACAAACCACTAGAGCGAGAGCAAGGCTTGGAGCGAGAGCAAGTCCCGCAGGACTGCACAAATTCCCTGACGTCACGAGACAAAGTAGGCCACCAAAAGGACTGACTAACCAAGTCTCTGGTACCAAAAATTCCGGGATGACCGGCCAACGCGGAACAATGAATCTCAGACATCACACTCTTTTTCCACCGGTCTGGGACAAACAATTTCCCAATAGGGCAGCGCTCGGGTTTATCCTCCTGACACCCTTCCAGAGCCAGTCTCAAATTGGGCGAGATGGCGGAAAGAACTACACCCTCTTTCAAAATAACAGCAGGATCAGATAACTCAGGAGAGTCCGCAAGGAAACTCCTCGAGAGGGCATCTGCCTTAACATTCTTAGTGCCAGGAAGAAAGGAAACCACAAAATTAAAGCGTGTGAAAAACAAGACCCACCTGGCCTGTCTAGGATTAAGTCGCTTGGCTGATTCCAGATAAACCAGATTGTTATGGTCCGTGAGTACCACCACCTGATGTTTGGCTCCCTCCAGCCAATGTCTCCACTCTTCAAAAGTCCACTTCATGGCCAATAACTCCCGATTACCCATGTCATAATTACGTTCAGTTGGAGAAAATTTTCGAGAGAAAAAGGCACAAGGGTTACTTTTAGAGGTCTCTGGATCTCTTTGGGACAAAACGGCACCTGCCCCAATTTCAGAGGCATCAACCTCCACCTGAAATGGCAGAGAAACATCAGGCTGCCGTAGAACAGGAGCAGAAGTGAATCTCTGCTTAAGTTCCTGAAATGCAGAGACTGCCTCAGGAGGCCAATTCACCACATCAGAACCCTTTTTGGTCAAATCAGTCAATGGTTTAACAATAACAGAGAAATTACCAAGAAATTTACGATAAAAATGGGCAAAACCCAAGAATCTTTGAAGAGCCTTTAATGAAGTAGGTTGGACCCAATCACAGATGGCCTGAACCTTGACCGGGTCCATTTCAATAACAGATGGGGACCAAATGAATCCCAGAAATGAGATCCTCTGTACGCCAAAAAGACACTTTGATCCCTTCACATACAGAGCATTCTCTCTCAAAATCTGGAACACAGTCCGAACATGTTTCACATGAGAGTCCCAATCATTGGAAAAAATCAAGATATCATCCAAATAAACAATCATAAATTTATCCACAAAATCCCTGAAAATGTCATTCATGAAGGACTGGAAGACAGAAGGAGCATTAGTGAGCCCAAAGGGCATCACTAGGTACTCAAAATGCCCCTCTGGGGTATTAAACGCCGTCTTCCATTCATCCCCGTGCTTAATGCAAATAAGGTTATACGCCCCCCTGAGGTCAAGCTTGGTAAACCAAGTAGCACTTTTCACCCTGGAAAACAGGTCAGAAATCAAGGGTAACGGATATTGATATTTCACAGTGATATTGTTCAAGAGACGATAATCAATACACGGCCTTAATGAACCATCCTTTTTGGCCACAAAGAAAAAACCAGCACCCAAGGGTGAAGAGGATGGTCTGATATGACCCTTCTCCAATGACTCCTTGCAGGGCCGGCTCCAGGTTTTTATGGGCCCCGGGCGAAAGAGCCTCAGTGGGCCCCTTTAACACAGACCACGATTCATAATGCACAGATACAGCAGAGAAATATGGGTACAGTACAATGCCAAACACTTCTCTTCTTCCATTACATGAGTGATATCTATTGTAAATTGTACAATAGCTCAAAAACCGCCAAATCCTCACAGCGCACAGTACAGACTGGACAGTACAGTCCTCCATACAATATTATGGGCACCACATATCCTCCATGCAATATTATGGGCACCACATAGTCTCCCCCTCATCACCCATATAATACCCCATGCAGGATGTCACCCCGCCATCCCCCATATAATGCTCCATACAGAATACTGGACCCAAAATAATGCTCCATACAGAATACTGGTCCCCATATAATGCTCCATACAGGATACTGGTCCCCATATAATGCTCCATACAAAATATGGAGCTCTCCTCTGCGCTGTACTGCGTTCTGCACTTTTACGGCTCAGGAAAGGGCGCTGTGGAAAGACTCCACATTATCATCATGATTTCCTCCTCATCATCATCATTGCCTCCTTATCATCATCATTGTCTCCCCATCATCATCATGGCCTCCCCATTATCATCAATGCCTGCCCATCATCATCACCTCCTCCCCATCATCATCAATGCCTGCCCATCATCATCATCTCCTCCCCATCATCAATGCCTGCCCATTATCATCATGGCCTCCCCATCATCATCATGGCCTCCCCATTATCATCAATGCCTGCCCATCATCATCTTCTCCCCATCATCATCAATGCCTCCCCATTATCAGCAATGCCTGCCCATCATCACACAGACAGCACACAATCACTCTCTCACATACACACACACACACACACACACAAAGCACCGCACTACATACACACAGACACACACACAGACACACACACACACGTCTCACCCGTCCAGCGTCCGCGCTCTCTGCCACAGCCGGCCGCTGAATGATGACGTCATTCAGTGGCGCTGCTGTGAGAGGAAGCGCCGGCGCCCCCTGGAGCCCGGAGCTGCGGCTGCGGAGGCACGGGAGAGGTAAGTATTGTGCCAGCTGATGCCGGGGCCCTGAGCAAGCGGGGGGGGGCAGTGGCGGCGCTGACACCGCTCTCCTCCGCTAACGGGCGGGGGGTGCCAGACGGCGAGTGGGCCCCCCCGCATGCTCAGGGCCCCGGCACTTGCCCGGGTGTGCCGGGTGCTGACGCCGGCCCTGACTCCTTGATATAAGACCGCATAGCGTCATGTTCAGGTACAGACAAGTTAAAAAGGCGACCTTTAGGGAATTTACTACCAGGCACTAATTCAATAGCGCAGTCATAGCTCCTATGGGGGGGCAAGGATGCAGATTTACTTTCGCTAAACACATCAGAAAAATCAGTCAAAAAGTCAGGAACATCCTGAGCCTGGGGGGAGGCAGAAAAAACAGGAGTGTTGGTATTAACACATTGGCAGCCCCAATTGGTTACAGACACAGATTTCCAATCCAAAACAGGATTATGAGACTGTAACCAAGGGAAACCCAGTACGATAATGTCATGCAGATTATACAGCACCAAAAATTTGCAACTCTCCTGATGATCAGGTTCAACCCTCATTATCACCTGAGTAGAGAACTGAGGTTTATTCTCAGCCAAAGAGGTAGAATCGATCCCCAGTAGGGGAATAGACTTCCGTAGGGTATCAAGGGAAACCCACAACGTTTAGCAAAATCAAAATCCATCAGGTTAATAGCTGCTCCCGAATCAACAAAAGCCTGAGCAGAAAATGTGGACAGGGAGCAAATCAGGGTAACAGTCAACAAAAATTTAGTCTGAACACTACCCAAGACAACTGAACGTGCAAAACGTCTTCCCCGCTTAGGGCAGACTGAAATAGCATGAGAGGCATCACCACAGTAGAAACATAACCCATTGCGTTTTCGAAACTCATGACGCTGTGCCCCAGAAGCCACTCTATCACACTGCATGGGTTCAGAAGGTGGTTCACAAGGCAACACTGTTCCACGCATACCTCTACACTCACGCAAACGTCTGTCAATTTGAATCGCTAATGACATAGAATCATTGAGACCAGAGGGGACAGGGAATCCCACCATAACATCCTTTACATTCTCTGACAGACCCTTCCGAAAAAGGGCTGCCAAAGCATCGTCATTCCATTTGGTCAGGATGTAATGTATGTAGTACAGTTCATATAGCGTCTTGTGCTTGGGTGCGATGAAAATACATGAGACACAGGTTTGATATAGAAGGTCTTGTATTACTTCATACAAGTGGCAAAAATAGTCATACAGTTTGCAGATACAGAAGCAGGAGACACAGCAGGCCAGAGTAACTTAAGCTCAGCAATCACTCTCCACAACAGGTTCAGGATCTTCTTCTCTGTTACCGTAAGTCCATGCAAACGTGGATCTTTCAAAGAGCAGGGTTCCAAAGTCCACAAGTGTTCCAGAGTTCCTCAGTAGGAATAGCTGGAGTACAAAGTCCAAGGCTTCCAGGAGTCAGGTCACAGGTTCACTGCAAGCTAGATTCTGAAGCACTGATTGCTCAGCTGTGGCTGCTTAAGAAGCAAGAGGGAGAGAATCAGGGCGGGAACATGAAAGCTGGAAACTCCATATTGACTGAGGGCAAGATAGCTGCAGCAAGACAGAAAGCAAAATGGCTGACGGAAAAACTGAGTTTCAAGAACATGTACAAAGAACCTTACATTACTCCCCCCTTAGGGACAACCTCCGGATGGCCTCAGACCAGGCTTGTCTGGGTACCTCTTATGAAACTGGCGGAGCAAACGAGGAGCATTAACGTTATTGACCGGTTCCCATGAGTTGTCCTCCACTGGGTAGCCCTGCCATTTAATCAAATATTGTAACTGATTTCTGTATAACCTGGAATCTAGAATTCTTTCCACCACAAATTCTTCCTGACCATCGACTAGCACTGGGTCAGGGCAAGGAGAAGAACGTCCAGGAAACGTATTGGGTGTTGCAGCCTTTAGTAGGGATACATGAAAGACAGGGTGGATTCTCATAGTTCTAGGCAGTTGGAGACGACAAGCAACGGTACTTATAATTTTACTGATTTTATAGGGTCCAATGTACTTATGTCCCAACTTAGACAATGGAATCCTTAACTTAAGATTTCTGGTTGACAGCCAGACCAGGTCTCCTACCTTAAAAGCTGGTGCAGGTTTACGAAATTTATCTGCTGCTTTCTTGTACCTTTCCTGAGCCAATTCCAGATTCTCCTTTAGAAGATCCATATTCTTCTGTAAAGACGTGATTCTTTCAGCCACTGCTGGTAAAGGCGTTTCTATGGGAAATCGTGGAAGAATGTTAGGATGATAGCCTAGATTGGAGTAAAAAGGAGACTGCTTAGTGGAGGCGCTCTGAGAGTTGTTATAAGAGAACTCAGCCAATGGAAGTAGATCCACCCAATCATCCTGTAGGTGGCAGATAAAGCAGCGGAGATACTGCTCCAGAGTTTGATTGGTTCGTTCGGTCTGTCCATTAGTCTGGGGATGAAAAGCAGAAGAAAGGTTTACTTTAATGTCCAATGCTGCACAGAAATTTTGCCAAAACCTTGAAGTGAATTGCACCCCTCGATCCGAAATAACCTCATCCGGTACTCCATATAAGCGAAACACATCTTTAATCATCAAATCTGATGTCTGTTTTGCAGTGGGTAAACCGACACAAGGGATAAATTGAGCTGCCTTTGTTAAACGATCCACCACCACTAGAATGGTGTTTTTCCCTTGAGAGGTTGGTAACTCCACAATGAAGTCCATAGAAATGGATCCCCACGGGCGGGACAGGGTGGGAAGTGGTTGTAACAGACCAGTTGGTGAGGAGCGAGGTGTTTTGCATCTTGCACAGACTTCACATGAAGTGACATAGTTTAAAACATCCTTCCTGCAAGTGGGCCACCAAAAGAAACGAGAAAGAAATTCCTGTCTTTAGAATTCCTCTATGCCCAGCTATCTTGGAATCGTGAATGAGTTGCAATACTCTCAATCTGACTGTTTCAGGAATATACAGACGTTGTCCCAGAATCCACACACCATTCTTAAAGACAAGACTTACGTCCCTTGGGGGTTGTGCCAACAAGGAATCCGCATGGTATGCTTCCTTGATGTCCTTAAGTAGGTCTTGATTATGAATCACTCCCAGGAATCTAGAGTCAGGAAGAATAGTCTTAGGAGGAGTAAGTGGACGGGTCTCTGCTGAATGAATCCTAGAGAGTGCATCAGCCTTTCCATTGCGCGATCCTGGTCTATAAGAAATGACAAAATTAAATTGGTTTAAGAAAAGATTCCAGCGAGCCTGGCGAGGAGTCAGGCACTTAGCCGACCTGATAAATTCAAGGTTACGATGGTCTGTCAGGACGACTATTTGCTGTGCATCTCCCTGAAGAAGATGTCTCCATTCTTTGAAGGCGGCAATAATGGCCAACAACTCTCTATTGCCCACATCGTAGTTCCTCTCAGCCGAAGACAACTGCTGGGAAAAGAAGGCACAGGGATGCAAGACATTCTTCTCACCTGTTCTCTGAGAGAGTATAGCTCCAACGGCACAGTCTGAAGCATCCACCTCTATTATGAAGGCAAGTTCGGGGTTGGGATGTACCAAGATAGGTGCGGTGGTAAATTTATCTTTTAGACGGGAAAATGCTTCCTGGGCTTGGGGAGTCCAGGAGAACCTAGACTCTTTCCGGGTAAGTTGGGTGATAGGTGACACTACCTCAGAGAAATTCCTAATGAAACGTCTATAGAAATTGGCAAACCCGATGAAGCGCTACACCTCCTTCACATTTCTAGGACTTGGCCAATCCTTGATTGCTTGGGTCTTGCTTCCATCCATACTAATTCCTTGTGTAGACAGTACATACCCCAGAAATTGAATTTCGGTCCTATGGAATTCACACTTTTCAAGTTTGATGTAAAGATGGTTTTGTCTTAGACGTTCCAAGACCATTCTCACATGTCCATGATGTTCCTCTGTGGAGTTAGAAAAAATTAGAATATCATCCAAATAAATCACCACGAATGTATCTAGGAGATCCCTGAAGATGTCATTCACCAAGTGTTGGAAAGTGGCTGGGGTGGTACTCAGACCAAAAGGCATAACAAGATATTCAAAGTGTCCATAGCGTGACCTGAATGCAGTCTTCCATTCATCCCCAGGTCTAATACGGACCAAGTTATAGGCCCCACGGAGATCCAATTTAGAGAAAATTTTGGCATGCCGCACTCTCTCCAATAACTCAGGGATTAAAGGCAATGGATAACGGTTTCTAATAGTAACCTTATTGAGTTCCCTATAGTCTACGCAGGGTCTCAGAGATCCATCTTTCTTCTTCACAAAGAAGATGGGTGCCCCTGCAGGAGATGAAGAGGGGCGTATGAAGCCCTTGGCTAGATTTTCGTCTATGTAATCCTTTAAAGCCTTTAGCTCAGGCCCCGCCAGGGGGTAGATCTTACCAAAAGGTATCTCTGCTCCAGGCAATAATTCAATTGGACAATCATATGGACGGTGAGGGGGAAGCTGGTCAGCGTTCTTCTTGTCACATAAATCCACATAGTCCTGGTATACAGCTGGTAGTTCAGGGACTGACATGGTTCCTTTAGGAACAGAGCAAGCTGAAACTTCTGGACTCATCTGTTTCTCTGGAAAGTGTAATTCCTTGGTCTCCCAGTTAATGGTAGGGTTCTGAGCCTGCAGCCATGGTAGCCCTAGAATAATGGGAAAGTGGGGAGAAGAGATAAGCATAAAGGACAGTTTCTCTTGATGATCTTTACCCATAAGGACCCTCAAAGGCTCCGTTTCCTGATCCACTGGTCCAGAGGTCAGCAGGGAGCCATCCACAGTTTCCATCTGTACTGGAGTAGCCTTCTTCACTGAACGTATCCCATGTTTCAGAGCAAAGGAGACATCCATAAAATTCCCACTTGCCCCTGAGTCGATCATAGCAGAGCTAGACACCCAGACTGAGTCAACCCAGAGTTTGATGGAAAGGAAGCAATGAGAATTGTTTTTCCTACAACTCAGCTGGGACACCGCTGAGGAAACTTGAAAAATTGCAGCGTTTACACAGTCATCGTCCTCAGAAGTAACGGAGTTTAAGTCCGAGAAATCAATATCTGTTGCTGCAGATCTCTCTGGAGCCTGAGGCTCGGACCTGACAGATCTCCTCTCGCAACACTCACAGTGAATGAGTGCTGCAGTAGTCTTACGAGAACGGCTGGGGCAGTTTATAATGAAGTGCCCTGACTTACCACAATAGAAACATAGATTTTCCTTAAAACGATGTTCTTTGCGTGCATCACTAACCCGTCTTTGTAAAGAGTCTACCTGCATGGGTTCAGGTTCAGGTTCCCGTGTGATCCTACTCAAAGGTTCCTTAGCTGGGGAGGAAGGTAGGAAAAGGTTAGTGCGATTGCTTTTGAACCATCTCTCTTGCCTGCGTTCAGTCAGGCGAGCATCAATACGGATGCAGTAGTTAATAAAATCACCTAACGCAGTGGGAGGGTCGGCACGAGCAAGTTCATCCTTAATTAGTGGAGACAACCCCTTTCGAAAAATAGATTTTTTGGCGGAACTGTCCCAGGTGGTATCAAGAGCCCATCTCCTGAAATCCAAGGCATATTCGGCTACCGAGTGCTTACCTTGGCGCAAGGTTAACATGGCTGCTTCAGCTGTTGCACCTCTATTGGGGTCATCAAACACCTGCCCCATGGCTGAAATGAAAGCATCAAGATGATCCAAACATTCATCCTCAGTCTCAATCAGAGGGTTTGCCCACATCAAAGCCTTGTTGGTCAGTAACATAATTATAGTAAGCACTTTAGATCGTTCAGTGGGAAATTGTGAAGCATGTGCAGAAAAAAACAAATTGCATTGGTTAATAAATCCCCTGAATTTTTCACGTTCACCGCCAAAACGAAAAGGGGGCAACTTGGGAATCCCAGAACTTGGGGCTACGGCAGGAGCCTGGACTCGCTCCTCTAGAACCTCAATCCTGGCTCGCAAATCCTGGGCAGTCTGTCCAAACACTTGCAAATTGTGATTAGTGAGGTCCTGTAGGTTTGTAAAACGGGTTTTTATAGTCTGTAAATCTGCAAGGATATTATCAGTCACTCCGCAAAGTTCCTTTATGCGGGCCTCCATTTTCCAGATCTTTTAAGACAGGAGTACTGGAAGGAGAGGAGAAGAAAAAAAAAAAAAAAAAACAATAGTGTTTACCTGTGGTAACACTGCAGAGAGAAAAAAAAAATTAAGGGAACTGCTCACCTGGAATGGTTGTGAGAAGTCACAACCACTATCATCACAGAAAGTTCAACCGGACATCTGATATCCACAGTTACAGCAGACACAAAAGAGGAAAGAAAAAAAAAACAATAGTGTTTACCTGTGGTAACACTGCAGAAAAAAAACTTAAGGGAATTGCTCACCTGGAATGGTTGTGAGAAGTCACAACCACTGTCATCACAGAAAGTACAACCGGACGTCTGATATCCACAGTTACAGCAGACACAGCCTTCCCAGACCCAGCAGACACTAACGTTTTGGCTTCAGAATCTTGTAATGTATGTAGTACAGTTCATATAGCGTCTTGTGCTTGGGTGCGATGAAAATACATGAGACACAGGTTTGATATAGAAGGTCTTGTATTACTTCATACAAGTGGCAAAAATAGTCACACAGTTTGCAAATACAGAAGCAGGAGACACAGCAGGCCAGAGTAACTTAAGCTCAGCAATCACTCTCCACAACAGGTTCAGGATCTTCTTCTCTGTTACCATAAGTCCATGCAAACGTGGATCTTTCAAAGAGCAGGGTTCCAGAGTCCACAAGTGTTCCAGAGTTCCTCAGTAGGAATAGCTGGAGTACAAAGTCCAAGGCTTCCAGGAGTCAGGTCACAGGTTCACTGCAGGCTAGATTCTGAAGCACTGATTGCTTAGCTGTGGCTGCTTAAGAAGCAAGAGGGAGAGAATCAGGGTGGGAACATGAAAGCTGGAAACTCCATATTGACTGAGGGCAAGATAGCTGCAGCAAGACAGAAAGCAAAATGGCTGACGGAAAAACTGAGTTTCAAGAACATGTACAAAGAACCTTACACAGGACTGCCCACCTTCGGAATCTCTGACAGTATAACTCAGCGTCCTCAAGCCCCTGATTTAATGCCAACAAGGCTTTTTCAGCTTGATCAGTGACATTAGGTTCATCGTACAATAACCCCAGAGCCTGAAAAAATGCATCAACATTACTCAAAACAGGATCCCCAGGTGTCAGGGAAAAAGCCCAATCCTGAGGATCGCCGCGCAGGAGAGAGATGACAATTTGAACCTGCTGTGCTGCGTTCCCTGAGGACTTAGGTTTCAAGGCAAAAAACAACTTACAGTTATTTTTGAAATTCAGAAATTTAGCTCGATCCCCTAAAAACAAATCTGGCATGGGAATCCTAGGTTCCACAACAGGCAACCCTGCAAGATAGGTAGCAATACTCCGAACTTCAGTGGCAAGCTGATCCACACGGCCAGACAACTGTGCAAACTCCATTGAGAGAAAAAAAAATCCTCCTCAGCATTCAGAGAAACAGAGGGAAAAAAAAAAAAATCTCTGACAACTCTGACAATCTTCTTTCTTTAACACTATTTTTCCCTTCTGTGAGTACCATACAAATATCAGTTTTTGGGCCGGGATACTGTTATGATTTGGTAGCTGAGGACAGCAGGCAAAAAAGGAAATACACCAGAGAGGTTGGAATCTATGGGATTGCAGTACCCTGACTAACCACCACAACTAAAGGCAGCCGTGGAGCGTACCTACGTTGGTCCTAGACGCCTCGTCACAGCCTGAAAAGCTAACTACGCCTAAAGACAGAAAGAGGAAAACTATCTGCCCCGGAGCAGATCCCCAAAGAACATAGAAAGCCCCCAAACATGTAATGGCGGTTAGACAAGAGGAAAATACAGACACAGACAGAAAATAGTATGAGCAAACGTTGGGGCCCAAACTTCCTAAATAGAAAAGGATAGGAAGGACACTTACTGCAATCCCAAAAAAACCTGAAAAGTACCAACTCTACTAATTACAAAAACACCTGAGATCACACGACCTCTACCACCTAAATTAGTTCTCTGGTGTAACAAAACTAAACAGCAGCCACTGAAAAAACTGGAAAAGGCAAATGAACAAACAAAGTGGCTGAACTAAATTGAGAGGAGCACAAGCCCCCGGAGGGGACCCGGCAGACCCCCACAGAAGTGCAGGACAAAATGCAAAAAGCAAGCACAAAAAACTAAAAGAAGAAAATGTCTTATCTGTTAGCAGAAGATGCAGGCACGAAACAGCAAGCTACAAAGTGAACAGGAATCAAAGATGAGACCAGAACAATTGATCACCGGCAACCCTGATGGGAGGGAACCTCCCTTATATAAGACCAGTCAGTAACACCTGATCGCCAATCTTCACAATCTTCATTGGATAGTTCAGTACTGTTTGTAACCACCAGAGGGAGCTTCCGCTCAGAATTCATTTCTAGCACATTCACAACAGACCGGTCCAATATTTATGTTCATCTCTACCTCCCATAATGACAGTTCTGCTTCACGTCACTTGTCTTACCCATTGCATTGTTTCTGTGCTGTGTTGTGTATAAATATGTGGTTCTTCAGATTCTGTATCTTTGCCTGATGAAGGGTAGTCTCGAAAGCTTGCAATTTGTTACAATCTTTTCAGCTAGCCATTAAAAGTTATCAAACACTGAGGACTCTCAATTCTAAATATTGCTCATATATACAGTACAGACCAAAAGTTTGGACACACCTTCTCATTCAAAGATTTTTCTGTATTTTCATGGCTATGAAAATTGTAGAATCACACTGAAGGCATCAAAACTATGAATTAACACATGTGGAATTATACATTACACTTTACAAAAAAGTGTGAAACAACTGAAAATATGTCTTATATTCTAGGTTCTTCAAAGTAGCCACCTTTTGCTTTAATTACTGCTTTGCACGCAGAAAAGGTGAACGGATGGACTCTACATGCCTGGTTCCCACCATGAAGCATGGAGGAGGTGGTGTGATGTGTGGGGGTGCTTTGCTGGTGACACTGTTGGGGATTTATTCAAAATTGAAGGCATACTGAACCAGCATGGCTACCACAGCATCTTGCAGCAGCATGCTATTCCATCCTGTTTGTGTTTAGTTAGACCATCATTTATATTTCAACAGGACAATGACCCCAAACACACCTCCAGGCTGTGTAAGGGCTATTTGACCAAGAAGGAGAGTGTTGGGGTGCTACGCCAGATGACCTGGCCTCCACAGTCACCAGACCTGAACCCAATCGAGATGGTTTGGGGTGAGCTGGACTGCTCACCGCTTCAATTTTGAATAAATCCCCAACAGTGTCACCAGCAAAGCACCCCCACACCATCACACCACCTCCTCCATGCTTCACGGTGGGAACTAGGCATGTAGAGTCCATCTGTTCACCTTTTCTGCGTGCAAAGCAGTAATCAAAGCAAAAGGTGGCTACTTTGAAGAACCTAGAATAAAAGACATATTTTCAGTTGTTTCACACTTTTTTGTAAAGTGTAATGTATAATTCCACATGTGTTAATTCATAGTTTTGATGCCTTCAAAAGGTATCAACCACTGAGAACTCTCAAGTCTAAATACTTTTCTATCTACTGGCTAACACGGTACGAAGATACACATCTTTCCGATGCCTTCAGTGTGATTCTACAATTTTCATAGTCATAAAAATACAGAAAAATCGTGGAATGAGAAGGTGTGTCCAAACTTTTGGTCTGTACTGTATATATACACCTATACTATGTATATATTTCTATTCTATCTTTTCTATTCTAACCTATTCTATACTATACTGTACGCGGCATCTGCCGGCTTTTATTCTATCTATCTATATATATGTGCGTTTTGGAGATTATTTGGTTTTTAAACGATGTGTACAGTTGTGTTTTACAATGCGATTTGAACATGAGCTTTTACATAGAGAGAACAGCTGTATGTAAAAGCTCATGTTAAAATCGCATTGCATACGGATTGCATATGCTTGTTAGGGCTCCTTTCCATTTGCGAGAAATACGTCCAATTCTCGCATGTGAAATCCCAGCTCTGGGGCCGGCATTCGGGAGTGGAGCGAGCAGCTGCATACAAATACATGCAGCTGCACACTCCACTCCCGAGTGTTGGAGCCAGAGCTGGGATTTCACATGCGAGAATCGGACATATTTCTCGCAAGTGGAAAGGAGCCCTTATACGGATGTTCCGTTGCAAAATCACACGGAAATCGCATTACACTCACATGACACTTGCATAGCACTCGTCCGTTTTTCGGACCGTTTGTTTCCTCGCAAATGGGTATGAGCCCTTAGTCAGTATTCAGTTAGTGTTCCTCAAATGTAAGTGTCCCTCTGTTTTCTGGCCATTTGTAGCTCCTCATTCCTCTCTCAATCTTAAGTGCTAGGCTTGGGACTGCCAGCATTGATGGAAAATTAATAGCATCAGCCTATTGATTCCATCTATGTTACTGTGTTGCTATAGCCTCAAGAAAAAAGAGATCCATCAAGAGGCAAAGTGACAGGTGAGATAGAGATTGAAGCTGAATATTGTAGACATAATGGAAGAACTGCATAAAGAAATAGTAATGCAGCTAAAGAAAACACCAATATCTGTCAAGGACCACAAAGATGAAGATAGGAATTGGAATTAAATCCATGATGTAGGATGAGAACCTGTAGACATGGATATATAAGTGTACACATATGAAGGTGATGATATGATGTGAACGTGTCTATATTACCAAGATATTACAATTGTCAAGAGACAAGAGGCTTTAAATTAAGTGAAAATACAAGAGTTTCCTTGTTGAGATATGAATATGATCATCTACAAGTCATTGGTTGACTGTCCAATTCTAAGTCATGCAAATGAAATGTTATCTAGTTTAGGGATGTCTGCTCCAAACATTCACATTATTCTGCTCTTGTACTCATTAATTATCATTTCTTTTCAGGATTAGTTCCCATAATTGCTGCTATCTTGTATGGTATCAACCACAAGGCAGAAACAAAATGAACAAATACCCTGCTGTAAGTAAATAACTAAATGTTTTTACTTATGTACTTATAGCAGGGTATGTGTTCATTTTGTTTCTGTCTTGGGTTTTGTCTGTTTGATGGCCAATGTGAACATGCGCCTATTTTGCATGCATACCATCTGGTACTCCTGTTCATTTTTTTTTTAGCTTTACTTGTATGGCTTCAAAATCTTTTTTGGTTTATCAGCTAGTTTTATTGACCTATTTTCTACCAATAGATATCTAAAAGGGATTCCCTATTGGATATGTCAATAATCTTCTGTGAATTGTTAGATTGCAGTTTGTCTGATGGTAAGAAAGTGGTGTCCATGGCCACAGTAATACATGTGTGTGGAGGACGCCATTATACATAGTGATCAGCCACAAGTACCTGGAAAAAGGTGATGTAATGACTGAGATTAAAAGAGTAGAGGATGGGGTTACGTTTCACAGTGCAGGTGGCATTTTTCCTTATTTTTCAATACAAAATTACATTTACAAACACAGGACATTGACTGGTTGCAGATATTTGTAGTGGAAAATACACAGCTGAATAATCAGCCCCGATCGTGGAAATGCTGCGGATTTGGAGCAGATTCATTGATCACAAAAGGTGAAATTATCCATGAAAATACGCAATTTAAATTGACATGCTGCAGATGAAAAAATTGCACCACAGATCAATTTGCCGGTTATTTTCACAGCATGTGGATGAGATTTCGTAAAATGTATTCAATATGCTGGCAGAAAAATCATCGCACGTTAGCCGGGTGATTAATGGCTTACACTGGCCGATAGTCAGAAACGATCGTTCCTAAGCTGATTATTGGCTTATATACATGTCTGCTTGGGTCATTAGTCAGTTCTCAGAGCCCAACTATGTGTTGCCACAAATATTGCATAGATACAGAATGGGGCTGGTTTAGCCACTAAAAAAAAAGTCAGTTGTCCCCTTTCAAACACTACTGACACACTACTGAAATCAAATGGTTTGAGACCCCGAATGGAGCAGCCTGCAGCGGAATGGAATCAGAATTAGTGGAATCATAGTAATATCACTGGAAGAACCCACTAAGGGCTCAACTCACGAGTCTCGCACGTCAATACCCGGCACTGCCGCCGGCACTCGGATAGGAGCGTTCAGCTGTATGTATTTCTATGCAGCTGAACACTCCGATCTGAGTGTGTGCCAGCGGCAGTGCCGAGTATTGACGTGCGAGACTCATCCGAGTTTCTCGCATGTATGAGCCCTAATAGAGGGGCTCTTCCCTTCAGAACTGTGTAATATGTAGTTTAATTTTTGGTGGTGCTGGAGGGAAATTTAATCTCTGAAGGAAGATTCTGAGAGAGATCTATGTCCGGCCCATAGATCTTAACAGCTCGTTTACATATACACATTTTTCACAGAAAAACAAAGATAATATGGTTTTGGGTCCAAAATTGTGCAATAAGTCATAACCAACCATGGACATGACGCCAGTACTATCCACTGGCCAAGGACAAATGATGAGAACGTGAACTTTCAACACTGAAGAATATTTTTGAATATCCCAGAAGAGGAAGTTTCCCCTTATATGGTCAAGAAATGAATCTTATGATTGAATAAACACATGACAACCTATTTATAACACTTCATATTTGTGCCAATTCTTATGTAACCTTGTGTTTTTGGTCTATAAAAAGTCCCCCTTCCAACCATTAAAGGAGGAGATCTACTTGACACGAACTGTGTGTGTGTGTCTCTTTATTTCTCCCATAGATAGGTGCCTATCTAAATGCAATGCCTGAGGTTGGACTAAAAGGGAAAAATCCCTCTTCTCTATCACCTTAGATAATATCTGTAAAGTGCTGTGGCATTAAGGACGCTATGTATAAGTGAGTAACATAACTAGATTTTCTGGAATAAGCTGTTGGATCGCAGATATTTTATACAACTTTTTCAGACCTACATGCCCATATAGACAGCTTAGAAGGTTTGATACTACAGACAGATTCTCTTCAAAGGTCCTCAGTAATGTACAGTGAGGTTTAGATTCACCATTGCTGCAATTAAATTTGACTTTGTTCAGTTAGCTAAGACTGATTGTTATATATGATCAATTAGTTGATGCCTAAAATACATTTAACAAGAAGCAATTTGACAATTATTTTTATTAAAACATTTCTATACTTTTATAGTCTACAGTTCCTATGACATATGAGTCTGTTACCATAAAACAGACGACAAACAAATCCTGTATAGTTTGATCCTGCAGTCATACACGCTTAGGTTGGGGCTACATGCACAGATCACTTCTAGTGATGAGCGAGTATGCTCGTTGCTCGGGTTTTTGGAAGTGCACGGAGATTTAGTTTCTGTCACCGCAGCTGCATGATTTGCGGCTACTAGACAGCCTGAATACATGTGGGGATTTCCTGTTTGTTAGGGAATCCCCACATGTATTCAGGCTGTCGAGCAGTCGCAAATCATGCAGCTGCAGCAGTAGCATACCTGCTGGGGGCAGAGGGGGCCATTGCCCCAGGCCCCATCACATGCAGGGGCCCACTGGGAGACATGGCCAC
Organism: Oophaga sylvatica; assembly: GCA_033576555.1. Lineage (NCBI taxonomy): Eukaryota > Metazoa > Chordata > Amphibia > Anura > Dendrobatidae > Oophaga > Oophaga sylvatica. The sequence continues at coordinate 15,422,345 of JARQOD010000009.1, forward strand.
TTTTCTCATTTGGCCGTATCTGAAATGTCAGGGAGAGAGCAGGACAATGCCTCAGTCCGTGCAGTGTACGGTGCTGCTGTCTCACCGGAGGAGCTGCTTCCAGGCTGGCAGCAGCTGCAGTTAGTTTCTGCAGTAAAGGCTCTGATTGTCTCAGGCATGCTGGGACCTAGTGCCCTCTGTGCATTAAACTGGACAATTCCGGGTCCTTCCTCAGTCACTGCCTGCAAACCTCACCGGTAAGTGGGGATGGGAAATTTATTAAATTCATTCAGTTTTGGCATATCATGGTTACTGTGGGATGAACCTGAGAGGATGGGGTATTGTGGGGGTTGAAGTGAGGGAGGGGGACAGGGCACTGGGGGGGGTGAATGTGAGTGAATGAGGTTATTATGAGGCAGGGGGGCAGGGCACGAGGGTGAATGTGAGAGGATGGGGGTATTGGGGCTGAAGTGAGGGAGGGGCAACAGGGCATTGGGGGGTGAATGTGAGAGGATGGGGGTATTGTATGAGAAGCTGCAGGACGAAATAGAGCAAAATAGAGTCTTATCTGGGATATAAGTGGCCAATAAATTAAAATTGCACTCACAAGATGTGGCTGAAATAAAGCATGTAGGAGATTCTCTGCAGCAGATCCACGGGTCCAAGGGGACCGACCGTTAGATACCAAATGGGAAAAAAAGTGGTTATAGTTCCGCGCTGCTGAATCACTGAAAGTCCAGATGTATTAATAATTGTGGTTTTATTCAATGCGTTTCAGATTACAAAGGACTCCTTCATCAGGAAATACCACAAAAAATCGTGCTAAAAAATTTGTGGTATTTCCTAATGAAGGAGTCCTTTGTACTCTGAAACACGTTGAATAAAACCACAATTATTAATATGTCTGGACTTTCAGTGATTCAGCAGCGCGGAACTATAACCATGTTTCCTTCCCATTTGGTATCTAAAAGATGGGTGTATGGCGGGGGACGACAGGGCACAGGGGGTGAATGTGAGAGGATGGGGATATTATGGGGGAGGGGGAACAGAGCAATGGGGGTGATTGTGAGAGGATGGGGTATTGTGAGGGAGGGGGGACAGTGTAAAGGGACAGCCGTGAGGCCGATGTACTGGAAGCTTGGTGATGTTTTACCTCTGTAATGTCTGTGATGCAAAGGTGTCCCATCAGGGAGCGTACAAGCAATTAGAGTCAGAGTCCAAAATCACTCAATCAGTTTTGCTTTATTTTCCTCTGGACACAGCACATCCAAGACACCATAAGCATCTCTTACACCAGCAATACATTCTTCACAAGGCTTCTTCTCCGCTGCCACACCAGATTGGACCAATAAGTATTGATGGGACGAGGAGCCCGGTGAAAACGGCACTTCAATTGCTTCCCCTGGAGACACTTCAGTCCAGCATAAGAAAGACACATCTACTAGGTCGTCCACCCCTCTCAGGTTATCCTGCCCGGATACTTCTGATGGCCCTTTCGCTGCTACGCTTCATCACGACCTCTTCTGCTGAGTGTTCCGACAGTGGTTCTTCCACTGGACTACTGCTGTGTAAACCCACTCTCTTTGGGCTAACATTACCACGGTGACTCCTTCACCGGCTTCTTCAGGGGTTGCTGTCCCCTCTTCTTCCTACCCTATGTTCAGGGCCCAGGAGTGTGGACGTCCTCACACTAGCAAGGTCCACCCCCGACTGCTCTCCGCTACGAGGAGAACTTCCTGACAGCTTCCCGCTTGGAGGCAAACTTTCCCTGACCAAAAAGTCCCTAACCTCTCGCGACTATTGGGCTGGATGTGCTCTATGCCCCCATCTAGTGGCAAAACCCAATTACTGCACTGATGTATTTTTATAACTCACTAACTGGATCTCTAACGTGCCCCCATTAGTGATCCCTCACAGATAACAGTTAACCCCAGACTATATACACAATTCTCCCAGTGCCCTCCTCTAATGACCCCTAGGAAGCACTGACTACCTGTCACTAAACCCCACAATAGACATACATAGCAATATACAAAGCACACATATATTTACATATTGACACAATTAAAGGGGATGAAACCTTAAAGGGTTAATACCCATGATCTCCTTACATTCCCCTTCCCTTTAACCATTGCCGTCCCGGCAATGTGAACACTATAATATACATATCTACATGTTTACAGTGAGGCACATATCAACCTCTTTCTTCCATTTGACGTACTATTCCGTCCATGTGCCCTGGGACCTAATTCCAAGGACGGAATAGTACGTCATATGCGATCAGCTGCGCTCCCAGGGGGAGCACAGCTGATCGCGGCTGGGTGTCAGCTGATTATCACAGCTGACACCCGGCATTATGTGGCAGGAGCGGTCATGGACCGCTCCCGGCACATTAACCCCTGGCACACGTGCTTCCCTGAGACCCTCAGAACAGCGCGATGTGATCGCACTGTTCTGAGGGCTTCCTCCCTGCAGGACCCCGGATCCAAGATGGCCGCGGGCTCCTTCCCGGTCCTGTAGGGAGGCGGCTTCCTCAGTGCCTGCTGAGGGCAGGCCTGTAAAAAAAAAATTCCTAAATAAAGAAGAAAAAAAAAATTCCCCAATAAATTCATTTCTTTATGTAAATAAAAAAAACAAAACAATAAAAGTACACATATTTAGTATCGCCGCTTCTGTAACGACCCGCCCTATAAACCTGTCCCATTAGTTAACCCCTTTAGTGAACCCCTTAAAAAAACAAACAAAAAAAAACAAGGGAAAAAAACAATGATTTATCATCATACCGCAGAACAAAAAGTGGAATAACACGCGATCAAAAAGACAGATATAAATAAACATGGTACTGCTGAAAACGTCATCTTGTCCCGCAAAAAACAAGCCGCCATACAGCATCATCAGCGAAAAAATAAAAAAGTTATAGCTCGCAGAATAAAGCGATGCAAAAATAATTATTTTTTATATAAAATAGTTTTTATTCTATAAAAGCGCCAAAACATAAAAAAATGATATAAATGAGGTATCGCCATAATCGTACTGACCCGAAGAATAAAACTGCTTTATCAATTTTACCACAAGTGGAACGGTATAAACGCCCCCCCAAAAGAAATTCATGAATTGCTGGTTTTTGTTCATTCTGCCTCCCAAAAATCGTAATAAAAAGCGATCAAAAAATGTCATGTGCCGAAAAGTGGTACCAATAAAAACGTCAACTCGTCCCGCAAAAAATAAGACCTCACATGACTCTGTGGGCCAAAATATGGAAAAATTATAGCTCTCAAAATGTGGTGATGCAAAAACTATTTTTTGCAATAAAAAGCGTCTTTTAGCGTGTGACAGCTGCCAAACATAAAAACCCGCTATAAATAGTAAATCAAACCCCCCTTTATCACCCCCTTACTTAGGGAAAAATAATAAAATAAAAAAATGTATTTATTTCCATTTTCCCATTAGGGTTAGGGTTAGGGTTGGGGCTAAAGTTAGGGTTAGAGTTGGGCCTAAAGTTAGGGTTAGGGTTGAGATTAGGGTTAGGGTGTGTTAGGGTTAGGTTTGTGGTTAGGGTTATGATTAGGGTTGGGATTAGGGTTAGGGGTGTGTTGGGGTTAGGGTGGAGTTAGAATTGGGGGGTTTCCACTGTTCAGGCAAATCAGGTGCTCTCCAAACGTGACATGGTGTCTGATCTCAATTCCAGCCAATTCGGCGTTGAAAAAATCAAACGGTGCTCCTTCCCTTCTGAGCGCTGCCATGCGCCCAAACAGTAGTTTACCCCCACATATGGAGCATCAGCATACTCAGGAAAAATTGCACAATAACTCTTGGGGGCCAATTTCTTCTGTTACCCTTGGGAAAATAAAAAATTGGGGGCGAAAATATCATTTTTGTGGAAAAAAATATGATTTTTTATTTTTATGGCTCTACACATCTAGATAAGTTCCTTTGGGGGTCTAGTTTCCAAAATGGGGTCACTTGTGGGGGGTTTCCACTGTTTAGGCACATCAGGGGCTTTCCAAACATGACAAGACGCCCGCAGACTATTCCATCAAAGTCTACAATGCAAAACGTCACTACTTCCCTTCCGAACCGACGTGTGCCCATACAGTAGTTTTCTCCCACATATAGGGTATCAGCATACTCAGGACAAACTGGACAACTTTTGGGTTCCAATTTCTCCTGTTTCCCTTGGGAAAATAAAAAACTGGGGAAAAAAAGATCATGTTTGTGGAAAAAATATGATTTTTCTTATTTTCACGACCGGGCGTTATAAACTTCTGTGAAGCACTTGGGGGGTTCAAAGTGCTCACAAGACATCTAGATAAGTTCCTTTGGGGGTCTAGGTTCCAAAATGGGGTCACTTGTGGAGGGTTTCCACTGTTTAGGCACATCAGGGGCTCTGCAAACTGAACATGGCACCCATCAAAGTCTGCATTCCAAAATGTCATTACTTCCTTTCCAAGCCCTGCCGTGCTCCCAAACAGTGTTTCCCCCCCACATATGGTGTATCTGCGTACTCAAGACAAATTGGACAACAACTTTTGGGGTCCAATTTCCTTGGGAAAAATCAAAAATTAGGGACTAAAAAATCATTTTTGTGAATTTATTTTTCACACCCAGGCATTATAAACTTTAGTGAAACACTTGGGGGTTGAATGTGCTCACAACAGATCTAGATAAGTTCCTTAGGGGTCTAGTTTCCAAAATGGTGTCACTTATGGGGGGTTTCCACTGTTTAGGCACATCAGCAACTCTGCAAACTGAACATGACACCCATCAAAGTCTGCATTCCAAAGCATCATTGCTTCCTTTCCAAGCCCTGCCGTGCACCCAAACAGTATTTTCCCCCCACATATGGGGTATCAGCGTACTCAGGAAAAGTTGGACAAAAACTTTTGGGGTTCAATTTCCTTGGGAAAAATAAAAAATTGGGGACTATAAAATAATTTTTGTGGAGTTTTTTTTTTTTTCACCCCCGGGCATTATAAACTTTAGTGAAACACTTGGGGGTTCAAAGTACTCACAACAGATCTAGATAAGTTCTTTAGGGGTCTAGTTTCCAAAATGGTGTCACTTGTGGGGGGTTTCCACTGTTTAGGCACATCAGGGGCTCTCCAAATGCGACATCGCGTCCAATCTCAATTCCAGCCAATTTTGGTTTGAAAAAGTCAAACGGTGCTCCATCCCTTCTGAGCCCTGCTGTGCGCCCAGACAGTGGTTTTCCCCCACATATGGGGTATAGGCGTACTCAGGCGAAATTTCACAACAACTTTTTCTGTCCATTTTCTCCTTTTACCCTTGTTAAAATGAAAAAAATTGTTTGTAAAAGATAATTTTTGTGCCTAAAAAGTTAAATGTTCATTTTTTCCTTCCAAGTTGCTTCAGCTCCTGTAAAGGACCTGAAGAGTTAATAAACTTCTTGAATGTAGTTTTGAGTAGCTTGAGGGGTGAAGTTTTTAGAATGGTGTCACTTTTGGGTATTTTCTGCCATATATACCCCTCAAAGTGACTTCAAATGTGAGGTGGTCCCTAAAAAAATGGCTTTGTACAATTTGTTGTAAAAATGAGAAATCGCTGGTCTACTTTTAACCCTTATAACTTCGTAAGAAAAAAATTTTGGTTCCAAAATTGTGCTGATGTAAAGTAGACATGTGGGAAATGTTATTTAGTAACTATTTTGTGTGACATATTTCTCTGTTTTAAGGGTATAAAAATTCAAAGTTTGAAAAATTGCAAAATTTTTCAAATTTTTGCCATATTTCCATTTTTTTTCACAAATAACCGCAAGTTATATCAAAGAAATTTTACCACTATCATGAAGTACAATATGTCACGAGAAAACATTCTCAGAATCGTTAAGATCCGTTGAAGCGTTCCAGAGTTATAGCCTCATAAAGAGACAGTGGTCAGAATTGTAAAAATTGGCCCGGTCATTAATGTGCAAACCATCCTTGGGGGTTAAGGGGTTAATACAAATCACATACTGGTTCTAACTTTTTGCAACTTTGGAGGTCACAATGGGACCCCATTCACTTGCATTATGCTGAAGAACACAGCAGTCCTAGGCTGTTTGACCTGTATGGCAAAAGTCAATGTGAGCCCCATGTTGAACTTTTGACTTTCAGGCTCCATATCTCATTATCCTCTTCTGCTTTGAACAGGAGACTACCATCATTTATAGACTATCATCTTGGCTATCTCATACATAAATTTGACTTGCAACTTATTACCATGTGATTAGTTATGCAGATTCTTGTCATGTCACTGCATTGTTACTGTTTTGCTCCTAAAGATCTAAATTTTAATTTTTATTATTTTGTTAGTATTTTGTAAATCCCCTTTTGGCTTTCAACACTGTCTGAATCCTTCTGGGCATGCTCTCGATCAGATTCAAACATGTGTTGACTGAAATTTGATCTCAGGTCTCTTCTAAATGTTACCAGAGTTGGTGCATACTGGTCGACTCACTTGGGTATGTATACAGCTTTTCTTCAAATCTGCCCACAAGTGTTTGATTGGGTTGAGGTCTGGGGACTGTGGGGGCCAATTCAGCACCTCTACTCCATTGTCATTGTACCATTTCTTCGCTAATCTCAACGTATTCTTCGTATTGTTGTCCTGGTGGATCACTATGTCATCCTTTCCATACCCATAGTACTTGCGTGTATTAAGTAACTTGTCTTATAGGATACTCACGTATGGCTTAGCATTGAGACCATCATCGATCCTGGTCAAGTATCCAATGCCTTTGGCTGTGAAACAACCCCATATCATCAGGATTCCTTCACCGAACTTGACATTTTCTTCACTTTCTCAATACGCTAGCACCTTTTTCCCTTGTTTCTTGCAGACTCATTTGCACCTATCAAAGCCTAGTCTATTGACGTTCGTCTCATCGCTCCAAATCACCCAAATCTTTAAATGTCCAATTTTCGTACTTGTTAGAAAACTTGAAGCGATGCTTCTTATGACAATATTGACACTGAGGCTTCTTCACCTTTTTTTGGGCCACCATTCCAGACTTGTGTAACGTGCGTCGCACGGTGCTTGCACCGATGTCTGTGATCTCACTATTATGCAGCATACGAGCTGCCTCTACTGTCATGTTTGTCACACCAGAACTGATAGACCTTGTGATGAGCTGACTTGTTGACTCCGATATTTTGCCTGGATGTCCACCTTTTGGCTTCTGAATGGATGGACAGACTGCATTTTGCATTCTTCCAACTGTCATGGCACTCACATGATGCAGTTTGGCAATTTTCTTGGCCAAGAGACTGCTGAGCTGAATGATGCTGTTTCTCTTTCCTTGGGAAATCTTCATGGCTTCTTCTCGATTTGAACCAGTGACCTTTCGCTTGGGAATCAACTTAATAATACACTGAGCTATTAGGAAATGTGAGAACAGGTTGTATTTTGTAGTATTCAGGAAGATAAATATTTTTCCACCACCAGGAGCAAAACAGTAACAATGCAGTGACATAACGAGAATCTGCATATCTAATCATATGCTAAATAGTTGTAAGTCAAATTTATGTATGAGATAGTCAAGATGAATGTTTATAAAATGATGGCAATCTCATGATCAAAGCAGTAGTGGATTCTGAGATATGGAGTCTGAAAGCCAAAGGTTCAAAACATTGTTACAATTTTATTCATCACTACTGTCCCTAATAATTGCTAGCAAATAGTATGAGACACATGGAAGGAAGTGTGACTGCAGGATCGGACTACACAAGGCTTGCTTGAAGTCTTTAATCATGAGAATGTGTCTGCATAGTGGACATTACATGGTACGACGTTTTATAAGTAAATGGGGCAATTAAATTGGGGCAGCAAAAAAAGTAGATTCAGTCTCAAACATACCCTTTAACAAACCTTTTGTCATGATGTGCTGGTCTGAAGTAAAGGAGAGGGGCCTGCAACTGTCCCTGGAGCTGGGACTCTCATAATCCATGTCCCAGGGGTACTGTTGAAGGTAGAGAGGCCTGGGTCTCCAACCTTACTATGCTCCTGAATGCACACTGAACTATTTCCTCCCCCACCCAGTGAGGTATGGGACTGATGTGAAATTGATAGCACAAACCAGACAGACTAGAATGAAAGGAAACTGCAATCAAGCAAACCCCTGACCCGTCATTTACAGTGCTGCAGTAAATCACGGAGCTCTTGTACTGGTCACATTGCAGTGATTGCCTGCAGCACTGTTGATCGAAAGTCACCACTGAAGCCGATAAACAATCACCAGAGCAGTGGTAGAGACACAGGGCTGGACCTGATGAGGGTGAGAGCTGGCGGTTTCTATTATTTTTAACACAGGCATATAATTTATGTTGCTGGTTTGTATTAGAGACAAATTGGCAGTCTCTTTGCAGCCATATGGTTCTCTGTGCATGAAGCCTGACTCATTATAGCCCCAGTGTCTTCACTGGGACCTCCATCAGAATAATTTGGAGTAAAAGAAATTCTTTATCTTACGAGTACACACGTGGTCAAAATTGTTGGTACCCCTCAATTAATGACAGAAAAACCCACAATGGTGACAGAAATAACTTGATTCTGGCAAAAGTAATAATAACTAAAAAATCTATGAAAATGAGCAAATGAAAGTCAAACATTGCTTTTCAACCATGCTTCCACAGATTTAAAAAGAAAAATAAAACTGTTGAAATAGGCCTGGACAGAAATGATGGCACCCTTAACTTAATATTTTTTTGCACAACCTTTTGAGGCTATCACTGCAATCAAACGATTCCTGTAACTGTTAATGAGACTTCTGTACCTCTCGACAAGCATTTTGGCCCACTCCTCAAGAGCAAAATGCTCCAGTTGTATCGTGTTTGAAGGTTGCCTTTTCTAGACGTCATGTTTCAGCTCTTTCCTAAGAGGTATAGGATTTAGGTCAGGGCTCATAGAAGGCCACTACAGAATAGTCCAATGTTTTGCTCTTAGCCATTCTTCGGTGTTTTTAGCTATGTGTTTTGGGTCATTATCCTGTTGCAAGACCCATGACCTGAGACTGAGACCAAGCTTTCTGACACTGGGCAGCACATTTCTCTCTATAGAATCCCTTGATAGTCTTGACATTTCACTGTACCATGAACAGATTCTAGATACCCTGTGCCAGATACAGCAAAGCAGCTCCAGAACATGACAGAGCCTCCTCCATGTTTCACAGTAGGGACAATGTTCTTTTCTTGATATGCTTTATTTTTTCATCTGTGAACATAGAGCTGATGTGCCTTGCCAAAAAGTTCCATTTTTATCTAATCTGTCCATAGGACATTCTCCCAGAAGTTTTGTGGCTTGTCAACATGTAGTTTGGCAAATTCCAGTCTGGCTTTTTTGATTTTTTTTTCAACAGTCGTGTCCTCCTGGTCGTCTCCCATGAAGTCCACTTTTGCTCATACAACAACGGATGGTGCGATCTGACACTGATGTTCCTTGAGCTTGAAATTCACATTTAATCTGTTTAGAAGTTTTTCTGGGCTTTTTTGTTACTATTCTTATTATCCGTCTCTTTGATTTGACATAATTTTCCTCCTGCGGCCACGTCCAGGCTACAGTCCCATGGAGCTTAAATTGCAACTATAGTCACAGGAACATCAAGCTGCTTGGAGATGATCTTATACGTTTTACTTTTAACATGTTTGTCTATCATTTTCTTTCTAATCTACTGAGACAACTCTTTCCTTCGCTTCCTCTGGTCCATGTTGAGTGTGATACACACCATGTCACCAAACAGCACAGTGATTATCTGTAGCCCTCTATACAGGCCCACTCACTGATCCAAGATTGTAGACACCTGTGATGCTAATTAGTGGACACATCTTGATTTAACATGACCCTTTTGTCACATTATTTTCAGGGGTACCTTCATTTCTGTCCAGGCCTATTTCATGAGTTTTATTTTTTTTAAATTCTGTGGCAGCATGGTTGAAAAGCAATTTCTGACTGCTTTCATTTGTTCATTTTCATAGATTTTTGAATTTATTATTACTTTTGTCAGATTCCAACCCCCACCCTCCCTCATCCTCCCTTCCTTTGAGGTCCACTCGGTCCGTATCTACTCTCCCTCTAATCTCCAAATGGCCGTCATATACCGACCACCGGGCTCAGCCACTGCCTTCATTGACCAATTCTCTCTGCTGACATCCCCACCATCATCATGGGTGACTTTAATATCCCTATTGACACCCCCAGCCAGCAGCCTCCAAACTCCTGTCACTTACTTCATCCTTTGTACTTACTCAGTGGTCCTCCACAGCCACCCACACAGACGGACATACATTAGACTTCATCTTCACCCGCCTCTGTTTCCTATCTAATCTCACAATCTCTCCCCTTCCCCTATCAGACCACCACCTACTCACCTTCTCATCCCTGTCCTCTTCACCTGCCCCCTATGTCCAGCCACTGGCACATCCTCGCAGAAACCTCGCACCTAGGCATTCACAGACTCTCAGACTCTCTTCTACCTCTGTCCTCCACATCTTCACTCCACGACACAGACAGCGCCACCGCTTTCTATAACACCAACCTCACACCTGCCATAGACTCAGTCGCCCCTCTCACGCATGGCAAAGTGTGACAAATCAATAGGCAACCCTGGCACAACAATCTCACCAAAAAACTTCGACAATCATCCAGAGTCGCAGAGCGGCATTGGAAGAAAACACGCCTGCCAGACGACTTCACTGCTTTCAAACAAGCTACACTTGCCTTCAAAATTGCCCTCACCTCTGCTAAACAGACTTATTTCACAAACCTTGTATCTTCATTATCCTACAACCCAAAACAACTGTTCAGCACATTCAACTCTCTCCTCCGCCCACCACTGCCACCTCCAACTCCCCTCATCTCTGCCGAGGAGTTTGCCACCTACTTCAAAAATAAGATCGACCAAACAAGGCAAACCTTTACTGTTCCACCACCCCAACCACTCCATATACCAGACCTCTGCCATTTCCTACTAACCTCCCTCTCCAACATCACTGAAGGAGAGCTTACTCATCTCCTATTCAAATCACACCTCACCACCTGTGCACTTGACCCCATCCCTTTTCACCTGCTGCCCAACCTCACTAAAGGTACTGCCACACTAAACAATCCCGCTAGCGATCACGATAACGACGCATACTAATGCGATCGCTAGCGGGATTGTTTCTATATCGCTAAATGCGGCCACATTTAGCGATATAGTTAACGACGCTATCGCCGTTAGCGATCTTCTTAACGACTTTAGCGGTACAAAAGTACCGCTAAATCCTATAATGACCAGCATTTCTTACAAGCGCCCATCTCCAACATTCACTGAAGGAGAGCTTACGCAGTCTCCTATTCACAACATACCTCACACGGATCGCAATTGACCTCTTTTACATCTCTGCTTGTCTAGTCTACCTAACACGCTCATCCCAGCCCTAACCCATCTCTTCCACCTCTCGCTATCTTCTGGTACCTTTCACTCTGCCTTCAAACATGCCACCATCACACCCATCCTCAAAAAAACAAACCTTGACCCAACTGCTATGCCCAGCTATCGCCCAATATCATTGCTCCCGTTTGCTTCCAAACTCCTTGAGCAGCATGTCCACGCTCAACTTTCCTCCCATCTCTCATCTAACTTTCTCTTTGACAACCTCCAATCTGGCTTCCGCCCCCACCACTCCACTGAAACTGCCCTGACCAAAATTACTAATGACTTACTCACAGCCAAAGCTAACAGACACTTCTCCATCCTCCTCCTCCTTGACCTGTCCTCTGCCTTCGACACAGTCGACCACTGCCTACTGCTACAGATTCTTTCTTCCCTTGGCATCAAAGACCTTGCCCTGTCCTGGATCGCCACTTACCTTTCCGACCGCACATTTAGTGTCTCCCACTCCCACACTACCTCCTCATCCCGTCTTCTCTCTGTTGGAGTCCCTCAAAGCTCTGTAATGGGGCCCCTATTTTATTCCATCTATACCCTTGGCCTAGGACAACTCATAAAGTCCCATGGCTTCCAGTACCACCTGTATGCGGATGACACTCAGATCTATCTCTCTGGCCCAGATGTCATCTCTCTGCTGTCCAGAATCCCGGAGTGTCTATCAGCCATATCCTCCTTCTTCACCTCTCGCTTCCTAAAACTCAATGTAGAGAAAACCGAACTCATTATCTTTCCTCCATCTCACGTATCTTCCCTACCCGATCTATCTATTATGGTAAATGGCATCACGATCTCTCCGGCACCTGAAATCCGCTGCTTCGGAGTAACTCTCGACTCTGCCCTGTCCTTCAAACCACATATCCAAACTCTTGCCACCTCCTGTCGTCTCCAACTTAAAAACATTTCCAGAATCCGTCCCTTCCTCTGCCCTCAATCTACTAAAACTCTTGTGCATGCCCTCATCATCTCTCGCCTTGATTACTGCAACACCCTCCTCCGTGGCCTCCCCGTCAACTCTCTTGCACCACTCCAGTCTGTCCTCAACTCTGCTGCCCGACTAATCCACCTCTCCCCTTGCTACTCACCTGCTTCTCCCCTCTGCAAATCCCTCCATTGGCTCCCAATTCCCATACGAATCCAGTTCAAACTACTAACACTGACCTACAAAGCCGTCCACAACCTGTCCCCTCCTTATATCTCTGAACTAATCTCCCAATATCTTCCTTCACGTAATCTTCGATCCTCCCAAGACCTCCTACTATCCTCCACACTTATTCATTCCTCACACAACCGCCTCCAAGATTTCTCCCGAATATCCCCCATCCTCTTGAATTCCAAGCCTCAACATGTATGATTATCCACCACCCTTGGATCCTTCAGACGGAACCTGAAAACCCATCTCTTCAGGAAAGCCTACAGCCTGCAATAACCATTCCGCCTCGCCACCACCACCAGCCTCGCTGCCGCCTCGCCGCCACCACCAGAGCTGCCGCCACGCCACCACCACCAGAGCTGCACCCCTGACCTTCTGTTTCTTCCCCATTATCCCATAGAATGTAAGTCCGCAAGGACAGGGTCCTCTACCAGTCTGTCATTGTAAATTTGTTTACTGTAAACGATATCTATAACTTTGTATGTAACCCCTTCTCATGTACAGCACCATGGAATTAATGGCGCTATATAAATAAATAATAATAATAATTCAAGTTATTTCTGTCACCATTGTGGATTTTTCGGTCATTAAACGAGGGGTACCAACAATTTTGACCACGTGTGTAGCTATTTAGAAAATGAAAAATAAATATTTCAACATCCCTTTAAGTCGTGATTCTATTTAATAATTTTCCTCAACTCCAGTTCTCAAGACCCACCAACAGATCATGTTTTTAGGATTTCCTTAGTATGGAATTATCACCTGGACCATACTAAGGAAATCCTGCAAACATGATCTGTTGGTGGGTCTTGGGGACCGGAGTTGGGGGAACACTGATATAGGAAAACCTTCATTTCTCACCTTCAGGCGTCGTTCACACGTCCGTATTTAAACATGTACGTGAAAAAATGGTACCGATGTAATCAGTGTCTGTTTTTACCATCAGTGCAGTCATCAGTGTTTTTCACTGATGAATAAAGAAATAAATAAATTACAAAACTTCTCGTATACTTTGCCATGTTAGACATAGACAGCACACGGATAGCATATGGATGTTATCTGTGTGCGGTGCGTGTTTTCCATGGACCTATATACTGTACTTGTATTGGCTTTTTTCATCCGATCTGCTGAGGAAAAAAACAGACATATCTCTGTGTGCTTTGCACGAACACATACACCATGAAAAACACGGACATGTGAGCAGCACCATAGATTATAATGGGGGCGCGTTGTATATATGAAAAAAATGGATACAACACGGAGGTGTGAATGACGCCTAAAGGAGCTGTCCAGCCAGTCAATATTTTTTATTTTTATTTTTTTTAAAGAGGCTTTAAATGGCATAAAAGAGAGACCAAAAAATAATACTTACCTCCATAATCCCCCAGCCACTTTTAATCTGACACTGGCTCAAAACAAAACAAAATATCGACCTCACAATCCCTTTAAGAGCAACATTAAGTTTTGCCTATGGCAAATGTTAAAATACTTTCTTTTTTAGAAGTGCTGACAGTTTAATTTGGTGTTTGTCGAGAAGTAACATAAGACTCAAACAAACACGCTCACGGTTACTTATAGCAACTTGTCTTATTTAATCCTTTTTTTCTCAGTGTTTTAAAAGGAATATGCCACCAGATATTTGCTACCTCATTCAAGAGCAGCATGATATGGGGGCTGCTTGCTGTCATTTTGATAAAATCACTGGTTTATTTGCTGCAAATCTAGAAATTCTCTGAATGCTGAGTTCTGTATAACCCCGCCCATACTACTGATTGGCAGCTTTCTGTGTACACTGTGCATAGGCAGAAAGCTGCCGATCAGTGTTGGGGACGGAGTTATACAGAACTTATGAACTCTGGTGATAATCTCCTGCTGATAATTCAGTGTTTAAATCAAAACTGCAGCAAGCAGCCTAGTAAGTAACACATCACTGCATTATGCTCCTCTCAGATTAGATGGCAAAAACCTGACGACAGATTCCATTTAAGGAAAATTTCCACAACACCAAGTACTTAACCTATAAAGTCGAGTTGTAACATTTTTACAGTTCCGTTATAGTATCAAAATGTACCACTTCCTATGGCCATAATAAAGCTTAAAAGGTTATCCCTATATTAGACACTTATGGTATATCGACAGTGCATGCCATTTATATCTGATAGATTGGAATTTTTCTTCTGGGACAGCTATCAAACCAGAGAATGGGGTGCCCCTCTTCCCTAATTGCAACAAGATTGGAGGAGATGACTTAAATGCTCTTTATCTGAGCGCATGTGAGTTATGGTGGCAAATGAGAGTTTCAAAATTCCCGTGAACTACCATTGAGAGAGCCACAAGGAAACATGGCCTCATCTTTCTCTCGCCTCCCCCTCTTTGTGGAACCAAACCTATTACATATCTATAGTATATCTGGTGTCTCAGATAAGAAGATCCCTTTAAAAACAGAATTACTGTGTTTCACCTGCTGCAGATCCTGATGCAGTGGTGACTGATGTAGGGATTTAAAGAGCAGCAAAAAGAAAACCAGTCATAGTCTTCACTGGGCAGAAACATGGAAAGCATGTTTGCCTGGATACCTGCTTTATTAGTGCAAGCCACACTGTAGCCCTTATAATCGTGCCAGTCATACAGTGCCCCCAACAACAGTGTGAGCCATACAGCATTGCTGCCAGGGGCACACTTACCATTGGGGCAAATGTAACGGTGGTGGGACCTGTTGGTGGGTCTTGAGCACTGGCATTGAGGGAACACTGACAGACGCGAGTGCAATTGAGGCTCTGACCGTCGGGTCAGAGTGACGCCAGCAGCGTGATCAGGTCATGTGATCACACTGATGACATCACTCGCCGGCGCACAGAAGCGAGAAGAGGGTCGGTGGTAAGTGCTCCTGTGGCTGAGGAGCTGAAGACACCAAAGATTCAGGGTGGGGGGATTTAGTGTGTGTGTTTGTGTGTGAGATTTATTGTGTGTGTGGTGGTCAGGAATTTATTCAGTGTGTGTGTGGTTGGGATTTATTCAGAGTGTGTGGTGGGTCAGGGATTTATTGTGTGTGTGTGGTTGGGGATTTATTCATAGTGTGTGTGGAGGAGTTATTCAGTGTGTGTGTGTGATTTATTCAGTATGTGTGGTGGGTCAGGGATTTATTGTGTGTGCGTGGTTGGGGATTTATTCATAGTGTGTGTGGAGGAGTTATTCAGTGTGTGTGTGTGATTTATTCAGTATGTGTGGTGGGTCAGGGATTTATTGTGTGTGCGTGGTTGGGGATTTATTCATATGTGTGTGGGGGAGTATTTGTTTGATTTATTCGTATGTGTGGGGTGATTTGTGGTGGGTTATCAGTGTGTGGGGGGATATTTGGTTGGTGGCGGGGTTTTTTCAGTGTGTTTGTGTTTGGGATTTATTCAGTGCCTGTGTGGGGTATTTATTTAGTGTGTGTTTGGGGAGATTTATTCTGTGTGTGGAGGGGGTGGATTTATTCTGTTTGGAAGAGGATGGATTTATTCTGTCTGTAGGGGTGTGGATTTATTCTGTGGGGGGTGAGTGGGGAGATGGGTGTCGACAGAGTGAGTATCGAGGGGAAAAATGAGTGGTGGTAAGGAATTTATTCTGTCTGTGTGTGTGGTTGGGGATTTATTCAGAGTGTGTGTGGAGGAGTTATTCAGTGTGTGTGTGATTTATTCTGTATGTGTGGGGGTCAGGGATTTATTGTGTGTGTGGTTGGGGCTTTATTCAGTGTGTGTGTGTGGGGGGATTTATTCTATGTGTGGGGGATTTATTCTATGTGACTGCAGATTTCTGAATTCTCACAGTAGGCATTGTATGCTGTCAGGATTATCTCTTGCTGTCAATTTGCATACATGCGGTCACATGCTGACTAGACATGTGTGCACTCAATGAAAATGAACTGAGCGAGTCCGGGCACGTCTAGTCGGAATGAGGCCAGAAGGATCCAAATCACATACTTGTGCTGACATTACCATCCACTCTTGCCACCAGCAAAGGAGGAATCCTAAAAGTGTGCAGTGCATATGCTGTGAGAATTCATAAGAATGCAGGCACATAGAATCACTGCAGCCTTTCATATGAAACCTGGACGAGCCTTTTAGTTATAAAATGATGCACAGTTCACATCCATTTGCATTACATGAGCTCTGCCTGTCTCTTCTGACAACTTCCGTCCTGCAGACGCTCCTTTCACTTCTGCTGCCCCTAGGTCCACCATCTTCCTCCATTCCCCCGTCCGGTTTCCCTTGGAAAAGGTAAAAGGCGCATGCAGCTCTGCCTAGTCCCGGCCGTAGGACCCCAATCCTCTCTGAATGGTTACTCCAATAAATGGTGACCTCTCGCATGCTGCCTAGCCTGGGGTCCCACATTGCCTCAGCAATCTCCAGCCCCAGGGCTGTCTTCTCTCTCTTGTTGCTACATCACTTGTCCCCCCAAACAGGAAGCCTCACCGCTATATCTCACTGCTCTGCACTACACCGAGCTCTAATTCCTCCCAACCTGGAAAACCCCTTATGTTAACTATGCTTATGCTGGCACTCTCATTTCTTATCTCTATTGTGCACCACTAAACTATTCCCAATACTATCCCTTTCAGCAGCTTCCCTCTTATTTCATCCCTCACATCTTTCTCTATTCCTATAACAATACCAAAACGTATCACATTCACAATACTATTATCAAGATATATGTAAGCATTGTTCACATTACTTCATTTTAACCGTACACTCATGGACATTGCGGGGAGATGCGTATGACAACTCCTGTCACACCCTTACATAGTATCCTCACTGTCAGGATTCAGCCAGTAGTCATCACATGCACACCACTCATGCGATTTTCATACTGGCAGTCGGGTAACAAGGAGCTTCTCTTCCTGCTTCTCTCAGTTTTTCACTGAACATTGAATTAGGGAGAGCAGCTTGTCGGCACATGACTAAGTGTACAAATCTTGTATGTGCTTAGAGGAGGGGGCGCCAAAATGAATTCTGGCCCCGGGTGCCAGAAAACCTAGATACACCTCTGGGCCATGCTCTGATCTGTGGCTCATGCTAGTTTGTGCCCATCGTTTGCAGACTAAGACAGAAGTGTAACAAGCAAGTATCTTCAGAGAGGGGTACACTGCTGGGCTCCTCCAGTAACAGTGTGCAAGCATACGAGCAGGAATTTCAGTTTAGGTATCGCTGTGAAAAAGAAAGCGCTGTCAATCAAGCTCAGAGACAGTGCTGGATATGCACAAAGGAAGGTGTCATTGGGGTTACCAAGGATGTACCTAAGTGCCCTCATTTGTATATGAATTAACCCCATCACCCCCTTGAGTTTTTCTGTTTTTGAGTTTCTGTTTTTTGCTCCCCTTCTTCCCAGAGCGATAAGTTTTTTATTTTTTTGTCAATATGACCGTGTGATGGCTTGTTTTTTTTTTTGCAGGACATGTACTTTTGAACGACACCATTGGTTTTGCCTTATAGTGTACTGGAAAACGGTGAAAAAATTTGGTGAAATTGCAAAAAAAAAAGTGCAATTCCACAATTGTTTTTTGTTTTTCTTACTATGTTCACTAAATTCTAAAACTATCAAAAAACTGACCGTCACATCCAAACATAAATTAGGTCTGAACAGGTGACTACCTAGAGTAACCAACTCAAATACAATCAAACAAATAAGGCAGCACTCTGTAGCGCTATAGCATGCAAACATGAAATATGAAAATAGAATTGCATTAGCCTTCTGACTGAGCACTCCGCCTCTTAGCCTCAGGCGTTTTTAATTGCAACAGGATCCTACCCCTCCATAGAGATACAGACTTCAGTCTGAGGGCTCTTTTCCACTTGCGAGAAATACGTCTGATTCTCGCATGTGAAATCCCAGCTCTGGGGTCGGCATTCGGGAGTGGAGCGAGCAGTTGCATACAAATACATGGAGCCGCACACTCCACTCCCGAGTGTCGGGCCAGAGCTGGGATTTCACATGCGAGAATCGGACGTATTTCTCGCAAGTGGAAAGGAGCCCTAAGAGAGGATTCCCATTAAGTTCCCAGAGAGATGTAGACTGTCCAAGAGAGGATTGGCATTAGGTGCTGGCAATGAGAATCGCCTTACTGTGGCTGCCGGGTACACATGAATTGGCCAATTTATGAGTTAAGCATTCTCAATTTTTCATATTTCTAATCCAATTTTCATATTTCAGTTTGCATGCTATAGCGCTACAGAGTGCTGCCTTATTTGTTTAAATGCTAAAACTGATCTCCCAATATGATTCTCCAGGTCATTACAAGTTTGTAGACACCAAACATTTATAGGTTCTTTTTTATTTAAAGGGAATCTGTCACCCTAAATTGGCGGGATATTTAAATGATGCAGTCAGGTCAGATGGGCGGTGTTTTGGGTACTTGCCTTAACATGTTGTTCGCCGCTGTCTCCATTATTTCTGGGAATTGTAGTCATTGTCCTCCATATAACGCGCCTGCGCATTGCAATCTGCAGGCAAAGCATACTGCGCGTGCGCAATTCAAGATTGCAATGCGCAGGCGCGTTATATGGAGGGCAACGACTACAATTCCCAGAAATAATGGAGACAGCGGCGAACAACATGTTAAGGCAAGTACCCAAAACACCGCCCATCTGACCTGACTGCCATCATTTAAATATACCGCCAATTTAGGGTGACAGATTCCCTTTAAGTGGTAAAAGAATTCCAAAGTTCCTCAGAAAAAAAAAGTCGCCATTTTCCAAAACTCATAGCGTCTCAATTTTTCATGATCTCGGTTGGGTGTGAACTTATTTTTTTGCATACTGTGCTGACATTTTTATTGATACCATTTTGATGTAGAAACAATCTTTCTATCGCCCGTTATTGCATTTTAATGCAATGTTGAGGTGAAAAAAAAAGGGATTCTGGAGTTTTGACTTTTTTTTCTTGTTACACCAATTACTGATCGGATTAATGCTTTTAATATACAAATTGCCTCTTCAGAGCGAAAGAGGACTTGAACTCTATAGCACCACCTATTGGTAGTAGCGATCTTGCTTTTTATATATCGATAGATTGGGCGATTGTGAACACGGCGATACCAAATACAGTATGTGCATTTTTAAAAACATTGTTTTCCTACTTTACACTTGCTTCATTAATCTCCATGGGAGACTAGAAGCTGGGATCATCCGATCACTTGTGCTACACAGAGCAGCCCTGCTCTGTGTAGCAGCAGGGCTGCCACTAGGAATTTCGGGGCCCCATACTGGCAAAATTTATGGGGCCCCCCTTGAGACTCCGCCCAGGCTCCACCCCCCAGTTCCGCATCCACCCTAGCTCCTCCTCCACTATGCAAACCTTCCAAAATCCCTCTGCCCTTTCATGGAAAAACTTCACTTCTGCACCATGCCCTCACCAATGACACATTCAGGCTATGAGCACACGTTCAGGATTATTTGCGTTTTTTTCGCGGGAAAAAAACACGTCAAAAACACGTGAATTCCTGCAATTTTTGTGCACATGGTGCGTTTTTTTCCCCGAAAAAAACGCATCTCAGAAAAAGAACCAACATGTTCATTAATTTTGCGGAATTCTAGCCTTTTTCCCGCTATATTATTGACCTAGAAAGTTTACCGCGGAAAAAGTCAGTTTTTGCTCAGGAAAATTCTGCAAACATTCCTGAACGTGTGCACTTAGCCTAACACCAATCACTCGATGAATATGCAGCACTTTGCTTGTTTAGTATAATACACCCCATAGTCCTCCATATATTATTATGTGCACCACAGTCCTCCATATTGTAAAGTGCACACCACATAGTCCTCATATAATATAATGTATCCATAGTCCTCCATATAGTATAATACACTCCCCATAGTCCTCCATATAGTATAATACACTCCCCATAGTCCTCCATATAATATAATGTATCCATAGTCCTCCATATAGTATAATACACTCCTAATAGCCCTCAATATATTAAAATACATTCAGTCATCCATATAGTATAATACACTCCTCATAGTGCTCCATATAGTATAATGCACCGCCATAGTCATCCATGTAGTACAATTCACTTCCCATAGTATAATGCACCCCATAGTTCTTCATATGGTATAATGTATTCCCCATAGTCCTCGATACAGTATAATGCAGCCCACATATAGTATAATGCAGTCACCCTGTAGAGCATAATGCAGCCACCCCACAGAGCATAATGCAACCACCCCAGAGTATAATGCAACCACCCCACAGAGTATAATTTAAACCCCCATAGAATATAATTGAGCCACCTTATATAGTATAATGTAGCTCCTCCATAGAATACAATGTAGCCCTACTCATATAGTATAATGCAGCCCCTATAGAATATAATGTAGCCCCCTCAAAGTATAATGAAGCCCCCATACAATATAATCTAGCCCCCCATAGAATACAATGTAGCCACCTCATAGAGTATGATGCAATCACCCCTCATAGAATATAATAAATATAATACAGCCCCCCATAGAATATAATGTATCCCCGAATAGAATATCATACAGCCTGCCTCCCCAAAGGAATATAACGTAGCCCCCCATAGTATATAACACAGCCACAAAGTATATAACACAGCCACATATTATATAACACAGCCACCCTATAAAATATAATATATCCCCCCATAGTATATAACACAGCCCACATAGTGTACAGCGTGGCCCACATAGTGTACAGCAGGGCCCACATAGTGTACAGCAGGGCCCACATAGTGTACAGCAGGCCCACATAGTATATAGCAGGGCCCACAAAGTATATATCAGGGCCCACAAAGTATATAGCAGGGCCCACATAGCATACAGCAGGGCCCACATAGTATATAGCAGGGCCCACATAGTATATAGCAGGGCCCACATAGTGTACAGCAGGCCCACATAGTATATAGCAGGGCCCACATAGTATACAACAGGGCCCACATAGTATAGAGTGCTGCCCACATAGTATACAGCAGGGCCCCCATAGTATACAGCAGGGCCCACATTGTATACAGCAGGGCCCACATTGTATATAGCAGGGCCCACATTGTATATAGCAGGGCCCACATAGTATACAGCGGGGCCCACATTGTATATAGTGGGGCCCCCATAGTATACAGCAGGGCCTCCATTGTATATAGCAAGGCCCCCATAGTATACAGCAGGGCCCCATTGTATATAGCAGGGTCCCCATAGTATACAGCAGGGCCCACATAGTATATAGCGGGGCCCCCATAGTATACAGCAGGGCGCCCATTGTATATAGCAGGGCCCCCATAGTAAACAGCAGGGCCCACATAGTATATAGCAGGGCCCCCATAGTATATAGGGGGCCCCCATAGTATACAGCAGGGCCCCCATTGTATACAGCAGGGCCCCCATAGTATACAGCAGGGCCCACATAGTATATAGCAGGGCCCCCATTGTATATAGCAGGGCCCCCATAGTATACAGCAGGGCCCCCATAGTATACAGCAGGGCCCACATAGTATATAGCAGGGCCCCCATAGTATATAGCAGGGCCCACATAGTATATAGCAGGGCCCCCATAGTATACAGCAGGGCCCACATAGAATATAGCAGGGCCCCCATAGTATACAGCAGGGCCCACATAGTATACAGCAGGGCCCACATAGTATATAGCAGGGCCCCCATAGTATACAGCAGGGCCCACATAGTATATAGCAGGGCCCCCATAGTATACAGCAGGGCCCACATAGTATATAGCAGGGCCCCCATTGTATATAGCAGGGCCCCCATAGTATACAGCAAGGCCCCCATAGTATACAGCAGGGCCCACATAGTATACAGCAGGGCCCCCATAGTATATAGCAGGGCCCACATAGTATATAGCAGGGCCCCCATAGTATACAGCAGGGCCCACATAGAATATAGCAGGGCCCCCATAGTATACAGCAGGGCCAACATAGTATATAGTAGGGCCCCCATTGTATATAGCAGGGCCCCCATAGTATACAGCGGGGCCTCCATAGTATACAGCAGGGCCCACATAGAATATAACAGGGCCCCCATAGTATACAGCAGGGCCCCCAGAGTATACAGCAGGGCCCACATAGTATATAGTAGGGCCCACATTGTATATAGCAGGGCCCCCATAGTATACAGCACGGCCCACATTGGATATAGCAGGGCCCACATTAGATATAGCAGGGCCCACATTGGATATAGCAGGGCCCACATTGGATATAGCAGGGCCCACATTGGATACAGCAGGGCCTACATTGTATATAGCAGGGCCCCCATAGTAAACAGCAGGGCCCACATAGAATATAGCAGGGCCCCCATAGTATACAGCAGGGCCCCCAGAGTATACAGCAGGGCCCACATAGTATATAGTAGGGCCCCCATTGTATATAGCAGGGCCCCCATAGTATACAGCAGGGCCCACATAAGATATAGCAGGGCCCACATTAGATATAGTAGGGCCCACATTGGATATAGCAGGGCCCACATTGGATATAGCAGGGCCCACATTGGATACAGCAGGGCCCACATTTTACAGCCCTCATCTCTCCTCCCCCCCAGGAATGGCCCCACAGCAGGACAGATTTATAAAAAAAAAAAAAACCACTCCTCACCTCATCCTCGTGCCCGCGCTGCTCCCAGCTCCTGTCGCAGGCGGGCCCCCCTGCCACACAGGGGCCCCCATAGCTGCGTGATGTGCCGCTAGCTGGGGGCCCCTTGAGGTGCAGGGGAGCCTCAAAATGTTGGGGCCCCCGGGCCTGAGCGCGGACCTGCGTGCTCGGGCGGCGGGCCCCCTAATCACCGGGCCCCATACCGCAGTAAGGGTTGTCATGCCCTGATAGCGGCCCTGTGTAGCAGAAATGTTCACTTGCTATAAGTGCCGACCGCTGGGTGCCGCTCATAGCTATCTGGCTGTGACAACTACAGGGGTCTGCTGCAGACCCCGGGTTGTTATGCCATCCCATGGGCGATCCACGGTCATGTGACACAGTTTCTGATGGGCGGGATTAATGACGTGCTTTCGGGCTGAGCATGTTAACAGCCACGGGTGGATCACTGGTGAGTATGAAACTAAGTGCAGGGGCCTTACATTAGTGGCACCACTCTAGTCCTGCAATAAAAAGAGTGGTGCTTTAAAGCAACAAAATGCAACATAATCTGAAGGAGAAGCAATTAATACAAATGTATAAAACAGCTTCATACACATTAAAGCCGTCTTATTTCAGCAGGTCTCGCCAACTATCTGATGTTTATGGGGGCATATTAACCCCCTCCCAGATAGATAAGCAAAAGATCCAGCAGTTTAAATGCCACCCTTTTGTTATCTGGGGACATAGATCACCTCCAAAGGAGTCAGGCAGCATCTTTCTTCACTCTCCCTATTAAAAATACATGAACGTTTAGCTCGGCCAGTGCATGGAGGAGTCAGGAGGGATGGTTGACATCTATCTCATGTATTTAGGGACCTTTACACTAAAAACTGGCTCATAACAATCATCTTGTAATTCAAAGGATCTTTATAGGCTCTAATGACAAAACCAGTGGCCACAGTTACTAACAATGTCTGTATAATCACCCTCTGAGGTGAAATGTGATGCCTAAAGTATGAATGCTCAGGAGGCACCATTTACTGTATACAGTATATAGGGGTTAGGTACATTGCATATGTCAATTATCTGTCACACAGTGACTGTACGTAATTAGGGAAAGGGGCCCTGAACTATCCCTGCTCCCAAAGGTACCTCTAAAGGAGATGAAGTTTGGGCCACCAGCCTTATCGTTCTCCTGTTATTCCCTAAACTATCTCTCCCCAGGAGGCCCAGGACAGAAATGCTAGTACAACACCTGCTAGGACTGTGGAATACTCGGGCTGGGTCTGACAGTACTTAAAGGGGATTGTCACAGCAGCGGTGACCCGGTCCGTGGCCCTGGGCGTGCAATGGCGGTGATGAAGGGTAGTTTTTAAAGGAAAGTTTGGTGACGCCACCCGCAGTATTTGGCAAGGGATAGCCAATGCTGCAGTTCAGTTCCTCTGGGGCTAATGGTAATGCAGCAGAAAAGTTATTGCTCCCCACGGGTGGAGGAGGCCCCAGGGCAGATATGGCAGGCTGTGAGGGAAGGAGGACGTTGGGATGCAGGGCTGAGGATTTGAGGAATAACTGATGAACACAAAGGCTGTTGTTTCCTTTACCTTTTACTGAGCAGTGCAGGTACAGTCCAGGACTCAGGTTACAGATGGTTCTGGAGCCGGTCAGCCTGGAATCAGTTTGGGAATTTCCTTAGTCAGGTGAGTTGTGAGGCCTCCTCTCTAGCGCTATTCTCTGAGGTACTTGCTGCTGTAAACTCTATTCAAGTCCCTCTTTCTGTCTGATGCTTAGGTAGAACTCCACACTCATGACAGGCAGCTTGAGCCTGTTTCAGGGGTCGCTCCTGTCTGGCGTCTCCGGCTCACATGTGCTGCTGTGTCGTCGAGTATCAGTTGGGGCAGAGGACCTGCAGTCTCCAGCCCTCTGGATTCTACTGCCGGGGCTGTAGTACCCACACAGCCTTGGGCTCCAGTGCCCGGTCACTGGCGCTCAAGCCTTGGGTGAGCTCAGATAGAGCTTCTATCCCCAGCTCCTCTCCACACGTCCTCTCTCAACCTTGTTCGGGCACTAACTCCCCTCTAACTTCCTCCTCCCGACCAGAGAGAGCAGCTCCCCTGAAGTCAGGTTTTGAGCTCCCCCTGCTGGCCTGGAGCAGGAACTGTGTTGAATACTGGAACTACCCGGTAAGGGAATTCCTTCTTTGCTGCCAGGCATGACATCACTCCCCCCTGGATGCAGGCAAGGCTATTGTGGCAACTGGACTCCTGGGTGCCACACTAGTGTATGAACACATAAGACAGACAGGGATAACAAAAAGCGACAAACATACAAAAGCACTCACCAAAACTAGAGAGGTATATAGGAAGGGACAGGAATGCATCAACAAAATGGGAATAGGACAAAGAGGAAAGCATACACCCAAAAACAGCACGCAACAATCTCCAGTAGCAACAACGATCTCCAATTCAGTACAGCATCTCCAAGAAGATTGGAAGCAAAGCTTTCACTGGCAAGGAAGAGAAGGTCTGACCAGATCATATAGTGAGAGGAAATGACCAAGTCAGGAGCAGATGTGACATGGAGCTGCAAGTTTCTAACCAGCATAAAAAGTGTCATTAACCTCTTCAGCATCAAAGGAAACTAAATGCATTTCATATGAAATACAAAAGCATCAGCTAAATTGAAGATCTGCAATTCAGAATACGTGGTGACTTTCTAACCCCAGATCTCCCAGGAGGACGTGACCGGCTCATGACATTATCCTTCTGCTTACAGTATAATCAATTAATAATCTTGATAAGGGCACAATTATAGTATACTACACCACCAAAAAGCAATATTGCAATATTAAAATGCAACCAAACTATCCCTTGCAACTGCAAGAAGGAGTAAGAACTCAAAGAATCTTCTTGGTAAAAGTAAATTTTGGGCAAAACTAGCAAATTCTTATGGCACATAGGGTCCTACCACATGTGGTACCTGCTTGGGATGAGAAAATATTATATGAGTTACCATCTTTATATCATCTGATGGTGAGAAGCACTATGTCATTAGAGATGATATCTCATGCCGCTCCACTTATGTGGTATGTAACTTTACTGCATTTTGACTACTCGAGAACTTTGTATACATACGAGAGAACATGAACAGGATAATGAGGTGGCATAGGATGCCAGAGGTGCATCCATGTTACAAACTATCCTGAGACATTTTTGGTACTTTCATAGTCATGACTATAGGGGTTTCGAGGTGTGAAGCATTGATAAAATACACTATTGTGTTACGGGGGATGATCTGAGGCGAATGTTTGCCCAATTGGTATATAGATGACCTTGCGTGCTATGGTGCCCAATGACCTAAATGAAAAACATAGCTTTGTCCCATCATGTTATTTTTTATATTTTGTCATGCGACTAGTATGATTCTATGAGCGTCTGCCTTGTTTTAATTATTATTTTATTGTTATATAGATTGATATTTGGAATTTTCTCATAATTTGTGCATTGCTATCCCTCTTGGTACTCAACAACTGCTGGATTACTTTGTAATGTTAACTTGATGAATTTCTTTTTTTTAACACATTGTTATTAATTGTTTTTTTTATTATGGTCACCTTGTACTGTATATTAATGTGTTGTATGTTATTTATTCGAATCATGATTACTGCGTCATCATGTTATTTTTTACATCTGACTGCAGATATATTTAGGGTTGACGTCCTGCGGCTGCTGCTGATGCCGGTGGCATTGTGATGTGCCATGCTGTGAAGCATGAGCAGTTTTGGTTGACAAACGGAAGTTGGCAGTATGGCGTGATGACTTTACCAACATGCGCAGATTATACTTGTACCAACTAACTGATTAGGGTGTACACAAATAAAGAACTTGAAAAAGCGGACACACGAAATGCGCCATACGATAGATACACTCTTCAGTTGCACTTTGGGTAATGACCCTTTCTTTGAGCTGGACATTACTTTTCTACAGCTTCCCATTGCTGGATGTCCATGTTCGAGACTCGGGCCTGCTCGGCCCTTATTCACCTTGACGTCACTTTGACACACGGTAAGGTTTAAATACTAGAAGTTAGGACCATCGCGATTTGGGTCACCTTGGCGCTGGTTATGCTTTTTTTTAATCACAAACGATGTTTACCAAGTACACAATGTAAATTATATGCGCTATTGCTCTTAATTATTTACGTACGGAAGGATATATATTGATTTTGGGCTTTATCCCGCCTATTAACCCCTGGTTTGGTAACCTGGTCATGCCTCTAACATGAGATCCCCCCTATAGCTGTGTTACTTTGTTATTTTGTGCACTAGATTAAGGACAACTGCTATACCATTTGCTGCATTACTTTGTGCACTAGACTTGGGCTGCATCATTTTGTGCACTAGATTAAGGACAACTGTTATATCATTTGCTGCATTACTTTGTGACTTTGTGCACTAGATTAAGGACAGCTGCTATACCATTTGCTGCATTATTTTGTGCACTAGACTAGGGCTGCATCACTTTGTGCACTAGATTAAGGACAACTGTTATATTATTTGCTGCATTATTTTGTGTATTAGACAACTGTTATACTATCTGCTATGCTAAGATCTACTTGATATATTAATCTTTATGAGTAGACCTATTCACATCTGATCTGTATTAGTCTATAGCAATTTGTTTGTATTGCTTTACCATCTCATATTGTCCTTGCTTACCTGTTTTTTTTTTTTGTTTTTTTTATGCAGCAATTTGAGGACTAATTGTTCCTCTCTGGTCCTGTCTTCATTTTGGCCTTTGGGGGTGACTATGCTCTAAGTATACTACCATGTTTGGCTGAGGTTTCCATATATATTTCATCTAAGTGTATTGTATTATACAGATAGGGGTTATAGGGGTTTATTGTTCCTGTTATGGGGCTTTGTGCCTTGTTTTAATTGTTTTTAATGACTACAGTGTGGTTTTGCAGTTTTTTCAATAAAAATATTTTCTAATTGTTATGATTTATTTTTGGCATCCCTGGTGTCCTGGTATGTACTCTTTCTTGTCTTTCTAATATATATTGATTTTGTTTCTATCTTAGGTTTTGTCTGTTTAATGGCCAGTGTGAACTTGCTCCTATATTTTGCATGCATACCAACTTAATTTCCAATTCATTTTTTTCAGTTTAGTTTTCTTTTCAAGATATAGTATAGTCTAGATATTGTACAGTCTGGATATAGTATAAACCAGAAATAGACTATTTTTAGGAGGAAAGTTGACCATAAGGCTAATTCTATGATTTGCATTCATAATTATTGCAAGGTGAGAAAAAAGAAAGATTTGGAGGGGTCATTTCTATTTCCCTGCTTTTGGCACCAAGGAGGGAATTGACATAATTTCAGAAGCCTCTAGAATTGTCTTACTAGCTGAGATATTACATTTTATTGGACATGTTAAACTATTGCTTCAAAAAAATAGTTTTGTCAAAGAAATAATGTCCGAATCACCAGCTAAACATAAGAAACAGTAAGCAAAAACTTATTTCAAAGGGTGATAAAAAAAAAATGAAGACATTTGTGAACTGTATCGATAGATCTAAAAATATACAGAATCTAATATAGGGTCAGAGATCAAACAGGGTGTGGGGTATACAGTAGACAAGTAAGGGTGAGTTAAGTGGCTCTTAGCAGATGTCACTGTGTTTCTATGGAAATATCTCAGAAAAGGTTTCAAGCATGGCTGCCAGATAACGCGTCTGAGTTTATTATAACTGTATCCAGCGTTTGTATAAAACTAATTGGTGTATGTGTCTGCGGTATCACTTTCACTCTTCAGTAACTTCATTCTGACAAGTAAAAACAATGAAATGTTCCAAGTGTTTTCTGTTATGATGTATGATTTGCTGATAAGTTCACAAAGTCTGCACATATGTAATGAGGCATGAGCAGAAAAGATTAAAAACACCCCTCACTACCAAATATACAAACATATGGATAATTTTACATGTTGAACAATCTCCTATACATGACAGCAAGATATGTCAAAGAAAGTGGAGTCTGCTATCTACAATCATAAGATGTACAATATATAGAGCTGGGGTCTTAATAGAACCGCACATACATAGAATTAGCTCATCCAGAGTTAAGGGTATGCCACACTAAACAGCGTCGCTAACGAGATCGCTAAAATACGTCACTATTTAGCGATCTCGTTCGTGACGCTAACGTGTGTGGCATGTAGCAACGACGTGGCCTGCTGTGATCTCGTGATCGTTCACTAGAGTTCTGGACCGTATTTAGATCGTTGGCGTCCGTGGTCAGCCTATATCGCTGTGTCTGGCAACCTTTGTGAGCGATATGCGCTGTTTTTACATCGCAATGACCGTTAAAGTCGTTAATGAGATCACTAACTGCTTATGCGTCGTTAACGAGATCACTAAGTGTGGCAGCTACTACGACATTAAAACGATCACAAAAACGATCTCATTACTTGCGTCGTTATTGAGATCGCTAACGAGATCACTAAGTGTGCAGTACCTTTAATAAGGCAGAGAATAAAAGACAGGTGCATGACAAATTACCATTCCTTATTAAATGATGGATAGGAAAATCTGTCTAACTGTTAACTATCCATCCAATATCAAGCTAATAACTAACTAGTAGACACCTTAATACTTTAGCATTGAGTTGAATGAAAAGAGTAAAGCAAATGTCACACGGAAAAATGTAATCATGATGCAGAGAAGAAACAGTTAAGTAAGTAGTAAGTTACTTGTTAACTGAGTTTATATATATTATATATATATATATATATAATTTTTCTGCATCTATTTTTCCATCTAACTCAAGAATTAAAACACTATGCAATTGATCTGCAAAATTAGTGAATCAATGAGCCATTTTGGAGTTGCCAGGTTATTAAACATAGCCATACAAGTTGCATTAAGTTATAAGTGGTGACATAGACTAACACCTGACCAGATCACTTTAGATAGCTGACATTCAGGCAGTTGACAACTTGATGTAGGATCTCTGCTATAAGGAGTGACACAATTAACAACTTCCAATCATGTATATTCCATGGAAGACTATTTCTCATTTCCATCCTAGCTATGCTCACATAACCACAGGTCACTCCACCATAAGGTATTTGTGTCCTCGATCACTGGTCAGTGGCTGTGTAAGAGTTCAGATGGAAGTGGAAGCACTTCACTCACTATTCCACCTATTATTAGAAACTCCCAGTAATATAACTATGATCATTATAAAAGAGGCCCCCCATAAATACAGAAAGAATTGTTACCTGATCAGGGTGTATGCTGTATATGGGTCCAGATAGTGCTCACGCTTCGGCAGGTGTGGCTTCTTCCTCAGGCTCTATCCTGACACTTTCTTTCCTACTAAGGTTGCAGATTTGTGCTTTCCGAATCCTTTCACAATTTATATCCCCTGTTTTCCCATGATATTTCTGTTTTTGCCCATGCCCTGACCTCTTCCCAGTGCCATCCTAGCATCTGCACATACTGCACCCCCTGAAATCTTTTGCCTCTATCACCACCCAGATACTTCACACTTTATAAAGTCTTTACCTGAGCCCTTTAAATCCTGCGCTGCTACTTAGTTCTCCTCAGTTGTGCCTGTGCCTGTATCTCTTTGCTGTCTCTGATGCCTCCTCCTTGCGTCTCTTCCCCTCTCCTTCCTCTCTGTTCCTATGAGCAGTAGTTAGTGGTTGTGCACAGGAATCTGACAGCGCTGGGCTGGATGATCTCTTCTCTCCATGTGATCACAGTCTGGATTTACAATGCAGCCTCAGGACCATGCACTGAATGAAGCATGTTGTGTCCTCTCTATGGACCTGGCATCCCTGCTGAAGTGAATTAACTTACAAGGTTTTGGATACAGGAGTTCACAAACGGATCTGATCATTTTTCAATTTTATTTTCACCTTTAAAAGAATTGATTTCACATTTTATTACTAATATTATAAATACATGTCATAAGTTATAAAGCACTCTAAAGTCCCTGTCCCCATTGGGGCTAACAATCTATATTTTCTAGCAGTGTATTTTTACACATTGTTATTAACCCCTTCACCCCCAAGGGTGGTTTGCACGTTAATGACCGGGCCAATTTTTACAATTCTGACCACTGTCTCTTTATGAGGTTATAACTCTGGAACGCTTCAACGGATCTTCGCGATTCTGAGACTGTTTTCTCGTGACATATAGTACTTCACGTTAGAAGTAAAATTTATTTGATATAACTTGCGTTTATTTTTGAAAAAAACGCAAATATGGCGAAAATTTTTAAAATTTTGCAATTTTCAAACTTTGAATTTTTATTCCCTTAAAACAGAGAAATATATCACACAAAATAGTTAAGAAATAACATTTCCCACATGTCTACTTTACATCAGCACAATTTTGGAACCAAAATTTTTTTTTGTTAGGAAGTTATAAGGGTTAAAAGTTGACCAGCGATTTCTCATTTTTACAACAAAATTTACAAAGCCATTTTTTTTAGGGACCACCTCACATTTGAAGTCACTTTGAGGGGTCTATATAGCAGAAAATACCCAAAAGTGACACCATTCTAAAAACTGCAGCCCTCAAGGTACTCAAAACCACATTCAAGAAGTTTATTAACCCTTCAGGTGCTTCACAGGAACTAAAGCAACGTGGAAGGAAAAAATGAATATTTAACTTTTTAGCCACAAAAATGATCTTTTACAAACTTTTTTTTTTATTTTCACAAGGGTAAAAGGAGAAAATGGACAGATAAGGTTGTTATGCAATTTCTCCTGAGTACGCCAATACCCAATATGTGGGGGAAAACCACTGTTTGGGCACACAGCAGAGCTCGTAAGGGAAGGAGCGCCGTTTGACTTTTTCAAACTAAAATTGGCGGGAATTGAGATTGGACGCCATGTCGTGTTTGGAGAGCCCCTGATGCGCCTAAACAGTGGAAACCCCCACAAGTGACACCATTTTGGAAACTAGACCCCCTAAGGTACTTATCTAGATCTGTTGTGAGCACTTTGAACCCCCAAGTATTTCACAAAAGCTTATAATGCCTGGGTGTGAAAAAAAAAAAAAAACAATTTTCCACAAAATTGATTTTTTTAGTCCCAAATTTTTGAATTTTCCCAAGGAAATTGGACCCCAAAAGTTGTTGTCCAATTTGTCCTGAGTACGCTGATACCCCATATGTGGGGGGGGGGAACTGTTTGGGTGCACGGCAGGGCTTGGAAAGGAAGTAGTAACGTTTTGGAATGCAGACGTTGATGGGGGTCATGTTCCGTTTGCAGTGCCCCAGATGAGCCTAAACAGTGGAAACCCCCACAAGTGACCCCATTTTGGAAACTAGACCCCCTAAGGAACTTATCTAGATCTTTGGTGAGCACTTTGAACCCCCAAGTGCTTCACACAGGTTTATAATGCCCGGGCATGAAAATAAAAAATCCTATTTTTTTCCCACAAAAATTATCTTTTAGTCACTAATATTTTATTTTCCCAAGGGTAACAGGAGAAATTGGACCACATAAGTTGTTGTCCAATTTGTCCTGAGTACGCTGATACCCCATATGTGGGGGGGAACCACTGTTTGGGCGCACGGCAGAGCTCAGAATCGAAGGAGCACCATTTGACTTTTTCCAACCAAAATTGGCTGGAATTGAGATTGGATGCATGTTGCATTTGGAGAGCCCCTGATGTGCCTAAACAGTGGAAGCCCCCCACAAATAACCCCATTTGGGAAACTAGACCCCCTAAGGAACTTTTCTAGATCTTTAGTGAGCAATTTGAACCCCCAAGTGCTTCACACAAGTTTATAACGTAGAGACGTAAAATTTAAAAATCATATTTTTTCCACAAAAATGATCTTTTCACCCCAATTTTTATTTTTCCAAGGGTAACAAGACTCCAAAAGTTATTGTGCAATTTGTCCTGAGTGCGCTGATACACCATATGTGGGGGTAAACCACTGTTTGGGTGCATGGCAGAGTTTGGAAGGGAAGGAGCGCCGTCTGACTTTTTCAACGCAGAATTGGCTGGACGCCATGTCGTGTTTGGAGAGCTCCTGATCTGCTTAAACAGTGGAAACCCCTATAAATGACACCATTTTGGAAACTAGACCCCTCAAGGAACTTATCTAGATGTGTGGTGAGAACTTTTAACCCCCAGGTGTTTCACTAAAGTTTATAACGTACAGCCGTAAAATAAAAAATCTTTTTTTTTTTTACAAAAATGATTTTTTCGCCCCAATATTTTATTTTCACAAGGGTAACAGAAGAAATTGGAACCCAAAAGTTGTTGTCCAATTTGTCCTGAGTACGCTGATATCCAATATGTGGGAGAAAACTACTGTATGGGCGCACGTCAGGGCTCGGAAGGGAAGTAGTGACGTTTTGGATTGCAGACTTTGATGGAATGGTCTGGGGGCGTCATGTCGCTTTGGAGAGCCCCTGATGCGCTAAACAGTGGAAACCCCCAAAGTGACCCATTTTGGAAAATAGACCCCACAAGGAACTTGTCTAGATGTGTGGTGAGCACTTTGAACCCCGAAGTGCTTCACAGAAGTTTATAACGCACAGCCGTAAAATAAAAAATCTTTTTTTTTTTGCAAAAATGATTTTTTTGCCCCAAATATTTTTTTTACAAGGGTAACAGGAGAAATTGAACCCAAAAGTTGTTGTCCAATTTGTCCTGAGTACGCTGATATCCAATATGTGGGAGAGAACTACTGTATGGGTACACGTTGGGGCTCGGAAGGGAAGTAGTGACGTTTTGGATTGCAGACTTTAATGG
The DNA here is from genome assembly GCA_033576555.1 of Oophaga sylvatica. Lineage (NCBI taxonomy): Eukaryota > Metazoa > Chordata > Amphibia > Anura > Dendrobatidae > Oophaga > Oophaga sylvatica. Next base: position 15,456,245 of record JARQOD010000009.1, read on the forward strand.
AATGGTCTGGGGGCGTCATGTCGCATTTGGAGAGCCCCTGATGCGCCTAAACAGTGGAAATCCCCAACAAGTGACCCCATTTTGGAAAATAGACCCCACAAGGAACTTATCTAGATGTGTGGTGAGCGCTATGAAGCCCCAAGTGCTTCACAGAAGTTTATAATGTACAGCCGTAAAAACAAAAAAAAAAATATTTTTTTTGTACAAAAATGATATTTTCGCTCCCAGTTTTTTATTTTCCCAAGGGTAACAGAAGAAATAGGACAAATTGCACAATAACTCTTGGGGTCCAGAGTACGCTGATACCCCATATGTGGGGATAAACTACTGTTTGGACGCATGGCAGAGCTGAGAAGTGAAGGAGCACCGTTTGACTTTTTCAACGCAGAATTGGCTGGAATTGAGATCAGACGCCATGTCACATTTGGAGAGCCCCTGATGTGCCTAAACAGCGGAAACCCCCCAATTCTAACTCCAACCCTAACCCCAACACACCCCTAACCCTAGTCCCAACCCTAACCACAAACCTAACCCTAACACACCCCTAATCCCACCCTAACCCTAATCCTAACTTTAGCGCCAACCCTAACCCTAACTTTAGCCGCAACCCTAACCCTAACCCTAATGGGAAAATGGAAATAAATACTTTTTTTTAATTTTATTATTTTTCCCTTACTAAGGGGGTGATAAAGGGGGGTTTGATTTACTATTTATAGCGGGTTTTTATGATTGGCAGCTGTCACGCTAAAAGACGCTTTTTATTGCAAAAATAGTTTTTGCATCATCACATTTTGAGAGCTATAATTTTTCCATATTTTGGCCCACAGAGTCATGTGAGGTCTTATTTTTTGCGTGACGAGTTGACGTTTTTATTGGTACCATTTTTGAGCACGTGACGTTTTTTGATTGCTTTTTATTTCGATTTTTGGGAGGTTAGAATGAACAAAAATCAGCAATTCATGAATTTCTTTTGGGGGAGGCGTTTATACCGTTCCGCGTGTGGTAAAATTGATAAAGCAGTTTTATTCTTCGGGTCAGTACGATTATGGCGATACCTCATTTATATCATTTTTTCATGTTTTGGCGCTTTTATAGAATAAAAAACAATTTTATATAAAAAATAATTATTTTTGCATCGCTTTATTCTGCGAGCTATAACTTTTTTATTTTTTCGCTGATGATGCTGTATGATGGCTCGTTTTTTGCGGGACAAGATGACGTTTTCAGCAGTACCATGTTTTTTTATATCGGTCTTTTTGATCGCGTGTTATTCCACTTTTTGTTCGGCGGTATGATGATAAAGCATTGATTTTTTGCTTCGTTTTTTTTTTTTTTAAGGGGTTCACTAAAGGGGTTAACTAGTGGGACAATTTTATAGGGGGGGTCGTTACGGACGCGGCGATACCAAATATGTGTACTTTTATTGCTTTGTTTTTTTTTATTTACAGGAAGAATGAATTTATTGGGGAATATATATATTTTTTATTTATTTATTTTGGATTTTTTTTTAAAACATGTTTATTTTTATTTTTTTAACTTTTTTACTTTGTCCCAGGGTGGGACATCACTGTATTTTATCAGATCGCTGGTGTAACAGTGTGCACAGCACTCTGTCACACCAGCGATCGCTCAGGCAGTGCAGCAGGCTTCTCAGTGCCTGCTCTCGGCAGGCACTGAGGTAGCCGCCTCCCTCCAGGACCCCGGCGCCATCTTGGATCCGGGTCCTGGGAGGGAGGAAGCCCTCAGAACAGCGCGATCACATCGCGCTGCTCTGAGGGTCTCAGGGGGGCGCGCAGGGAGCCCCCACCCTGCGCGATCCCCCCTGTGCCCCCAGTACACCGCGATCATGTTTGATCGCGGTGTGCAAGGGGTTAATGTGCCGGGAGCGGTCCGTGACCGCTCCTGACACACAGTCATGGGTGTCAGCTGTGATAATCAGCTGACACCCGGCCGCGATCGGCTGCGCTCCCCCGGGAGCGCGTCCGATCGCACGAGACTTACTATCCCGTCCCCGGTCATACGGGCCCAGGTACCATGGACGGGATAGTACGTCCGATGGCAGTAAGGGGTTAATAACAAAATACCGTATATTTCGGACTATAAGACGCACTTTTTTCCCCGAAAATTTTTTGGGAAAATGTGGGTGCATCTTATAGTCGGAATATACTTACAAGTAGTGTGGCGGTAGCAGGATTCGAGCGATTCTGCAGCGGTCCAACGCTGCTGGGCGATGATCACACTCCCTTCCCAGGCTGGTGCGGCAGTATTCGTGGTGTGCAGTGATGCGGGGGCTCCACCAACATTTTCTGAACCCCTGGAGCTCCTGCACTTCTATTGCTGTGATGGGTTGCCTCCGGGAAAATGGCTGATGCACAGATTGAGATCTCGGCAACGAGATCTTCGTCCCGAGATCTCAGGAGATGAGATCTCGGTTCCAAGATCTTGATCTGTGCATGTGCCTACCCGGCAGCCATTTTCCCGGAGGCAGAGGTGTAGCTAGGGTTTCGGTTTAGGGGGGGCGAAACATCTGAGTGGGCCCGTAACCTGAGAACCTCAGCAAATGACCGCGCTGTTGCCAAAAATAATCTATATATAAAAAGACCAATATTGATATTCCCGCCGTATGGTCAGTGGTAAATAATACCAGTCCTACAGAACATATAATAGATTACAGCAGAGTTACAGATAATGACTTACCGCGGACATTCTTTCTGATGGAATTGTTCACTTTTCATGTCTTTTCCATCTGGCCCAGACCGACATGACGACTCCTCCAGCCAGGACTCGGCTACAGAGAATACAACAAAGACACGTTTCACTTCTCATATTTTCAGCACCGTCACGATCACCGATTGGACTATTCTCAACCTGTACAAACTCCTCATCCTGCTGATACCCCAATACTGAGACGCTGCTGTCATATGTGTCCTTATTACTGCACCTGATACCCCAATACTGACTGCTGCTGCTGCCGTATGTGTCCCTATTACTGCACCTAGTGTGTGGTTCTGTGTGACCTCTAAATTCTAAAGCACCCCTCTAGAATATAGTACTGCTGGGTGCAAGTGCCCTAGAAAACAGTGCCCGCATTTTGTCCCCTAGAATGTAATATTGCCCTGTGTGCCCCTTTGACAGTCACAGTAACCTGAGTTCCCCTATAACAATAAGTGCCCACTTTACACTTAATAATGTCCCAGTCTCCCCCTGTACAGCTCCCCTATACACAGTGTTGATGCCCCTCACTGGATATATACTGACCCTTAATGTCCCCAAACTATTTAATGGCTTCAACACAGTATGATGGCCCCCCCACTATAATCCCCACACTGTATGATGGCCCCCTAGATAGCATCCATATAGCATAATACACCAGATAGTCCTCAATATAGTATAATGCACCCCCATAGGCAGCCTCTATATTATAATGCACCCCATAGACAGCCTCTATATTATAAGGCACTCCCATAGGGAGCCTCTGTAGTATAATGCACCCCATAGACAGACTCTATATTATAATGCACCCCTGTAGGCAGCCTTATTTATACTGTACCCCATAGGCAGTCTTACTATAATGCACCCCCATAGGCAGCCTTATTTATAATGCACCCCATAGGCAGTCTTATTTATAATGCACCCCATAGCCAGCCTTATTTATAATGCACCCCATAGGCAGTCTTATTTATAATGCATTCCCCATAGGCTGTCTTATTTATAATGCACTCCCATAGGCAGTCTTATTTATAATGCACCACCATAGGCAGTCTTATTTATAATGCACCCCCATAGGCAGCCTTATTTATAATGCACCCCCATAGGCAGTCTTATTTATAATGTACCCCCATAGGCAGCCTTATTTATAATGCACCCCCATAGGCAGCCTTATTTATATTGCACCCCCATAGGCAGTCTTATTTATAATGCACCCCATATGCAGCCTTACTTATAATGGACCCCATAGGCAGCCATTTATAATGCACTCCCCATATGCAGCCTTATTTATAATGCACCCCATAGGCAGTCATTTATAACGCAGTCCCCCATATGCAGCCTTACTTATAATGGACCCCATAGGCAGCCATTTATAATGCACTCCCCCATATGCAGCCTTATTTATAATGCACCCCATAGGCAGTCATTTATAACGCAGTCCCCCATATGCAGCCTTATTTATAATGCACCCCATAGGCAGTCATTTATAACGCAGACCCCCATATGCAGACTTATTTATAATGCACCCCATAGGCAGTCATTTATAACGCAGTCCCCCATATGCAGCCTTACTTATAATGCACCCCATAGGCAGTCATTTATAATGCACTCCCCCATATGCAGCCTTATTTATAATGCACCCCATAGGCAGTCATTTATAATGCACTCCCCCATATGCAGCCTTATTTATAATGCACCCATAGGCAGTCATTTATAACGCAGTCCCCCATATGCAGCCTTACTTATAATGACCCCATAGGCAGTCATTTATAATGCACTCCCCCATATGCAGCCTTACTTATAATGCACCCCATAGGCAGCCATTTATAATGCACTCCCCCATATGCAGCCTTACTTATAATGCACCCTATAGGCAGTCATTTATAATGCACTCCCCCATATGCAGCCTTATTTATAATGCACCCCATAGGCAGCCATTTACAATGCACTCCCCCAAATGCAGTCTTATATATAATGCACCCCCATAGGCAGCCATTTATAATGCACTCCCCCATATGCAGCCTATTTATAATATACCCCCATAGGCAGCCTTATTTATAATGCACCCCCAAATGCAGTCTTATTTATAATATACCCCATAGGCAGCCTTATTTATAATGCACCCCAATACAGTCTTATTTATAATGCACCCCCATTACAAAAATAACAAATCCAGTACTCACCTCTCTTGCTCCCGGCTCCTGCGCTGCTCACTGTTCTCCCTCTCAGCGTCTGACTGCCGGCGCCGGGCAGTGACGTCATCGCGCCCGCTGTCAGACTTTGAGAGGGGGATGATGGGAGAAGGAGCGCTCGCTCCTTCTCTCTCAATGGGGTCAGCTGTATTGGCTAGATGCTGATACAGCTGACCCTGCGATGACGGGTGGGGGGTCCACTGCTGGCACAGGGCCCCCCACCGCCTGCTCAGGGGCCCCATAGTGGCCGGCGGCAGAGCAGGGAGATCGATTCTCCCTGCTCTGCACCAGAATGTAACTGTATCGGCGCGCTGTGCATGCCGATACAGTTACAGTAGCGTAGCTCCGGGTGGGCCCCCTCAGAGCGCGGGGCCCAGGGCCACCACCCCCTCTGCCCCCCCGGTAGCTACGCTACTGCCCGGAGGCCATTCTCCCAGAGGCCACTGCATCGCAGCAGTGGGGCTATGCGGGGCTCTGGGCTTTCACAAAATGTCGGCAGAGCCCTGCACCACTGAGCACCGACAAATCTGCTGCACCAACCTGGGATGGGATTTCCCGGAGGCCACCGCTTCACAGCAATGGATGTGTGGGAGCTCGGGCTTTCAAGAAATGTCGGCGGAGCCCCCGCACCACAAACACCGCAGAACCTGTCGCACCAGTCTGGGATGGGAGTCATATCATCGCCAGACCACCCAACACTCCCTGTGACCACGCTCCACCAGCACTACTGATTTCCCCCAGTAAGCTGAATTCGGACTATAAGACAGACCCCCATTTGACGCATTAATTTTTTTCCCTATTTTCCTTCTTTAAATTTGGGGTGCGTCTTATGGTCCGGTGAGACTTATTGTGCGAAAAATATGGTAAATAAAATATTAAAAAAATTTTATTTTAACGGCCTTCAGCTCGATCTCGACTTGATGAATGAACGATCTGTAGGAAGATCGATCTTGTGCAATCCTAGATAGGTCCACCAGGGTCTTCTCTGCCATTACCTTGATTGTATCAAGACATTGAGTTCCTGGTCTTCCTCTTCGCCTTGTTCTTTCAATTCTTCCGACCATGATGTCCCTCTCCATTGACTACTCTATTCGTATGATGTGCCCAAAGTAGGTAAGTCGTAGTTTAGTGATCCTTGCTTTGAGTGACATGTCTGACTTGATTTGTTACAAAATTAATTTGTTTGTTCTTCTTGCCATCCATGTTATTGACATCCTTATTATCCTTATTGTTATTAATATCCTTTTCCAGCACCAAATTCTGAAGGCATTGATTCTTCTTGTTTCTTTAATGTCCAGGTTTCACATCCATGTAACACATATTGGCTTTGAAACAATGTAATGACACAATTATGTTGTCGTCCACATGATCATGATACTCCAGCTCAATATATTTTGTTACATTTAGTAATACAGGGTGGCTTACCTAAAAGGGTTTTCCAAGATCACAATAAAATGTTGCCAAAAGCAGGCAACATAACAAGATAACAAAATAGCCTATTTATTTATTAAATGGCCTTCAGCTCGATCTCTAGCCATGGCGAATTTAAGGATGAATGCTCTGTAGGAAGATCGATCATGTGGAAGCCTTCATAGGTCCACTCTGGTTTTTGGATCTCTGGATCTCTTGGCTGTCTGAATGTCTTGGATGGATGGATGTATACCTGTTACAGAGGTGCATCTCCTCATTTTATAGTTAACAACTGTCCTTCAAGCCAGCATCCAGAGGTCAAGAGAAAGATGTGATGAGGTTGAATCACATTGTTTGACTATGTCAACAATTTGCATAGTTTTTACAACCCTGTTTTGAAAGTCAACAAGCTAGATGGCCTGGACAATGTGTAATCAACATATCAGCAAACATCATTGTCCAATTGTGTTTCTGTCATCCAGGATAACATCACAATATGTTACCAGGAACGTCAACTTCAAAGTCAATATTACATGCTTATACAAACAAAAGTCTGTGTTTTCTTGACCAGCCAGAAAAAAACACAAATTCAAAAGTCAACATATAGATAACAGTCTATTCCTCCTGGCTTACTGAAAAGTTATACTTACCTTTACACCTAATCCATTGATGCCCATGTCTCAAGTAAAAGACAGAAAATAATAAGCTGTCTGTTTAGCCTTTTCTGGTTATTTAATATAGAGGAGTCCCCTTGTCATTTTTAGGGAGTCTGCCCTATAATAACCAGTAAAGGCTAAGCAAACAGTTGTGAGCTGACATTGATAGCCTGGGAACCTTAATGGATATTGGCCCCTTGCCCCCAATTTCCATGGCCCCTTCCCAATCTAAGAATACAAGCCCGCAGCTGTCTTCTTTAGCTTGGCTAATTGTCAAAAATGGGAGTAGCCCACACCTTTTTTAAATTATTTCTTTAAATAATTGTAAAAAATGGTGTGGGACACCTCTATTCTTGATAACCAGCCATGATAAAGCTGACAGCTGAGGGCTGTAGCACGCAGCTGTCGGTTTTGCCTGCACTGGTTAAAAAAATAGAAGAGACCGCACATCATTTTTATTTTATTTATTTATAGCACAGGCACCGGCTGATGAATACTTTCATCAGCCTCGCCTGCTCTCGCTGCTACCAGCCGATCAGAGCCGCTGGTGTTTCTCACGCTGTCATACAATGACAGCATGGGAAACAGCCAATGTTCAGGGTCCTGAACCCGAACAGTAAGACACAATTCCTAGAGAAGTCCGTGTGACGGTTCCATGCACAGACACTAGATGTTCAGTTTCACCCATCACTAGTGGACAGTTACAGCCAAATATTTCACATTATGACTCATCAGTCCAGAGCCCCTGCTGCCATTTTTCTGCACCCTAGTTCCTATAATTTTGTGCATTGCTGAGTCACTTAGCCTTGTTTCCTTGTTTCCATGTAGAAGGTATGGGTTATGGCAGTAATTTTTCCATGAAGACCAGTTTTAGCTAGCTTCTCTGAACAATAGATGCTTCCCATTGGTTTCTGCTTGTTCTGAGCTGTTGACACTGCTGGACAGCTCCTGATTTTGAATTAAAATAAGCATGATGCATCTTTCATCCGCTGCACTAAGCTTTGTTGGCTGGCCACATCATCTAAGGTCCTCAATATTTCACGTTTCTTAGTGTCCTCAAGACAGGCAAATACTTATCCATCATGGAAGGAATGCCATCTAGAAGGTATCTAATTGGCTCCAAATTTATTCTGCAGCAGGATAACCCCAAACATACAGCCATTGTCATTAAGTACTCAATCAGAAGTTCATGATTTTTCATGTACACCAAAAAATGATACGAATATCATCACTGTTTTGGATCCCAGTTTCATCCGAGTTTGTCAACATTTCAACTTTTCCATTAGTGTTTCATCAGAAATTTTCACATACGGAAAAAATATATACAATAAATTACAATGTGAATAAAGCATAAGATCTACCCTCACTGTAAAGAAGAACAAAGAGTCCTGTAAATGATCATATGGCCCCCACAGAGCTCTGATCTCAACATCAAGTCTGTCTGGGATTACAATAAGGATTTTGCAAGCCTACATCTATAGAAGTGTGGTCAGTTCTGCAAGATGGTTGGAAAGATTTCTTTGCAGAGTTCTTTCAAAAACTACAAGTACAAGTTTATTGAGAATTTTTGCTTTCATGCTATTTTGAAGGCAAAGGGTGATCACAGCAAACAGGGCAGGTTCCAGGTTTTCGTGGGCCCCAGGCGAAAGAGTCTCAGTGGGCCCCTTTAACACATACCACAATTCATGATGCACAGATATGGCAGAGAAATATAGGTATGGTACAATGCCAAATACTTCACTTCTTACATTACATGAGTGATATCTATTGTAATTTCTACAATAGATCAGAAATTGGACAGTAAAATTCTCTATACAGTATTATAGACACCACATAGTGATCCATACAGAATAATGAGCCCCATATATTGTTCCATATAGAATAATGGACCCCATATAATGCTCAATACAGTATAATGAGCCACATATAATGTTCCATACAGTATAATGAGCCCATATAATGCTCCATACAGTATTATGGGCACCATATATTGCTCCATACAGAATCATGGACCCCATATTTTGCTCCATACAGAATAATGAGCCTTATATGTTGCTCCATACAGAATAATGAGCCACATATATTGCTCCATGCAGAATAATAAGCCCCATATATTGTTCCATACAGTATATAATAGGCACCATATATTGCTCCATACAGAATAATGGACCCCATATAATGCTCCATACTGTATAATGGGCCCCATATATTGCTCCATACAGTATATAATAGGCCCCATATATTGCTCCATAAAGAATAATGAGCCCCATGTATTGCTCAATACATAAAGGGGCTCATATAATGTTCCATACAGTTTATGATGGACTCCATATAATGCTCCAGTATATGATGGGCCCATATAATGATCCATATATGATTGGCCCCATATATGATGCTCCAGTGTATAGTGGGCCCCATATATGATGCTTCAGTGTATAATGGGCCTCATACCAGTGTATGATGGCCCCTATATATAATGCTCCAAACATAAAAAAAAAATATGAAATACTCACCTCTCCTTGTGCTCTGCTCCGGACTCCTCATCGTCGCCATCTTCCAGCTGAACGTCACAGTCAGAAGATGCCGCAGTGATGGAACGGGGAGAGGTAAGTATCACAGATGACAGGACCCTGAGCAAGCGGGGGGCCCACTCACGGGAGTCGGCACTGGCACAGACACCGGGCCCCCATAGTGTGCCGATGTCCCTGACATCGAGTGGGCCCCCCAGCCTGTTCAGGGCCCCGGCACTTGCCCGGGTGCTGACGCCTGCCCGGACAGCAAATATTGATGCGATTTACATTTCTCTTTTGTTCAGTCACTTTCCATTTTGTTAATTGATAAAAATAAACTAATTATCACTTATATTTTTTAAATCTTTCTTACTTTGCAGCATTTTTCCACAACTGACTAAAATAACCACATAATATCTGTAAAGTCTGAATATACAGTAGTGTTCAAAATACTAGCAGTGTGTTCAAAAACATGAGTTAATCACAAAATCTTTATACTAGTTTTTATTTCCTGCATTGGGAACATTGCACTCTGTTTTCTAATTCAAAAGATGAAGAGAAATGTATGTAATTTGTAACTACTTTAAAGAAAATAACAAAAAATGAACATTGGGTTGTTCTAAAAAACAGCAGTGTCTGCATTTGTCTTTACAAACTCACAATATGTGCTTTTTTGTGGATTTAGAATTCCTGTGAATCACTAACCTAATATTTAGTTGTTACCCACAGTTTTTTAGAACTGTTTCATGTTTATGTTGCATAAAGTCAACCAACTTCTGGCCCTGTCATTCCAGCCTACAGTCATGGCCAAAAGTTTTGAGAATGACACAAATATTATATTTTCACATGATCTGCTGCCCTCTGGTTTTTATGTGTGTTTGACAGATGTTTTTATCACAGACAGAAATATAATAATTGCAAACATATGAGTAACAAAAGCTTATATTGACAGTTAGAATGAGTTAATGCAGCAAGTCAATATTTCCAGTGTTGACCCTTCTTCTTCAGGACCTCTGCAATTCTTCCTGGCATGCTCTCAATCAACTTCTGGACCAAATCCTGACTGATAGCAGTCCATTCTTGCACAATCAATGCTTTCATTTTGTCAGAATTTTTAGGTTTTTGTTTGTCCACCCGTCTCTTGATGATTGACCACAAGTTCTCAATGGGATTAAGATCTGGGGAGTTTCCAGGCCATGGACCCAAAATCTCTATGTTTTGTTCCCTGAGCCATTTAGTTATCACCTTTGCTTTATGGCAAGGTGCTCCATCATGCTGGAAAAGGCATTGTTGATCGCCAAATTGCTCTTGGAGGGTTGGGAGAAGTTGCTCTTGGAGGACATTCTGGTACCATTCTTTATTCATGGCTGTGTTTTTAGGCAAGACTGTGAGAGAGCCGATTCCCTTGGCTGAGAAGCAACCCCACACATGAATGGTTTCAGGGTGCTTAACAGTTGGCATGAGACAAGACTGGTGGTAGCGCTCACCTTGTCTTCTCCGAATGAGGCGTTTTCCTGATGTCCCAAACAATCGAAAAGGGGATTCATCAGAGAAAATAACTTTACCCCAGTCCTCAGCAGTCCACGGCCTGTACCTTTTGCAGAATATCAGTCTGTCCATGATGTTTTTTCTGGAGAGAAGTGGCTTCTTTGCTGCCCTCCTTGAGACCAGGCCTTGCTCCAAGAGTCTCCGCCTCACAGTGCGTGCAGATGCACTCACACCTGCCTGCTGCCATTCCTGAGCAAGCTCTGCACTGCTGGTAGCCCGATCCCGCAGCTGAAACACTTTTAAGAGACGGTCCTGGCGCTTGCTGGTCTTTCTTGGGCGCCCTGGAGCCTTTTTGGCAACAATGGAACCTCTCTCCTTGAAGTTCTTGATGATGCGATAGATTTTTGACTGAGGTGCAATCTTTCTAGCTGCGATACTCTTCCCTGTTAGGCCATTTTTGTGCATTGCAATGATGACTGCACGTGTTTCTTTAGAGAAAACCATGGTTAACAGAAGAGAAACAATGATGCCAAGCACCATATTCCTTTTAAAGTGACCAGTGGTGTCATTCTTACTTAATCATGAGATTGATCTCCAGCCATGTCCTCATCAACACCCACACCTGTGTTAATGGAGCAATCACTGAAAAGAGGTTAGCTGTTCCTTTTAAGGCAGGGCTGCAATGATGTTGAAATGTGTTTTGGGGGATAAAGTTCATTTTCTAGCCAAATATTGACTTTGCAAGTAATTGCTGTTAAGCTGATCACTCTTTATAACATTCTGGAGTATATGCGAATTGCCATTAGAAAAAGTGAATCAGTAGATTTTGTAAAAATTAATGTTTGTGTCATTCTCAAAACTTTTGGCCATGACTGTAGGATGATTGGACTACATCCCATACTTTTTTTGGCATTTGTTGGCTTTAACTCAGAAATGGCATTTTTAATGTCACCCCACAAGTGTTCTATCGGATTAAGGTCCGGAGATTGAGCTGGTTTCTCCATAACCTCAATTTTGTTCTACTGGAATCAATATTTTGCTTTTTTACTTCTGTGTTTAGTGTCATTGTCTTGTTGAAACACCCATTTCAAGGGCATATCCTCTTCAGTGTAAGGCAACATGACCTTTTCAAGTATTTTAATATATGCAATCTGGTCCATGATCCCTGGTATGCGGTAAATAGGTCTGGCACCATAGTAAGGGAAACATGTGTGAAGCCCAGCTGCGCTCGGTTCCACATATCCTAGAAGGGTGCATGAAGGATTCATCCACTAGATGTCTCACTGCATACACACACCTTCACCCATCCTCAGTCCACCAGAGGGGAGCCCTGATTGGGATATAAAAGGGGGTGAAGGCAGGAAGTCAGTCAGTCTGAAGTCTGCAGTATGAAGAGCTGAGTGAAGTGAAGCTGAGTCTGCAGAGGAGTTCTGTTCAGTCTAGCTGAGGAGTCTAGCAAATCAGGCTAGAGAGCTAAGAGCGTGCCGACGCTCTGGAGAGCGGCAGAAGAGGCAGCCCACCAACTGCCAGTGTGTATAACCTTGTGAGGGCCCGAGTAGGCCGAAGGCAAGAGGAGAGTAGAAAAGGGGCAGAGGAGCCTTACCAGCTCACCCCAGCAAGTACAAACCGGACACCGGGTCCGAGCCTACAGGGATCTCCACGACCCATTAGGAGACAACCGGAATTCTGAGGACTACAGGTCCCAGGAGCACCACAGAGCTGATACATAACAGGGCCATGGGACACGGAGATACGATAAGCAGGGAAAGTGTACTCCAGAAGAAGGTCCTACCACAAGGTCAGCCGGTGCAGGACAGAGACTAAGTTAGGCCCAGCTACAGGCAGGCCAGAAACTCATTACAGAAAGGCAAGGAACAGGAGGCCTTATACCTGCTCAGTGGGAGAATCTGGATGTGCACCCTTCACCCTACAGTGCTCCGGGATGTACCTGCTCCATCTCCAGTAAAGGCACCAAAGTGACTTGTGTGTGTGTCCACCTTCTTGTTCCTACCATGCCGGATTCCCTCCATCCTGCATCCCTACACCTTATGCTGCTCTGAAGGCCCGCTCCACCTGTGGGGAGCGATATCACCCTAGCTGCCATAACACCGGCCTCAGTGGACTGCTGCAGCGCTGGTGATCCTCACCAGATACCACAGGTGGCGTCACGATCTACTGACATTCTCCCCTGTAAATATTCCCCTTTTTGAAGGTGAGCGCACAGGGCCACGGACAGAGCCGTGGCCGCTGTGATATTTCCCATTGAGATCAACGGGCTCGGGTCCGAGTTCCCCAACAGTCCCAGGGCGACTCATCTGACTGGCGTCACGAACAGGATTGCGTGCCCTGCAGCAACGGAAGTGGTGCCCGTTACTGCCGGGTACTGTGAGCTTTACTAAAAGACTGTATCTCGTATAGTGGTGAAGATTTTCCGCCATTGTCCACCATTATAGTGTCACCGCGGGAAAAACTAGGAGGCGTACCTGTAAAAAGCGCGCTGAGTTCTGGACACGCCCCCACGCGCTGACACTGCGGCAGGTCCTGACAAGGAGCTCCAGTGAACGCTCTGACGTCATAGCGCCGGCGACGCAGGTCCTTCAAGCGACTGTGCCCTGCGGAGCTGCGGCCTACAGAGGAAGGTAGGCCACGGTTCACTAGGGGGGCGCCAGGATGTCACAGCCCTCGTCCAGCGGCACGGCACAAGCCGACAACCCTGATGATCAGCCCTCGACCGCTACCATGCCGGCCGCCGCAGCCGCCCCCTCACCTGGGCCTGTGGCCCCGATAGTACCGCTGACTCTGCCATATATGCCTGGAGCAAAGTGGCTTCCCCAGTACAGCGGCAAACCAGACACCCTGTCGGGATTCAAGCGCAAAATATGCAGCATACTGGACATGTACTCTATGTCAGATAAGCAAAGGGCTGCAGTAGTAGTGGGACAATTAACTGGTGCTGCGGAGGGAGAAGCGGAAACGTGGTCAGCTGCAGACCAGGAGTCAGTGTCCGCAATTTTCCTGAAGTTACAGACCGCCTTTGAGGACCGCACCAAAACAGACCTCCGAATGAGGTTCTACCAATGCTCCCAGAAATCAGAGGACAGCGTGCGGGATTATGCCTGCCATTTACAAGGGGCCCTGTGAGCTTTAAAACAGGTTAATCCAATCAGCGTCACCAATGAGAGTAAAATGCTAAAAGAACAATTTGTACGGGGGCTGAGGTCCCAAGCGGAGAGCAGGACTGTGCGTTGGTGGTCCTTGGATCATCCAGATGCTACCTTTGATGCCCTTAAGGACATGGCTATAAAGGGACTGCAACCCCTGGAAACAGCAAATACCGCAACCCAACGGTACCAGGGTGAGTGAGGCCACTCTAACGCCAGCAGCACCCACCATTTCCCCACTGGTTGCTAAAGCCAAAACGCAGGCAGCGCCCCCTACTGAGCTGGACTGTCTACACTCCGAAGTGCGCCAGCTGACAAAAAAACCTGGCCACTGTAATGAGTGCCCTGCAACTGCGGACGGAACCAGAGACAGAAGGAAAGATCCTGCTAGCCGACTGCCCTGAGGATGTCCCCTGGATGAACCGGAGGAGAAGGAGGACAACGCCACCCCGGAGAAGGACAATGCCACCCCAGGAAGGGGGAAGGTCACACCCCCAGAAGGAAGGTCACACCGCACGCCAGTGTCCTTTAAACGAGCAAACCCTTTGTCCGAGGGCCAGCACTCAGGAATAGACTCATCAGGCCCTCAGACTGGCACCGCAGGTTTGTGGGAGGAAGGCCTTTCCTATCCATCATACTGGATGGCATCGCAATACCTGCCCTGCTGGACACTGGATCCCAGGTAACCATCATACCTGATATCCTTTACAACAGATACTGGTCCATGGACAGTCTCCAACCCTCAAACCCTGACTTTGCAGTACATGCCTCTAACGGCCTCCCTCTTGACTTACTGGGGGCTAAAAACGTAGACGTAAAAGTGGGAAGGGTGGAGTTAAAGGACCAGGGACTTATTGTAGTAAAAACTGTTACTGAGGAAAATGGACTGAATGTGGTTCTAGGTACTAACATTATTGGTAACTGTTTGGAGGAGGTTGTGTTCTTACTCCAACAGCTCGCCGATGTTGCCAGACCAGGGCGAAAGAAAGCGATCTAGAAGGAGATCCGGGCCCTGATGTGCCAGCAGCAAGTGGAACTGACCGGTGGTGAGATTGGTAATGTACGGGTGACAGACCCGAACCCCATTGTGATATCCCCAATGAGTGAAATGCCTATTTGGTGTAGAGCAGCAATAGGTCTGAGAGGACAGAGCTACCAAACAGTAGTAGAACCCCTTTGTTTAGAACACAGACCTACACTCTTGACTGCCAGAGGGGTAGTGGAGGTACGCAATGGGAGGGTGCCAGTGCGTCTTCTCAACTGGTGGGAAGATTAAGTCAAATTACCATGTTATGCCACTGTCGCCAAGTTACATGCTGTAGATAATAATTCCATTCACACAAGGGAGTCCTTAGCCTCCTCAAAACCAGGGGAGGATAATGGCCCGGCAACCAAGGTGGCAGATTGGTGGTAGCAGATCCATGTTGGGACAGACACCACTTCAGCTCACCAGAAACAGGGGGTACATCGGGTGGTCCAGGAATATGCACAGGTATTCAGCAAACACCCACTTGATTTTGGGAAGATTAAGGGAGTGCAACATCATATCCCCACAGGCAACCATCCTCCCATTCAGGAACGGTACAGTCCCACACCTCCAGCACACTACCAGAAATTCAAGGAGATGTTGCGTGACATGAAGGAAGCAGGGGTGATAAGGGATAGTTATAGTCCCTGGGAAGCTCCCCTAGTTCTAGTCAAGAAAAAGGATGGAAGCATGAGAATGTGTGTAGATTACAGACAAGTAAATCGCATTACACATAAAGATGCATACCCTTTACCACGTATTGAGGAATCTCTGGCTGCCCTAAAGTCTGCTAATTACTTTTCCACCCTTGACCTCACTAGTGGGTACTGGCAAGTAGCTGTGGCTGAGAAGGATCGGGAGAAGACGGCTTCACCACCCCGACGGGACTCTGTGAGTTCGACAGAATGCCGTTTGGACTCAGCAGTGCCCCCGGCACGTTTCAGAGAGTGATGGAGTGCTGCCTGGGACACCTCAACTTCGAGACTGTGTTACTA
This sequence comes from Oophaga sylvatica, assembly GCA_033576555.1. NCBI lineage: Eukaryota > Metazoa > Chordata > Amphibia > Anura > Dendrobatidae > Oophaga > Oophaga sylvatica. Next base: position 15,472,393 of record JARQOD010000009.1, read on the forward strand.
TATCTAGACGACGTGATTGTGTACTCCAAAATGTATGAAGATCATTTGAAGCACCTGCGGAGGTATTCGAGTCACTGTCCCAGTATGGTGTTGTGAATGGACTTGAAATGAGTTCTGAGCAGAGGTTCCCTCTGGTGGTTACAAGCGGTACTGGACTGTCCAGTGAAGATTGTGAGGATTGGGAATCAGGTGTTACTGACTGGTCTTATTTAAGGGAGTCGCCTTCCCATCAGGGTTGCCGGTGATCAATTGTTCTGGTCTCAATCCTTGATTCCTGTTTACTTTGTAGCCTTCTGTGTCGTGTCTGCATCTCCTGCTAACAGATAAGACTTTTTCTTCTTTTTGTTTTTGTGCTTGATTTTTGCATTTTGTCCTGCACTTCTGTGGGGGCCTTCTGGGTCCCCTCCGGGGGCTTTTGCCCTCTCAGTTTAGTTCAGCCACTGATGTTTGTACATTTGCTTTTTCCAGTTTTTTCAGTGGCTGCTGTTTTGATTTTGTTACACCAGAGAACTAATTTAGGTAGTAGAGGTCGTGTGATCTCAGGTGTTTTGAAATTAGTAGAGTTGGTGCTTTTCAGGGTTTTTTGGGATTGCAGTAAGTGCCCTTCCAATCCTTTTCTATTTAGGTAGTTTGGGCCCCAACGTTTGCTCATACTATTTTCTGTCTGTGTCAGTATTTCCTCTTGTCTAACCGCCATTACATGTTTGGGGGCTTTCTATGTTCTTTGGGGATCTGCTTCGGGGCAGATAGCTTTCCTCTTTCTATCTTTAGGTGTAGTTAGTTTCTCAGACTGTGACGAGGCGTCTAGGACCAACGTAGGAACGCTCCACGGCTGCCTCTAGTTGTGGTGGTTAGTCAGGGTACTGCAATCTCATAGATTCCAACTGCTCTGGTGTATTTCCTTTTTTACCTGCACTCCTCAGCTACCGAAACATAACAGTATGGGATGAAACTGAAGACTTCAAAGTGCCACCTGCTCAAACAAAAGGTACAGTACCTGGGACATATTGTCAGCTCAGAGGGAGTAGCGCCCGACCCCGAGAAGGTCACCGCCATCTAGAAGTGGCCGGAGCCGAAGAACCTCAAAGAGGTGCGTCAGTTCCTGGGACTAACAGGATACTACTGGAGGTTTGTAAAAGACTACACTAAGAAAGCAGCGCCTCTGCAAGACCTCCTGGTAGGACAGTCCCCCAAGAGCAGAAATTCCCCGTTCCACTGGGGTAAAGAACAGGCTGAAGCATTCAAAGAAATGAAGGAGATCCTGACAGGTGACAAGATCCTAGCCTACCCTGACTACAACCAACCGTTCCTGCTGTATACGGATGCCAGCAATGAAGTACTAGGAGCTGTCTTAAGTCAGAAGCAAAATGGCCTAGAGAAAGTCATCGCCTATGCAAGCAGGAAGCTCCAGCCGACCGAGAGGAACCCCGAGAACTATAGCAGCTTCAAGTTGGAGTTCCTGCCGCTGGTCTGGGCCATTACTGAAAGGTTCAAGCACTACCTAGCCTCCAGCAAGTTCACTGCCTACACTGACAATAACCCCTTGACGCATCTTGAAACAGCCAGGCTGGGAGCCATGAAACAATGATGGATGGCTCGGCTGTCGAACTACCAATTCACAATCAAGTACCGGGCGGGCAACAAAAACCCCAACGCTGATGCCCTGTCCAGGATGCCTCACCAGTCGGACACAGAAGAGGAAGTGGATGACCTGGAGGAGATTGAACTACCTGCCTTTCACAGGAATGGGATGAGCCTCGAGCAAAGAGCCTTCAGGAGGCAGCGTGGTAAGACGTTAAACCCTTTACCTCACCACAGCTGGAAGGAGACCCAGGACAGTGATCCGGTTGTCAGTCGTATCAAGGAGCTGATAACTCAAGAAGGTTCCTCCTTGGAGAAGGATGCGTCTCCACAAGCAAGGGAGCTGTGGAATGAGAGAAGCCGGCTGTTTATCTACCATGAGAAGCTGTGCCGGAGGTACGTCAATCCAAAAACCCATGAGATGGTATGGCAGATAGTAGTCTCCAGGACAGACATCCAGATGGTGTTGGAAGCCTAACACGATCAGGTGGGGCACTTTGGCTGGAAGAAGCTAGAGACCCTGTTGAAGTGTCGCTTCTACTGGGTGGAAATGCGCAGCTCCATTGAGAGATGGTGCAGAGACTGTGGACCCTGTGGCCTCAGAAGAAAAGACTACAGCAGCCAGAAGGCACCCCTGCAACCCATCAAGACAACTCGACCCTTGGAGATCGTGGCCCTGGACCATGTCAAGTTGTCACCCAGCCGGTCAGGATACTCCTATGCCCTGACCATGGTGGATCACTACTCCAGGTTCCTGGTGGTCGCCCCTGTCAAAGATATGACGGCAGAGACAGCAGCAAATACGTTCCAAGCGTATTTCTGCAGACCCCATGGATACCCTGAGCAGGTGCTAACTGACCAAGGCCCAGCCTTCGAGGCCAAATTGTTCAAAGAGTTCTGCCATCTGTACGGATGTAAAAAGATAAGAACCACACCGTACCACCCACAAACCAATTGTCTCTGTGAAAAGATGAACAACATCATCATCGACCTGCTGAAGACCTTACCACTTGAGGAGAGAAATCAGTGGCTAGACCTACTACCTGACCTGGTAGACCTGTACAATCACATACCTGTGAGTTCCACCAATTGCACCCCAGCTTATCTCATGCGGGCAAGACCAGGAAAGCTGCCCATGGATCTGGAGCTTGGTGTTGTAGAGCCAGAAGCAGATGTGACCACTGAGGATTGGGATACGACCAGACAGGAACAGTACAGAAAAGTACAAGCCTGCGTCGAAGACAGTCTCACTCGGGTGAGAGACAAGCAAGAGACTCGCTACAAGTGTGCGCCAACAGAACCCTTCACACCTGGAGAGGTCATACTGAAAAGAAAGAGGAGGATGCACAAACTCGACGATCAGTGGGAGAGTCCTACACTGTGTTGAATTCCAGGTTTGATAACAGGAAAACTTGTTTAATCAGTAAAGATGGAGGGAGAACGACTACAACTGTATCCAGGGACCACCTGAAGTTGTGTCCGGATCTGTTAAAGCTCTAGGAAGAAGAGCCTTTCGTCACTCCGGAGGAACCTGACGGAGCCGTCATACATACTGAGTTGGGAGACTTTCCGGCAGATTGGCCTCAAATTGGAGAAGCAGTTATAATCCCAGTACTCCAATTCTTTCAACAGCAAGAAGAACTTCTACAGCCAGTAGAACCTGTAAGCGCTGCAGAAGAGCGGGTTGCCACAGTGGAGCCTGTTGCAGAAGAATCCCAAGAAGAAGAATCCCAAGAAGAAGCAGAGCCGGATGGTCCAGCTAATGGTATACTTGCCAGTCCCCTAGAAAGGTTGAGGCAATTTATTAATTTACCCCCACGTAGGGCAGCCAGGGTAACTGAAAATATGAACATCAATACCTCACCGACCCCAGCACCACGTAGATCAGTACGTAGTACCAGAGGACAAACCCCTGCTGGGTATAGAGAATAGTTACCATTGGGGTACTGTATAATATTGTATCATATTGTTACTTCTATTATGTCTTGACCTAGTTGCTTATTAATTTTGTCTTTTTCTCCTAATGACAATTCAAGTGAAATGGACACTGCTCAATTGTTTTCTATTACCCTTTGAGTAACCTTTTCAAAAGAGACTCGGACTTTTTGGTTACTCATTTTTCTAACTGCTTTTGCCATGTCTATCTATATAAATAGTTACTCACCTTTTGCGCAACAATTCAAGTCCCCTCACCTCCCAAAAAGGGGAAGATTGGTAATATTAATGTTAATTGTTCATTGTTATTGTTATTTTTGGAACAAAAATGTACTTCAGCCCGGGAGTGCTGAGCTTTACTAGGGGGAATGTGGAGCCCAGCTGCGCTCTGTTCCACAAATCCTAGAAGGGTGCATGAAGGATTCGTCCACTAGAGGTCTCACTACACACACCTTCACCCGTCCTAAGTCCACCAGAGGGAGCCCTGATTGAGATATAAAAGGGGGTGAAGGCAGGAAGTCAGTCAGTCTGAAGTCTGCAGTCTGAAGTGCTGAGTGAAGTAAAGCTGAGTCTGCAGAGGAGTTCTGTTCAGTCTAGCTGAGGAGTCTAGCAAATCAGGCTAGAGAGCTAAAAGCGTGCCGACGCTCTGGAGAGCGGCAGAAGAGGCAGCCCACCAACTGCCAGTGTGTATAACCTTGTGAGGGCCCGAGTAGGCCGAAGGCAAGAGGAGAGTAGCAAAGGGGCAGAGGAGCCTTACCAGCTCACCCCTCACACCGGGTCCGAGCCTAGAGGGATCTCCACGACCCATTAGGAGACAACCGGAATTCTGAGGACTACAGGTCCCAGGAGCACCACAGAGCTGATACATAACAGGGCCAGGGGACACGGAGATACGATAAGCAGGGAAAGTGTACTCCAGGAGAAGGTCCTACCACAAGGTCAGCCGGTGCAGGACAGAGACTAAGTTAGGCCCAGCTACAGGCAGGCCAGAAACTCATTACAGAAAGGCAAGGAACAGGAGGCCTTATACCTGCTCAGTGGGAGAATCTGGATGTGCACCCTTCACCCTACAATGCTCCGGGATGTACCTGCACCATCTCCAGTAAAGGTACCAAAGTGACTTGTGTGTGTGTCCACCTTCTTGTTCCTACCCTGCCGGATTCCCTCCATCCTGCATCCCTACACCTTATGCTGCCCTGAAGGCCCGCTCCACCTGTGGGGAGCGATACCACCCTAGCTGCCATAACACCGGCCTCAGTGGACTGCTGCAGCGCTGGTGATTCTCACCAGATACCACAGGTGGCGTCACGATCTACTGACATTCTCCCCTGTAAATATTCCCCTTTTTGAAGGTGAGCGCCCAAGGGCCACGGACTGAGCCGTGGCCGCCGTGATATTCCCCATTGAGATCAACGGGCTCGGGTTTGAGTTCCCCAACAGTCCCAGGGCGGCTCACATGCCCATATCATGATGCTTGCACCACCATGCTTCACTGTCTTCAGAGTGTATTGTAGCTTAAATGCAGAGATTGGGGGTCGTTTGATGAACTGTCTGCAGCCCTTGGACCCAAAAAGAAAAATTTTACTTTCATCAGTCTACAGAATGTTTCTCCATTTCTCTTTAGGCCAGGTGATGTGTTCTTTGGCAAACTGTATCCGCTTCAGTACATGTTTTTTTACATGTTTTTGTTTTTAACAGTGGGACTTTGCAGGGACGTCTTGCTAAGAGATTAGTGTCACACAGGCGTCCTCTAACCGTCACAGTACTCACAGGTAACCTGAGACTGTCTTTGATCATCCTGGAGCTGAGCATTGGCTGAGCCTTTGCCATTCTGGCTCTTCTTCCATCCATTAGAATGGTAGTCCTCCATTTTCTTCCACGTCTCTCTGGTTTGGATTTCCATTTTACAGGATTGGAGATCATTTTAGCTGAACAGTCGATCATGGTCTGCACTTCTTTATAAGATTTACCCTCTCCAATCAACTTTTTAATCAAACTATGCTGTTCTTGTGAACAATGTCTCGAACGACCAATATTTCTAAGGCTTACAAGGAGAAATTCATGTACATGTCCTGACTTCAGCCTTAAATAAGGGCCCCTCTGATTCACACCTGTTTCTTCACAGAATGATTGACCTCACAAATTGATCTCCACACTGCTATTATTATGAACACCCCCCTTTCAATTAATTATTCTAATACACAGACTCAAAAACATGCAGATCATGAATGCAGAGTCTGTTGGTTTTCATAGAATCTACTGCACCAACTGGTAAATTGTTTGACATGTGGTAATATAATTTATACCGAAAAAGTGACTAATCTGGTTAGTCATAGTCAGCGTCGGACTGGAGCACCTTGGGCCCACCAGAGAAAATCATTCTTGGGGCCCACTATGTAGCTACATAGAAATAAATACAAGATCACCAATTGTGCGGTAAAACGCGCTAATATCAGGGTATAATATAAGGTAGTAATTATGTAGCAGGGGTTGGGTAGCCCCTCTCATAGAATATAAAGTAGCCCCCTCATATAGAATAATGTAGCCCCCTCATAAGTATAATATAGCCCTCCTCATAGAATATAATGTAGCCCTCCTCATAGAATATAATGTAGCTCCCCATATAATATAATGCAGCAAGCATCATAGAGTATAATGCAGCCCCCCATAGAATATAATGCACCCCTTCATATAGTATAATACAGCCCAACCACAGAATATAATGCAGCCCTCCTCATAGTTACATGCCCCCCCTCATACAGGGTATCATGCAACCAGGATAGATATATATATATATATATATATATATATAAATATATATTATATATATATATATACACATACACTGTACAGACCAAAAGTTTGGACACACCTTCTCATTCAAAGATTTTTCTGTATTTTCATGACTATGAAAATTGTAGAATCGCATCAAAACTATGAATTAACACATGTGGAATTATACATTACACTTTACAAAAAAGTGTGAAACAACTGAAAATATGTCTTATATTGGTTCTTCAAAGTAGCCACCTTTTGCTTTGATTACTGCTTTGCACGCAGAAAAGGTGAACGGATGGACTCTACATGCCTAGTTCCCACCGTGAAGCATGGAGGAGGTAGTGTGATGGTGTGGGGAGCTTTGCTGGTGACACTGTTGGGGATTTATTCAAAATTGAAGCGGTGAGCGGTCCAGCTCACCCCAAACCATCTCGATTGGGTTCAGGACTGGTGACTGTGGAGGCCAGGTCATCTGGCGTAGCACCCCAACACTCTCCTTCTTGGTCAAATAGCCCTTACACAGCCTGGAGGTGTTTGGGGTCATTGTCCTGTTGAAAAATAAATGATGGTCCGACTAAACGCAAACCGGATGGAATAGCATGCTGCTGCAAGATGCTGTGGTAGCCATGCTGGTTCACTGTGCCTTCAATTTTGAATAAATCCCCAACAGTGTCACCAGCAAAGCACCCCCACACCATCACACCACCTCCTCCATGCTTCACGGTGGGAACCAGGCATGTAAAGTCCATCCGTTCACCTTTTCTGCGTGCAAAGCAGTAATCAAAGCAAAAGGTGGCTACTTTGAAGAACCTAGAATATAAGACATATTTTCAGTTGTTTCACACTTTTTTGTAAAGTGTAATGTATAATTCCACATGTGTTAATTCATAGTTTTGATGCGATTCTACAATTTTCATAGTCATGAAAATACAGAAAAATCTTTGAATGAGAAGGTGTGTCCAAACTTTTGGTCTGTACAGTGTATGTATATATATATATATATATATATATATATATATATCCTGGTTGCATGATACCCTGTATGAGGGGGGGCATGTAACTATGAGGAGGGCTGCATTATATTCTGTGGTTGGGCTGTATTATACTATATGAAGGGGCTGCATTATATTCTATGTGTGGCTGCATTATATTATATGGGCATTATAATATGGGGAGCTACATTATATTCTATGAGGAGGGCTACATTATATTCTATGAGGAGGGCTATATTATACTATATGAGGGGCTACATTATACTATATGAGGGGGCTACTTTATATTCTATGAGAGGGGCTACCCCAACCCCTGCTACATAATTACTACCTTATATTATACCCTGATATTAGCGCGTTTTACCGCACAATTGGTGATCTTGTATTTATTTCTATGTAGCTACATAGTGGGCCCCAAGAATGATTTTCTCTGGTGGGCCCAAGGTGCTCCAGTCCGACGCTGCATGCAGGGCAGGGACTAATGAAGGAGGCAGGGGCTGGGGGAGGGGCCCACCGGAGATTTGTCCGGTGTCCCGGTGCCTCAGTCCGACGCTGGTCATAGTGGACTGCTATCATTTTGAACACTACTGTAATCTAGTGAAACACTTTGGTGCTGTCATCATTTTTATAAGAAATGACACAAATGAATGGCCATGTAATAAAGTGATACACTGCTCACTGGATATAGTACTCCAATAATATTGCCAAGCAAAACTCAAATACCAGCAGTCCGTAGCAGACATCTGACAACTCTCACATGGTTTGCTTCACGTCATGCTGTTTCCCTCACATAAATTGATATATCAGGCTGACCACCCTCTCTAACGTGCAGGGATTTTTAACGGCACTTACAGTAACTGCTGGATGTCAGATGCTAAAAACATGCAGCGGAAAGCTACAGTATATGAAGCAGTCTATACTTGTTTTAGATTAAAATGCAACTTTTTAATTCATATCAATAAAATATCAAAAACTTACAAAACATGAAACCAAACACCATCACGAGGAAACTACAATTGATAAGATGAAGATACCACGGGGAGTTGCCTACCTCTGTACAGTGCTGAACCACCCTACCAGCGGAGATTGGCACCTCCTATACACCTGCGAAATGGCGCCCCCGCTCGTCGACGGCTCACCCTGCTATTAGGCCCTAGTCGCGACAGGGAAGCAGAAAAATTCTTGGTAGGTAGAGACTACAGGATGTGAAAAAGATGTAATAATTTATAGAGATTGATTAATGCAATTTTATTGGTCTAGATAGACGAATGTCTGCTGACACGTAAGTCATAGCGTATGATGACATAAAATGGGAACCACATGTGTAGATGTTATCAATCTGTCCCTATATATAATTGCCCACCTAGCAGCGAAGGTTGGCACCCTATGATGATGAGATTGGCGCCCCCGCTCATCGGCGACTGTCCCTCCTATCCCTCTCTATTGTGTTAGAGGGATAAGACAGTAAGGACTAAGGTGCTTAGTGCTTTATAGAATGAAAAACACTACAGACATCCTCATCGTGGCTCAGTTCAGTAGAAAGAAACATAACACTTGTAAAACGATACCTGCATTAAAGTTTAGAGTAAAGTAGTCATAGAGAAAGAAGGGTTAGTAGTGAATATATGTGTACCAGATATCGCAATTGATAACTTCACTTCGTGTGGTAGGGCCTATATTAGAGCACCCGACACAGTTATCAAGAATTCATAACTATATAACCTTACAGCACTTATGATCACACTCACAAACTGATTATATGTAACACCCCTTCAGGGCTACCACGGTACGCTGGGTGTTATGGGGGGTCTCACCTCTTTAGGGCGCAGTGCCTCCACCCGAATCTTGATTGGAGCTCTCTCTAGGACTGCAGAAGGACTGTTATCTTCTGCCAGGGACTGATTCGGGAAACCCCTGCCTATAGCTCAGTACACACTCACCCAAAACAGGAGTAAAACTGTTTAACTGGTTTATGGATATGCAGCAGAAATTAAGTGTATTTAAAGAAACAACATGCAATACAGGTAACGGTGCTCTATAAAAATCATATACACATCACAACCTAATTCTTTCCCCAACCCTGCAAATATAACGTAGCAGGGTTCCCCTTTTCTTGTATTAACCCAGTCCAAACGTTGGGGCCCAGTTGCCGCGGATGTTGGCGCGCAAATTTATAACCGTTGGTGCACTTAGATGCTCACGAAGGTAAATAGTCTGGGGCGTAGTGTACTCACTGTAACGGGCTGGTTGAACCACAAGTCTCGAAAAGGGGCACTCACGGTGCGTCTCCACCGGTGGTAGTTTTCCCTGGACCCCAACTGGGGCGGCAGGATTCAGGCCTTTATACGGTGGGAGTGCCGGTAGAACTCTCCGAGTCCTTAATGTTGCTTGCTTCACCTGATGACCGGGCTGCGCTCTCTCCAGATTCGCAGGTATATCAGAGGGGACGGGAACGCTCCGCTCTTTAGAGGAATACAAGTCCACAGCGCTCCATCTTTTACATGAACCATCCGCTCTCTCACTTTCTTTCACTTTCTCTCCAGCTCCCTCCCCCAAGTTCCTCCTCCCTCCTATCCCTCCAAGCTGTGTCATCTGACTGAAACAAGGGTCCATGGGAATTGTAGTCCCCCGCAGCTCAGGGAAAAAAACATTAATGTCTGAAGGTCCCTGTTTAACAGCAGCTGCAAAACTCTTCTTAGTGTCTGTAAATCCCAGTATACCAGTAGCTGCTCTGACAGTTCCATGTGCAGGTGTTACATTCTCCCCCTGGTGAGTCATTGAAAGTGTCCCATCACGACATGAGGACTCACCACCTGAAACATGAATGGGGGTTAAGGCATCCTGACTAACACCAAATTTACATGCATACAAACCACCTCCTGGACACATGGAAGATACCGAGAAATAAGGCCAAACAGAATTTGAATTTGGGTGTATCAACCTGGGGACCTCAGTGGTATGTCCCATTCTGTCATAAGTCAACATCATGGGTGGCCTAATGTCCCGCTTGGGACGAGTGTGTACCGAGGGCCCACCTCCTCAGTCCCCGACTCTTGTCTCTCAAGAACGGGCTCCACCAGGTGAATCTCTTCATTCAATAAATGTCCCTCTTCTGAACTTTCCTCCAATTGTGGGCGGGGTGCACTCGCCTCCTGACAAATGTCCCTTTTCTTTGTTTCTACTTCAGGGGTCTGGTTTTCAGGGTCTACGCCCATGGGCATGGGTCCTCGATCCACCTGTAGCTCCATTGACAGTCAGGTCCCCATTCATCCCCAGACTCGCTGTCACATCCTCCTGAGGCAACTCCAGTCTGGGGTGGGTTTTTACACCTTGGACTTCTCCTATTGCACTGAAGAGTTGTATGACCTCCTTGAGTTGGCAATGGGGGTAAAGGGATGTTTTTTCCCACAGGCAACAGATGATGTCGATGATAGGTTTTAACAGCTCCACCCCCTTTTTCGGGCTTCACTCTGTAGGCCGGAACACCGGGCAACTTCTCCATCACCACGTAAGGGTCAGGACACCACCGATCAGCAAGCTTGTGCTTCCCAGGAAGGCCCAAAAGCTGAATAAGAACTCTGTCTCCAGGTAGTAAAACTTGTTCTCGAACCCTACAGTCGTAGCGAGTCTTATTGCGCTTCCCTGACCGACCAGAGGCCTGCTCTGCCAATTTGTAAGCTTTTGTCAAATCTTCTTTTAGCTGGGACACATATTTTAAGTAGGTCTTCCCATTAGAACGGTCAATGGATGTCCCAAAACTAATATCCACGGGTAGTCGGGCTTTTCTTCCAAACATGAGGAAATAAGGAGAATATCCAGTTGACTCATTTGTGGTGCAATTGTAGGCATGAACCAACTGGCTCACATGCCTGCTCCAGTGTCCCTTCTTCCTGGGATCTAAAGTGCCTAACATGTTCAGAAGGGTACGGTTGAATCTCTCAGGTTGAGGATCCCCTTGGGGGTGATATGGCGTGGTTCTGGATTTCTTGATCCCACAGAGAGCGCATAGCTCCTTGATTAGTCTACTTTCGAAATCTCTTCCTTGATCGGTATGGATGCGGGCAGGCAGCCCGTAATGTACAAAGAACTTCTCCCATAATGTTTTTGCCACAGTAATTGCCCTTTGATCTTTAGTGGGGTAGGCCTGGGCATATCGGGTGAAATGGTCAGTGACCACTAACACATTACTGACATTGCTTTCATCAGGCTCGATGGAGAGGAAATCAATGCACACTAGTTCAAGTGGGCCATCGCTGGTAATGTTCACAAGGGGGCTGTTCTCAAAGGCAAGGTTTTTCTCAACACACACCGGGAGCATGATTTGCAGTATTCTTCAATATCCGCTTCCATGCGAGGCCAATAGAATCGGTCGGCCACGAGACTCGTAGTCTTTTCGATGCCAAGATGTCCATGGTCATCATGCAGGGACTTCATGACCATCTTCCGAAATCGGGTGGGTAACACCAGCTGCCTGCGGACTCCTCCCTTCTGGCCCCTTGTCTCTCGGTATAGTAGCCCATTTTTTACTACTAGCGACTCTAGCTGCCGAGTCAGCAGGACAGACTCCTCTGTTCTTAATGCATTCTTTTCGGGCCTCCAGCCCCTCTTCACCCACCATCGAACTACCCCCACTGACTGATCCTCCTGCTGCGCCGTCCTGACTTGATTATGAGTCAGTTGAGGGAGAGAGTCTGGGGTTACATTTGTCACTCGACAGTACGACAACGGGAGCGCTTCGCTAGATGCTCCTAAGAATTTAGCACAGCACTGCAGAGTGAGGGCATCAGTTCGATGTCTATGGCACAGAGTCTTCACCTCAGGGGCAGGGACCTCTATCCATCCTCCTTCTTCTTCCTCATTTAAAGGTTCACTAGGCAGGCGAGAGAGTGTGTCTGCATCAATGTTACTGATCCCTGGTCGATATTTTAAGCTGAAATCATACAGAGAGAGTGCGGCAAGCCACCGGTACCCCGTGGCATCCAGTTTTGCTGTGGTTCTCACGTAGGTTAATGGATTGTTGTCGGTATGAACCACGAAGCGTACCCCATAGAGGTAGTCATGCAGCATGTCCACTACAGCCCATTTCAGAGCCAGAAACTCCAGTTTGTGAGCTGGGTAGTTGCGTTCACTGGGAGTCAATCCTCGACTAATGTAGTAAACGGGACGTAGACAGCCATCATGGTCCTGATAAAGAATCCCTCCTAGTCCGTCGAGAGAAGCATCTATATGTAACACATATGGTTTACTGGCGTCTGCATAGGCCAACACTGGAGTTTGGGTCAAACATGACTTCAGTTTCTCGAATGCCTCGTCGCATAAGGGTGTCCATCTTTCCCCAAAAGGTTCATTAACTCGGAAGTAGTCTCTTTTCCCTGACCTTGAGGGGCGGGCTGTCCCGCCGGAAGGGGGATACCCCTGGGTAAGAGCAGTTAATGGCTTCGCAATCCGAGAGTACTGGGGTACAAATCTTCGGTAGTATCCACAGAATCCTAAAAAGGACCTAAGCTCCCCAGCTTGGTGGGCTTAGGCCAGTTTACCACAGCCTCCACTTTGGTGGGGTCGGTGGAAATTCCTTCTCTGCTGACTATGTGCCCCACATATTTCACAGTCGTCTGGCAAATCCGGCACTTATCAAGGGACAACTTCAACCCAGCCTCCTTCAACCGATCCAGCACCTTGAACAACCGCTGGTTGTGTTCTTCCAGAGTCTTCCCAAAAACAATAAGATCATCGAGATAAACCAAGACCTCACGTAAGTGCATGTCCCCCACTACTTTGTCCATACATCTCTGAAAAGTGGCCGGAGCACCTGTCAGTCCTTGAGGCAGTCTTTGAAACTCGAAGAACCCAATGGGGCAGATAAAAGCGGTCTTCTCTTGATCTTCCTTTGACATGGGTATCTGATAGTAACCACTCCGGAGATCTAACACAGAAAACCATTGGCTCCCTTGCAGGCAATCTAAAGCTTCATCAATTCGGGGCACAGTGTACTGGTCAGGAACCGTACGTTTGTTCAAAGTACGATAATCCACACACATCCGAATAGCTCCATTTTTTTTTCGAGCAATCACAATGGGGGAAGCATATGGGCTACTAGACTCTATGATGACTCCTGTGTCTAACATACCGCGTAGATGCTGCCTAACATCTTCGATATCCGCCGGGCCAATCTTCGGGATCTCTCTCGGAAAGGCTTTTGATCTTTCAACCGAATGCGATGCTCTACTCCTTGGGCGAGGCCCATGTCCCATTCGCCCAAGGAGAAAGCCGCCCCCCTGTCACGCTGTCTAATGATATGTATACAATGTCAGTAAACTATTAATACAGGAACAACACTCTATACAAAAACTAGTATAGCAACATAAGCATGTAAGTATAGAATAGATTTACCTGACACGATCTCTGCTGAACTCAGGGTTAATCTTGAGGACTTGATGAGCTGAAACAGGAAAGAGGTGGACCGGGATCTAACCTGACCCTAAACTGGGGTCCTAACTAATCCCTCACCTTGGAGGTACTGATAATGGTTCAGAGGTCCAAGTCTCCAACCTAACCCTGTCTCCTATCAGACCCTGAACCCTGTAATCAGTCCTAAGAAGGATCCTGACTACCACCAAAGGGATATGGGCTGATCTCAGCTAAATACACAGATTAGACATATAAGACAGACAGGATAACACTCGCTTGCATACACACTCAAACACCAAAGGAACATAAATGGTCTGGGAAATAAACTCTAACCAAGTTGAGCTTAGAACAACTAAGGAGCTCACAACTAAAGTCTATACAGATTCATTCCTATCTGTGGTCTGCATGAAGGTTTCACTGGCAACTCCCCAAGCAGACAACCAGGAATTTAAAGGAAACCAATCAACAAATAATCAATTGCAGCCGGGAGAAACTGCACCCAGTCCCAGCACCGAGCACAGACAGAATTAACTCCCTAGCTGTCAAACACAAAGAAACAGCAGATCAGCTGTGAGAAGTCAAAATGTGCAACCGCGACGATCTTCGTGGCAATGCACACATGACAGTACCCCCCCTTCTACGAGGGGCCTCCGGACCCTCAGGGCCAGGCCTGCCCGGGTGAGTTCTGTGGAAGGTCCGAACCAAACGATCTGCGTTAACATCAGACGCAGGGACCCACGTCCTCTCCTCTGGACCATACCCCTTCCAATGCACCAAGTACTGAAGGGACCGGCGATTCAGACGTGAGTCAATGATCTTTGATACTTGAAATTCCAAGTTACCATTGACCAACACTGGAGGAGGAGGTAGAGGTGACGGTATGACTGGTGCCACATACCTTTTAAGTAATGACTTGTGGAACACATTATGAATTTTAAACGTAGGAGGGAGGTCCAGACGAAATGCCATAGGATTAATTATGGAACTGATCCTGTACGGCCCGATGAATCTGGACCCAGTTTCCAGGAGGGCACCTTAAGTTTTATATTCCTGGTAGACAACCATACCAGATCGTTCACATTCAGATCTGGACCAGAAACTCTCCTCCTATCAGCCATACGTTTGTAACGGTTCCCCATCGCACTCAGATTATTCAATACACCTCTCCACACAGAAGCAAGTGACGACGAGAAACGCTCCTCCTCAGGAACCCCAGAAGGGCCCCCCCCATTGAAAGTACAAAACTGGGGATGGAAACCATATGCCCCAAAAAACAGGGACTTACCAGTGGACTCGCTCCGCCTGTTGTTAAGAGCGAACTCTGCCAGAGGCAAGAAAGAAGACCAGTCCTCTTGGTTCTCTGAAACAAAACACCGGAGATATGTCTCTAAGCTCTGATTCAGACGCTCTGTCTGACCATTGGTCTGCGGATGAAAAGCCGAGGAAAATGACAATTGCATCCCCCGACGTAAACAAAATGCCCTCCAAAATTTGGACACAAACTGAGACCCCTATCTGACACCACATCAGAAGGCAACCCATGAAGTCTAACGATCTCCCTAATGAACACCTGCGCCAGAGTTTTAGCATTAGGGAGTGCAGGAAGAGCAACGAAATGTGCCATCTTACTGAACCTGTCAACAACCACCAGTATGACAGTATTCCCTGATGACGGAGGAAGGTCCGTAATGAAGTCCATAGATAAATGAGTCCATGGACGCTCCGGAAGTTTCAAGGGTAAAAGGGTCCCAGACGGACGGGTATGAGGGGTTTTAGAGCGAGCACACACCCCACATGACGCGACAAAAGTTATAACATCTTTATTAGCATTAGGCCACCAAAACCGGCGAGAAAGGAGATCTAAAGTAGCCTTACTCCCTGGATGTCCTGCTAGAGCAGAATTATGATGTGCCTCAATAACCTTTTGTCTCAACAGATTTGGGACAAACAGTCTCCCTGGAGGTCCTGCAGGGGCGTCCCCCTGAGCCTCTAACACCTCCTCCTCAAGCTCAGAAAATACAGCCGACACTACCACCCCCTCCTGAAGGATAGGACTCGGGTCATCCGTTTTCCCGGCCCCTGGGAAACTGCGAGACAAGGCATCAGCCTTTACATTCTTAGACCCCGGGCGATAAGTGACGACAAAATTAAACCTGGTAAAAAACAACGACCATCGAGCTTGTCTGGAATTCAGACGCTTAGCGGATTCCAAATACAACAGGTTCTTGTGATCAGTAATAACGGTAACCGGGTGGACTGCCCCCTCCAAAAAGTGACGCCATTCTTCAAAAGCTAACTTAATGGCCAAAAGTTCCCTATTGCCGATATCATAATTCCTTTCGGCGGACGACAATTTCTTAGAAAAGAAAGCGCACGGATGCCATTTACCAGGGGACGGACCCTGGGACAATATAGCACCCACCCCTACGTCAGACGCATCCACCTCCACAATGAACGGCTGAGATGCATCTGGTTGGATGAGAACGGGTGCCAAAGCAAAACATTTCTTCAAAGAGGAAAAGGCTTGGCAAGCTTTGTCCGACCATTTAGAAAAATCCGTCCCTTTTCTTGTCATGTCAGTGAGAGGTTTGACGACAGATGAGAAATTACAAATAAATTTCCGGTAGTAGTTAGCAAACCCCAAAAAACGCTCAGAGCCTTAAGATCCCCTGGCTGATCCCATTCAAGCACTGCTCTCACCTTTTCAGGGTCCATACGGAAACCGGAGGCTGACACCAAAAAACCCAAAAACTGAAGTTCCTGTACGGCAAATACACACTTCTCCAGTTTGGCGTATAGTTTATTGTCTCGCAAGATCTGCAACACCTGTCTCACATGCTCCTGATGAGACACAAGATCTGGCGAGTAAATTAAAATGTCGTCCAAATATACAACCACAAACAGCCCCACAAGGTGACGAAAAATGTCATTAACAAAATGTTGGAATACTGCTGGTGCAGTAGTCAGACCAAAAGGCATGACAAGGTTTTCATAATGTCCCTCCGGCGTGTTAAACGCCGTTTTCCACTCATCCCCTCTTTTATCCTAATCAGATTATACGCCCCCCTGAGATCCAATTTAGAGAACCATTTGGCGCCAACAATTTGATTGAAGAGATCAGGAATAAGAGGGAGTGGATACGGATCTCGAACAGTAATCCGATTAAGTTCGCGGAAATCCAAGCAAGGGCGTAGGCCTCCATCTTTCTTCTTCACAAAGAAGAACCCCGCGGCTACTGGGGAAGATGAAGGTCTAATATGACCTTTGGCCAGACTTTCAGAAATATAATCTTTCATAGCCTGCCTCTCAGGACCAGAAAGATTATACAACCTAGCTTTAGGCAACTTAGCATCAGGAAGGAGATTAATAGAGCAGTCATACACGCGATGAGGAGGCAACTCCTGACACCCCTCCTCAGAGAAAACATCCCCAAAATCCTCCAAAAAAGAGGCAATGTACTAGGCACGACCGCACTGATGACTGTGTTCATGCAGTTGCTTTTGCAAAACTCACCCCATTGGCTTATTTCTCTGGACTGCCAATTAATCACAGGGTTATGTTTAACCAACCAAGGAAGTCCCAACACAATGGGAGTAGGTAGACCCTCCAACACATAACAAGATAATTGTTCCCTATGTATTGCCCCTACCCGAAGGTTAATGTTATGAACCTCATGAACAAAGCTACCTTGGCCGAGAGGCCTGGCGTCAATGGAGAATATAGGGATCGGTTTGACCAATACACTCAGATGCATACCTTGAGCCTGAGCAAACTGAGCGTCAACCAGATTAGCCCCGGAACCACTATCAAGAAGAACAGACAATCTCTCCACTCTCGTACCAACTACCACCTCCACTGGTACAAGGAACTGAGAAGAACTGGCGGATGAAATACATACTCCCAGGTTGTCGTCCACCACACAACCTGGGATTAACAGTTTTCCGGCGACTTTTGGCTCAACAAGGCACGGATGGACATTCTCCAACAAAATGTCCCTCTTTCCCGCAGAAAAAACATCTTCTAGTCCTGCGGCGTACCGCCAATCCCCTCCTACGAAATGATGTCCCTCCCAACTGCATAGGCTCATCCGAACAGACAAGGGGAACCTCAACATAAGGGACTTTAGTGGTAGGTGGAGAAACAACAGGGAGTGGGGTTACCTCACCCCTCTCCCGAAGCCGTCTATCAGTACGGATATCTAAGGCCATAGCAGCCTCCAGTGAATGAGGAGACTCATACTGAGCCAAAACGTCTTTTAATTTATCAGAAAGCCCATGACAAAACTGGCTCCTAAGAGCTGGGTCATTCCACTGAGTATCTGTGGCCCATCTACGAAACTCAGAAGCAAATTCCTCTGCAGGACGATCTCCCTGCTGTATCTTACGTAATTTTGTCTCAGCAAGAGAGACCCGATCTGGGTCATCATATACCAATCCCAGGGCAGTAAAAAATTGATCTACAGACAGTAGAGCCTGGGATCCCGGAGGAAGGGAAAATGCCCAGGATTGAGGGTCCCCTTGCAGAAGTGAGATAACAATTCCCACTCTCTGCTCATCACTCCCTGATGATCGAGGCCGAAGCCGAAAATACAATTTACATGCCTCCCGGAAGGTGAAAAATTTGTCTCGCCCACCAGTGAACCTGTCCGGGAGAGCTACTTTAGGTTCAACTCTGGTTTGCTCCAGGGGAGACAAAACTTTGGACTTAATGTCCGTCAGCTCCATGGATAATCCCTGCAACTGCAGAGCCAGCTGTGCTACTGGATCCATGGTAACTGGAGATAATTTTTATGGCCAGTGAAAATGTCACGCTGTCTAATGATATGTATACAATGTCAGTAAACTATTAATACAGGAACAACACTCTATACAAAAACTAGTATAGCAACATAAGCATGTAAGTATAGAATAGATTTACCTGACACGATCTCTGCTGAACTCAGGGTTAATCTTGAGGACTTGATGAGCTGAAACAGGAAAGAGGTGGACCGGGATCTAACCTGACCCTAAACTGGGGTCCTAACTAATCCCTCACCTTGGAGGTACTGATAATGGTTCAGAGGTCCAAGTCTCCAACCTAACCCTGTCTCCTATCAGACCCTGAACCCTGTAATCAGTCCTAAGAAGGATCCTGACTACCACCAAAGGGATATGGGCTGATCTCAGCTAAATACACAGATTAGACATATAAGACAGACAGGATAACACTCGCTTGCATACACACTCAAACACCAAAGGAACATAAATGGTCTGGGAAATAAACTCTAACCAAGTTGAGCTTAGAACAACTAAGGAGCTCACAACTAAAGTCTATACAGATTCATTCCTATCTGTGGTCTGCATGAAGGTTTCACTGGCAACTCCCCAAGCAGACAACCAGGAATTTAAAGGAAACCAATCAACAAATAATCAATTGCAGCCGGGAGAAACTGCACCCAGTCCCAGCACCGAGCACAGACAGAATTAACTCCCTAGCTGCCAAACACAAAGAAACAGCAGATCAGCTGTGAGAAGTCAAAATGTGCAACCGCGACGATCTTCGTGGCAATGCACACATGACACCCCCGCATCATCATGCCGTCGATGACTAGCCTCCTCTCTTCTCCTTTCAGCTCACTTCCTTCAAAACAAGGGTCAAAGCTTTCAGGCTGCAGTTCCCTCTTCTCCTCCTCCGTCCTCACATAGGCTTCCAGACAGACTGGGTGGATGGATAGGGTCTGCGAGTACTTTTCTCCCCCAGCTTCACGACACCACTGAGCTAACGTACGGAAAATGTTGGCATTTGTTCCCACTATGACAGGTGTGGGTCTCTCATCTGCCTCTGCCTCCGGGCAGATTAGCGCTATAATGGGTATCTCTTTATCCACTCCAACAACAGTCTCTGGGAATCGTAGTGTCACGGACACGTATCCTCGGTAGGGATAGCTGTGTTCACTCAGTCCCCACACCACGAGTCCAGACAGCGGTTTCAGAGGCACATTGGATAAATATCTTTTATACCATCCTTCAAAAATGATGGACACTTGAGATCCGCTATCCAGCAATACTGAACAAGATTTACCATTAATATATGCGGGGACATGCGGGGCTGGTCCCACTAACCCTTCAGGCAGTGTTTTCGATGAGGCACTATTGGATGGAGAGGTAGAGTAGGTCTTAGTTGCTATGGGGGCTCAGTATGGGGTTCTACTGGCCCCCTTTCCCGTTTCCCGACTGCCTCGGAGGGAGGTGGGGAGAATGTGAAGAGTTCTTTGAGCTCCACCTCTTTGGACACTGACGAGCTATATGGCCCGGACTCCCACAGACAAAGCACCCTTCTGGTTTCCTACTTTCCACTCTACACAGGTCATCATTCTCTCTTCCTGAAGCCAGGGTCTGCTTCTCGGCTACCTCTGCAGCACTTTGTAACCGCTGTATTGTCTTGGCCTGAGCACTTAACAATTGAGTAATCTGCTCCCCCTGTTTCTCGATGACTTTCAGCAGTTCCCTCTCTCGGCAGTCGGCTGCTGGCTTCAAGGCAACAGTAGTCACCCGAGGGGAGGTCTTCTCTCTTGCGGCCAAAATAACCTCTTCCTTGCGAACTTCCTTAAGCAACTCATGAAAAGAACCAGGAATCTTCTCTTTATCACAAGACCTCATCCGCTGAGCAATTGGATCATGAGTGAGAGCTCCTCTGAGTACTTGGTCCAGACGACACTGATCAACTTCTTTAGGGCTGACTCCACCTTTAGATACTATTCTATGAACCATCTTATCCAATCGGTATAGATAGTCGGACATCTTCTCATCTGGTTGTTGGTAGGTGGTACGAAGTTTATAGAGTAGATCAGTAGCATCTTCAGGGGATCCAAAAGCATCTTCTAAAGCACTCATATAATCTTGATAAGTTGCTAGTGGCTTGCTCCGCCAAGCAGCCTGCACCACTTCCATAGCAGTACCCTTCAAACTTTCTACTATTCTCTGCTTCTTCACGGCATCAGTGCACTGCCACTCTTCTAAGCACAGTAAAGTGACATCCCTCCAAGTATCATATTCTTCTTCTCCAGCAGGGGTGGGGAGGGCACCCGAGAAGGTTCTTAAACGACGGTAGTTCCCTTCTGGCTGCATCTTTGCAAACTGACTGACTAACTTTTCCATAGCTGTCATAAGCACATCAACAGGTGCCGCTGACTCTTCAGGACTGGTTCTAAGGGTGTAGAGAGCGGACGTATACTAGTCTTCCTAGACTGAGTGGTTGATTCCTGTTGCCGGGTCTCAACTTCGGACTCATTAGGCCAAGTGATCTTCCATTGTCGACCATACTCTGGGGACACGGCTATCATGGATGGGAAGTAATCTTTCCTCAAGATCTGCCCGGTTGAGATCAGGGCTATGGGTAACTGTCCCCCCTTTTCCTTTCTGCGGTCGACCACTTCAGGGTGGGCAAGTTCAGTGAGTCGGTTAACTATTTTCAGTATCTCTTCATCAGATGCATCACAGAGCTCACCACTCACTGCAAAGCTTTGTCTAGCTGTAACATCCATCTCTTCACACCACAAATATACTTCTCGCTCTGTTAAAGTCTCCATAGTAAATACTCCTGTGTTAGTTCTGTATCTCAGCAGTGCCTCCACTGTAACACCCCTTCAGGGCTACCACGGTACGCTGGGTGTTATGGGGGGTCTCACCTCTTTAGGGCGCAGTGCCTCCACCCGAATCTTGATTGGAGCTCTCTCTAGGACTGCAGAAGGACTGTTATCTTCTGCCAGGGACTGATTCGGGAAACCCCTGCCTATAGCTCAGTACACACTCACCCAAAACAGGAGTAAAACTGTTTAACTGGTTTATGGATATGCAGCAGAAATGAAGTGTATTTAAAGAAACAACATGCAATACAGGTAACGGTGCTCTATAAAAATCATATACACATCACAACCTAATTCTTTCCCCAACCCTGCAAATATAACGTAGCAGGGTTCCCCTTTTCTTGTATTAACCCAGTCCAAACGTTGGGGCCCAGTTGCCGCGGATGTTGGCGCGCAAATTTATAACCGTTGGTGCACTTAGATGCTCACGAAGGTAAATAGTCTGGGGCGTAGTGTACTCACTGTAACGGGCTGGTTGAACCACAAGTCTCGAAAAGGGGCACTCACGGTGCGTCTCCACCGGTGGTAGTTTTCCCTGGACCCCAACTGGGGGCGGCAGGATTCAGGCCTTTATACGGTGGGAGTGCCGGTAGAACTCTCCGAGTCCTTAATGTTGTTTGCTTCACCTGATGACCGGGCTGCGCTCTCTCCAGATTCGCCGGTATATCAGAGGGGACGGGAACGCTCCGCTCTTTAGAGGAATACAAGTCCACAGCGCTCCATCTTTTACATGAACCATCCGCTCTCTCACTTTCTTTCACTTTCTCTCCAGCTCCCTCCCCCAAGTTCCTCCTCCCTCCTATCCCTCCAAGCTGTGTCATCTGACTGAAACAAGGGTCCATGGGAATTGTAGTCCCCCGCAGCTCAGGGAAAAAACCATTAATGTCTGAAGGTCCCTGTTTAACAGCAGCTGCAAAACTCTTCTTAGTGTCTGTAAATCCCAGTATACCAGTAGCTGCTCTGACAGTTCCATGTGCAGGTGTTACATATACATCAAATGAACAAAGAGTTTACAGAGTATTTCTTGCAGGATTTTCATTTGCACCCTTATTGCGCAGCACAATTATATGGGCTATCTGCTTCTCTCCCTGTGACATGTAAACTCCTTGTTCATTTGATGTATATTCAGTTTGGGAGTGTGACCATAAGTGCTGTAAGGTTATATAGCTAAGAATTCTTGCTGTGTCGGGTGTATAGACATACTGTTCCCCCTTATGTTATATGACCCCCACATCATCTTCCTAATGAATTATACCCAACACATCATTCCCCTTTATGAACTATTGCCGCCATACCATCTCACCTTAGGAATAATAACCATCACACCCTCATGAACTATGACTTCCTGTTTGTCCACTTTCAAGAACTATGATGCCACACTATGATGAACTATGGTCTCAATACTGTACCTACTTCACATAGTCCTTATCTTCAGTGTGTATCCCCACATTATCCACTTTCCATACTGTGCCCCTTTTTCAATGTGTACCTGTCATGCTGTGACGGTCTTTGGTAAGGAAGGGAGGCCTCAAACTGTTCCTAGAACTGGGACCCTTACTATCCCTGTCCAAGAGGTACTCTTCATGGTAGAGAGGCCCAAGTCTCCGACTTTACTATGCTCCTGTTAAACCCTACCCCGCTCCATTACAAAAATGCAAGGTAAGCAAGACACAACAACAAAACAGGGATAGCAGAAAACCTCTATCATGCAAAAGCACTAACCAACAAAAGAGGCAGGATATGGGCATGGAGGAATAATCTAAATGCGAACAGGGACTAGGAGAAAAATACAGGTACTACAGAAAACCATAGAACACTACTACAACAACTCTACTCCAACCACTTAGCTTTAGCAGACAAATCTTTCACTGGCAGTAACAACACGGTCTGACCAATTTTTATATGAAGAGATGATGACCAGATCAGAAGCAGCTGAAATGGAGCTGCATGTTTCTGACCAGCATAGAAAAGGTTGTTAACCTTTTCTGCACCAGAAGAAATCAAATCAATTTAATATGGGACACAACTCACACCATCTCTAAAGAAGACCGGCGATTAATGACCCGACTTGACTGTCTAATTCCAGGGCGACGTGACACCCTTGTGACAGTACCCTATTCTGCCCTGTATCCATACTGCATTGTCACTTTACCACTTCTTAACATTACAGATACATTAACTTTTATGCAGAATAGCTAGGTCTTCAACATGCTTCGGAAGGTACTAGGGGGAGCTTGTAGGAAAACAGAAGTCATAGAGCAGGAGTGGGAAACGTCAGGCACGGGAGTCATTTGCGTCCCATGGTGTAATTTGAATCGTCCATCACACAGATACATGTTGGGCAGCAGTTCTTGGGCTACTGGACTGCTTTTCCAGTCGTCAGCCCTTTATTTTTTTTGTAGAGCCCTTTAATTTTTGAGTCTTACTAATGAAAGCAACAGTGCATGCAACACTTCATCATATCCAATGCTGGTCAGTGCCAGCTTCAGGACATTCTTTGTGGGAAGACTTAGCACACTCTGCAGTCTTGTGTTTGAGATTTATGTGTAACACCCCTTCAGGGCTACCACGGTACTCTGGGTGTTATGGGGGTCTCACCTCTTTAGGGCGCAGTGCCTCCACCCGAATCTTGATTGGAGCTCTCTCTAGGACTGCAGAAGGACTGTTATCTTCTGCCAGGGACTGATTCGGGAAACCCCTGCCTTTAGCTCAGTACACACTCACCCAAAACAGGAGTAAAACTGTTTAACTGGTTTATGGATATGCAGCAGAAATGAAGTGTATTTAAAGAAACAACATGCAATACAGGTAACGGTGCTCTATAAAAATCATATACACATCACAACCTAATTCTTTCCCCAACCCTGCAAATATAACGTAGCAGGGTTCCCCTTTTCTTGTATTAACCCAGTCCAAACGTTGGGGCCCAGTTGCCGCCGATGTTGGCGCGCAAATTTATAACCGTTGGTGCACTTAGATGCTCACGAAGGTAAATAGTCTGGGGCGTAGTGTACTCACTGTAACGGGCTGGTTGAACCACAAGTCTCGAAAAGGGGCACTCACGGTGCGTCTCCACCGGTGGTAGTTTTCCCTGGACCCCAACTGGGGGCGGCAGGATTCAGGCCTTTATACGGTGGGAGTGCCGGTAGAACTCTCCGAGTCCTTAATGTTGCTTGCTTCACCTGATGACCGGGCTGCGCTCTCTCCAGATTCGCAGGTATATCAGAGGGGACGGGAACGCTCCGCTCTTTAGAGGAATACAAGTCCACAGCGCTCCATCTTTTACATGAACCATCCGCTCTCTCACTTTCTTTCACTTTCTCTCCAGCTCCCTCCCCCAAGTTCCTCCTCCCTCCTATCCCTCCAAGCTGTGTCATCTGACTGAAACAAGGGTCCATGGGAATTGTAGTCCCCCGCAGCTCAGGGAAAAAAACATTAATGTCTGAAGGTCCCTGTTTAACAGCAGCTGCAAAACTCTTCTTAGTGTCTGTAAATCCCAGTATACCAGTAGCTGCTCTGACAGTTCCATGTGCAGGTGTTACATATACATCAAATGAACAAAGAGTTTACAGAGTATTTCTTGCAGGATTTTCACTTGCACCCTTATTGCGCAGCACAATTATATGGGCTATCTGCTTCTCTCCCTGTGACATGTAAACTCCTTGTTCATTTGATGTATATTCAGTTTGGGAGTGTGACCATAAGTGCTGTAAGGTTATATAGCTAAGAATTCTTGCTGTGTCGGGTGTATAGACATACTGTTCCCCCTTATGTTATATGACCCCCACATCATCTTCCTAATGAATTATACCCAACACACCATTCCCCTTTATGAACTATTGCCGCCATACCATCTCACCTTAGGAATAATAACCATCACACCCTCATGAACTATGACTTCCTGTTTGTCCACTTTCAAGAACTATGATGCCACACTATGATGAACTATGGTCTCAATACTGTACCTACTTCACATAGTCCTTATCTTCAGTGTGTATCCCCACATTATCCACTTTCCATACTGTGCCCCCTTTTCAATGTGTACCTGTCATGCTGTGACGGTCTTTGGTAAGGAAGGGAGGCCTCAAACTGTTCCTAGAACTGGGACCCTTACTATCCCTGTCCAAGAGGTACTCTTCATGGTAGAGAGGCCCAAGTCTCCGACTTTACTATGCTCCTGTTAAACCCTACCCCGCTCCATTACAAAAATGCAAGGTAAGCAAGACACAACAACAAAACAGGGATAGCAGAAAACCTCTATCATGCAAAAGCACTAACCAACAAAAGAGGCAGGATATGGGCATGGAGGAATAATCTAAATGCGAACAGGGACTAGGAGAAAAATACAGGTACTACAGAAAACCATAGAACACTACTACAACAACTCTACTCCAACCACTTAGCTTTAGCAGACAAATCTTTCACTGGCAGTAACAACACGGTCTGACCAATTTTTATATGAAGAGATGATGACCAGATCAGAAGCAGCTGAAATGGAGCTGCATGTTTCTGACCAGCATAGAAAAGGTTGTTAACCTTTTCTGCACCAGAAGAAATCAAATCAATTTAATATGGGACACAACTCACACCATCTCTAAAGAAGACCGGCGATTAATGACCCGACTTGACTGTCTAATTCCAGGGCGACGTGACACCCTTGTGACAGTACCCTATTCTGCCCTGTATCCATACTGCATTGTCACTTTACCACTTCTTAACATTACAGATACATTAACTTTTATGCAGAATAGCTAGGTCTTCAACATGCTTCGGAAGGTACTAGGGGAGCTTGTAGGAAAACAGAAGTCATAGAGCAGGAGTGGGAAACGTCAGGCACGGGAGTCATTTGCGTCCCATGGTGTAATTTGAATCGTCCATCACACAGATACATGTTGGGCAGCAGTTCTTGGGCTACTGGACCTGCTTTTCCAGTCGTCAGCCCTTTATTTTTTTTGTAGAGCCCTTTAATTTTTGAGTCTTACTAATGAAAGCAACAGTGCATGCAACACTTCATCATATCCAATGCTGGTCAGTGCCAGCTTCAGGACATTCTTTGTGGGAAGACTTAGCACACTCTGCAGTCTTGTGTTTGAGATTTATGTGTAACACCCCTTCAGGCTACCACGGTACTCTGGGTGTTATGGGGGGTCTCACCTCTTTAGGGCGCAGTGCCTCCACCCGAATCTTGATTGGAGCTCTCTCTAGGACTGCAGAAGGACTGTTATCTTCTGCCAGGGACTGATTCGGGAAACCCCTGCCTATAGCTCAGTACACACTCACCCAAAACAGGAGTAAAACTGTTTAACTGGTTTATGGATATGCAGCAGAAATGAAGTGTATTTAAAGAAACAACATGCAATACAGGTAACGGTGCTCTATAAAAATCATATACACATCACAACCTAATTCTTTCCCCAACCCTGCAAATATAACGTAGCAGGGTTCCCCTTTTCTTGTATTAACCCAGTCCAAACGTTGGGGCCCAGTTGCCGCGGATGTTGGCGCGCAAATTTATAACAATTGGTGCACTTAGATGCTCACGAAGGTAAATAGTCTGGGGCGTAGTGTACTCACTGTAACGGGCTGGTTGAACCACAAGTCTCGAAAAGGGGCACTCACGGTGCGTCTCCACCGGTGGTAGTTTTCCCTGGACCCCAACTGGGGGCGGCAGGATTCAGGCCTTTATACGGTGGGAGTGCCGGTAGAACTCTCCGAGTCCTTAATGTTGTTTGCTTCACCTGATGACCGGGCTGCGCTCTCTCCAGATTCGCCGGTATATCAGAGGGGACGGGAACGCTCCGCTCTTTAGAGGAATACAAGTCCACAGCGCTCCATCTTTTACATGAACCCTCCGCTCTCTCACTTTCTTTTTTTTTTCCTCTCTAGCTCCCTCCCCCAAGTTCCTCCTCCCTCCTATCCCTCCAAGCTGTGTCATCTGACTGAAACAAGGGTCCATGGGAATTGTAGTCCCCCGCAGCTCAGGGAAAAAAACATTAATGTCTGAAGGTCCCTGTTTAACAGCAGCTGCAAAACTCTTCTTAGTGTCTGTAAATCCCAGTATACCAGTAGCTGCTCTGACAGTTCCATGTGCAGGTGTTACATTCTCCCCCTGGTGAGTCATTGAAAGTGTCCCATCACGACATGAGGACTCACCACCTGAAACATGAATGGGGTTAAGGCATCCTGACTAACACCAAATTTACATGCATACAAACCACCTCCTGGACACATGGAAGATACCGAGAAATAAGGCCAAACAGAATTTGAATTTGGGTGTATCAACCTGGGGACCTCAGTGGTATGTCCCATTCTGTCATAAGTCAACATCATGGGTGGCCTAATGTCCCGCTTGGGACGAGTGTGTACCGAGGGGCCCACCTCCTCAGTCCCCGACTCTTGTCTCTCAAGAACGGGCTCCACCAGGTGAATCTCTTCATTCAATAAATGTCCCTCTTCTGAACTTTCCTCCAATTGTGGGCGGGGTGCACTCGCCTCCTGACAAATGTCCCTTTTCTTTGTTTCTACTTCAGGGGTCTGGTTTTCAGGGTCTACGCCCATGGGGCATGGGTCCTCGATCCACCTGTAGCTCCATTGACAGTCAGGTCCCCATTCATCCCCAGACTCGCTGTCACATCCTCCTGAGGCAACTCCAGTCTGGGGTGGGTTTTTACACCTTGGACTTCTCCTATTGCACTGAAGAGTTGTATGACCTCCTTGAGTTGGCAATGGGGGTAAAGGGATGTTTTTTCCCACAGGCAACAGATGATGTCGATGATAGGTTTTAACAGCTCCACCCCCTTTTTCGGGCTTCACTCTGTAGGCCGGAACACCGGGCAACTTCTCCATCACCACGTAAGGGTCAGGACACCACCGATCAGCAAGCTTGTGCTTCCCAGGAAGGCCCAAAAGCTGAATAAGAACTCTGTCTCCAGGTAGTAAAACTTGTTCTCGAACCCTACAGTCGTAGCGAGTCTTATTGCGCTTCCCTGACCGACCAGAGGCCTGCTCTGCCAATTTGTAAGCTTTTGTCAAATCTTCTTTTAGCTGGGACACATATTTTAAGTAGGTCTTCCCATTAGAACGGTCAATGGATGTCCCAAAACTAATATCCACGGGTAGTCGGGCTTTTCTTCCAAACATGAGGAAATAAGGAGAATATCCAGTTGACTCATTTGTGGTGCAATTGTAGGCATGAACCAACTGGCTCACATGCCTGCTCCAGTGTCCCTTCTTCCTGGGATCTAAAGTGCCTAACATGTTCAGAAGGGTACGGTTGAATCTCTCAGGTTGAGGATCCCCTTGGGGGTGATATGGCGTGGTTCTGGATTTCTTGATCCCACAGAGAGCGCATAGCTCCTTGATTAGTCTACTTTCGAAATCTCTTCCTTGATCGGTATGGATGCGGGCAGGCAGCCCGTAATGTACAAAGAACTTCTCCCATAATGTTTTTGCCACAGTAATTGCCCTTTGATCTTTAGTGGGGTAGGCCTGGGCATATCGGGTGAAATGGTCAGTGACCACTAACACATTACTGACATTGCTTTCATCAGGCTCGATGGAGAGGAAATCAATGCACACTAGTTCAAGTGGGCCATCGCTGGTAATGTTCACAAGGGGGGCTGTTCTCAAAGGCAAGGTTTTTCTCAACACACACCGGGAGCATGATTTGCAGTATTCTTCAATATCCGCTTCCATGCGAGGCCAATAGAATCGGTCGGCCACGAGACTCGTAGTCTTTTCGATGCCAAGATGTCCATGGTCATCATGCAGGGACTTCATGACCATCTTCCGAAATCGGGTGGGTAACACCAGCTGCCTGCGGACTCCTCCCTTCTGGCCCCTTGTCTCTCGGTATAGTAGCCCATTTTTTACTACTAGCGACTCTAGCTGCCGAGTCAGCAGGACAGACTCCTCTGTTCTTAATGCATTCTTTTCGGGCCTCCAGCCCCTCTTCACCCACCATCGAACTACCCCCACTGACTGATCCTCCTGCTGCGCCGTCCTGACTTGATTATGAGTCAGTTGAGGGAGAGAGTCTGGGGTTACATTTGTCACTCGACAGTACGACAACGGGAGCGCTTCGCTAGATGCTCCTAAGAATTTAGCACAGCACTGCAGAGTGAGGGCATCAGTTCGATGTCTATGGCACAGAGTCTTCACCTCAGGGGCAGGGACCTCTATCCATCCTCCTTCTTCTTCCTCATTTAAAGGTTCACTAGGCAGGCGAGAGAGTGTGTCTGCATCAATGTTACTGATCCCTGGTCGATATTTTAAGCTGAAATCATACAGAGAGAGTGCGGCAAGCCACCGGTACCCCGTGGCATCCAGTTTTGCTGTGGTTCTCACGTAGGTTAATGGATTGTTGTCGGTATGAACCACGAAGCGTACCCCATAGAGGTAGTCATGCAGCATGTCCACTACAGCCCATTTCAGAGCCAGAAACTCCAGTTTGTGAGCTGGGTAGTTGCGTTCACTGGGAGTCAATCCTCGACTAATGTAGTAAACGGGACGTAGACAGCCATCATGGTCCTGATAAAGAATCCCTCCTAGTCCGTCGAGAGAAGCATCTATATGTAACACATATGGTTTACTGGCGTCTGCATAGGCCAACACTGGAGTTTGGGTCAAACATGACTTCAGTTTCTCGAATGCCTCGTCGCATAAGGGTGTCCATCTTTCCCCAAAAGGTTCATTAACTCGGAAGTAGTCTCTTTTCCCTGACCTTGAGGGGCGGGCTGTCCCGCCGGAAGGGGGATACCCCTGGGTAAGAGCAGTTAATGGCTTCGCAATCCGAGAGTACTGGGGTACAAATCTTCGGTAGTATCCACAGAATCCTAAAAAGGACCTAAGCTCCCCCAGCTTGGTGGGCTTAGGCCAGTTTACCACAGCCTCCACTTTGGCGGGGTCGGTGGAAATTCCTTCTCTGCTGACTATGTGCCCCACATATTTCACAGTCGTCTGGCAAATCCGGCACTTATCAAGGGACAACTTCAACCCAGCCTCCTTCAACCGATCCAGCACCTTGAACAACCGCTGGTTGTGTTCTTCCAGAGTCTTCCCAAAAACAATAAGATCATCGAGATAAACCAAGACCTCACGTAAGTGCATGTCCCCACTACTTTGTCCATACATCTCTGAAAAGTGGCCGGAGCACCTGTCAGTCCTTGAGGCAGTCTTTGAAACTCGAAGAACCCAATGGGGCAGATAAAAGCGGTCTTCTCTTGATCTTCCTTTGACATGGGTATCTGATAGTAACCACTCCGGAGATCTAACACAGAAAACCATTGGCTCCCTTGCAGGCAATCTAAAGCTTCATCAATTCGGGGCACAGTGTACTGGTCAGGAACCGTACGTTTGTTCAAAGTACGATAATCCACACACATCCGAATAGCTCCATTTTTTTTCCGAGCAATCACAATGGGGGAAGCATATGGGCTACTAGACTCTATGATGACTCCTGTGTCTAACATACCGCGTAGATGCTGCCTAACATCTTCGATATCCGCCGGGGCCAATCTTCGGGATCTCTCTCGGAAAGGCTTTTGATCTTTCAACCGAATGCGATGCTCTACTCCTTGGGCGAGGCCCATGTCCCATTCGCCCAAGGAGAAAGCCGCCCCCCGCATCATCATGCCGTCGATGACTAGCCTCCTCTCTTCTCCTTTCAGCTCACTTCCTTCAAAACAAGGGTCAAAGCTTTCAGGCTGCAGTTCCCTCTTCTCCTCCTCCGTCCTCACATAGGCTTCCAGACAGACTGGGTGGATGGATAGGGTCTGCGAGTACTTTTCTCCCCCAGCTTCACGACACCACTGAGCTAACGTACGGAAAATGTTGGCATTTGTTCCCACTATGACAGGTGTGGGTCTCTCATCTGCCTCTGCCTCCGGGCAGATTAGCGCTATAATGGGTATCTCTTTATCCACTCCAACAACAGTCTCTGGGAATCGTAGTGTCACGGACACGTATCCTCGGTAGGGATAGTTATGTTCACTCAGTCCCCACACCACGAGTCCAGACAGCGGTTTCAGAGGCACATTGGATAAATATCTTTTATACCATCCTTCAAAAATGATGGACACTTGAGATCCGCTATCCAGCAATACTGAACAAGATTTACCATTGATATATGCGGGGACATGCGGGGCTGGTCCCACTAACCCTTCAGGCAGTGTTTTCGATGAGGCACTATTGGATGGAGAGGTAGAGTAGGTCTTAGTTGCTGATGGGGGCTCAGTATGGGGTTCTACTGGCCCCCTTTCCCGTTTCCCGACTGCCTCGGAGGGAGGTGGGGAGAATGTGAAGAGTTCTTTGAGCTCCACCTCTTTGGACACTGACGAGCTATATGGCCCGGACTCCCACAGACAAAGCACCCTTCTGGTTTCCTACTTTCCACTCTACACAGGTCATCATTCTCTCTTCCTGAAGCCAGGGTCTGCTTCTCGGCTACCTCTGCAGCACTTTGTAACCGCTGTATTGTCTTGGCCTGAGCACTTAACAATTGAGTAATCTGCTCCCCCTGTTTCTCTATGACTTTCAGCAGTTCCCTCTCTCGGCAGTCGGCTGCTGGCTTCAAGGCAACAGTAGTCACCCGAGGGGAGGTCTTCTCTCTTGCGGCCAAAATAACCTCTTCCTTGCGAACTTCCTTAAGCAACTCATGAAAAGAACCAGGAATCTTCTCTTTATCACAAGACCTCATCCGCTGAGCAATTGGATCATGAGTGAGAGCTCCTCTGAGTACTTGGTCCAGACGACACTGATCAACTTTATAGGGCTGATCCACCTTTAGATACTATTCTATGAACCATCTTATCCAATCGGTATAGATAGTCGGACATCTTCTCATCTGGTTGTTGGTAGGTGGTACGAAGTTTATAGAGTAGATCAGTAGCATCTTCAGGGGATCCAAAAGCATCTTCTAAAGCACTCATATAATCTTGATAAGTTGCTAGTGGCTTGCTCCGCCAAGCAGCCTGCACCACTTCCATAGCAGTACCCTTCAAACTTTCTACTATTCTCTGCTTCTTCACGGCATCAGTGCACTGCCACTCTTCTAAGCACAGTAAAGTGACATCCCTCCAAGTATCATATTCTTCTTCTCCAGCAGGGGTGGGAGGGCACCCGAGAAGGTTCTTAAACGACGGTAGTTCCCTTCTGGCTGCATCTTTGCAAACTGACTGACTAACTTTTCCATAGCTGTCATAAGCACATCAACAGGTGCCGCTGTCTCTTCAGGACTGGTTCTAAGGGGAGTAGAGGGCGGACGTATACTAGTCTTCCTAGACTGAGTGGTTGATTCCTGTTGCCGGGTCTCAACTTCGGACTCATTAGGCCAAGTGATCTTCCATTGTCGACCATACTCTGGGGACACGGCAATCATGGATGGGAAGTAATCTTTCCTCAAGATCTGCCCGGTTGAGATCAGGGCTATGGGTAACTGTCCCCCTTTTTCCTTTCTGCGGTCGACCACTTCAGGGTGGGCAAGTTCAGTGAGTCGGTTAACTATTTTCAGTATCTCTTCATCAGATGCATCACAGAGCTCACCACTCACTGCAAAGCTTTGTCTAGCTGTAACATCCATCTCTTCACACCACAAATATACTTCTCGCTCTGTTAAAGTCTCCATAGTAAATACTCCTGTGTTAGTTCTGTATCTCAGCAGTGCCTCCACTGTAACACCCCTTCAGGGCTACCATGGTACTCTGGGTGTTATGGGGGGTCTCACCTCTTTAGGGCGCAGTGCCTCCACCCGAATCTTGATTGGAGCTCTCTCTAGGACTGCAGAAGGACTGTTATCTTCTGCCAGGGACTGATTCGGGAAACCCCTGCCTATAGCTCAGTACACACTCACCCAAAACAGGAGTAAAACTGTTTAACTGGTTTATGGATATGCAGCAGAAATGAAGTGTATTTAAAGAAACAACATGCAATACAGGTAACGGTGCTCTATAAAAATCATATACACATCACAACCTAATTCTTTCCCCAACCCTGCAAATATAACGTAGCAGGGTTCCCCTTTTCTTGTATTAACCCAGTCCAAACGTTGGGGCCCAGTTGCCGCGATGTTGGCGCGCAAATTTATAACCGTTGGTGCACTTAGATGCTCATGAAGGTAAATAGTCTGGGGCGTAGTGTACTCACTGTAACGGGCTGGTTGAACCACAAGTCTCGAAAAGGGGCACTCACGGTGTGTCTACACCGGTGGTAGTTTTCCCTGGACCCCAACTGGGGGCGGCAGGATTCAGGCCTTTATACGGTGGGAGTGCCGGTAGAACTCTCCGAGTCCTTAATGTTGCTTGCTTCACCTGATGACCAGGCTGCGCTCTCTCCAGATTCGCCGGTATATCAGAGGGGACGGGAACGCTCCGCTCTTTAGGAATACAAGTCCACAGCGCTCCATCTTTTACATGAACCCTCCGCTCTCTCACTTTCTTTTTTTTTTCCTCTCTAGCTCCCTCCCCCAAGTTCCTCCTCCCTCCTATCCCTCCAAGCTGTGTCATCTGACTGAAACAAGGGTCCATGGGAATTGTAGTCCCCCGCAGCTCAGGGAAAAAACCATTAATGTCTGAAGGTCCCTGTTTAACAGCAGCTGCAAAACTCTTCTTAGTGTCTGTAAATCCCAGTATACCAGTAGCTGCTCTGACAGTTCCATGTGCAGGTGTTACATATGCATCAGTCTTATTGTCTTGTATTGTATAGTACTCAGCAGAATCTCAGTGTATCCTATATGATGTATGCAGCAGTCTCAGTGTATCCTATGTTATGTATAGAGAAATCTCAGTGTTTCCTATGTGATATATGCAGAAGTAACTATGTTATTTATAAACAGCAATCTCAGCATATCTTACGTAATGTGTGCTGAGGTCACAGTGTCTTCTATGTGAGGTACTGTATATAAGCGGTGTATCCCATGTGATGTACGGAGCAGTCTCAGTGTATCTTATTAGGCATCCTGGAGATCTATGGTTGCCTTAAAGCATCTCAGGAACAGAAGTTTTACAGTTGTTTCCATTTTGAAATTTTTTCTTAGTAAACATTGATTTCATTTTTTTAAGTTTACATTCGGCCTGAAGGTTAGGTCCAGTTTCTGTCTTAAAAAGAGACGACTGTAAAAACCTTTTCCAGTGTCTACCTCTGATACCGGGGTGAGTACTCCCTTGCCTATTAGCGACAAAACTTCCCATTCTAGGGCCGCCTGTTAATCTATCTTTGAGCTCTGGTCTTCCATGACCATGAAACTTTCTGTGGGGGAGGGAGTTTCAAACTGTAGTCTTAACCCTTTGCCTATGGTGGCCAAGACCCGCCGACTTAAAGATATATTTTCCCCTTTTTTGAGTCTGATGCCTTGTCCATGATTTCATCCACGGTTGAACTGAAGAAGAACTCACCCTCACATGGGAGACCACAAAAGCTGGATTTAGAAAGAAAATTCCCCTTCTACTTCTTAAGTCAAAGAGCCCTTCTGGCTGAGTTACAAAATGAGCATGCGAAAGCCGTAAGCTTAACTGCGTCCGCAGATGCGTCTGCCAGGAAATCTGCTGCCTTCATGATAGTTGGGAGGTTTGCAAGCAATTGGGCTCTTGTACACATGTTCCTAGTCTGGAATTCTAGATGATTAAGCCACACTCTAAGGCCTCCTTCACATGCCCATATTTTGTGTCCGTATGCGGTCCATTTTTTTTAAGGACATACAAATACGGACACACGCACACCCATTGTATTCAATGTTGGTAAGCATTTGTCAGGTTTTCCACATGGACCGTGTAACCATGTGGAAAACCCGCAAACATGTCAGTTTTTTACGTGCAGCACAGTCAAAATGAGTGTATCACTCATGCACACTGATAACACACAGATGACTGTGTAAAATCAATAATTTAATTAACCCCTTCATGACCAGAGGGTCTTTTTTTTGTTTTTCGCTCCCCTTTTTCCCAGAGCCATAACTTTTTTATTTTTTTGTCAGTATGGCCATGTGAGGGCTTATTTTTTGCCGGACGAGTTGTACTTTTGAACGACACCATTGGTTTTACCATGTCATGTACTAGAAAACCGTAATAAAATTCCAATTTCGGTGAAATTGCAAAAAAAGTGCAATCCCACACTTGTTTTTTGTTTGGCTTTTTTGTTAGGTTCACTAAATGCCAAAACTGATCTGCCATTATGATTCTCCAGGTCATTACGAGTTCATCATATTAAAAAACTGACCGGCACATCCAAAAATAAACCCAATGTGAACAGATGCTAAACCTAGAGTCACCAACTCAAGCACATTCAAGAAAAAAAAGGCAGCACACTGTAGCGCTATAGCTTGCAGACACAAAATATGAAAAATGAATTGCCTCACTGCCTTAGAAATTGAGGAGTCTTAGCGCATAAAATGGCCTTTTTATGTGTACCTGGAAGCCATGTTTAAGGCTCTTCTCGTATTCCAGGTCGTAACTAATGCCAATCCTCGCTTAGAAAAGTCTTTCTGTATGGGAACATGTGAATCCTCTCTCTAGACTAAAATCTACATCTCTGTGGAGGGGTAATGGGCCTAGCCTAATGCTTAACCTAGAGTCACCAACTCATACACATTCAAGAAAAAAAAGGCAGCACACTAGCGCTATAGCTTGCAGACACAAAATATGAAAAATGAATTGCATCACTGCCTTAGAAATATGAAAAATTGAGAAGTCTTAGCGCATAAAATGGCCAATTTATGTGTACCTGGAGGCCACGTTAAGGCTCTTCTCATATTCCAGGTCCTAACTAATGCCAATCCTCGCTTAGAAAAGTCTATCTGTATGGGAACATGTGAATCCTCTCTCTGACAAGTCCCGGAAAGGATGTGGGCTCACCGCCGCAGCCCACATCAAAGGGGGACTTACTGAAATCAGCGTACTAATATGTCCGATGTCAGTAAGGGATTAAAAAAATGGCTTGGGCTCACGCTTAATTTTCATAACCAGCAGAGTGAAAGCCAATGGCTGGGGGCTGATGTTAATAATCTGGGAAAAGGGAGAGTATCCCCAAAGGTTCCCAGGCTATTAATAACAGCTCACAGCTGTTAGCTTAGCATTTACTGGTGCGTTTACGGGGGAGTCCAGAAAAAATATCACATATGGTTCCCCTATAAATTCAAACCAGCAAAGGCTAAACAGACAGCTGTAGGTTGATATTAATAGCCTGGGAAGGGGCATAGATATTGCTCCCCCCCAGGTTACCAACAACAACCCTCAGCTGTCCCAGAAATGGAGCATCCATAAGATGCGCCAAATGTGGTGCTTAGACTTGTTCTTTCCACTTGCCTTGAGGCAGTGGCAAGTGGGGTAATAGGGTTTGGGTTGATGTCAGCTTGTATTATTTGCTGACATCAATACCAGGGATTTATACTCACATTTACACCTATAATCCATTCAAGCCCATGTTTCCTCCTCTGTCTGATGAAAGATAATCCATACTGTTCTACACCATAATCCATCTCTGCTCCATCTGGATTTCAAACTGAACCATGGCATCATGCAACCATTCAGGTTGAAATCCAGGAGAAAATGAGCTGCTGAGAGCCCAGCTTCAGTAACGAGCGGTGACGTCATAGAGGTTATCGCCAGTCACTGAAGCTGCGGTTCCCACGGGCAGCTCATTGTGAGCAGCCCAATGAACTGTAGTGACCTCAATGAGATCACTGCTGGCACACTCACAAGGTTCTCGTTGGACAGGTGAGAATACGATTGCATATTATTTTGTTTGCTTTATACAAGGGGACATGGGCATCGGAAGATTACATATATATAACTTTCTGTTTTTTTAACTACATGTGTAAAAGAGGAATCCAAAAAAGAAATATAGGAAGTTTTTACCATAAAATAAATAGTTTATTCAAAAGTTATATTAAAATTTACCAAACCAATATAATGATATAAATATAATGGGAGCAACAAGATACAACAAATAAAGCCAAAATAGAGGTACAGGAAATTAATATGTACATCAAGATTAATCCTAATTATTGCATATCATATGTTGTATATAGAGCAAAAAAGGCTTCAAAAATATACTGCAAAAATAGGAAATATATATATAGTGTTTAGACATACATAATAGATTCCATAAATTAAATGACACTATCTAAATCCAAAAAATATGGGAATAGTTCAATCAAAAAATATAGCAAGTAGACGAGCATAGCGATATCTATATGCAGGCATAGTAAACTCAGACTGTGAAATCACTTCTAAAGTGCATGGTGCATAGTGCAAAATTGCTCAGCAAATACATATCAGATAAACGCCCATTGCCTGAAGAGAAATGCATGCTGGACATGATAATTAGGATATCTACGATAGCTGCTGTGGAAGTATACTGTACCTCAAGAGGGGTGCCAGGAGCCACCTTGAGGTACAGTATACTTCCACAGCAGCTATCGTAGATATCCTAATTATCATGTCCAGCATGCATTTCTCTTCAGGCAATGGGCGTTTATCTGATATGTATTTGCACTGAGCAATTTTGCACTATGCACCATGCACTTTAGCAGTGATTTCACAGTCTGAGTTTACTATGCCTGCATATAGATATCGCTATGCCCGTCTACTTGCTATATTTTTTGATTGAACTATTCCCATATTTTTTGGATTTAGATAGCGTCATTTAATTTATGGAATCTATTTTTGCAGTATATTTTTGAAGTCTTTTTTTGCTCTATATACAACATATGATATGCAATATCTTGTTGCTCCCATTATATTTATATCATTATATTGGTTTGGTAAATTTTAATATATCTTTTGAATAAACTATTTATTTTATGGTAAAAACTTCCTATATTTCTTTTTTGGATTCATTTATAATTGGAAGTACTTGTGAATTAGGCAATATTTCTATGTGAGTTTATGTGTAAAAGAGGGTATGGAGTTTTATTTCAAATAAAGGATTTTATTCTTGCTGTGTGTTTATTTGAAAACTTACTATGTGGTTAGTAATGGGAGCGTCTAATAGACGCCTCTCCATTACTAACCCCTGGGCTTGATGTCAGCTGACAATACAAAGCTGACATCACCCCCAACCCTATTACCCCCACTTGTCACCACCACAGGAAAAATGTGAAGAGCGAGTCAAAGCAACAGATTTGGCACATCTTATGGATGCCCCATTTTTGGGGCAGCTGAGGGCTGATGTTGGTAGCCTGAGAGAGAGAAGCAATATTCATGACCCTTCCCAGGCTATTAATATCAATCTACTGCAGTCCGTTTAGCCTTTGCTGGTTTGAATTTATATGGGGACCCTACGTCACTTTTTTCTGAGTTCCCCTGTAAACTCACCAGTAAAGGCTAAGCAAATGGCTGTGAGCAGTTACTAATAGTCTGGGAACCTTTTGGGATATTGTCCTTTTTTCCAGATTATTAACATCAGCCCCCAGCCATGGGCTTTCCCTCTGTTGGTTATGAAATTTACGTTGGAGCTTACGCCATTTTTTATTTTTTATTTAATTCTTAATATTGTACAGGATGTGCACAGTGGTTACTGAATACAACTCCCATCATTGTCGCCCTGGTGGTGCTAATCTCATGAAGACCAGGTGACAATGATGAGAGCTGCCTTCAACAGCGCGATCTGTACCACTTCTTCCCAGGTGCCGGTACGTGTCACACGGACACGGATGTGACACACGGACAGCAAATGAATACACGAAAGTCACATACGTACATACGAATGGCACACGGACCACTGATCTCACCAGCACTGGCTTTTCCTGTACAGCAATCACCAGGACGAATGAAGGAGGCCTAAGAGATCTTGAGGTGCAAATAGCCACTATGTTGGGATAAAAGCATTTTTATCTTTTTGCCCTTCTTTCTTAATCAGATAGGCTATGTTTTTGTGGACAGGAAAACATTTACGCTTAAGAACTTCTAGGCCCCCAAACATTATATCTTGGACTGCAATCATCTGCGGAGGAGGATGATGATGACTCATATGAGTAGAACCCCCTAGTTCCCCGCCTTCAACCTTTTCTTCCGGGCTTGTTGCTTCCCTGAAAATGTGCTAGGCCCCTTGGATCCATTTACTGATTTTTTTATTTCAACCTTGATGAGGAATTTCATTCTTTCCATAAAGGAAGCAAATTATTTCAATACAAGCTTGGCATAGTCTTTTACTATATGCAGATGACAATGTACTTTTACATACTTTCCTTATATTTTGTTTTGGCCTTTGTCTTCCTAGGCCTGTCCTATAATACATACAAGCAAAAATACAGGCATTAGAATAATCTGTGCAAAGGAACCCCTGGACTCACCCTACCTGACGCAGGAACTACCAAGGGTGGCGATGTTGCTTCTTCCGTAGGCTCTCCTGGCTGGTTGCTGTCCTCTATTTGGCAGTATTTTTCCAACTTGGATGATCTTAACATGAGGAATTGAATTTATACTCCTCCCTGATCTCTGCACTTCCTGTTCTGGCCTTTCTCCACTTCCTGTCCCTGCCTTTCATAGAGCCATGCCAGGCCGTTCTTCCCCCTCCAGATTACCACCATGGATGTTCCTCCCCGGGGAGATACTGCATAATATCAGTCTGTGCTCCCTCTGGAGATGCCGCACTAGTTTTCTGCCTGTGCCATACTAGACCATGTTCCCCTACAAGCCCGCCATGCTCCCGCTTCTCAAGTAGTTTGTGCTAGGATCAACCACCCCAGATAAGAATTTTCTTTTTCCTCTGGCAGATTCTGGGGAACTGTAGGTCTCCTGAAGAGGGGGGCGGGACAAAGCTGATTGCTGTAAAACAGAAGTGAGTTCTTTGCCCTGAAATCCCTCTTCTAAACAGGAATCAGAGTTGGCTATGATGTGCTTGTGGGGATGCTTTCTTTACTCACTTGTAGTTCGGGAGTCCTTGTTACCTCCCTGTCTATCGGATTGGACACAGCTACAGATATGACAGGAGACCTTAGGTCTGGTTCAACAGGTTCAGCTTTACTGTGCAATTCGAATCCATGTGGTTTTGGCACACATAGTGGGACAGAACTCCCTCCATATGCTATTCTTTGTTCAGTGTTCAATGAGTCCTTTACTCCATTCCGCCCCTCCTCAAGTTTCTTTGTTGGTACCAATGACCTTCTATCAGGCATAACAGCCTCCATGAGGCCCACCATCTTTCCCTTTCCCTGAGACCCAACCGACATTTTCTCACAAGGAGACAAATTTATGCCACTCAATACCTCTTCCGGGCCATAGGCCCAAGATTGCTCCAGCGTCCTCACCAAGCTTAAGATATGTCTTCATACTGTTGGGAGACTTGGGACTGACGAACCTTTTCACCTCTGCTGGATTCATTGTCTAGGAACCCGTTGAACACTGTAGTGTCTATCACTTCCTCAGAAAACAACTCACACACTTGACCCACACTACTCTCTATCTGAATCACTAAAACAGCAAGTGCTTTCCTTAATAACTGATATAACCGCTTCCAAATAGTGGGCTTATCCCAAGCTGTTAACTGTATACATACTCAATGTCTGATCATACCACATGTGAAGGGGGGGTCAAAAGAGAGGATACAGACATTATAACGCAGCTGAATTTTGTGGGGCA
Source organism: Oophaga sylvatica (assembly GCA_033576555.1). Taxonomy (NCBI): domain Eukaryota; kingdom Metazoa; phylum Chordata; class Amphibia; order Anura; family Dendrobatidae; genus Oophaga; species Oophaga sylvatica. The sequence goes on from JARQOD010000009.1 coordinate 15,513,282, forward strand.
AAACATTTCACTGCCTATTTTTTAACACTGGCGCTTCCTCTAAACCCTCAATTGAGAATGTAGCTGCAGGTAGAAAAAATGGTTTTGTGTGCTGTCCGTTAGAAATATATAGATAAATAAATGTATAACACTACTGCGCTTGCAAATACCACTGTATAGAAGGACAATATATGCAATACCACATATAAAAGCAGAAACCAATTGTTGACTCTAATGGAAAATCCTTAGAAAGGGATCTAGTAATTGCTTGGTGAACACTGTGCTCAAAATAAAGTAAGGTGCAATTTAATAGTTAATGGGCTGTATCCAGAAAACAGTGTTTTCAAAGAAATTCACATGTGCAGCTCTAGCATTCTATGATACTATGAAACAATAAATGTTAAATAAGGTACACTGCTAAAATGATCAAGCCTGTATAGATTGCTAAAATAGCTGCTGGGTAAAACAAAAACAAAAAAAAAATGTTTAGGTAATTGATAATTGGGGGCAATAAAAGTGCACCGTCAGATGTAGTCATTGGAGGACCTGAATCCCTGCTGCCCATAGTGTTCTTAACTCCGTGGGTCTGAGGAGGGAATGTCGTGTTGCGGGAACATTCTCCCATTTAGCCTGACAAGCTCCTTGCCTACGGTGAAGTGAGCTCCAGCCAGCAGCGCTAACACGTGATCGGAACATGTGAAGACCGCGTGTGACATCACAGAAAACTACGGAGTGCCAAAATAGTCAAAATTACCAACGCGTTTCGAAGAGTTCCAGCTCTTCTTTCTCAAGGTGCAGTTATCTAGCTATATATTTCACTGTCTGTTTTCAAGCAATATTTTACCTCACAAAAAGAATCCACTGTGATCCCGTGCTGTCCTGTCTGTATACTCTTTTGCTTCTCCCCTGCCCAGGAGCTGGGGTATGATCAGACCAGGTCCCTGTACGGTCGGACACAGTCATTACACAGTACACAGCAGGGGCACATTTATAAGATTATCGTGGGAAAACCCCTGTACGGTTGGATGAGAGGAGCAGTAGTATTTACAGCTTTCTATAAACTTTGTAAACAGAAGTAAGTAGATTAGTTTGATGATTAGTTGCTACTGGTAAGAATAGCTATTAGAATAAGCCTTATTGTGAAATCTATCAGAAGTATTGTTTTGAATTTTTTTTAAACACATCCAATTGTGCAACTTATTATTTGTCAAAGATATTAAAATTAACTTTGTGGAAAAACCCTTCAACTATATATAATAACTATAGATGTTCCTTGATCAACACCTCCACACACACACAATATGGTGTCCCCACAGCCCCCCTTCCCACACATTATGAGACCCCATGAACCCCTCCCACACAGTAGGATGTTTCCACAGACCCCACTGTTGCACAGCTTCTGAATCCACACCTTGGCAGTAGAAAACTTCACAGAGCAGGCTTCATGGGATAACAAGCTTTTACTTCTTACAACATGAGGTAAAAGGAAAATGCACAGTCATTTCAGCATTGCATCAGGAAACAGGAACAAAACAAAAGTGAAACTACAAGTGAGACTATTTCTTATACAATACATTAAACAGAAGGAAACGTTACACAACATCGCCATCTATTGTCAGGTCAACATAAAGTCCTCCTTTTACTTATAAGTCCTAATCTGTTGCATATGCCAACACCCTTTCTCAACAATAAGGACTTATTCAATCAAACTCAACTTTTTTATTAGTCTCTGATGTTTATCAGCATTCAACGCCTTCGTGAAAATGTCTGCTGTCATTTCTTCAGTAGGGCAATACTCCAACTTCAAGACTCCTTGATCCTGATGATCTCTCAAGAAATAATATTTCACATCAATATGTTTGGTTCTTGGATTGACTCTTTCCATCTGAGCAAGAACAAGACATCCTTGATTGTCCTCTTTTAGTTTTGTTGGTTCCAACTGTGGTTGTCCTAGGTCTCTTAATAATTGTCTTAACCACAGTACTTCTTGACTCGCATGTGCTGCTGCAACATATTCTGCTTCTGTTGAAGATAGTGTCACAATTGACTGTTTCTTACTTGTCCAAATTATTGGTCCACCTGAGAGAAAAAAATATGTCCACTGGTAGATCTTCTGTCAGTTGGATCTCCAGCCCAATCTGCATCAACATATCCTGTTAAAATGCAATTATCACCTGTGGGTAATTTCAGCCTAACATTGCTAGTTCCTTTCAAATAACGTATTACTGTCTTCACGGCATTCCAATCAGCTTTATTTGGTTTTGATACCTTTCTACTCAGGATTCCTACTGCTGCTGCGATGTCTGGTCTTGTAATGGTCGCTAGATACAGTAGTTTTCCTATTGCTGTTCTGTATTCTTCATTGTTTGGTAGCATATTTTTTTTCACTGTTCATCTCTTTGAGATAATTAGTTTCCATTGGAGACTTTACTGTTTTTGCATCCTTTAGTCCAAATTTTTCTGTTATGTCTTGAATCATGTGATTCTGATTCAGTAGGAAACTTCCGTCTTCTCTTTCTATCTGTATTCCTAGGTACTGTTTTACATTTCCCAAGTCTTTGATTTCAAAATTTTGTTTCAGGATTTTTAGAATGTTTCATTTATCCCTTTCTTGTTTAAAACAAATCACAATGTCGTCTACATATATGAGTACATAAATCCATCTATTACTCAGCCTTTTTGTGTACAAGCATGGATCAGCTTTGCTTCTTTGAAATTTTTCATTTCTTAGTACTTCCATGATTTTGTCATTCCACGCTTTAGCTGCTTGCTTTAAACCATATATGCTTTTCTGTAGTTTACAAACTTTGTTTGGATTTCTTTCATCTTTGAATCCTGGAGGTTGTTCCATGTAAATGTCTTCTGTTAAATCTCCATTCAAAAAAGCTGTCTTTACATCGAGATGTCTTAGTTCCATCTGTTCCATTGCTGTAACTGTAAGTAAAGTTCTTATTGCAGTGTGTTTGACAACTGGAGCAAATGTTTCATCATAGTCTTCTTTTTCTGGTAGTCGAGCTATGTCTTCCCAAGAGATAGATTCATACATTTTACTTGTACTTGCCTTGTATGAGAGACGTTTTGGTGGTTTTCCTTTGTTCTTTCTTATTGAACGTCTTGGTTCTGTGTCTGTTTGTAGTTGTGATTCTTCACTTTCAGTATTTTGTTCTTCATTAATTTCTACTTCTTACTCATCAGATATTTCTTTAGTTATGTCACTATTGTTTTTCTCATTTTTTGTTTCAACTGAAATCATAATGTCTTCATTTAAATCTTCAATGAATGTCACACTGTTACTCACCGTAACTCTGTCTGTTTTGGGATCTAAGATTCTATATCCTTTGCAATTTTCACTATATCCAACGAATATTCCTTCCATGGATCTGTTTTGAAGTTTGGAACGTTTTTCTGTTGGAATGAATATAAAAACTTTACATCCAAAAACTTTTAAATGATTGACACTTGGTTTCATACCTTGCCACAGTTCATATGGAGTTTTCTTCAGTTTTCTGGAAAAAAGTCGGTTCTGTAGATATGTAGCTGTCATTGCTGCCTCACCCCAATATTTCTCTGGTAGTTTAGAATCTGTCAGCATACATCTCAAAATTTCTGTTAGAGTTCTGTTTTTCCTTTCTGCTACTCCATTTTGTTCAGGTGTGTATGGAACAGTTTTCTGATGTTCTATTCAATTTTGTCTTAAGTAGGCTTCTATTCTGTGACCTGTAAATTCACCTCCATTATCACTTCTAATGACAATTGGCTTCCTTGAAATTTGTTACTTGATCTTGTTACACAGTCTGCAAGTTTATCAAAAACTTCACTTTTGTTCTTAATTAAGTATGTGACTGTGTATCTTGAGTACATATCAAAAAACTGACCGGCACATCCAAACATAGATTCAGTGTGAACAGGTGCTAAACCTAGAGTCACCAACTCATATACATACAAGAAAAAAGGTAGCACACTGTAGCGCTATAGCTTGCAAACATGAAATATGAAAAATATGAAAAATGAATTGCATCATTACCTTAGAAATATGAAAAATTGAGAAGTCTTAGCGCATAAGATGGCCAATTTATGTGAGCCTGATAGCGACGTCAAGGCTCTTCTCGTATATCAGGTCCTAACTAATGCCTATCCTCGCTTAGAAAAGTCTGTCTGCATGGGAACATATGAATCCTCTCTTCAGACTAAAATCTACATCTCTGTGGAGGGGTGATGAACCTGTTGTAATTAAAAAGCCTGTGACCACCAGGTGGAGTGCTCAGGTAGAAGGTAAATGAATACATATCAAAAAACTGACCGGCACATCCAAACATAGATTCAGTGTGAACAGGTGCTAAACCTAGAGTCACCAACTCATATACATACAAGAAAAAAAGGTAGCACACTGTAGCGCTATAGCTTGCAAACACGAAATATGAAAAATATGAAAAATGAATTGCATCATTACCTTAGAAATATGAAAAATTGCGCTAAGACTTCTCAATTTTTCATATTTCTAAGGTAATCGAGGATAAGCGAGGATAGGCATTAGTTAGGACCTGATATACAAGAAGAGCCTTGACGTGGCTATCAGGCTCACATAATTTGGCCATCTTATGCGCTAAGACTTCTCAATTTTTCATATTTCTAAGGTAATGATGCAATTCATTTTTCATATTTTTCATATTTCGTGTTTGCAAGCTATAGCGCTACAGTGTGCTACCTTTTTTTCTTGTATGTATATGAGTTGGTGACTCTAGGTTTAGCACCTGTTCACACTGAATCTATGTTTGGATGTGCCGGTCAGTTTTTTGATATGTATTCATTTACCTTCTACCTGAGCACTCCACCTGGTGGTCACAGGCTTTTTAATTACAACAGGCTCATCACCCCTCCACAGAGATGTAGATTTTAGTCTGAAGAGAGGATTCATATGTTCCCATGCAGACAGACTTTTCTAAGCGAGGATAGGCATTAGTTAGGACCTGATATACGAGAAGAGCCTTGACGTGGCTATCAGGCTCACATAATTTGGCCATCTTATGCGCTAAGACTTCTCAATTTTTCATATTTCTAAGGTAATGATGCAATTCATTTTTCATATTTTTCATATTTCGTGTTTGCAAGCTATAGCGCTACAGTGTGCTACCTTTTTTTCTTGTGTGTATCTTGAGTAGTCGTCTATAAAAGTCAACATGTATCTATTGCCTCCTGATGTAGTCAATTTCATGGGTCCACATACGTCAGTATGCACCAAATCAAGTGGTATTTCGCTTTTCATCTCACTTTCTTTTGGAATAGATATCCTTGTGGCTTTGGATTTTATACAACATTCACATCTTATGGTAATTGAGCAATCTGATATCTTTAAATCTTTTGTCAATTCTTTTCTCTGTAGTTCCTTATACTGTCCGGGTGTCTATGTCCTAGATGTCTATGCCACATGTCAATACAGTTTTTGTGATCATGTGTACATACCTTCATCTGTTCCTTTGGCTTGTCAAAATGATATAATTGTTCATCTACCTTGACTTTGGTTATCATCTTGTTTCCTGCAATAATTGCACACTCATTGTCTTTGAATTTTACTGCAAGTACTTTTGCTGTTAAACGTTTCACAGATAATAATCCGCCTTCCAATTTTGGAACATACAACACATCCTGTACAAGTATCTTTAAATCTTGTCCGAAATTGTTTGAACAATTTAGCATACCTTGTCCGATACCTTCTGCGGTTATTTTGCTTCCATCTGCAAGATAAATGGCTTCTTTCTTATCTAAATCAAGATCAGTAAAGAAATTCTTGTCACTTGTCATATGACTCGTTGCTCCTGAATCAATAAACCAACCAAGTGATGATTTCTTGTCTGTTATTTTGAATGTGCCATTCCAATTATTCTCACACAAATCGGAAATTGTTTTTTACTTTCTGTGTATGCTTTTTATGTTGTAATTTTTGTTGCTCTGCTTTCCATATGGTACAATCTTTCTTTAAATGACCTTTTTTCTTACATCTGAAGCATTCTCTTGTCTCTTTATTATAGGGTTTTTTAAATTCTGTAGCTTTAAGAGCGTTTTCACTGTCCTTTTCAGTAGAAGAATCATTGCTTTGTTATTTTCTTCTCTGATATTCATCTATGAGTCTGGTCTTCACAAACTCTAATGTAATGCTGTTTCAGGTCTTGTCTCTAGTGAATTTATTAAAGCTGTATACGAATCTGGTAAACTGCACAACAATATAGCTGCTCTATGGCTTTCCTTAATATCTTCACCAATAGATCTTAGCTGTGATATCACCTCCATCATGGAGAATATGTGCTTCTGCATGTCACTGTCTGCACTTAGTCTCATACTGTAAAGCTTTCTTAATAAAAATAACTTGTGATTTAAGCTGGGTCTCTCATATAGCTTTCTTAATTGTTCCCACATTCCTTTCGCTGTTTCTTCATTTCTTATATGTATTAATTGAGCATCATCCTCTAATAAGCTAATGGTGGCTCTCGCTTGTCTATTTTTCTTATCCCATGTCTGATTATCTTGACCAGGTCTATCTGTAGTGATTACTTCCCATAAATCATCTTTAGACAATAACATCTCTACTTTGAACTTCCATAGCTGATAGTTCTCATCATTAGTGTTGAGCGATACTGCTCAATATCTAAAAATATCGTATCGAAATGGTATCGCCGATATCACTAAATATCGTCGATATCCGATTCCGATACCGGAAGTCCAATGTAAGTCTATGGGAACAAAATATCGCAACTAAAAAAAACCTTTATTTCCTTGTAAACACTAAATATACACACATAGAATACATATATATACATGTCATTGTGACATATATATATATATATACATATATGTATAGTTTATACACTTCTACATAGTAAAATATCCTCTGATTCAATTGCCGGGTAAAGCCGGCTTCTGTGAAAAGACAGAAGCACCCGACATGAAATGACACTTGGTGTACATAGGGTTAACCATGTCTTTTCATGTCGTTTGCAATCTGATTTGCACAAACAATTACATCAGTCTATGTGTGCAAAATTTCACACCTGTAGGGGTTAATTAAAGTTGTAAATTCGTTGTAAAAAAAACGGACTTTTTTGCTACGAATTTACACCTTTAATTAACCCCTACAGGTGTGAAATTTTGCACACTTACACTCATGTAATTGTTTGTGCAAATCAGATATCAAACTACATGAAAAGACATGGTTAACTCTATGTAAACCAAGTGTCATTTCATGTCGGGTTCTGCATTTTCACAAAAGCCGGCAATTGAATTAGCGGCTATTATACTATGTAGAAGTGTATGAACTATAAATATAAATATATATATATATATGTGTGTCACAAATTCAATGACATGTATATATATATATATGAGGTGTAAAATTGCTGAAAAAAAATGCGTGGGCTCCCGCCCTATTTTCGCAACCAGACAGACAAAGCCAGTGAGTGGGGGCAGATAATAATAGCCCAGAGAGGGACCATTATTTTTGGCCCCCCCCGGCTACTAACATCTGCCCCCAGACACCCCAGAAAGGGCAAATCTCTAATTAGATTTGCCCTTTCTGGCACTTTGCCCGTCTATTCCCATTGCCCTGTAGCGGTGGCGAATGGGTTAATAAGGGGTTAAAATGACCTTGCAATTGAAAGGTCACTTTAAGCCAGGTTAATAATTGAGAGCTGTCAATCAGACAACTATCAATTATTAATCCTATTGTATGAAAGAAAAATCAAACACACACACTTTAATAAAAAAGAAGTTTAATGAAATAATCACACAGTTTTTGACCATATTTTATTTACCTGCTAAAACCATTTCCTGTAATAAAAATAAAATAATAAAGCAAAATTATTCTTACCAATCCGATGTACAGTCAGGTCCCACGGTGTAATCCATCAGAAAGGGTTAATGTTTACTGCAGGGACCGCAGCTAATGCTGCAGCCTCACAGTAAACCCCCAAATGAATGAGTTCCTCTCCTGGCTGACAGGAGAGGAAGTGGAAAGCTTAATTGATTGCTTTCCACTTTCACTTCAGGTCAGCCAGGGACACAATCAGTGACGTCAGAGGGAACTGGTTAACAAAAATAGGGGATCCCCTCGAAAAAAATTGGCGTGGGGTCACGCCTATTTTTGTTAACCAGCCAGATGAAGCAGACCGCTGAGGCCTGGATTTTCAGGCTGTTAAGGAGCCAAGATCCATGGACCTTGCCAGCCTGATAATACCAGGCCACAGCAGTCTGCATATCTTGGCTGATTAACAAAAATAGGGGATCCCCTCGAAAAAAATTGGCATGGGGTCCCCCCTATTTTTGTTAACCAGCCAGATGAAGCAGACCGCTGAGGCCTGGATTTTCAGGCTGTTAAGGAGCCAAGATCCATGGACCTTGCCAGCCTGATAATACCAGGCCACAGCAGTCTGCATATCTTGGCTGATTAACAAAAATAGGGATCCCCTCGAAAAAAATTGGCGTGGGGTCCCCCCTATTTTTGTTAACCAGCCAGATGAAGCAGACCGCTGAGGCCTGGTTTTTCAGGCTGGTAAGGATCCAATATCCATGGACCTTGCAAGCCTGATAATACCAGGCCACAGCAGTCTGCTTAGCTTGGCTGGTTAACAAAAATAGGGGATCCCCTCGAAAAAAAAACGGCGTAGGGGTCCCCCTATTTTTGTTAACCAGCCAAGTAAAATGCAGACTGCTGCGGCCTGGTATTAAAAGACTGTCAAGGCCCATGGATTTTGGCCCTCAACAGCCTGATAATACCAGGCTACAGCAGCCCCACATTTGGCGCATCAAAAGATGTGCCAATTGTGGCACTTTACCCGGCTCTTCCCACTTGCCCTGTAGCGGTGGCAAGCGGGGTAATAAGGGGTTAATGTCACCGTTGATTGCACGGTGACAATAAGCCCGGTTAATAATGGAGAGGTGTCAATAAGACACCGATCCATTATTAATCCCAAAGTTATTAAATGTTTAAAAAAAGACACAGCAAGAAAAAAGTCTTTTAATGAAATAAAAGAGACAACACAGTTTTCATTTCTTTTATTGTACTCTCATTCCTGCGACGCCATCGATCTCCTGTAAAAAAAGAAAAAAAAAAAACCAACAGTATACCACCTGTCCGACGCAGTCCATAGTAACGACAGTCCCACGACGATCCAGCTCTGCTACATCGCAATGACAGGCAGAGCCTGTCATCGCGACGCAGCACAGCTGATTACCTGCTTCCCCGGCGGTGACGTCATCGGACTGACTGCTTTACGGCCGGGATTACCCAGCAGTCACTGCAGTTATCGCAGAAACTGCATGTGACCGCCGGGGAGAAGAGGATGGCGGCCATGAAGCAGTCCAGGACGTGACCGCCGGAGATCTTCTGCCAGGTAAGTGCCGCTGACTCCTGACAGACCCGACCGACAGACACAGACAGTGACAGTGACAAATCCGATTCCGGTATTCGATATGACGAAAATATCGGTATTCGGAATCGAAAGGCCGATACAGCTAATATCGGCCGATATCCGATATTTGCAGTATCGTATCGCTCAACACTACTCATCATTCAGTTTAGCTACTGCGAGTTTTTGCTCTGTGCTACTTGTCATTTTTAACTTATCTTACTTGTTTGGAGAGATTTGCACTGAAGAATTCTTCTGCATTCACCAGGGTCTTGCTGAGAGTTCCAGTGTCCTGGGTATCTGGTATTCTTGGTGCTTGGGATCTGTGGTGTCTGGATTCTCTGGTGCCTGGATGTCTGGTTATGCTGTATCTGGGGTGACTGGATCTGGGTGCCTGTGTCTGGGCCCGTAACCTGTTGCACAGCTTCTGTATCCACACCTTTGCAGTAGAAAACTTCACAGAGCAGGCTTCATGGGATAACAAGCTTTTACTTCTTACAACATGAGGTATAAGGAAAATGCACAGTCATTTCAGCATTGCATCAGGAAACAGGAACAAAACGAAAGTGAAACTACAAGTGAGACTATTTCTTATACAATATATTAAACAGAAGGAAACGTTTCACAACATCACCATCTATTGTCAGGTCAGCATAAAGTCCTCCTTTTACTTATAATAAGTCCTAATCTGTTGAATATGCCAACACCCACACAGTATGATTCCCCCACAGAAAACACCACACACACTCAGCATGATGCCAGCACACAGTATAGTGTCAATGTGAGGAGGTGGACCAGCTGCCATGTTCCTCCCTGAAGACATCAATGCTACTGCGGTATAGAATGTGAATAATGTTTTGTTCCTCTGTTGTTTCCTTGTTATAACAATTATAATTCCACTTTGGGCTGCAGTAACAGCTTATGGCCACAAAATGTCTAGAATGTAGATGAAAGGTGAAGTTTGCCCAGTAACACAGACAGCAGACACAAAAACAGTATCAGGGTTAACTTAAAGTACAGCCCATAGTGGGAGGGAGTTTAGTGGATTCTGGGAAAAGGGGATCCATTTCAGGGTAAGTTCATACTAGGCGTTTTTTCAGCGTTTTCCTTGGTTTTTCTTCCGTTTTTGTGGCATTTTTTATGCATTTTTTGTGGCGGTTTAGGCACACTAGATTTGTCTCTTGTGCATGCTGATAAAGTTTAGTATTGAAAAAAAAAGTCCTATTGCAAAAAATGAAGTTTTGGCACAAAAAACGCTGCAAAAAATGATACCTGCGTTTTTACTGCGTTTTTCCAACACCCACTCAAGTCAATAGATGAAAAGCGCTGAAAACTGCTGAAAGAAGTGACATGCTCTATGTCCAACCAAGCCAAGCAAACCACAAAATACTGATCACAAAAAAAGCAATGTGTGTGCATGAGATTTCTGAAATCTCATAGGCTTTGCTGATACTATAATAAGCAGCTGAAAATTAGAATAATAAAAGCAGCAAAAAGCCCAGTGTGAACTTTAGTCAGTCAAAAAGAGGAAGAGAAAGAGACAAGACAGGTTTTTCCTAGTGTGGAACTGCAAGGCTCATGAGAAGGATGTAGTTATAGACAGGGCCGGTTTTAGGCAAAGTGGGGCCCTAGACAAAGTTTAAAATGGGGCCCCAAATGCTAACATATTGCACATCACACAGAAGCATTTCGGTTGTATTTACATGCATTGAGTTCAGGCCGCTAAATGAGTGTGATCGACAATATTGAAGTCGTTCAACACTTGTTTCCCGGCCTCTTTCCACCGGCTGAGAAAGAATGTTGGGGACAGAACAATCACTAATAGATCAATCTGTCCCCAGACAATATGTTTTATCAGCAGCACATCTGCGGCTTACACCGGGCGATGTGCTGCTGAGAACAATGATTTTTGTACCGGCATAAACAATCCAATCACTTGATGAATATGCAGCACTTTGCTTGTTTAGTATAATACAACCCATAGTCCTCCATATATTATAATGTGCACCTCAGTCCTCCATATTGTAAAATGCACACACCATAGTCCTCATATAATATAATATGCCCCACAGTCCTCCATATTGTAAAATACACACCACATAGTCCTCCATATAGTATAATACACTCCCTATAGTCCTCCATATAGTATAATACACTCCTCAGTCCTCCATATAGTATAATACACTCCTCATAGTCCTCAAATAGTATAATACACTCCCTATAGTCCTCCATATATTAAAATATACTCCTCAGTCCTCCATATAGTATTATACACTTCCCATAGTCTTCCATATAGTATAATACACTCTCTGTAGCCCTCCATATATTAAAATACACTCAGTCCTCCATATAGTATAATACACTCCTCATAGTGCTCCATATTGTATAATGCACCGCCATACTCATCCATGTAGTACAATTCTCTTCCCATGGTATAATGCACCCCATAGGTCTTCATATAGTATAATGTCCCATAGTCCTCGATACAGTATAATGCAATCAACCCATAGAGCATAATGCAGCCATTCCACAGTATATAATGTAAATCCCCATTGAATATATTGCAGCCCCCTCATATAGTATAATGCAGCCCCCCATAGAAGATAATGCAGCCCCTCCATAGAATACAATGTAGCCATCCTCATATAATATAATGCAGCCCCCATAGAATATAATGTAGCCCCCTCATAAAGTATAATGAAGCCCCTATACAATATAATCAAGCTCCCCATAGAATATAATGCAGCCCCTCATAGAATACAATGTAGCCCCCTCATATAGTATAATGTAGCCCCTCAGATATGATGCAATCACCCCTCATAGAATATAATAAATATAATACAGCCTCCCATAGAATATAATGTAGTCCCGTACAGAATATAATACAGTCCGCCCCCCCATAGAATATAATGTAGCCCCCCATAGTATATAACACAGCCACATAGTATATAACACAGCCTCCCCCATAAAATATAATATACCCCCAACAGTATATAACACAGCCCACATAGTTTATAGCGCGGCCCGCATAGTATATAGCATGGCCCGCATAGTATATTGCACGGCCCGCGTAGTATATAGCGCACCCACATAGTATATAGCACAACCACATAGTAAATAGCGTGGCCCACATAGTATATTGCACGGCCCACATAGTATATAGCACAGCCACATAGTATATAGCACGGCCCACATAGTATATAGCGCGCCCACATAGTATATAGCACAGCCCACATAGTATATAGCGCGGCCCACATAGTATTTTGCACGGCCTGCATAGTATATAACAGGCCCGCATGGTATATATCAAGGCCCACATAGTATATAGCACGGCCAACATAACACCCCCCTCCCAGGAATGGCCCCACAGTCCAGTACTCACTGACATACAAAAAAAAACAAAAAAACACAAGCCTCACCTCCCCTCGTGCCCACGCTGCTCAGGGTTCCTGTCTCAGCGGCAGCTCTGCCCGGAACACAGTGAGTGCGCGATGATGTCATCGCGCACCCGCGGTGTGGGCAGAGGGGAATGATGGGAGAGGGAGCATCAGCTGACGCTCTCTACATCATTGCTTTGAACTGTACCGGCATCTATGACGCCGGTATAGTTCAATGTGGCGGCGGGGGAAGTCGGCGCTGGAGGCAGGTGGGCCCCCCTGCCTCACAGAGGCCCCATAGCGGCTGCGTGATGTTTTGCTAACTGGGGGCCCCTAGGAGAGCGGAGGCCCTAGCCAGCTGCCTGGTCTGCCTGCCCCTAACGCCAGCCCTGGTTATAGAGGCAGCAGGATGACACAGCAGGTGGGGAACCCTGCAAGGGAGGCTTAGAAGTTCAGGAGAAGGGGACCTTAGGACGAGGTAGTGCCCTGCTGTGGGCACTGAAGGTACTGCCCAGTGAGAAAGGGATCTAGGGACACGGCATCACCCTGCTATGGGTACTGAATCATGGGGCACGTTTCTACTATTGGCCCCTGGGACTGATATAAGCAAGGACACAGGGTATCAGGGCATAGCGACACACGTGGACCCATATGACCCTACCCTAAGGAAAATGCAGGCATATAAAATCTCTTCTCATTACTGTGCCATACCTGTTGCTAGAAACAAATTGTAAACTAACTCTGAGTGTGGAGCCGGTGTACTGTGTGGGAAGTGATGAAGATTTTTACAGGATGAAAATGATGAAATGGTAAGTCAGGATGTTGAGAAGGCTGAACTTTTAAATTCCTATTTTGCATCTGTTTTCTCTCAGAAAGGAAATGTAACATCAACTGATCTTCACTGCCCTATTAAAGGAATAGAAGAATCCATGATATCTATAAACAGAAAGACAGTGAGGAAACACTTAGCTAACCTAAATGAAATCAAGTCTCCAGGTCCAGATGAATTACACCCCAGAATACTGAAGGAGATAGTAGAGGAAATTCTTGAACCACTGTCAATAATCTTTGAAAATTCTTGGAGAACAGAAGAAGTGTTATGATTTGGTAGCTGAGGAGAGCAGGCAAAAACGGCAATACACCAGAGAGGTTGGAATCTACTGGATTGCAGTACCCTGACTAACCACCACAACTAAAGGCAGCCGTGGAGCGTTCCTACGTTGGTCCTAGATGCCTCGTCATAGCCTGAGAGGTTAACTACACCTAAAGATAGAAAGAGGAAAGCTATCTGCCCCGGAGCAGATCCCCAAAGAACATAGGAAGCCCCCAAACATGTAATGGCGGTTAGACAAGAGGAATACAGACACAGACAGAAAATAGTATGAGCAAACGTTGGGGCCCAATCTACCTGGACAGAAAAGGATAGGAAGGACACTTACTGCAATCCAAAAAACCCTAAAAAATACCAACTCAACTAATTGCAAAAACACCTGAGATCACACGACCTCTACCACCTAAATTAGTTCTCTGGTGTCACAAAACTAAGCCGCAGCCACTGAAAAAACTGGAAAAGGCAAATGAACAAATAACAGTGGCTCAGATAAACTGAGAGGAGCACAAGCCTGGCTGACCTCCACAGAAGTGCAGGGAACAATGCAAAAAGCAAGCACAAAAATAAAAGCAGAAAATATCTTATCTGATAGCAGAAGATGCAGGCAAGACTCAGCAAGCTTCCAAGTGAACCAGGAACCACAGTTGAGACAAGAACAATTGATCACCGGCAACCATGATGGGAGGGAACCTCCCTTATATAAGACCAATCTGTAACTCCTGATTGCCAATCCTCATTGAATGGTTCAGTACTGTTTGTAACCACCAGAGGGAGCTTCTGCTCAGAATTCATTTCTAACACATTCACAACAGTACCCCCCCTTGAGGAGGGGTCACCGAACCCTCATTTGGGCAACCAGGTCGGTCAGGATGAGCTCTGTGATACGCATGGATCAGTCTCCTAGCATGGATGTCCGAAGCAAACACCCAAGAATTGTCCTCCTGACCATAACCTCTCCACTTAACCAAATACTGGAGTTTCCGTCTAGAAAAACGAAAATCCAATATTTTCTCAACCACACACTCCAGATTGCCCTCAACCAAAACAGAGTCAGGAGGCGCAGCCATAGGAACCACTGGCTTGACAAACCTCTTCAATAAGGACTTGTGGAACACGTTATGGATCTTAAATGTCCCTGGAAGAAGTAAACGAAAGGAAACAGGATTAAGAATCTCCAAGATCTTATAAGGTACAAAGAACCTAGGCTTAAACTTAGGAGATGCAACTCTCATAGGGATATTTCTTGAGGACAACCAGACCAAGTCCCCCACTTCAAACTGAGGACCATCAGTCCTATGCCGGTTGGCAAACCGCTGGGCCCTCTCCTGAGAGAGGGACAACCTCTCCACTACCTGGTCCCAAATCTGCTGCATACGCTCCACAACAGAGTCAACACCTGGACAGACAGAAGCCTCCGTCTGTCCCGAAGAAAATCGAGGGTGAAACCCAAAATTGCAGAAAAATGGAGACATCAAAGTGGCAGAGCTAGCCCTATTATTAAGAGCAAACTCAGCCAAAGGCAAAATAGAGACCCAGTCATCTTGATCAGCAGACACAAAGCATCTCAGATAAGTCTCCAATGTCTGGTTTGTTCTCTCAGTTTGTCCATTGGTCTGAGGATGAAAAGTCGAGGAGAAAGACAATCGAGCACCAAGTTTAGAACAAAAAGTCCTCCAAAATCTGGAAACAAACTGGACTCCTCTGTCAGACACAATGTTCTCAGGAATGCCGTGTAACCGAACCACGTGCTGAAGGAACAAAGGCACCAATTCGGAGGAGGAAGGCAACTTAGGTAATGGCACAAGATGTATCATTTTGGAAAACCTATCACAAATCACCCAGATAACGGTCATTCTCTGAGAAACAGGGAGGTCGGAAATGAAATCCATAGAGATATGGGTCCATGGTCTCTTGGGCACAGGCAATGGCATCAACAAACCACTAGAGCGAGAGCAAGGCTTGGAGCGAGAGCAAGTCCCGCAGGACTGCACAAATTCACTGACGTCACGAGACAAAGTAGGCCACCAAAAGGACCGACTAACCAAGTCTCTGGTACCAAAAATTCCGGGATGACCGGCCAACGCGGAACAATGAATCTCAGACATCACACTCTTTTTCCACTGGTCTGGGACAAACAATTTCCCAATAGGGCAGCGCTCGGGTTTATCCTCCTGACACCGTTCCAGAGCCAGTCTCAAATTGGGTGAGATGGCGGAAAGAACTACACCCTCTTTCAAAATAACAGCAGGATCAGATAACTCAGGAGAGTCCGCAAGGAAACTCCTCAAGAGGGCATCCGCCTTAACATTCTTAGTGCCAGGAAGAAAGGAAACCACAAAATTAAAAAGTGTGAAAAACAAGGCCCACCTGGCCTGTCTAGGATTAAGTCGCTTGGCTGATTCCAGATAAACCAGATTCTTATGGTCCGTGAGGACCACCACCTGATGTTTGGCTCCCTCCAGCCAATGTCTCCACTCTTCAAAAGCCCACTTCATGGCCAATAACTCCCGATTACCCACGTCATAATTACGTTCAGTTGGAAAAAATTTTAGAGAGAAAAAGGCACAAGGGTTACTTTTAGAGGTCTCTGGATCTATTTGGGACAAAACGGCACCTGCCCCAATTTCAGAGGCATCAACCTCCACCTGAAATGGCAGAGAAACATCAGGCTACCGTAGAACAGGAGCAGAAGTGAATCTCTGCTTAAGTTCCTGAAACGCAGAGACTGCCTCAGGAGCCAATTCACCACATCAGAACCCTTTTTGGTCAAATCAGATAATGGTTTAACAATAACAGAGAAATTACCAATAAATTTACGATAAAAATTGGCAAAACCCAAGAATCTCTGAAGAGCCTTTAATGAAGTAGGTTGGACCCAATCACAGATGGCCTGAACCTTGACCGGGTCCATTTCAATAACAGATGAGGACAAAATGAATCCCAGAAATGAGATCCTCTGTACGCCAAAAAGACACTTTGATCCCTTCACATACAGTGCATTCTCTCTCAAAATCTGGAACACAGTCCGAACATGTTTCACATGAGAGTCCCAGTCATTGGAAAAAATCAAGATATCATCCAAATAAACAATCAGAAATTTATCCACAAAATCCCTGAAAATGTCATTCATAAAGGACTGGAAGACGGAAGGAGCATTAGTGAGCCCAAAGGGCATCACTAGGTACTCAAAATGCCCCTCTGGGGTATTAAACGCCGTCTTCCATTCATCCCGTGCTTAATGCAAATAAGGTTATACGCCCCACTGAGGTCAAGCTTGGTAAACCAAGTAGCACTTTTCACCCTGGAAAACAGGTCAGAAATCAAGGGTAACTGGATATTGATATTTCACAGTGATATTGTTCAAGAGACAATAATCAATACTCGGCCTTAATGAACCATCCTTTTTGGCCACAAAGAAAAAAACGGCACCCAAGGGTGAAGAGGATGGTCTGATATGACCCTTCTCCAATGACTCCTTGATATAAGACCGCATAGCGTCATGTTCAGGTACAGACAAGTTAAAAAGGCGACCCTTAGGGAATTTACTACCAGGCACTAATTCAATAGCGCAGTCATAGCTCCTATGGGGGGGCAAGGATGCAGATTTACTTTCGCTAAACACATCAGAAAAATCAGTCAAAAAGTCAGGAACATCCTGAGCCTGGGGAGAGGCAGAAAAAACAGGAGTGTTGGCATTACCACATTGGCAGCTCCAACTGGTTACAGACACAGATTTCCAATCCAAAACAGGATTATGAGACTGTAACCAAGGGAAACCTAGTACAATAATGTCATGCAGATTATACAGCACCAAAAATTTGCAACTCTCCTGATGATCAGGTTCAACCCTCATTATCACCTGAGTAGAGAACTGGGGTTTATTCTCAGCCAAAGGGGTAGAATCAATCCCCAGTAGGGAATAGACTTCCGTAGGGGTATCAAGGGAAACCCACAACGTTTAGCAAAATCAAAATCCATCAGGTTAATAGCTGCTCCCGAATCAACAAAAGCCTGAGCAGAAAATGTGGACAGGGAGCAAATCAGGGTAACAGTCAACAGAAATTTAGTCTGAACACTACCCAAGACAACTGAGCGTGCAAAACGTCTTCCTCGCTTAGGGCAAACTGAAATAGCATGAGAGGCGTCACCACAGTAGAAACATAACCCATTGCGTTTTCGAAACTCATGACGCTGTGCCCCAGAAGCCACTCTATCACACTGCATGGGTTCAGAAGCTGGTTCACAAGGCAACACTATTCCACACATACCTCTACGCTCACGCAAACGTCTGTCAATTTGAATCGCTAATGACATAGAATTATTGAGACCAGAGGGAGCAGGGAAACCCACCATAACATCTTTTACATTCTCTGACAGACCCTTCCGAAAAAGGGCTGCCAAAGCATCATCATTCCATTTGGTCAGAACTGCCCACTTTTGGAATTTCTGACAGTACAACTCAGCGTCCTCAAGCCCCTGATTTAATGCCAACAAGGTTTTTTCAGCTTGATCAGTGACATTAGGTTCATCGTACAATAACCCCAGAGCCAGAAAAAATGCATCAACATTACTCAAAACAGGGTCCCCAGGTGTCAGGGAAAAAGCCCAATCCTGAGGATCGCCGCGCAGGAGAGAGATGACAATTTGAACCTGCTGTGCTGCGTTCCCTGAAGACTTAGGTTTTAAGGCAAAAAACAACTTACAGTTATTTTTGAAATTCAGAAATTTAGCTCGATCCCCCAAAAATAAATCTGGCATGGGGATCCTAGGTTCCACAACCGGCAACCCAGCAAGATAGGTAGCAATACTCCGAACTTCAGTGGCAAGCTGATCCACACGGCCAGACAACTGTGCAAACTCCATTGAGAGAAAAAAAAAATCCTCCTCAGCACCCAGAGAAAAAGAGGGAAAAAATGCAACAAACAGAGAAAAAAAAAATAAAAAATTCTGACAACTTCCCTTTTTCTTTTTACTATTTTTCCCTTCTGTTGAGTACCATATAATTTTCAGTTTGGCCGGTGATACTGTTATGATTTGGTAGCTGAGGAGAGCAGGCAAAAACGGCAATACACCAGAGAGGTTGGAATCTACTGGATTGCAGTACCCTGACTAACCACCACAACTAAAGGCAGCCGTGGAGCGTTCCTACGTTGGTCCTAGACGCCTCGTCACAGCCTGAGAGGTTAACTACACCTAAAGATAGAAAGAGGAAAGCTATCTGCCCCGGAGCAGATCCCCAAAGAACATAGGAAGCCCCCAAACATGTAATGGCGGTTAGACAAGAGGAATACAGACACAGACAGAAAATAGTAAGAGCAAACGTTGGGGCCCAATCTGCCTAGAAAGAAAAAGGATAGGAAGGACACTTACTGCAATCCAAAAAACCCTAAAAAATACCAACTCTACTAACTGCAAAAACACCTGAGATCACACGACCTCTACCACCTAAATTAGTTCTCTGGTGTCACAAAACTAAGCCGCAGCCACTGAAAAAACTGGAAAAGGCAAATGAACAAATAACAGTGGCTCAGATAAACTGAGAGGAGCACAAGCCCCCGGAGGGGACCTGGCTGACCTCCACAGAAGTGCAGGGAACAATGCAAAAAGCAAGCACAAAAATAAAAACAGAAAATATCTTATCTGAGAGCAGGAGAAGAGGCAAGACTCAGCAAGCTTCCAAGTGAACCAGGAACCACAGTTGAGACAAGAACAATTGATCACCGGCAACCATGATGGGAGGGAACCTCCCTTATATAAGACCAATCTGTAACTCCTGATTGCCAATCCTCATTGAATGGTTCAGTACTGTTTGTAACCACCAGAGGGAGCTTCTGCTCAGAATTCATTTCTAACACATTCACAACAGACATTAAAGAAACAAGAAGAATCAATGCCTTCAGAATTTGGTGCTGAAAAAGGATGTTAATAACAATAAGGATAATAAGGATGTCAATAACATGGATTGCAAGAAGAACAAACAAATTAATTTTGTAACAAATCAAGTCAGACATGTCACTCAAAGCAAGGATCACTAAGCTACGACTTACCTACTTTGGGCGAATAGAGTAGTCAATGGAGAGGGACATCATGGTCGGAAGAATTGAAAGAACAAGGCGAAGAGGAAGACCAGGAACTCAATGTCTTGATACAATCAAGGTAATGGCAGAGAAGACCCTGGTGCACCTATCTAGGCTTCTGCTCAGAATTCATTTCTAACACATTCACAACAGAGAAGTCCCAGAAGACTGGAGAAGAGCAAATGTTGTTCCTATCTTCAAAAAGGGGAAGAAGGTGGACCCAGGGAACTACAGGCCGGTGAGTCTGACTTCTATACCAGGAAAGATCTTTGAACAAATTATTAAAGAACATGTATGCAAGTACCTGGATAAGAATGAAGTGATTAAACAGAGTCAGCATGGGTTTGTAACTAATAAGTTATGTCATACTAACTTAATTTCCTTCTATGACAGAATCACTGACTGGGTGGATCAGGAAATGCTGTAGATATAGTATATCTTGACTTCAGCAAAGCATTTGACAAAGTATCTCACACAATCCTTATTGAAAAAATGACTAAGTATGGAATGGACAAGGCAACTGTTAGGTGGATTCATAACTGGCTTAGTGATCGGACCCAAAGAGTGGTCGTAAATGGCTGCACATCCAGTTGGAAGAATGTCTCAAGTGGGGTACCACAAGGCTCTGTTTTGGGCCCTGTATTGTTTAACATCTTTATCAATGATTTAGATGAAGGAATTGAGGGTAAACTGATCAAATTTGCTGATGACAAAAAGCTAGGAGAGGTAGTAGCTAATACTAGAGAAGAGAGAGAGAGGATTCAAAAAGATATAAATAAACTGGAGCAGTGGGCAGCAACTAACAGAATGGATTTTAACAGGGAAAAATGCAAAGTACTACATCTGGGCAATAAAAATGAAAAAAGCATATACAAAATGGGAGGAATAGGGCTAAGTAACAGCACATGTGAAAATACTTGGGTATACTAATTGATCACAGACTTAACATGAGTCAACAGTGTGATGCAGCAGCAAAAAAGGCAAATGCAATTCTAGGATGTATCAACAGAAGCATACAGTCTAGATCACGTGAGGTCATTATTGTCCTCTACTCCTCTTTGGTCAGACCTCATCTGGAATACTGTGTCCAGTTTTGGGCACCATATTTTAAAAAAGACATCAACAAACTGGAGCAAGTTCAGAGAAGAGCCACCAGAATGGTGACCGGTCTGCAAACCATGTCCTATGAGGAACGGTTGCAGGATTTGGGAATGTTTAGCTTGCAAAACAGAAGACTGAGAGGAGACTTAATAGCTGTCTACAAATATCTCAAGGGCTGTCACATTGTAGAAGGATCATCTTTATTCTCGTTTGCACAAGGAAAGACTAGAAGCAATGGGATGAAACTGAATGGGAGGAGACACAGATTAGATATTAGAAAAAACGTTTTGACAGTTGGGTGATCAATGAGTGGAACAGGCTGCCACAAGAGGTGGTGAGTTCTCCTTCAATGGAAGTCTTCAAACAGAAGCTGGACAGACATCTGTCTGGGATGATTTAGAGAATCCTGCTTTGAGCAGGGGTTGGACCAGAAGGCCCAGGAGGTCCCTTCCAACTCTACCATTCTATGATTCTATGAATGCATAACCTGCTACTCCATGTTCACCTGTTTGACTGTGTATGAAAAGAACACCGTTAATAAAGAGCTGGTCTCTCTTCTTGACTGAGAGGGTTAAGCAGGATGGTTCTGCACCCAGTGCATTAGTGGGGACTGTGGAGATCTCAGATCTCGTCGCACATGCACCCCCACAATACACAATTTCCTGTAGCGGGACGGGGTGTCAAAGAAGCGACGCTCAGACATGTCTAACACCCTGCCCCCCATTACATCAACACAGCATACCCAAAAATTATCATGTCCACTCATTACCCCCACACAGTATGAAGGACCCCCACGGATCCTGCCCACACAATATGATGTCCCCACAGAACCCACACACAATATTATCCCCCCTCACAAACAGTACGGTGCCCCACAAAGAATGATGTCCACACAGCACCTCCACAAAGTATGATGTCTCCACAGTATACCTACACAGTATGATGCCCCCGAAGACCCAAACACACACTATGATGCCTCCACAGCACCCTCAAATAGTGTGGTGCCCCCACAAAGTATTATGTTCCACACAGAATTCTTATACTTTCCTAATTTCTATTAAATCTTTGATAAATGGGACATTCACATTGTAATTCTTAAATACTACTCACTATTGTATGTGAAATAAAATAGCACAGTGGCTTACTAAATATAGTGTTTGCCTTAAACCACAATTTTTAATGTTTGCAGCAGAAAACATTCCTATTTGTCCCTTTGTGTTCATTAGATAGAATCTATTTGTGTGAGGTTCCCCAGCATAAGGTTTGTTGTGTATATTATTACAATTTTCTTATATAGTGCCATTTTTCAAGGACGAACTAATGATTTATGCCTAAAGGCTTGCTGTTGGTGCAATAATAACGAATTGGTCATGGAACATGTATAGAAAGTAAAAACATGTTGTGACATTTCCAGGGGGTTTAGCTCTAGGATCGCTGTCTGGGTAGACAGAATGGCATGAAAACAGTTCATTCAGACAGCAGTTCTGGTGCAAAACTGGCCGCAACCAGCTTTATTAAAGTCCACAGCAAACAGATAAAACAAATCATAAACAGAAAACCTAGGCTTGTCTAGCCACTAATTACACATAGATAGATGGCCCTCTCTATCCGGGACCCAGACTCTACCAGTCTGTGCCCAAAACAACACATATCACACATGTTACCAGTCTGGAGTTTCACAGACACTCCTCTTTATGTCTGAAGGCAACTCCAACGTCCAGACTTGAGAGAGGTCACCTCCTATTCAGTAGTCACCAGCATGGAGTGTCGCAGAGTCTCCTCTTTGTGTCCGGGGTACCTCGAGCACCCAGACAGAGAGAGCCCACCTCCCGGAGTCTCCTTCCGTGTCTGGACTCCTGTCCAGACTGAATGAGCTCTCTGACTGTGCTCCCAAGCACCTACTTCTGGCTTCCTAATCAACACCTGAGTGGATTCAGGTCTGAGCTGCAAGCGTGTACTGAATGGCAGGTGTAGTGACCTTTCTTTACCACCAGGTTTACAAAGCCACACATTTCGCTCATACCAGTCAGCAAGGTACTTAGGTGAAATATACACCTCATTCACCACATATTCCTTCACTGTCTCACATATCCCCCCCCTCTTCTCCAGACCGGAGGGCTGGTCATCCAGACCGGAGGGCTGGTCAACAATCCTAAAGAGACAGTGAACTCCGGACCAGTTATGTCCAACACCAAGTTCATCTTCACCATTGTCATCTGTATCTTCACTTAAAGCAACCGCACTACGCTGTACCGTCCCAGGCCTATGCTCTCTGCGGGCCTCGGGTGTCCTGCACGGTTTCAGCTTGACTTTAGTGCCAGCCTCAGTCTCGGTATAGTGGCTCACCAGATAAGTACGACCAGGCACGTCAGAACAGCTCTGCTGATTCTTCCTCAGAAACTTTCGTACCTCCTGTTTTTGGGGCACTGACCCTGTGTCACCAACTGTCACAGGAGGTATAGGGGTTTTCTCTAATTCCCCCTGAACCTTTTTTAGCCCATCTACTTTCTTAAATATCAGTTGATTCATAAATTCTATCTCACAGAACCCAAGCGCCTCTGTCATGGTCTCTGACCATTCCGAGCCACACTGTTCAAACGATTGGCACTGTAGAGGGAGCTGATCGTTTTTCTTGGTCGGTACACATAATTTATCCTCTTCTGGTACAGGCTCACTTTGCATAAGACTCAGAGCTCTTACTTCTTTTTCCAGGAGATCCTCATGGCTACCATCTTCTCCTGTAGTTGTTGGACGTCCTTTACGTCTTCGGCCCCTTCTTCAGGCTTCTTTTCCACCACGTTCTGCATCCCATCTGAGCTCCCGTGTATCTGCAGCGGCAACGGAGCGACACATCGCCCCTCCCACTCACTGGGATGTGGTTCAAGTGTAGACTCCATGAAAATGCACCTGAGCTCACCAAGGCCAACCCGAGGTCTCAAAATCTCATCTTGGGATTTATCCAGATCCTTTGTGTCGCTCGGGAACTCCGATGGCGCACCGGGGGCCGAACTTCCGGCCCGAGCTTCGCGAGTCGCAGCCACGGATCCGGACAGTACACCGTCCACGCCGCTGTCTCCGGCAGAAACAGATTCCGGGGCAGAGTCATTCCGCACATCTTCAGTCTTGTTCCTCACAGCTTCACTTGAGACCTCAGCCTTCGGTGAAGCACCTGGCCTGGTGTCCACCACTTCCATGGCTTTCTCCACCTCTGCAGCATCACCTTCAGAGTCCTTGGCCTGATGCAGATCCCCACCATACATTGATAACTTCTCATTTTCAACAGCATCCACTTGTGCTGTGTTCAGTTTCAAAGTCCTGTCTTTCACCTTAGTCTTCGCCAGGGAACCGGCCAACTGCAAAACATCCTCAGATGCCATCTTCCGTCCGACTGCAAGGTCAGCCTCAGCCTTCCTCTCAGGACTCTCAATCTCCTCTGCTACCATGCCTTCCTCACTTGCACTGGTTGCTTTATTGTCATCAGATGACTCACTATCACCACCACTATCCCTGTCTGACCCCCTTTTCTCAGCCACATCTGGCTCACTTTCAGGGTTAGACACTTCATTTTCATTCACATCCGGCTCACTGTCAGGGTTAAACAATTCATTCTCATTCACATCTCGATCTGGAACCCCAGTCAACATGTCATCCACAACACCAACCTCACCATCTGGTCCCTGGTTTCCCTCAGGTGGTCCCCCAAGCATGTGACCATGTGACAACCCCAGCACTATACTTCCATATAGCTCAGGTACCAGGAGCTGACTCACGACCTCTCCCTGGACTTCAGTGTCCCTACACAATAGGTTATTGTTCATGGCAGCATGAGGAAACCTCTCCTCAGAGCCAGGCTCCTGGGGAACCTCATTCAGAACAATTACATTTTCCTGTGCCGTTTTAAGAGTGGGGTCTCGCACCGGCTCACTCCCAAAATTGTCACAGGAGCCAGGCAGGTCAGGGACACTCGGTTCCCGAGAACCACCATCCTCGTCTCCCGACATCACCTGCAAAGAAATTTCATCTTTATCACGGTCATCATCAGTATCATCACTATTATGATTAGCATCATCATCATTATCAATATCAGCATCATCATCATGGTCATCATCATTATCATGATCATCATTATCATTATCAATATTATCATGGTCATCATCATTATCACATAAGTTTAACGGCCCACCAGCATTGTGTTCCGCCCCTCGGGACTGCGCACCCTCAATAGGAGCTTCATCACACTGTCCATCAGAAACATTTTTCCCCCAGAGATCCTTAGATCGGGGAAAGTCATTACCCAATATGACGGGGTGCACCAGGCTCTTCACTACCCCCACTTCATATGAAACCTCCCCGAGTTTAGGGACCAAGTCCACGGCAGTCTCTGGGTAGACTTTGGTGTCTCCATGGATGCACACCACACTCAGGTGCTTATCAGGGATGAAGTCCCTATCAATCAGGCTGTCACATACGGAAGTCACTGGACTCTCGAATCCAAGAGGGCCTGTGCTGGGCAGTCATTTACAACCACCGGGGACCCCTGTGGTCCAGTCTCTTCGGCTGAGGTGGACACACACACAGGTTCTGCGCAGAGAGAGAGGGATCTGCCAACATCACAACACATAGGCTCCCCCTCTATTGGACAGCTGGCTGCAACTTCACGCCAGCTCCAACACTGTCCATCACACTCTTCCACCCACATGTCCCCTCGGGCCTGAACCCGCTTATCAGCATACCCCATGTCCCCAACAGCTGGAACGCTCTTACCGGGAGAGTTCAGCGTCCGGGAACTCTGAAGTGACGTCCGCTCAGACGGCTGGTCACGGAGGCAGTCTTTGGGGCCAAAGTACCTTTCTCTCTGTACCTCAGGAGGAAGTGCTCGGGTGTAGCGGTCCACTGTCACCTTTTCGACCCTTTGGGCAGTGTTGCTGACGGCAGACTCCCAACTGTATCTCCAGTCATGGACTCTCCTGGCACGGGCTGCAACCGTAACACCCAGCCGGGTAAGAATCGCCGCTTTCAACTTGGCATAGTCTTCGCTGTCCTGCTTGCTCAGGTCAGCCCAGACTTTTTGGGGT
Organism: Oophaga sylvatica; assembly: GCA_033576555.1. Lineage (NCBI taxonomy): Eukaryota > Metazoa > Chordata > Amphibia > Anura > Dendrobatidae > Oophaga > Oophaga sylvatica. Next base: position 15,539,397 of record JARQOD010000009.1, read on the forward strand.
TCCCCAATCAGATAGGGTGCGACCATCATGGCCCATTCAGATAGGGGCAGATTCTCCTTCTCTGCCAATCTCTCAAACCTAGTGAGATATACCTCCACATCATCACGAGGTATCATCTTTTTCAGGGACCGTCTTACCGCCTTCTTTACAGCGGACAACGCAGGTACCTTCACAACATTACTCTGGGATGAGGTGTTGAGAGCTGCAATCTGCTCAAAAAACAACCGGTCATTCTCCTGCTGCTGCTGCAGGAATTGCTGCTGGGCCTGCTGCATGCGCTGCTGGTGCTGCAGGCGCTGCTGCTCCATGCTCTGCTGCAGGCTCCGCTTGGCCTGGACCAGGTACTCAATGAGCTCCTCCATACTGCCGGACTCATCTGTCTCAATCACAGCAGTCTTATGTTGCACCTTAACTTGTGCCATTTGTTCAAACAGCGCCTCCATGCTGTCATCCATGCTGTCAGACTTCTCTGTCTTAACAACGGCAGTCTTCACTCAAGACATACACACTCTACAGTCTTTTCCATAGAAAAATTCAGCTCTGCTGTGCAGACACTTTTTTTTTTTTTTTTGCAAAGTCTATTAGGGCTCCTGTCTCTTTAAGACTGCTCCACAGACTTTTCTTTTGCTGCTGCACATTCCACAGTCATTTTCACAAAGTTCAGCTTTGCTGTGCATACATTTTCTCTCTGCAGACCCTATCAGGGCCACTGTCTCTCCAAGACTGCTCCAAACAGACGTTTCTGCTGACACACTTTTTTTTTTTTTTTTCTGCTGCTATTTCAATAGACTTCACCTTTAATGCTGTCTCTCGCCACTGTGCTGCATGCACACTCCAGCACTAACTGTATCAGGCACTGCGCTGCCCCAGCATTCTCCGCCAATTGTGACATTTCCAGGGGGTTTAGCTCTAGGATCGCTGTCTGGGTAGACAGAATGGCATGAAAACAGTTCATTCAGACAGCAGTTCTGGTGCAAAACTGGCCGCAACCAGTTTTATTAAAGTCCACAGCAAACAGATAAAACAAATCATAAACAGAAAACCTAGGCTTGTCTAGCCACTAATTACACATAGATAGATGGCCCTCTCTATCCGGGACCCAGACTCTACCAGTCTGTGCCCAAAACAACACATATCACACATGTTACCAGTCTGGAGTTTCACAGACACTCCTCTTTATGTCTGAAGGCAACTCCAACGTCCAGACTTGAGAGAGGTCACCTCCTATTCAGTAGTCACCAGCATGGAGTGTCGCAGAGTCTCCTCTTTGTGTCCGGGGTACCTCGAGCACCCAGACAGAGAGAGCCCACCTCCCGGAGTCTCCTTCCGTGCCTGGACTCCTGTCCAGACTGAATGAGCTCTCTGACTGTGCTCCCAAGCACCTACTTCTGGCTTCCTAATCAACACCTGAGTGGATTCAGGTCTGAGCTGCAAGCGTGTACTGAATGGCAGGTGTAGTGACCTTTCTTTACCACCAGGTTTACAAAGCCACACATTTCGCTCATACCAGTCAGCAAGGTACTTAGGTGAAATATACACCTCATTCACCACATATTCCTTCACTGTCTCACAATGTTTATTTGGAGGTAGTCAGCTTGGATTGTGGTATCAAATGGTGCATAATGTTGGATTTCAACTATCATACAGTTATGAAGCTCATGTATGTTTTCTTTAGCCCCCGGGATGCATCAAAAAATATCCTTATGTGCAGGGGCGTAACTAGGAACGGCAGGGCCCCAAAGCAAACTTCACAATGGGGCCCCCCCCCGGCCGCCATTTAATAAAAATATATATATTTTTTTAAAAATCACTAATCGCAAACGGCGAATGGATTGAATAATCCAGTCGCCATTTGCAAATTTTTAGCCGCTTTGGCGACCATTTTGGTCGCCATCTGCAGCACTGTAATGGGGCCTGCTGTTTCCTGGGGCCCTAGGCCCCTGATAGGGCCTGCAGTTTCCTGGGGCAAGTTTCCTTGTCAAACATTATGCGTGACTAGTGAGACCAAACCTGTCAATCACTTTTCCAAGCGATGCTTCAAATCGCTTGGAAAAGCGCGAGCATTCTGCAAGCTAAAAACGCTTGCAAAATGCTTGTGTTTTGCGGGAAAACACATACTAATTACGTATGTGTTTTACCCGCGACGGGGAGTTGTGGAAATGCTCCGCAAAATTTCGGAGCATTTGTGCAACGTGTGAACATGGCCTAAAGCTTCTGAGCCCCATCTGCCCCCTGACAGAGAGTAAATGCAGGAAATCTTGAGAGGGGGCTGTGTCCTGTCAGGGGGCTGGTTGGGCTCAGCAGTCTATGCTTCTTTGCAGGAGGGGAAGGGGCACTCAGGTATGGAGGGGCACTCGGGTCTGGGGGGCACTCGGGTCTGGGGGGGAACTCGGTCTGGGGGGGCACTCGGGTCTGGGGGGGCAATCAGGTCTGGGGGTGGGCACTCAGATCTGGGGGGGCACTCAGATCTGGGGGGGCACTCAGCTCTGCTCTTTTCATGAGCTATAGCTGATACAGACAGGGGTCAGACTCAGGATATAGCAGCGTCCTTGGTGAGCCGGCTGCTGTGCTGATAGTATGACTGACGCTGTCACTGAGCACAGTAGCCGGCTCACTGAGGAGGCGTCGGCTGTAGGGACTGGACTGGAGCCTGGCCGGACACCGTCTATTAAAACAGGCTCAGACACTCACCGGGGGTTTGGGGCTGAGGGCTGCGCTGCTCCTGCTGCTCAGTGACTCACTCCTGACTGTGTGACAGGGGAGAATACTGTACTGCACTAAGCCCGCGCTTAGCAGGGATTGGATGCTGGAAAGTCCCGCCCTCCTGTTGCTCAGCACTGGCTGCCTCTCCCAGCTGTCTGTCACAGTGACTCCTGCTCTCTCCACACACACCGCTCACTGCGGGCCCCTCCAGCTCCCGTGCCCCTTACACCAGTAAGGGTAATAATCAGAGGCGTAGCTAGGGTTTCGGTTTAGGGGGGGCGAAACATCTGAGTGGGCCCCTAACCAGAGAACCTCAGAAAATGACCGCGCTGATGCCAAAATTAATCTATATATAAAAAGACCAATATTGATATTCCCGCCATATGGTCAGTGGTAAATAACACCAGTCCTACAGAACATATAATAGATTACAGCAGAGTTACAGATAATGACTTACCGCTGACGTTCCTTCTGATGGAATCGTTCACTTTTCATGTCTTTTCCATCTGGCCCAGACCGACATAACGACTCCTCCAGCCAGGACTCGACTACAGAGAATACAACAAAGACACGGTTCACTTCTCATATTGTCAGCACCATCACGGTCACCAATTGGACTATTCTCAACCTGCACAAACTCCTCATCCTGCTGATACCCCAATACTAAGCCGCTGCTGTCGTATGTGTCCCTATTACTACACCTGATACTCCAATACTGAGCCGCTGCTGTCGTATGTGTCCCTATTACTACACCTGATACCCCAATACTGAGCCGCTGCTGCAGTATGTGTCCCTATTACTACACCTGATACTCCAATACTGAGCCGCTGCTGCAGTATGTGCCCCTATTACTACACCTGGTACCCCAATACTGAACCGCTGCTGCCCTATGTGTCCCTATTACTGCACCTACTGTGTGGTTCTGTGTGACCTCTAAATTCTAAAGCACCCTCTATAACAGGGGTGGGCAATTAATTTTGCCAGGGGGCCGCATGAGAAATTGGGATGGTTTTAGAGGGCCGGACTAATATAATTAACTCCGTTCTACCCAATACTGTATATATACATATATATATACATATACTGTATACTGTATATATACACATACCTGCCCATTATCATCATCTTCTCCCCATCATCATCAATGCCTCCCCATTATCAGCAATGCCTGCCCATCATCATCTTCTCCCCATCATCAATGCCTGCCCATTATCATCAATGCCTGCCCATTATCATCATCTTCTCCCCATCATCATCAATGCCTCCCCATTATCAGCAATGCCTGCCCATCATCATCTTCTCCCCATCATCAATGCCTGCCCATTATCATCAATACCTGCCCATTATCATCATCTTCTCCCCATCATCATCAATGCCTGCCCATCATCATCATCATCTTCTCCCATCATCAATGCCTGCCCATTATCATCAATACCAGCCCATTATCATCATCTTCTCCCCATCATCATCAATGCCTGCCCATCATCATCATCATCTTCTCCCCATCATCAATGCCTGCCCATTATCATCAATGCCTGCCCATTATCATCATCTTCTCCCCATCATCATCAATGCCTCCCCATTATCAGCATTATCAGCAATGCCTGCCCATCATCACACACAGACAGCACATAAGCACTCTCTCACATACATACACACACACACACACACACACACACACAAAGCACCGCACTACATAGACACAGACACACACAGAGACACGTCTTACCTGTCCAGCGTCCCCGCTCTCTGACACAGCCGGCCGCTGAATGATGACGTCATTCAGCGGCCGGCTGTGAGAGGAAGCGCCGGTGGAGCCCGGAGCTGCAGCAGCGGAGGCACGGGAGAGGTAAGTATTGTGCCAGCTGATGCCGGGGCCCTGAGACTGCCGGAGCGCCCCTTGCCCGGGTCTGCTCTATAATATAGTAATGCCAGGTGCATGGGCCCTAGAAAACAGTGCCCACATGTTGTCCTCTAGAATGTAATAATGCCCTGTGTGTGCCCCTTTGACAGTCACAGTAACCAGAGTTCCCCTATAACAATAAGCTCCCCTATACACAGTATGATGCCCCCTCACTGGATATATACTGACCCCTTAATATCCCCAAACTATTTAATGGCTCCAACACTGTATGATGGCCCCGCCACTATAATCCCCACACTGTATGATGGCCCCCTAGATAGCCTCCATATAGCATAATACACCAGATAGTCCTCAATATAGTATAATGTACCCCCATAGACAGCCTATGTATTGTAATGCACCCCTATAGGCAGCCTCTGTATTATAATGCACCCCAACAGACAGCCTCTATATTGTAATGCACTCCCCATAGGCAGCCTTATTTATAATGCACCCCATAGGCAGCCTTATTTATAATGCACCCAATAGGCAGTCTTATTTATAATGTACCCCATAGGCAGCCTTACTTATAATGCACCCCATATGCAGCCTTACTTGAAATGTACCCCATATGCATTCTTATTTATAATGCACCCCATAGGCAGTCTTATTTATAATGTACCCCATATGCAGCCTTACTTATAATGTACCCCATATGCAGTCTTATTTATAATGCACCCCCATATGCAGCCGTACTTATAATGCACCTCCATATGCAGCCGTACTTATAATGCACCCCCATATGCAGCCGTACTTATAATGCACCTCCATATGCAGCCTTACTTATAATGCACTCCCCCATATGCAGCCTTACTTATAATGCACCCCCATATGCAGCCATACTTATAATGCACCTCCATATGCAGCCTTACTTGAAATGTACACCATATGCATTCTTATTGATAATGCACCCCATAGGCAGTCTTATTTATAATGTACTCCATATGCAGCCTTACTTATAATGTACCCCATATGCAGTCGTACTTATAATGCACCTCCATATGCAGCCTTACTTGAAATGTACACCATATGCATTCCTATTGATAATGCACCCCATAGGCAGTCTTATTTATAATGTACTCCATATGCAGCCTTACTTATAATGTACCCCATATGGAGTCTTATTTATAATGCACCCCCATATGCAGCCGTACTTATAATGCACCTCCATATGCAGCCGTACTTATAATGCACTCCCCCATATGCAGCCGTACTTATAATGCACTCCCCCATATGCAGCCTTACTTATAATGCACTCCCCCATATGCAGCCTTACTTATAATGCACTCCCCCATATGCAGCCTTACTTATAATGCACTCCCCCATATGCAGTCGTACTTATAATGCACTCCCCCATATGCAGCCGTACTTATAATGCACCCCCATATGCAGCCGTACTTATAGTGCACTCCCCCATATGCAGCCTTGATTATAATGCACTCCCCCATATGCAGCCTTACTTATAATGCACTCCCCCATATGCAGCCTTACTTATAATGCACTCCCCCATATGCAGCCGTACTTATAATGCACTCCCCCATATGCAGCCGTACTTATAATGCACTCCCCCATATGCAGCCGTACTTATAATGCACTCCCCCATATCAGCCGTACTTATAATGCACCCCCATATGCAGCCGTACTTATAATGCACTCCCCCATATGCAGTCTTACTTATAATGCACTCCCCCATATGCAGCCTTACTTATAATGCACTCCCCCATATGCAGCCTTACTTATAATGCACTCCCCCATATGCAGCCTTACTTATAATGCACTCCCCCATATGCAGCCGTACTTATAATGCACTCCCCCATATGCAGCCGTACTTATAATGCACCACCATATGCAGCCGTACTTATAATGCACTCCCCCATATGCAGCCGTACTTATAATGCACCCCCATATGCAGCCGTACTTATAATGCACTCCCCCATATGCAGCCTTACTTATAATGCACTCCCCCATATGCAGCCTTACTTATAATGCACCCCCATATGCAGCCTTACTTATAATGCACTCCCCCATATTCAGCCTTACTTATAATGCACCCCAATATGCAGCCGTACTTATAATGCACTCCCCCATATGCAGCCTTACTTATAATGCACCCCCTTAACAAAAATAATAAATCCAGTACTCACCTTTCTTGCTCCAGGCTCCTGCGCTGCTCACTGCTCTCCCTCTCAGCGTCTGACTGCCGGCGCCGGACAGTGACGTCATCGCGCCCGCTGTCAGACGCTGAGAGGGGGATTATGGGAGAGGAGGAGCGCTCACTCCTTCTCTCTCAATGCGGTCAGCTGTATCGGCTGGATGCCGATACAGCTGACCCTCCGATGACGACGGGGGGCCCACTGCTGGCGCCGGGCCCCCCACCGCCTGCTCAGGGGCCCCATAGCGGCCGGTCGGCAGAGCAGGGAGATTGATTCTCCCTGCTCTGCCGCAGAAAGTAACTGTGTCGGCGTCTGAGGTGGCGGCGGGCCCCGGAACTACCGTGGTGGTAGGTGAAGCAGCAGGGACGGGCCCCCTTCTAGCCCGGGCCCTGTGGCAGCTGCTTCCCCTGCTTCCACGATAGTTCCGCCCCTGCTTATGTGCTTTCATCTGAAGATAGGAAGAATGCAGTATTGGCTCTCAGCTGTTACATCTAAAGTCAAGCTATGCGGTTCTAGTTCTGCAACATGATCTGTGATGGAGTATAGGTGAAGGGTCTTATACTTACACAGTGGTATTGCATGGTTTGCACCCTAAACCATGGACTGTATAGTGATAGTAAGACTTCACTATACCTTTGTATGTGGTTTGAGGACCTGTGATGAGGTCACAAGAGCACATGACAGGTCATGTGCTCTGTGTTAGCTGAATGGCTGGTGTATATAATTGAGCCTGCTGCTGACCACAGGTGTGAGTGGCTGGAGGTGTGGAAACCTCCAGTGTGGGAGTTCTGAGGAGACCACCAGTCTGGGTGCTGAAAGAGTGCTCAGTTAGAGTACCAGGACTTGATATCTGTTTTTGTTACTTTGTGCCAGAGAAGGCTGTTTTCTTTTCTGTTTTAAGGCAAGTTTATGAAGTTGTAATAAACTTGCTTAAAGAACCTGGAAGAGTCGCCCTCCTGCTTACCTCCGGTCGCACACCAGCGAGACCACATCCCTACAATTGGTGGGTAAATGCGGGCAGCGTTCCCAGCAGAGGAGTGAGACTGGTTACTGCATGTCGTGGGTCAAGGCTATAGCAATCCAGCCAGCATTGCCGGAGAAAATGGAAGACCTGCTGAAACACTTGGTCCGGGCACAGGAACAGCAGCAAGAAGCCAACAGGATGTTCTTGCAGCAGATGCAACAGGAGCATCGGCAGCAGATACAGCTGAGCCAGCAGGAACATCGGCAGCAGATGCAGCTTTTGACAACCGCCATCCAGGGCAGGACGAGCGCCCCAACCCCAGGTCTGGCTGATGACAACCACGTCAGAAAGGCGGTAAGACGCACATTACAAAAATGACCCCCGGGGATGATGTGGAAGCCTTCCTGACTGTATTTGAGAGGGTTGCTGAGAGGGAAAGACTTCCCCCAGGGCAGTGGGCAGAGATATTGGCCCCATACCTGACAGGTGAACCCCAGAAGGCGTATTACGATTTGACTGTGCAGGACGCTCAGGAATATCCTAAGCTAAAGGTAGAGATCCTCGCACGTATGGGGGTAACAATGACTATCAGGGCACAGAGGGTGCATCACTGGGCTTATCACCGGGACAAACCACCTCGCTCCCAAATGTTTGACTTACTGCACCTGGTCCAGAAATGGCTACAGCCAGAGTCCGCTACGCCGGCACAGATGGTAGAAAGAGTCGTCATGGATCGGTTTGTGCACTCCCTGCCAAAACCCCTACGGACTTGGGTTGCCCAGGGTGATCCCCGGAATGCTGATGAACTGGTCGGACTGGTCGAGAGGTACCAGGGAATGGAAGGTGCCTTGGGGAAGCAGCCTATTCCATACTGGCGGCCCCAACAGGGGGCAGAGTCCCAAAAAGGGGTGGGGAGCCCAAGGTCAAAATGGCGGGGGGAGGCGGTGCCCAAGGTCACTACGGGTGATATTATTTGTTGGAGGTGCCGCGAGCCAGGACATATAGCTGCCCGGTGTCCGCAGACCACTGAGCAGATGGACTGCAGCATAGGACACCGTATTTCATGGTATGCATATCCAGCCTGCAGTGGAAACCCGTTCCCCAATCAGGGTCCTCAAGTATGTCCCGTGAAGGTGAACGGTGAAGCAGTAACGGCGCTGCTAGACTCTGGGAGCTTAGTGACCTTGATTAGGGCCACTTTTCCTCTCAACATACTACCAGGGAAAAAAGTTGGTGTTCAATGCATACATGGTGATGTAAAGGACTACCCTATGGCCAGAGTAGACATTGAAACGACGCATGGCACTGAGTCCCATGAAGTCGGCGTCGTTCGGGACTTGGTGCGTCCTATAATTATAGGCCGGGATTTCTGTCTGTTTTGGGATCTGTGGAGAAAGGGTTCTGAGGTCCCTAGCGAGGATGGGGAACCAATAAACCCTAACAAACTACTGCCACACTCAGAAGGGGCGGAGTCTAAAGCTGAGTCGATGAGGAGAGGAGAGGTGGCGGCGGATGAGCCGAGGAACTGTTGCCGGGTTCGGGGTTTGAACAGTGTATGTCGCGAATGGTGTACTGACTTTACATCTGACCGGGGGGCATTGAACTGTTCTCTAATAGTGAATGGAGAGTGTGTGAGTGGACTTCTAGACTCAGGAAGCCAGGTGTCTCTGCTGAGCGACACACTCCCTGTCTATCTGATTCCCGGAAAAAAGATGGAAGTCCCTTGCATTCATGGGGTCACTAGGGAGTATCAGGTAACCAGGGTAATTGTTGAGACGGACACTATTATTTCTACCCAGGATGTCCCTGTAGTCCCAGACTTACCATATCCTATAATAATAGGCCAGGATTGTAAACGGTTTTGGGGGGTGTGGGACGAAGCACTGGCTGATTGCTCAGAAGGGAACCAGAATGACCCTAAGAGAGGCCCACCCCTGCAGGAGGCTGTAGTGGTTGCTGATAGTGTGGTGGGTAAAACAGAGGTAGCCACCCCTAAAGTCAAAGATACCCAGTGCCTGGTAGCCGTAAGAAAGGGTGGCTCAGACCAAAGTGAGGACTTTGGGGTGACCAAATATAGGTTCGCAGAAAACTGGGTCGCCCCAGGAATAGGGGCCGACACCGGTTAAGTGGGGACTTGCCGTTCCAAGATGACAGAGGGAGTGGGATTGACTCCTATGCAGACTGTAACTTAACCGCAAGTGAAAGCGTGTGCAGCAAGGTGGAGTCAGGTACAAGTGGCAGACCTTCTCCTCACCGCAGGGGCTGCAGGAAGGCCAGACAGCCTATGCTCTCTAAGAAGAGAAAAAAGGGGAGAAGGATGGTGCCACATGTACTGGATAAAAGAGAGCAGGGCCATGAGATAGAGCTGCTTAAAGAGACAGTCATGCGAGAAAAGATACGGGGACAAGAGATTGAGCAACGAATGAAGGACCTGGAGAAAGAACTCTCTAAAGTCCAAGGTCAACTATCAGCGTGCCTGACGGCGAACCAAGTCCTAGTGAAAGATACGGAGATGCTCAGAGAGGCCCAGGAGAAGCATCAGCAGGAACTTCTATGGAGAGAAGAAGAGCACCGAGGCTGGGCAGAGGAGCAAGAGAAAATTCTCCAAAAACTCCAGATAGAGAAGGAAGCTAACGCACAGCTCAGGAAATCCACGACAGACCAGGAAATCGAACGGTTGCGCTCTCCCCGGTCCGTGCGTACGGGAAGAGAGTGAACTGAAGAGGTTGACCAAAGAAGGGGCCTCGACGGCGAAAGAAAGCCAGCAAGGGAACCGCCACCCAGATGGCCACACCCGGAAAGTCACGGTGAAGCGGGAGGCGGACATAAGAGCTATGCCACTACAATACCTCCACAGAAAACAGAGATGTCGGGAGCCAACAAGGAAACCTCCAAGTCGGATGGCGTTGGTGGAAAGCCTTGGGAAGATCCGGATGCTCTTGGAGGTGAACCAGGGAAGAATAGAGCAGCTAAAACTTGAGAAGAAGCAGACCAACAGACAGCTGCAAGAGTTGAGAAAAAAAAGGCAGTCACCTTCAACCCACAGTATAAAGAGGCGCAGAGGTTCGCTGCAGAATGAAGGTCATCGAAGTGAAACTAAGACAGAACATAGATGGCCTGAAATAAGAGCTAGAGGCAGTGACACCTCAATTAGATCAGGACTCAATGACCTAAGGCAAACTGTGACAGACCGGCTGATTGTGGAGACGACTGAAAGGAGTTTCTAGTCGGTGAATGAAATGTGCCAAGCCCACGGCTTTAGGCAGAGGGGGGAGGTATGTAGTGATAGTAAGACTTCACTATACCTTTGTATGTGGTTTGAGGACCTGTGATGAGGTCACAAGAGCACATGACAGGTCATGTGCTCTGTGTTAGCTGAATGGCTGGTGTATATAATTGAGCCTGCTGCTGACCACAGGTGTGAGTGGCTGGAGGTGTGGAAACCTCCAGTGTGGGAGTTCTGAGGAGACCACCAGTCTGGGTGCTGAAAGAGTGCTCAGTTAGAGTACCAGGACTTGATATCTGTTTTTGTTATTTTGTGCCAGAGAAGGCTGTTTTCTTTTCTGTTTTAAGGCAAGTTTATGAAGTTGTAATAAACTTGCTTAAAGAACCTGGAAGAGTCGCCCTCCTGCTTACCTCCGGTCGCACACCAGCGAGACCACATCCCTACAACTGTTATCACTTTCTTCACTTTTTAGGTAACTATTTTATTACCCTATAACTATTTCTAACCCTATTCTTAACCCTAGATCTAACTTAACTCCTAACTCTATCCCTAGTCCTAACCCTAGTTATAAAAAAAAACTTTTCTACATGCTTTTGCTGACAGTGGTTTGTTTGTTTTTTGCAGTGGCACTTTTTATATTTGGGACAACTCCCCCAGCATATCTATAAAAGTGAGAGGAGAGTCAGGGAGCTGTGGGAAGAGTTCATTGCACCTTTTGTCATCTCAGTTGCTGCCCATGCAGGACTCAGCGGTTAAGATGATTTTGTCATTGACTTCCGTGCTCTGCATAGGCATTGAACAAAATGGCAAACCTAGTGCTAATATAACATTGATTGTATTGAACGTACAGGAAGCAGCACACTAAGTGACACATCCCTGCAATCCGGGTATCTGTCTCGACATTAAGCTGCTCTCAGATTAGGTGGCAAAATCCTGATTCCCTTTAAATGGTTTGTCCCAAAAGTCATAAAAGGTGGCTATTAGGAGATTTATAATAATTTGCTTAGTTTATAACATATATTTTTGGGTATGGATTTCCCCCTTGGTGCTGCTGCTAATCAGTACTGCTGTGTGTAGGCTTTGAGCTGAATCAAGTTCCTTCCACTTCTAACTGGTGATGAAAGCAAATAATAATAATAACATCAACCTTGGCACAGTTGCGGAGCTCAGAGACTGGTCAGAGTTGGGACATGTGTTGATGTGACGTCACCGCTGCAGCCAAAACACTGGGGGCTCAAGCAGCGATAGGAAGCCACTGCTGGACCCAGAATGGCTTGAGTACCTGCTGATTTGGTAATTTTAGGTAATTTACACAGTTTGGTGCCCACTTTCCTGCAAGTGAGCAACCTATTTAATGGTATATCCTGTGGATATGCCGTAAATGAGAAGGATAGAATACACCCAGGGGCTTTTAATGTAATACAAAGCAGGGCACATTATAGCAGAAAGGGCCACAGGATAGAGCATGTTTATCCCAGGAAGGGGCCCAGAATGGGAGACATTATTATATTATTGTAGTATAATATATTATAGTCACCAGGGCCGGCGTCAGCACCCGGCGTACCCGGGCATGTGCCGGGGCCCTGAGCAGGCGGGGGGCCCACTCGCTGTCGGGCACCCCGGCGCCCGTCAGTGGAGGAGAGCCACTGGGCTTGCTCAGGGCCCCGGCAGCCGGCACAATACTTACCTCTCCCCGTGCCTCCACAGCTCCAGGCTCCCTCTGCAGGGCGCCCGCGCTTCCTCCCACAGCAGCGCCGCTGGATGATGTCATCATTCAGCGACCGGCTGTGGCAGAGAGAGCACGGACGCCGGACAGGTGAGGTGTGTGTGTGTGTGTGTGTGTGTGTGTGTGTGTGTGAATGTGCAGACAGGTGAATGTTGCTGTGTGTGTGTAGGTGGAGGAGAGGGCAATGATGGGGAGAAGGCATTGATGGAGGTGATGGGGAGAAGGCATTGATGGAGGTGATGGGGAGAACTTGAAGGCAATGATGGGGGGTGATGGGGAGAAGGCATTGATGGAGGTGATGGGGAGAAGGCCATGATGGGGTGATGGGGAGAAGGCCATGATGGAGGTGATGGGGAGAAGGCAATGATGGGGGTGATGGGGAGAAGGCAGTGATGGAGGTGATGGGGAGAAGGCATTGATGGAGATGATGGGCAGAAAGCCATGATGGAGGTGATGGTGAGGTGATACGGTCTCTCCTGAGCCGTAACAGTGCAGAGCGCAGCACAGTGCAGAGGAGAGCTCAATATTTTGTATGGAGCATTATATGGGGACCAGTATCCTGTATGGAGCAATTTATGTGGTCCAGTATTCTGTATGGAGCATTATATTGGGTCCAGTATTCTGCATGGAGCATTATATGGGGGATGGGGGGGTGACATCCTGCATAGGGTATTATATGGGTGATGAGGTGCCCATAATATTGTATGGAGGACTGTACTGTCCAGTCTGTACTGTGTGCTGTGAGAATTCGGTGGTTTCTGAGCTATTGTAGAATTTACAATAGATATCAGTCATGTAATGGAAGAAGTGAAATCTTTGGCACTGTACTATACCTATATTTCTGTGCCGTATCTGTGCATCATGAATCGTGGTCTGTGTTAAAGGGGCCCATTGAGACTCTTTCGCCCAGGGCCCATAAAAACCTGGAGTCGGCCCTGATAGTCACAGTGCCCTCTCTTTATTGCATAGTCGTCTCTTGTTAGATATAAAATGACTGCTGAAGGGGCAGTATCTGAACAGATGATCAGTCCATCATCCTCCTCCTTAAGAAATTAAGCTTTACCATGCTCCATCAGCAATCAGTTCAGTTTATATCTAACAAGAGAGGACTGTATGTAGTAAAGTACAGGGTGCTATAAATAACAAAAATTTGATATGTAAGGGATGGTGCTGTACATGACAAGAGTGGGCACTATGTAATAAGGGATGGTTATTAGAGATGGGCGAAGTAAAGTCCGGGGTTGGTACTGAACACCTACTGTTCGAGCACGGACTCCGAACACGAACTACATCAGGTAGTCCGTGTTACAGTTCAGGTTTGGCCCCTAAACATAGGGTGTTTCTCGCACCGCCATGTGCATGACAGCACAGCAAACACTGCCTCTGATCGACGGTAAAATCATTACCACCGGTCAGACAGCCACAGTTTCCACACTGTCAAATGACAGCCTGTAGCTGTGACAGGAGGCAAAAAGTTTACGTCCGGTCACTGGTGTCGGCTGATGGGACTACTACTTCCATTAACCTATGCCTGCTGCCAATAATAACAGCGAGAGCAGGCGGCAGCTGATGTGAGTATTCATCAGCTGCCACCTGCACTCTAAATAAATAAATTTAAAAAAATGGTGTGGGTTTGCCTGTATTTTTGATAACCAGCCAGGTAAAACTGACAGCTGTGGGCTGCAACCCTCAGCTATTAGCTTTAGCAAGGCTGGTTATCAAGAGTAGAGGGTTCCCCATGCCGTTTTTTTCTTTTAATTATTTAAATAAATAATTTAAAAAATCGGCGTGGGGTCCCCCCCATTTTTGACAACAAGTCAAGCTAAAGCAGATAACTGGGGGCTGGTATTCTCAGGCTGGTAAGGGGCCATGCATGTTGGCCCCCCCAGCTTAAAAATAGCAGTCCATAGCCATCCCAGAAAAGGCACATTTATTTTATTTATTTATTTTATCTCATTTATATAGTGCTATTAATCCCACAGTGCTTTACAGACATTATTGATATGTAAGGGATGGTGCTGTACACGACAAGAGAGGGCACTATGTAATAAGGGATGGTTATTAGAGATGGGCGAAGTAAAGTCTGGGGTTGGAATCAAACGCCTACTGTTCGGGCATGGACTCCGAACACGAACTACATCAGGAAGTCCGTGTTACAGTTCAGGTTTGGCCTACTATTGGCGCATCTATTAGATCCATTCTGGTGCTTTGCCCGACTCTTCCCACTTGCCCTGTGGCGGTGGCAAGTGAGGTTCATATTTGTGGGGTTGATGTCACCTTTGTATTGTCTTGTAACATTAAGCCCGTGGCTTAGTAATGGAGAAGTGTCTATAAGACGCCTATCCATTACTAATCCATTGGTAAATATTGAAAAATAAACATAGTTATACTCACCTAACACCCATTCCATTGAAGCCTTCGTCTCTTGTAATAAAACAAAAAGAAAAATCAACAATATGCCTCACCTGTCAGTCATTCTGTCCCACGTCGTAAGCCATGTCTGGGGATAAACAGTTTTCAACCTGGATGGTGACAAGATGCAACCATCCAGGCTGAGAACCACTGAGGAATGAGCTGTGACAAGCGCAGCATCAGTTACCAGCGGTGGACTTATCAAGGTTACCGCAGGTCACTGAGGCTGCGTTCCCAGCTGGCCCCTGAACTGCAAGGATCTTGATGAGATCATTGCTAGCACAGTGAGAAAAACAGCGTGGGAGCTGCTGTTGTCTGACCATCTGTAAATGATTTTACTGCCGATCAGAGGCAGTGTTTGCCGCGCTGTCATGCTCATGACAGCGTGGAAAACACTGTATGTTCAGGCCCACATTCAAGTAAATGGGGTCCAGATACAGTTCTTTTTCTTGAACCCTAACTTTTTTTTACCTATTTTGAAGTTCCCGCCGAACCCAAACATCCAGGGGTCCGCTCATCTCTAACAGTAATATACATAATGAGAGGAGACTATTTTTTGTAGCTTGGCTGCCATAAAAGGAGGGAGGCCAAAACACGTTTCTTACTCAGGGGCCCCAAACTGTCAGTTTCCTCCCCTGCATACACCTTTAACAGTATTCATAAATTTGCTCTGTAACCTGTGCAGAGGTCATTGTGCAGGAAGGAAGAGGTGGTTAGGTATGAACATCTTATTTATTATATTGGATCATGTGTTATGTACTGTATATAAACAGTAGATGTAATCTGTAATTGATGATAATTAAATGTCTAATGAAAAATTATCCCCACAGAACAAGAAATGTTACCATAATATTAGGCTTAGTGACTAGACTGAAACTTGCAAGAATACTGGATTTTTTTAAGTATAATTTTTCATGTAACAAACGAAAGGTTGAAAAAAAATTAATTCAGGCAAAAGATCATCTTCTTACCATTAAAACCAAAGGATCGGGCATAAAAATTCAACATGCCGGCTCTTTCTTTCCTGTAACATAATCTGTTCCCATAGGCATAAAACACTGGGAAAGTCCTGACGCATTTGGTCAGTTTGGATAAATGGTTAATGTTGCCAGAAAAAAAGTGCATATAAGAAACTGTGGCACTAGTACTAACTATATCCTGAGTGAATTAGTGGTTTGCCATGTTGCCTTGCATGGAATTTATGTATTTTCTGCATGTTTTTCACTAGAGAGGACCCCAATGAATATAAGAGCTTACACTCTACAGAAGAGAAAGACTTAGGCACAGCCGAGTGCTATGCGATAAAACATATGAGGTTGCTCATATCTGTGATTCGGCATGAGAGAACAGTCGCAGTATGCTGTGAGTGCGTCTGAGAATCGTATTGGTTCACACTCACCCATACAAGTCTATGGGTGAGTGTGAAACATCGGACTGCACTCAGATGTCACCTGTCAGATATTAATTTATATTGTGCACATAATTTGTCTTTTCTAGGTTTCATCCAAACACTAAATATATATATATATATATATATAATATATATATATAATATATATACAGTCATGGCCAAAAGTTTTAAGAATGATACAAATATTATATTTTCACATGATCTGCTGCCCTCTGGTTTTTATGTGTGTTTGACAGATGTTTTTATCACAGACAGAAATATAATAATTGCAAACATATGAGTAACAAAAGCTTATATTGACAGTTAGAATGAGTTAATGCAGCAAGTCAATATTTGCAGTGTTGACCCTTCTTCTTCAGGACCTCTGCAATTCTCCCTGGCATGCTCTCAATCAACTTCTGGAACAAATCCTGACTGATCGCAGTCCATTCTTGCACAATCAATGCTTTCATTTTGTCAGAATGTTTAGGTTTTTGTTTGTCCACCCGTCTTTTGATGATTGACCACAAGTTCTCAATGGGATTAAGATCTGGGGAGTTTCCAGGCCATGGACCCAAAATCTCTATGTTTTGTTCCCTGAGCCATTTAGTTCACCTTTGCTTTATGGCAAGGTGCTCCATCATGCTGGAAAAGGCATTGTTGATCGCCAAACTGCTCTTGGAGGGTTGGGAGAAGTTGCTCTTGGAGGACATTCTGGTACCATTCTTTATTCATGGCTGTGTTTTTAGGCAAGACTGTGAGAGAGCCGATTCCCTTGGCTGAGAAGCAACCGAACACATGAATGGTTTCAGGATGCTTAACAGTTGGCATGAGACAAGACTGGTGGTAGCCCTCACCTTGTCTTCTCCGAATGAGGCGTTTTCCTGATGTCCCAAACAATCGAAAAGGGGATTCATCAGAGAAAATAACTTTACCCCAGTCCTCCGCAGTCCACTGCCTGTACCTTTTGCAGAATATCAGTCTGTCCATGATGTTTTTTCTGGAGAGAAGTGGCTTCTTTGCTGCCCTCCTTGAGACCAGGCCTTGCTCCAAGAGTCTCTGCCTCACAGTGCGTGCAGATGCACTCACACCTGCCTGCTGCCATTCCTGAGCAAGCTCTGCACTGCTGGTAGCCTGATCCCGCAGCTGAAACACTTTTAAGAGACGTTCCTGGCGCTTGCTGGTCTTTCTTGGGCACCCTGGAGCCTTTTTGGCAACAATGGAACCTCTCTCCTTGAAGTTCTTGATGATGCGATAGATTGTTGACTGAGGTGCAATCTTTCTAGCTGCAATACTCTTCCCTGTTAGGCCATTTTTGTGCATTGCAATGATGACTGCACATGTTTCTTTAGAGATAACCATGGTTAACAGAAGAGAAACAATGATGCCAAGCACCAGCCTCCTTTTAAAGTGTCCAGTGGTGTCATTCTTACTTAATTATGACAGATTGATCTCCAGCCATGTCCTCATCAACACCCACACCTGTGTTAATGGAGCAATCACTGAAAAGAGGTTAGCTGGTCCTTTTAAGGCAGGGCTGCAATGATGTTGAAATGTGTTTTGGGGGATAAAGTTCATTTTCTAGCCAAATATTGACTTTGCAAGTAATTGCTGTTAAGCTGATCACTCTTTATAACATTCTGGAGTATATGCAAATTGCCATTAGAAAAAGTGAAGCAGTAGACTTTGTAAAAATTAATATTTGTGTCATTCTCAAAACTTTTGGCCATGACTGTATATGCCAACTTCCTAGGAAATTGGCCCGTGTGTTTCTGCCTGTGATAGGGTAATTAGACTGAACCCTTTCATCATTCACCATGAACCCGTTTGTGAATCAGGCTCCTGAATGTGTTGGCTGAGAATAATAGTATATTTCATTAAAAGATTTTCACAGATTTATATTTGATGAGACAAGCAGAATAATCCTGCCTACAAATGTAATGAGGATATAGACATTATTCCTGTCGTGTTGAATATGAGAATTTCTTCTACTGAAAGTGACAGCTTGTTATCCGACATATTGAGGTATTACAGCCTAGCCTGGAGTTCAGTGCTTGTGTAGATTAGTGAGCTACTCAACTTTTTTGCGTAAGTGCCCTTCCTTTATATAGGTGCAAGATGAAGCTATAGATTGGCCAATTATTACTCATCCAAATAAACATTTTTAATAAAAACAAGCTACATTGTGAGTATGGGCGGGCACCAGGAACCATAACAGTTAATCCTCTCTCCATGAAGATCAGCATGACGAAGACCCAACTGAGTACCTATATAAGAACCCAAATCAGTGATCAGATGTTGCTAGGAGACTTTCCCAAAATAGTTTAGGTAAATGTCTCAGCCTCCTGTTTGCTTTCCAGCTGAGAGAGAAAAACATATTTAAATTGCTTTACTCTAGTTTTATAATGTACAGGTTAATTATGTGAGTGACTCTGACAAGGGCCAAATAGTGATAGATGGGTGAACTGGTCAGCGTGTATCCAAAATGACAGGTCTCGTGGGGTGTTCCTGGTATGTAGTGGTTAGTTCCTACCATAAGGGTGAGGGACACTGTGATGCAGGTGGAAAGCAATGATGAACCTGATTGGTCAACTCAAAAGGAAGACTTCCAGCAGCACAAATTGCAAAGTAGCTGCATGGCGACAGGCTGGTCAGAATGTTGATGCTTACTCTAGTTCACCTCCAAAGAGTGCCTACAATGCGCATGTGAATCACAGGGATGTTACATCAAGAATGCAAACAATTAACAACTGTTTTAGCCAAATTCAGTATTCTCATAGCCTCTTTATAAATCACTAGCCCACATTTCCCATCTTATTGAATTGAATAAAGACTATAACCGTTTTGTCTACTTTACTGATATTTACATTATCCCTCCATATAGGGTGACCATATTGGCTTGACACTCTGCTTTCACACGTACAAAACTAAATTGAAAGATTTTAAAAAATGTCCGCCTATGTCAGATTTCCAAAAAGTGAAAGTCAAAGGGAATATGGAAGGTTTATTTTTTTAAGCATTCACTTTTTTGGAGCAGCTGATGATGGAATCTGCACCGAAGTAGGCACTGCCCAATCAAAAGGCTGCAAGAAACTCTTAAGCAAAAAAAAAAAAATCTAAAATGAATCAAAAACTCTTCAAAACTGCTTTAGGAAGCAAAAAGCACCTCCAAATACTCCCAAAGAAGCCGTGTCTCCTAAATTTGTTTCTACTAGAAAGCTCATAATTTTTGATAGCCTCATTAAAACTCTATGTGCACAAAGTCTTAAGGCTTATTCACACGTAGTATTTTTGAGGTATTTTCAGAAAAAAAAACCTGTGTTTCATACTAATGGAAAAAATGAACTGGAGTATTAGTTGAGGATGGTCCTAACCTCTAATACTAAAACCTTGGGACCCGATCCTGCTCTGCTCTTATTCACACAGGACGTCACTATGATGCAGTACACGGTAAAGTTTTAATATTAGACCAGCCCGAATTTGGGTACACCTTGATGCTGGTGGGATGGCTTTTACGCTTTTTTTTAAATCAAAAAGAGTGTTTACTAAGTACCCTATTTATTTATGTGCTGGTACTACTGCTTTTATTTACTTACAACAGGGTATTTGTTCATTTAATTTCTGTCTTGGGTTTTCTTTGGTTTATAGTAACAGCAAAATTAATAACATTTCTAAAAGGTCATTCACACGGTGCATTTTCATCCTTACATTTTTTTTAAAGCACAGCGTCAATTATTTGAGGCCATGTTCCCACGTAGCAAAAATACTGTTTTTTTTTTCACTGTCTCTTTGTGCTGAAAATCTGTTTAACAATCCAAGCAAAGAGGATGTGGTTTCATGAAAACGTCTGAACTCTGTGCATTTTATTACACTGTTGAACTGTGCCAATTTTTTTTACAGTTTTTCTCTATAGGCTTCTATGGGGAGCATGAAAAATGCATTTAAAAAAAAAGTTACTGTGGTAGAGTGGCTCAGTCGGCAGGATACAGAGGTAGAAACGGAACACAGTATCTTTAAGAATGTGCTGGTTTATAAAAGGCAGCAAAAACCAAGCTGGTAAAATAAACACGGCCCTCTGGGCAAAACAGCAAAACAACAAGGAAACCAAAAGTGCTGTACACGGTCCATAAGTTTGCGGGGAGCTGCAAGCTCTGCAGCACCACAGATTATTCAGTCTTAGCCACCACTACAGGGCAAGTGGGAAGAACCAGGCAAAGCTCCAGAATTGGCGCATCTAATAGATGTGCCTTTTCTGGGCAGCTGCGGGCTGCTGTTTTTAGGCTGGGGGGGCCAAGATGAATTTTCCCTTACCAGCCTGAGAATATCAGCCTCTAGTTGTGAGCTTTAATCAGGTTGGTTGGTTGTCAAAAATGGGGGGGACCCCACACCATTTGTTTAAATGTTTTACTTAAATAATTAAAAAAACAGCATGGGGACCCCTGTATTCTTGAGAACTAACCTTGCAGAAGCTGACAGCTGAGGGTTGCAGCCCCAGCTGTGAGTTTTGCCAGGTAGGTTCACAAACAGAGGGGAACCCCACGTCAGGTTTTCTTTCATTCATTCTCTCCTGCTCGCTGTTGCCGGCAGAGCAGGAGAGAAGAATGTCAGCCGCATTCAGCACCAGCCACAGGGGAACATCTGCTTACAGTAGCTCTTCTTCCCCGGCGGCCGTCCGTGAACATGGAGGACAGTGTGAACTGTTCTCCTTGTGCCCGTGTGCAGCACGTTTTACTGACCGTGCGCTCCCACAAACACAGACATGTCTCCGTATTTTGCACACGGACACACGGTCCGTGAAAACACGCTGATATCTGCATAGACCCATTCATTTGAATGGGTCTACATGTGTCAGTGTCTCCGGTATGTGAGAAAACTGTCACTGCACGTACCGGAGCCACTGACGTGTGATACCGGCCTAACTGAGCTGAGTTTCCCAGAACACTGCCAGACGTACATTCATCTTGTGAGGTTTGTGCTTTGTGCTCTCCTGAGCCTTGAGTACTATATGTTTGATCTGTTGCCTGACTTTGTTCTGACAGTCCGTCTGTTTAACCCCTTCAGCTCTGATCCGTTATCCTCGTGGTACTCTGATCTCGGAACGTTTGCTGACTACGATTTTGTCTCTTCCTTCTGTTTATGACGTACCCACCTGGCTTCTGACCTTGGACCTCTAGACCACTCTGACTCATGGCTTGGCTGTGAGAAGTGACTAGCATCACAAAACAAAGGGGAAAACACATAAAAAAGCAGCAAAAACGCAATAATCAGAGAAGATGGTTATTGCATAATTTTCTGCACACACCAGCAGAAAATACAGTATTTATTCTATATGTGAACACGGCCTCAGTTTTTACTAGTCTTTCCCATGTAGGGATTCACTTGCTTTCAGGCAGCTGGTAGCATTCACACAGGTACAGAGTTTATTGGTGCAAAAACAAGATTTATTAAAGAACATAAACTTCCATAGGACTCCAAACAAAACAGCATTTCCAGCACAAAGATAGAAAGAAAATAAACAGTGCATGTAGGTAATATAGGTATGTCAGCAGGCCCGGATTTAGGGGGGGGCCCAAGGGTCCCGGGCCCTGGGCCACCCACCAAGCGGGGGCCTCCCACCAATATAGGGTGTGAGACAGTGAAGGAATATGTGTTGAATGGGGTGTACATTTCACCTAGGTACTGGGCTGTATGGTATAAGGGAAATGTGTGGCTTTGTAAACCTAGTGGTAGAGAAAGGTCACTACACCTCACATTCAGCACACACTTGCAGCTCAGGCCTGAAACCATTCAGCTGTTAATTAGGAGACCAGAAGTAGGTGTCTGCAAACACAGTCAGAGAGCTGGCTTAGTCTGGACACAGGAGGTGTCCCGGCACAAGAAGCAGTCTCCAGGAGTGGGAGCTGGCTTAGTCTGGACACAGGAGGTGTCCCGGCACAAGAAGCAGTCTCCAGGAGTGGGAGCTGGCTTAGTCTGGACACAGGAGGTGTCCCGGCACAAGAAGCAGTCTCCAGGAGTGGGAGCTGGCTTAGTCTGGACACAGGAGGTGTCCCGGCACAAGAAGCAGTCTCCAGGAGTGGGAGCTGGCTTAGTCTGGACACAGGAGGTGTCCCGGCACAAGAAGCAGTCTCCAGGAGTGGGAGCTGGCTTAGTCTGGACACAGGAAGGTGTCCTGGCACAAGAAGCAGTCTCAGTGAGAATCCGTGTGAATAGCGGCTGAATAGGAGGGGAGCTCTCTCAAGTCTGGACGCTGAAGGTGCCTTCAGACACAAGGAGGAGACTCTGTGAACCTACATGCTGGTAAATGCTGGTAAATGCTGACCATATGTGTTGTTTTGGGCACAGACTGGTAGAGTCTGGACCCGGATAGATAGGGAAATCTATCTATGTGTAATTAGTGGCTAGACAAGCCTAGGTTTTCTGTTTATGCTTTATTTTTATCTGTTTGCTGTGGACTTTAATAAAGCTGGTTGCGGCCAGTTTTCACCAGAACTGCTGTCTGAATGAACTGTTTTCGTGTCACTCTGTCTACCCAGACAGCGATCCTAGAGCTATATCCCCTGGAAATGTTACAATTGGCGGAGAATGCTGGGGCAGCACAGTGGCTGATACAAATGGTGCTGGAATGTGCATGCAGCACGGTGGCTTAGAGACAGCAATAAAGGTGAAGTCTGTTGAAATAGCAGCAGAGAAAAAAAAAAGTGTGTCAGCAGAAACGTCTGTTTGGAGCAGTCTTAAAGAGACAGTAGCCCTAATAGACTTTGCGAAGAAAAAAAAAAGTGTCTGCACAGCAGAGCTGAATTTTTCTGTGGAAAAGACTGTGGAGTGTGTATGTCTTGAGTGAAGACTGCCGTTGTTAAGACAGAGAAGTCTGACAGCATGGATGACAGCATGGAGGTGCTGTTTGAACAAATGGCGCAAGTTAATGTGCAACATAAGA
Source organism: Oophaga sylvatica (assembly GCA_033576555.1). Lineage (NCBI taxonomy): Eukaryota > Metazoa > Chordata > Amphibia > Anura > Dendrobatidae > Oophaga > Oophaga sylvatica. The sequence continues at coordinate 15,562,811 of JARQOD010000009.1, forward strand.
CTGCCGTTGTTGAGACAGATAAGTCCGGCAGTATGGAGGAGCTCATTGAGTACCTGGTCCAGGCCCAGCGGAGCATGGAGCAGCAACGCCTGCAGCACCAGCAGCGCATGCAGCAGGTCCAGCGGAGCATGGAGCAGCAGCGCATGCAGCAGCACCAGCAGCAATTCCTGCAGCAGCAGCAGGAGAATAACCGGTTGTTGGAGCAGATTGCAGCTCTCAGCACCTCGTCCCAGAGTAATGTTGTGAAGGCACCTGCCTTGTCCGCTGTAAAGAAGGCGGTAAGACGGTCCCTGAAAAAGATGACACCTCGTGATGATGTGGAGGTATATCTCACTAGGTTTGAGGGACTGGCAGAGAAGGAGAATCTGCCCCTATCTGAATTGGCCATGATGGTCGCACCCTATCTGATTGGAGTGCCCCAGGTGGCCTATGCTGACCTGAGCGAGCAGGACAGCCAAGACTATGCCAAGCTGAAAGCGGAGATTCGTACCCGGCTGGGTGTTACGGTGACAGCCCGTGCCAGGGGAGTTCATGACTGGAGATGCAGTTGGGAGACTGCAGTCAGCAAACCTGATTATGGAGTTGAAAAGGTGATAGTGGACCGCTACCCCCGAGCACTTCCTCCTGAGGTACAGAGAGAAAGGTACTTTGGCCCCAAAGACTGCCTCCGTGACCAGCCGTCTGAGCGGTCGTCACTTCAGAGTTCCAGGACGCCGAACTCTCCCGGTAAGAGCGTTCCAGCTGTTGGGGACATGGGGTATGTTGATAGACGGGTTCAGGCCCGAGGCGACATATGGGAGGGTGATTGTGGTGGACAGTGTTGGAGATGTTGTGAAATTGCAGCCGGCTGTTCACTAGAGGGGGAGCCTATGTGCCGTGATGTTGGCAGGTCCCTCTCTCTCTGCGCAGAACCTGTGTGTGTGACCACCGCAGCCGAAGAGGCTGGACCACAGGGGTCCCCGGTGGTTGTAAATGACTGCCCAGCACAGGCCCTCTTGGACTCAGAGAGTCCAGTGACTTCCGTATGTGACAGCCTGATTGATAGGGACTTCATCCCTGATAAACACCTGAGTGTGGTGTGCATCCATGGAGACACCAAAGTCTACCCAGAGACTGCCGTGGACTTGGTCCCCAAACTCGGGGAGGTTTCATGTGAAGTGGGGGTAGTGAAGAACCTGGTGCACCCCGTCATATTGGGTGGTGGCTTTCCCCGATCTGAGGGTCTCTGGGGAAAAAATGTTTCTGATGGACAGTGTGATGAGGCTCCTATTGAGGGTGCGCAGTCCCGAGGGGCGGAACACAATGCTAGTGGGCCGTTAAACTTAAATGATGATGATAATGATAATGATGATGATGATCATGATAATGATGATGACCATGATAATGATGATGATGATCATGATAATGATGATGACCATGATAATGATGCTGATGCTGATAATGATAGTGATGATGATCATGATAGTGATGATGATACTGATCATAGTCATGATAATGATATTGATAATAATGATGACTGTGATAGTGATGAAATTCCTTTGCAGGTGATGTTGGGAGACGAGGATGGTGGTTCTCGGGAACCGAGTGTCCCTGACTTACCTGTGTCCTGTGACAATTTTGAGAGTGAGCAGTGGCGAGACCCCTCTCTTAAAACGGCCCAGGAAAATATAAATGTTCTAAATGAGGTTTCCCAAGAGCCTGGCTCTGAAGAGAGGTTTCCTCATGCTGCCATGAACAATAACCTATTGTATAGGGACACTGAAGTCCAGGGAGAGGTCGTGGGTCAGCTCCTAGTACCTGAGCTATATGGAAGTATAGTGCTGGGGTTGTCACATAGTCACATACTTGAGGGACCAGATGGTGAAGTTAGTGTTGTGGATGACATGTTAACTAAGGTTCCAGATCAAGATGTGAATGAAAATGAATTGTATAACCCTGACAGTGAGCAGGATGTGAATGAAAATGAATTGTATAACCCTGACAGTGAGCAGGATATGAATGAAAATGAATTGTATAACCCTGACAGTGAGCCAGATGTGACTGAAGAAGTAGAGTGTAGGACAGACGGTAGGGCTTCTGGGCATGTCCTGCCAGAAGAGCCTGAAGGTGGGGAACTGGAGAAAAGTGAAAAACCCCCTATACCTTCTGTGATAGTTGGTGACACATGGTCAGTGCACCAGGGACAGGAGGTACGTGAGTTTCTGAGGAAGAGTCAGCTGAAGTGTTCTGATGTGCCGGGTCGTACTTCTCTGGCCAGGCACTATATCGAAACTGAGCCCGGCCCTAAGGTCAAGATGAAACCGTGCAGGATACCCGAGGCCCGCAGAGAGCATAGGCCTGGGAGGGTACAGGGTAGTGCGGATGCTTCAGATGAAGAGAAAGCTGATGTTGGCTATGACTCAGGTGAAGATACAAATGACAGTGGTGAAGATGAAGCTGATGAGGGCCATGACTGGTCCAGAGTTCACTGTCTCTGTTGGATTGTTGACCAGCCCTCCGGTCTGGATGACCAGCCCTCCGGTCTGGAGAAGAGGGAGGGGATATGTGAGACAGTGAAGGAATATGTGTTGAATGGGGTGTACATTTCACCTAGGTACTGGGCTGTATGGTATAAGGGAAATGTGTGGCTTTGTAAACCTAGTGGTAGAGAAAGGTCACTACACCTCACATTCAGCACACACTTGCAGCTCAGGCCTGAAACCATTCAGCTGTTAATTAGGAGACCAGAAGTAGGTGTCTGCAAACACAGTCAGAGAGCTGGCTTAGTCTGGACACAGGAGGTGTCCCGGCCACAGAAGCAGTCTCCAGGAGTGGGAGCTGGCTTAGTCTGGACACAGGAGGTGTCCCGGCACAAGAAGCAGTCTCCAGGAGTGGGAGCTGGCTTAGTCTGGACACAGGAGGTGTCCCGGCACAAGAAGCAGTCTCCAGGAGTGGGAGCTGGCTTAGTCTGGACACAGGAGGTGTCCCGGCACAAGAAGCAGTCTCCAGGAGTGGGAGCTGGCTTAGTCTGGACACAGGAAGGTGTCCTGGCACAAGAAGCAGTCTCAGTGAGAATCCGTGTGAATAGCGGCTGAACAGGAGGGGAGCTCTCTCAAGTCTGGACGCTGAAGGTGCCTTCAGACACAAGGAGGAGACTCTGTGAACCTACATGCTGGTAAATGCTGGTAAATGCTGACCATATGTGTTGTTTTGGGCACAGACTGGTAGAGTCTGGACCCGGATAGATAGGGAAATCTATCTATGTGTAATTAGTGGCTAGACAAGCCTAGGTTTTCTGTTTATGCTTTATTTTTATCTGTTTGCTGTGGACTTTAATAAAGCTGGTTGCGGCCAGTTTTCACCAGAACTGCTGTCTGAATGAACTGTTTTCGTGTCACTCTGTCTACCCAGACAGCGATCCTAGAGCTATATCCCCTGGAAATGTTACAAGGGATAAATATCTCAAAACATGTAAAATACACGTCTCTTTGCTGTGAACCGTTTCTAATGATAAGGAACATTTAACAAAAGAGAAACTATTGAAAGTGTAGGGACCTGGCTACGGTCCTACAGCTCAATGGCTGGCGCAGAGCGGCAGAGTCATGGCACCTGACCTTCATCAGCATCCACTGACTTGGCCAGCCAGACTTCCTTAGTACCCTGTACCTAATGCTTAGCTTATGGCATGCGGCAGCCTTCTCCCATCCCAACAGAAGCTTCTAGGCGCTACCTATTCAGCTATATGATCGCTCCCTCAGATTAGAGCATAAAAAATCAAGGAAAGTGCCTGGATTGTAAAACATGAATGATTTTACCTGAATTACTCTGTGTAAATGATTTTTGTAATTAAACTTGCGTTCGTTTCATTTTGTGTTTTTGCATTACATATTGCAACACCTTGAAAAATGGGCCTCCCTCCAAAATGCGCCCCGGACCACCCACCTCTTAAATCCGGCCCTGTATGTCAGTGTTCGGCTCACTTGGACAGAATAACGTCCAAGTCTGAACCTTTGTCAATGATTAAGTAATATAGAGGTCTTCTCACCTCCACACACAGACCCAAGCCCCAGAGGTGTTTACACCTCTACTCCCAGACACTGAATGAGGCAGCTGAACTGCCTTAAATAGGCCATTCCAAGGCTGGAACTGGAGATATGGGAATGGCCAGTCACTCCCAGCTCTATGTTCATTCCTAAATCCTGTACCCAAAATCCAGGCCCATTAAAAAACCTCTCTCAGCACTATACGTGCTTGAGCCTGTTTTTTCAGCTTGTTTATCACCAAGGCTTGGCACCTCGGTGACACATACCTCCTGTCCAGGAACTGTCCAGCAGCCACCTTAAATCCCATTGAGATAAGAATGTCTTAGCACCAAAGAAATACATTAAAAAGCCACTTCAATAATGTGTATAATTTTCAGCTTGGTTTTCTAGTCATAGACTGCATTTTTCATGCAGAAAAAAGGCTACTCATGAACATACCCTTACAGTTTTGGTAGCCATGGTACTAGCTTGTAGAAATCCTCCATTGTAGACTATTATTAGTCACATATTGATATAACTATATAAAGTCTTGTTTTACATATATTTAAAGATGAACACAGAAACCTGCCCTTGTACCATTAAGATCTACGTAATTAAAGCTTTCATATACATTACAGAATACAATGAATCCAGAGCAATGACAATGTTCCTTTCATCATTACTCTGCTCTTCTCGTGCTTTATATAATTAGTACCTTCACTAGACTTGCATATTGCAGATAGGTAATTAAAAAATTGTAACCAAGGTCACCACCAGGTGCCTCCCCCATAAAATATTAGGATACCAGCCTATTTTATTTGATTGACTGCTTTAATATTATACACTGAACAAAATATGATTGCAACACTTTAATTTTTGCTCCCAGTTTTCACGAGATGAACTCAAAGATCTAAGACTTTTTCTATGTCCATAAAAGCCTGTCTCTCTCAAACATTGTTCACAAGTTTGTCTAAGGCCTTTTTCACACATCCATGTCTCCAGTACATGTGTTGATAGTTTTCACACGTACCGGAGGCACTGACACACATAGACCCAATTGGTCTGTGCACATGTCAGTGTGTTTCCACGGACCATGTGTCCTTGTGCACCACACATAGACATGTCAGTTTTTTACCTTCAGCACACGGAGAACACACATTGATGTTATGCATGTGACACGCATCGGCAATGGGGAAGAAACGCTACAGTAAGCGCTGTTCCCCTGTGGCGGGTGCTGAAACGGCTCTCATCATTCTGCCCTGCTCTGCCGGTGATCGTCGCGAGCAGAAGAGAATGATGAGAGTTATATTAAAGTCTGAACGATGACAGCAGGTGGGAGCATTTAGGACTATTGCTCCCATCATCCGACCCCTGCTGCCGCTAATAACAGTGACAGCAGGAGCAGATGATCGGGATATTCCTCCCCCCTGCCTGTGATATAACTAAATAAATGACTGAAAAACCCGGTGTGGGTTCCCCCCTATTTTCTTTAACCAACCAGGCAAAACTCATAGCTAGGGGCTGCAACCCTCAGCTGTCAGATTCAGCAAGATTGGTTATCAAGAATAGAGGGGTCTCCACGCTGTTTTTCAATTATTTAAATAAATAATTTTTAAAAACGGCGTGGGATCCCCCCAGTTTTGACAACCAGCCTTGCTAAAGCTCACTGTTGGGGGCTGGTGTTCTCAGACTGGTAAGGGGCCATGCATGTTGGCCCCCCAGCTTAAAAGCAGCAGCCCACAGCTGGCGCTTTGCCCAGCTCTTCCAACTTGCCCTGTAACGGTGGCAAGTGGGGTAATATTTGTGGGGTTGATGTCACTTTTGTATTGTCAGGTGACATGAAGCCCACGACTTAGTAATGGAGAGGTGTCTATAAGACACCTCTTCATTACTAATGCTATAGTTATATGGTAAATAAAGACACAGCCAGAATAAAGTCTTTTAATTGAAAAAATTACAGACTCCTTTAATATTCTCAATAAAACCATACTTACAACCTCACCTGTTTCCACCGAAGCCCTCTATCTCCTGTAATAAAAATAAAATAAAAAAACAACAATATACCATACCTGTCCATCATTCTGTCCCACGCTCTAACCCATGTCTGGGTGCTAAATAGTTTTCACGCCCCCCGAAGAAGCAAGGTGCGAAACGCGCGTTGGGGTTCCTCTCCATACTCCTAATAGGTTGGTTATAACATTGACACTTTGGTCTTTATTCATCACTATTTTGGTCTGTCTGCATATGTCGTCCTCATAGTTAGTTTTTATTGTCCTCAGTGTATACATTGCTGCTATTTTTATTTATAAGGTCATCCGTCCAAAATATCTTCTCTTATTACAATTTGATATATATTGATATATATTGGGATCTGTAGGTGCTGGCACTTATCCATTTATGGAATAGGTAGGTCGTTTTTAGACCACCTTCTTTGCACTTTGCACTTTAAAATTGGTTACAATATGATATATATTGATATATATTGGGATCTGTAGGTGCTGGTATTTATCCATTTATGGAATAGGTATGTCGTTTTTAGACCACCTTCAATGCACTTTGCACTTTAAAATTGGTTACCTCCTCTTTTTTTGCACCTTACATGTCATGTGATCCTATATGTATCTGTCTATGCATTAAGTAGGTCGGTTTTGTGACCATCTTTATATGCATTTGTCAAGCATGTTTCAATGGTTGGACTTTTTTTATATGAAGACTTTACTTGTATGATATGAGCCTCCTATTTTTTTAGGAGATGGTATCTGGATGTTGCTGACTTCCTTATGGTTATATGGTATTTTTTGCTCTTGTTGTCATTCAATTGTTATTAATTTATTCTGTATTAGTAAAGTTTACTACTTTTTATTACTCTATGTCCATTGGTTCTTTTTCGGTTATTAATTTAAAAATGGATGAGTTTTTGGTTATTTAGCCTTTTTTGGGTTTATTACTGGATGGTGCCAAGATGCGACCGTCCCGGCTGAGAACCACTGGTGAATAAGATGCTGCGAGCGCAGCCTCAGTGTCTAGCAATGATGTCACTGAAGCTGTGTTCCCAGCCGGCCTGAACTGCGGTGACCTCGTCACTGGCATTTTCCCACTGTCCTGAGGTCACCACAGCGAGACACACGGTCCGTGAAAACACGCTGACATGTGCATAGACCCATTTATTTGAATGGGTCTACGTGTGTCAGTGTCTCCAGTACGTGTGAAAACTGTCACCACATGTACCAGACACACTGACATGTGAAAGAGGCCTTAGGCTTCTTTCACACATCAGTGTCTCCAGTAGTTAGTGACAGTTTTCACACATACCAGAGACACTGACACATGTAGACCCATTCAAATGAATGGGTATGTGCTCATATTTGTGTTTTCTCATGGAGCTTCACATGTCGACATGTCCGTTTTTATGCATCTGCATGTATCACACGGACCCATACAAGTCAATGGGTCCGTATAAACACGTACTTGAACACAGATGGCGTCCATGTGCCATTCGTGTGCATTTTTTAAAGTCATAGGGTTAAAATTGGAACAGATTGTTTCAATACTAGGCTCTGGTACGTATCCACACGGACAGCACACAGATCATACACGGACACACGGATAGCACGACGATAGCACCACGTCGGTTTGTTTTTCATTCATTCTCTCCTGCTCGCGCTGTTGCCGGCAGAGCAGGAGAGAATGACAGCCGGCTTCAACACCACAGGCAGGGGAACAGCGTTTACTGTAGCGCTTCTTCCCCTGCGGCCGTCCATGTGGTACTGATGCGGCTCACGGGCGGCACGCGTGTGTCACATATGTGCCACACGGATGTGACAAACGGACACACTGATATCTCTGGTACCTTTTTTTCCGGCACCGGAAATATCAGGACGTGTGAAACCGGCCTTAGTGAGCACTTCTAATCTGTGTTATTGAGCACTTCTCCTTTGCCGAGATGTTGCAGCTTGATAATGCACGGCCTCATGATGCAAGGATCTGCACACAATTCCTGGAAAACTGAAACCATCCCAGTTCTTGCATGGCCAGCATACTCACCGGACAAGTTACCCATTGAGCATGTTTGGGATGCTCTGGATTGGCGTATATATTCAAGTTCCTGCCAATATCCAGCAAATTTGCAAAGCCATTAAAGAGAAGTGGGCCAACATTTCATAGGCCACAGCCAACAACCTGATGAACTCTATGTGAAAGATATGTCTTGCACTGCGTGAGGCAAACGGTTGTCACACCAGATACTGACTAGTTTTCTGACTAATCCCTCCCCGACCCTTCAGTACTGTAAAACTGCACATTTTAGAGGGGTCTTTTATTTTGGCCAGTCTAAAGCACACTTGTACAATAATCTTGCTGTCTAATCAGCATATTGATATGGCACACCTGTGATGTGGATGGACTATCTTGGCAAAGGAGAAGAAGTGATCGCTAACACAGATTTTAGACAAATTTGTGAACAATATTTGAAAGAATATTCTATATTTCTATGTACATAGAAAAAGTCTAAGATGTTTGAGTTCAGCTTCTGAAAAATGGGAGCAAAAACAAAAGTGTTGCATTTATATTTTTCTTAAGTAAATAACATGAAAGCAGTCATTCAAATAGAATAGGCTGGTATACTAATATTTTATGTGGGAGGCACAGGGTGGTGTCCTAAAGACACATATAGAACTGAATGTAATGGTGGAGCTAGAAGTTGTCATATCCCTGCTCCCTGATTTTGTCTATTTAGAGACTGAAGGACATGCAAAAACCTTCAGCTCATGATCTCAGGTAGTTGAGCGACAGAGATCAACAAGGATGCTTGTAAGTGGGGTGTTCTATATAAGCATTATATTGTGCATGGGGTGGGATGCTATGACAGAATTATACTGTTTGAGGAGGCAGCATATTTTGTGCTGGGGCGACAATGTGGGTGTAATAATTATAGGGATAACTCAGGAGACTTCTTGCGTGGAACAAGACAACTACAGGACTCAGTCTTATAAGTGGTAAAGTCTATATTATCACATGGTGATTCAAACAGGTGCAAAGCAAAGCTCAAGTCCACAACACTTGGTGTAGATAATAAATGCAGCTTAACAGTCTATAGGAAACTTCAGAGAGAAATGCAATCAAGCAGAGAGTCTATGAAGCACAGTTAAACTTGAGGATACTTGACACGAATAAGTCTTAGTTTAGTCCAAGCACAGGTAGGCAGTTCAAATAATATCTTTAGCTCAACCAGGGAGGCCTGGGTGATAGTCTCAGGTTTAAGCAGCGCAGAGCTGCAACAGCTTACATGTCCAGCAAATGCAGAAGGGAGTAACACAAGCAGCCAGATGAAGGAGGATTACTGGAAACCGGTGTATGCAGCAGGAACTCAGAGCAGAGTAGCAGGATCACAAACAGGTTCACAGGAGCAGGTACAAAGCCAGGGAGCCACCAGAGGTCAGAAGCTGGATGCAAGGCAGAATACTCTAGCACAGACTAAAGGCTGGGGTGGAGTTATATAGCAGGAAGACACAGTGCACATGAGACCAAAGACGCCATCTTGGAAAAGGGCAGTAATGCACAAAAGGTGTTAAAAAATGTTCAGAGTCCTGACAGTGGGCATGTTATACTGTGTGTGGGTGTCATGAAACAGCACTGTGGAAAAGGGATTCGTTAGGAAGAATATTTTCGTGTATGCACTGTGGGAATGCCACTCACTTGGCTGTGTGGTGAGGTAATACAGGAACCGTTTCCGTTTAAATGTCCGGGCTGGTTTATTGGTGCTTTATAAGCCATGCCATAAGCAAAGAAAAATAAATGGCCTTTCAGTCCTGGCAAAACAAAGTAAACATTTCCAACAAAGTCACTTTAGAAACCGTCCAGGACACACAGGCTGGATAGCATCCAGTGTACGGCTCAGTCTGGAGACATCACACAGAAGGCCTTCTTACCTCCTCGCTCACGGACCATGCGTCAAACACATAGACTCCATTTTAACATGTTAACCACACCCATAGGTGCGGTATGTCGGCAGTCAGACTCACCCATCTGTCAGGCTGTCCGTAAACCAGACTCAGATGCACAAACCAAGCCTCTTAGCACTATGTGCACTAGAGCATTATTCCAGGCTTACATCACAGAGAACAATCACCTCTGTGATACATACCTCCTATCAACTATGTGTCCGGTAGCCACATTACAGCACATATAAAGAACTAGGAGAGGTTAGAGAAGTGGCTTTGCATGAAATAAAAATTTCAAAGTTCACCACAGTGTTTTTCCCACATGTCTGCGCACCAAACAGATAAACACAAGTAAAAGATCAATGATGATTCACAACGTCTAACTTTCTGCTAATATGTTTCAAAATAATAGAAAACATACAGGTTAAACCTGAGCCTTAAAACTTAACCAAAAAGCATGAGCATACAATGTAATTTTCAGGCAGATTGTACTCAGAATCTGCCTGAAAAAGCACAGGAAAAAATAGACATAATGCATAGCAATGTCAAAACAACATTGCTGCGCACATGTTCCTGGTCATGTCACTTCTTTTAACCACTTCAGGGTTCAAGTTCATTCTTCTCTCTAGAATAGAAGATATTGGTAAAAGATATCGGTGGCTCAGCCATGAAAATGAAAGGGAAAAAGCCAACAGTTTTTTTTAATGAAGAGTCGGCTGTCAGTCAGTGGTTGCATCTGCCACTCTCAGTGCTGTGAATGGTGCCTGTAACTGTGTCAGTGTGTCTGTATGGCTGAAAGTTGGCAGCTCCAGAAAATAATAAAGTGCATTTTGTTCTGTGTATCGCACTTTTGGTTATGGCGGCTAGGCAGCTTCCTAATGCAGATTAACCCTATATCTGCAGCTTAATATTTTCATTTGACCTTTCAGGTTCCTTTTAATATGTAACAGAGATTAGCAAATCTTTTGAAATTCGAATTCTTTGACTTTCACAAAATAAAAGTTTGAAACGTAGTGAATAAATTTGTGAGAATCTCAATAGTAGAAAGTTTACATTTTATGAAAGTATTTAATTCTATCCCTTTTGAGGTATACCCTTTTTTCCAATGAAATGAGGGACTCAGCTTGATTAATAAACTCTCTGCCTATCGAGGGAGTTGCAGAAATCCAGTTTTTAGCAATCAGTTTTCTAGCCATGTATAGTAATCGAGCTATGGCAAGTTTTCCAGTCTGAACAGTACACAGTTCATCTGCATATCCAGGTATGCAGGTAAGAGGATTACTAGCCACCGCGCACCCAGGCGGATTTTATATGGTCCAAAACTGCTCGCCAATATGAGTGCAGATGCGGGCATGACCATAACATGTGGAAATATTTTGATAAATTATGGGGTCCCTGGCTTGGAGGTAACCAGCGATCAGCTTTGATAGGATCTTGTTAGATGTGTATCAGTTGCTATGGAATCGCTACACATTGCATTTACAAATGTCAATCGGCTGTGTGTCTTTTGACTTGGCTGTTCTTAATTTATTCTGATTAATTCTGTTTTGTATGGTCATATAGCAATGTTATGGTATTCTGAGTAACAAATGTTAGGGGGGTTCACGGGAGGGCTAGGGGTTAAACACCTTGGTTGAGAATGTTATTTCTATATGTGTAACTGCTATAACATTATTAAAAAATTTACTTGATTTAAAAAAATAAAGTTTGTAATTGGTGGGAAAATACAATTGAGACACAGGACAGAGGCAAATAACCCTGCTTACCATAAGAGCTTACACTCTATAGAAGAGAGAGAGAATCCCGCTGATCACAAGAGTTTTCAATCTATAGGAGAGAGAGTACCCCACTGACCATAAGAGCGTACACTCTACAGGAGCGAGAAAAGACCCCACTGACTATAAGATCTTAAATTCTATCACCAAGAAAGAGAGATAGAGAGGACCCTGCAGATCACAAGAGCTTACACTCTACAAGAGAGAGAAAGAGGACCTCGCTCACCATAAGAGCTTTCACTCTACAAGAAAGAGAGAGAGAAAAGACCCCACTGATTATAAGAGCGTACACTCTACAGAAGAGAGAGAGATGACACCACTGACAATAATAACACACTCCACAGTAGAGAGAGAAATAGAGAGGACCCTCACTAATATAAGAGCTTACACTCTACAGAACAGAGAGAGATAAAACCTGAAGATCTGAACTGGGATACAGACTGGTGTGCATGCCGCATGTAAGTGCACGTTCACACTGGCCACTGAGCAGAAAAAAACAAAGACAGAAGCATGATTAAATACCCTGCAGTAAATAAACAGCATAGTGCATAAAAAAATAATATAGTGTACTTATTTAACATGTTTTTTAATAAAACTGCAAAAGCCATCCCACCACTTCAAGGTGACCCTAATTGAGACAGTCCAAATATTAAAAACCTTACCATTTGTCAAGTGACATGCATGTGGATAAGAGCTGAGAAGGACTGGACGCAGCTAGTAGACACACAACCATGGGGAACCACCTCAATATAATGTCCTGCTCAGAGAATAGGGATCCTATAAGATGCGCACTCAACAAAAAAATGATGATGGTGCTGGCTGGGCTGGGGTCAGGACCCTTTATCATAGAGTGTATGGTTAACAGCCGCACTCACAAGTGGTATATTGAAGTATACAGTTTTATTCTTTGGCACAACAGTTCACCACAGTGCTAAAAGATAATACAGTGAAGAAAAGGCAAAAAAATTCTTATCAAGTGATTTCTTTAACCTTTCGAACCAAGCCCAATTTTATTTACAAACTTGTGGCACATCTATGGGCTCAAATATGGCCCCAGCATACTCCAACAGCTATATGGATACATTTGAACAGAATTTGTTTATACTAATGACTAGAGATGAGTGACTTTGCCTCCGGGAGGGTCGAGTCAGGTTTCGGACCACCCGACTTTGCCAAAAGTCAAGTTGAACGAAATTGGCCGACTATCGGAAAAAGTCGAAGGTCCGACTGAAACTCGAACCGACCCAATGCAAGTCAATGGGGAAGAAAAGTCGGCAGGGAGTGGAGGACAGTAAACACACCTACAGTGCCCATTTCAATGCCAACGACATCAATTCTTATTGCTTAAGCTTGTCAACCTCAATTTACTTTATAATAATAGTTACGCATTGAAAACTGGGGGTTATTTGGCTAAAGTTGTGGGGGGGCAGGGCTGGCTCCAGGTTTTCGTGGGCCCCGGGCGAAAGAGTGTCAGTGGGCCCTTTTAACACATTCCACAATTCATGATGCTCCGATACGGCAGAGAAATATAGGTATAGTACAATGACAAATACTTCACTTCTTACATTACATGAGTGATATCTATTGTAAATTCTACAATAGCTCAAAAACCGGACAGTATATTCCTCCATACAGTATTATGGCCACCACATAGTGCTCCATACAGAATAATGAGCCCCATATATTGCTCCATACAGAACAATGAGCCCGATATATTGCTCCATACAGAATAATGAGTCCCATATACAGTACAGACCAAAAGTTTGGACACACCTTCTCAGTCAAAGATTTTTCTGTATTTTCATGACTGAAAATTGTAAATTCACACTGAAGGCATCAAAACTATGAATTAACACATGTGGAATTATATGCTTAACAAAAAGTGTGTAACAACTGAAATTATGTCTTATATTCTAGGTTCTTCAAAGTAGCCACCTTTTGCTTTGATGACTGCTTTGCACACTCTTGGCAATCTCTTGATGAGCTTCAAGAGGTAGTCACCAGAAATGATCTTCCAACAATCTTGAAGGAGTTCCCAGAGATGCTTAGCACTTGTTGGCCCTTTTGCCTTTACTCTGCGGTCCAGCTCACCCCAAACCATCTCGATTGGGTTCAGGTCTGGTGACTGTGGAGGCCAGGTCATCTGGCATAGCACCCCATCGCTCTCCTTCTTGGTCAAACAGCCCTTACACAGTCTGGAGGTGTGTTTGGGGTCATTGTCCTGTTGAAAAAAAAATGCATGCCGCTGCAAGTTGCTGTGGTAGCCATGCTGGTTCAGTATGCCTTCAATTTTGAATAAATCCCCAACAGTGTCACCAGCAAAGCACCCCCACACCATCACACCTCCTCCTCCATGGTTCACGGTGGGAACCAGGCATGTAGAGTTCATCCGTTCACCTTTTCTGCGTCGCACAAAGACACGGTGGTTGGAACCAAAGATCTCAAATTTGGACTCATCAGACCAAAGCACAGATTTCCACTGGTCTAATTCTCATTCAAAGATTTTTCTGTATTTTCATGATAAAGAGGGCAAAACAAAATATAGTATTCTAACCAGGGCCGGCGTCAGCACCCGGCACACCCGGGCAAGTGCCGGGGCCCTGAGCAGGCGGGGGGGCTCACTCGCCGTCTGGCACCCCCGCGCCCGTTAGTGGAGGAGAGCGGTGTCAGCGCCGCCACTGGGCCCCCCCCGCTTGCTCAGGGCCCCGGCGTCAGCTGGCACAATACTTACCTCTCCTGTGCCTCCGCTGCCGCAGCTCCGGGCTCCAGGGGGCGCCGGCGCTTCCTCTCACAGCAGCGCCGCTGAATGACGTCATCATTCAGCGGCCGGCTGTGGCAGAGAGCGCGCGAACGTCAGACAGGTAAGACTTGTGTGTGTCTCTGTGTGTGTCTGTGTGTATGTAGTGCGGTGCTTTGTGTGTGTGTGTGTGTGTGTATGTCTGTATGTGAGAGAGTGCTTGTGTGCTGTGGTGCTGTCTGTGTGTGATGATGGGCAGACATTGCTGATAATGGGGAGGCATTGATGATGATGATGGGGAGAAGATGATGATAATGGGCAGGCATTGATGATAATGGGCAGGCATTGATGATGGGGAGAAGATGATGATGGGCAGGCATTGCTGATAATGGGGAGGCATTGATGATGATGGGGAGAAGATGATGATAATGGGCAGGCATTGATGATGGGGAGAAGATGATGATGGGCAGGCATTGATGATGATGGGGAGGAGATGATGATGGGCAGGCATTGCTGATAATGGGGAGGCATTAATGATGATGGGGAGAAGATGATGATAATGGGCAGGCATTGATGATAATGGGCAGGCATTGATGATGGGGAGAAGATGATGATGGGCAGGCATTGATGATGATGGGGAGGAAATGATGATGGGCAGGCATTGCTGATAATGGGGAGGCATTGATGATGATGGGGAGAAGATGATGATAATGGGCAGGCATTGATGATAATGGGCAGGCATTGGTGATGGGGAGAAGATGATGATGGGCAAGCATTGATGATGATTCAGTGACTTTGGATTCAGGGAGTTTCCAAGGGAAGATTTACTGAATTGCTGTTACCGTATATTTTATTAATACTTTTTATTTATTTTTACTTATCTTTGCTGTCTGTTGAAATCCCCATTAGATATGTGCTCCACTATTGCCAATGCCATCCAGTGTACATCTTGCCACATGTATGCAGTCCTTGAACAGCCGGTCGAGGGTGCATACTGCTGTGTGAGATGTGAGCACGTTGTGCATTTGGAAGCCCAAATCTTGGATCTAAATGTGCAGCTGGCAACACTGAGATCCATAGACAATATGGAAAGGAGTCTTCTGCTCACTGAGCAGACGCTCAATGGGATAGATGAGGGGGGGATGCTAGGGTGGAGCTGCAGGACACTGAAGTAGGAAGCTGGGTGACAGTTAGAAAGCGGGGTAGAGGGAAGAGCACCAGGGAGGCTAGTCCTGATCTGGCACACCCCAATAAGTTTGCAAAGTTGGCAGATGAGGGGGTTGTCAGTACAGGGGTAGCACTGCTGCAGCCAGGCATGTCCTCTGAAAGCCAGGGGAGTGTCTGCTCCAGTAAGGGGGGAATTAGGAGAGCAGGGCAGGCCAGACAGGTGCTGGTAGTGGGGGACTCAATTATTAGTGGAACAGATAGGGCAATCTGTCACAAAGACAGGGATCGTCGAACAGTGTGCTGCCTACCTGGCGCTCGAGTCCGACACATCGCTGATCGGGTTGACAGATTACTGGGAGGGGCTGGTGAGGACCCAGCGGTCATGGTGCACATTGGCACAAATGACAAAGTTAGAGGTAGGTGGAAGGTCCTTAAAGACGATTTCAGGGAATCAGGCTGCAAGCTTAAAGCAAGGACCTCCAACGTGGTATTTTCTGAAATACTGCCGGTACCACATGCCACACCAGAGAGGCAACGGGAGATTAGGGAGGTTAATAAGTGGCTCAAGAATTGGTGTAGGAAAGAGGGGTTTGGGTTCCTGGAGAACTGGGCCGACTTCTCAGTTGGCTACAGGTTCTATGCTAGGGATGGGCTGCACCTCAATGGGGAGGGTGCAGCTGTGCTGGGGGAGAAAATGGCTAGAAGGTTGGAGGAGTCTTTAAACTAGGGACTGGGGGGGAGGGTATTCATTTTATAGGAGGGGAAGGCAGTGCAGATAGAGACCTGGGCACAAATAATGAAATTGGGGGTGGGGGTGGCATGGGGGGTGGGGTTAGAACAGTTAATAATTTAAGAAAGAATAGAGGTTCAGAGAGATACATAAAGTGCATGTATACTAATGTTAGAAGCCTCACCAACAAAATGGAGGAATTAGAATTAATTTTGTTGGAACATAATTATGACATGGTGGGGATATCTGAGACTTGGCTGGGTGAGAGCCACGACTGGGCGGTTAATTTACAGGGCTATAGTCTGTTTAGAAATGACCGTAAAAATAAGCGAGGTGGGGGTGTGTGTTTATATGTAAAATCATCCTTAAAACCCATCCTGCGTGATATCTGTGAATCTAATGAAGATGTAGAGTCTCTGTGGGTGGAGATTAGGGGAGGGGGAAAAATAATAAATTACTGATAGGGGTTTGTTATAAGTCTCCTAAAATAATGGAAGCAACAGAGAATATCCTCGTAAAGCAAATAGATGAAGCAGCAACTCAAGGAGAAGTCATTATTATGGGGGACTTCAACTACCCTGAAATACATTGGGGAACAGAAACCTGCAGTTCCAGCAAAGGTAATAAGTTTTTGGCAACTATGAGAGACAATTACCTTTCACAACTAGTTCAGGACCCAACAAGAGGGGGGCACTGCTAGACCTAATATTATCCAACAGGCCAGACCGCATATCAAATATAAGGGTTGGGGGTCACTTGGGTAATAGTGATCACAAAATAATAAGCTTTCATGTATCCTTTAATAAGATGTGTAGTCGAGGGGTTACAAGGACACTAAACTTCAGGAAGGCAAATTTCCAACGGATAAGAGATGATCTTGGTGCAATAAACTGGGACGATATCCTGAGAAAATAAACACAAAGAAAATGGGAGACGTTTATTAGTATCCTGAATAGGACCTGTGCACAGTATATACCCTATGGGAATAAACATGCTAGAATTAGGAGGAAACCACTATGGCTAAATAGAGCTGTAAGGGGCGCAATAAGGGACAAAAAGAAAGCGTTTAGGGAATTAAAGCAAGTAGGTAGTGAAGAGGCATTAAATAAATACAGAAGACTGAATAAATTCTGTAAAAAGCAAATCAAGACAGCAAAGATTGAGGTAGAGAAACTCATTGCCAGAGAAAGTAAAAATAATCCCAAAATATTCTTTAACTACATAAATAGCAAGAAACTAAAAAATGATAGTGTTGGTCCCCTTAAAAATAGTCTGGGTGAAATGGTGGATGAGGATGAGGAAAAAGCCAATATGCTAAATACTTTTTTTCAACTGTATTTACACATGAAAATCCCATGACAGATAACATGATCAGAGATAAAAAAATTTCTCCATTAAATGTCACCTGCTTAACCCAGCAGGAAGTACGGCGGCGTCTAAAAATCACTAAAGTTGACAAATCCCCGGGCCCGGATGACCTTTATTTTTAATCTTTAAAGATTCCATAATAACTGGGTCTGTACCACAGGACTGGCGTATAGCAAATGTGGTGCCAATATTCAAAAAGGGGGCAAAAACTGAACCTGGAAATTATAGGCCAGTGAGCTTAACATCTACTGTGGGTAAAATCCTGGAGGGTTTTTTAAGGGATACTATATTGGAGTATCTGAAGCTGAATAACCTCATGACACAGTATCAGCATGGGTTTACGAGGGACCGTTCTTGTCAGACTAATCTGATAAGCTTTTATGAAGGGGTAAGTTCAGGACTGGACCAAGGGAATGCAGTGGACGTGGTGTTCATGGACTTCTCAAAAGCTTTTGATACAGTGCCACACAAAAGGTTGATACATAAAATGAGAACAATGGGGATAGGGGAAAATATGTGTAAGTGGGTTAAGAACTGGCTCATGGATAGAAAACAAAGGGTGGTTATTAATGGAGCACACTCGGACTGGGTCACGGTTAGCAGTGGGTACCACAGGGGTCAGTATTGGGGCCGCTTCTCTTTAACATATTTATTAATGACCTTGTAGGGGCATACAGAGTAGTATTTCAATATTTGCAGATGACACTAAACTCTGCAGGGTAATAAATACAGAGGAGGATAATTTTATATTACAGGAGGATTTATGTAAACTAGAAGCTTGGGCTGATAAATGGCAAATGAGCTTTAATGGGGATAAATGTAAGGTCATGCACTTGGGTAGAACAAATAAGATGTATAATTATGTGCTTAATTGTAAAACACTGGGCAAAACTGTCACTGAAAAAGACCTGGGTGTATGGGTGGACGACAAACTCACATTTAGTGGCCAATGTCAGGCAGCTGCTGCCAAGGCAAATAAAATAATGGGATGCATTAGACGAGGCATAGATGCTCATGAGGAGAACATAATTTTACCTCTATACAAGTCACTGGTGTGACCACACTTAGAATACTGTGTGCAGTTCTGGTCTCCGGTGTATAAGAAAGACATAGCTGAACTGGAGCGGGTGCAGAGAAGAGCGACCAAGGTTATTAGAGAACTGGGGGGTCTGCAATACCAAGACAGGTTATTACACTTGGGGTTATTTAGTTTGGAAAAACGAAGGCTTAGGGGTGATCTTATTACAATGTATAAATATATGAGGGGACAGTACAAAGACCTTTCTAATGATCTTTTTACTCTTAGACCTGTGACGGGGACAAGGGGGCATCCTCTACGTC
Source organism: Oophaga sylvatica (assembly GCA_033576555.1). Taxonomy (NCBI): domain Eukaryota; kingdom Metazoa; phylum Chordata; class Amphibia; order Anura; family Dendrobatidae; genus Oophaga; species Oophaga sylvatica. The sequence goes on from JARQOD010000009.1 coordinate 15,581,869, forward strand.
TGGAGGAAAGAAGGTTTAGCCATAATCACAGACGCAGATTCTTTACTGTAAGAGCAGTGAGACTATGGAACTCTCTGCCGTCTAATGTTGTAATGAGTGATTCCTTACTAAAATTTAAGAAGGGACTGGATGCCTTTCTTGAAAAGTAGAATATTACAGGCTATATTCACTAGTTTCCTAGATACAGCGTTGATCCAGGGAGCTAGTCTGATTGCCGTATGTGGAGTCGGGAAGGAATTTTTTTCCCCAATGTGAAGCTTACTGTTTGCCACTTGGGGTTTTTTTGCCTTCCTCTGGATCAACATGTTAGGGCAGGTTAGGATAGGATATGGGTTGAACTAGATGGACTTAAAGTCTTCCTTCAACCTTAATAACTATGTTACTATGTTACTATGATGGGGAGGAGATGATGATGATGGGCAGGCATTGATGATAATGGGGAGGCCATGATGATGATGGGGAGGCAATGATGATGATAAGGAGACAATGATGATGATGGGGAGTCTTTCCACAGCGCCCTTTCCTGAGCCGTAACAGTGCAGAACAGCGCAGAGGAGAGCTCCATATTTTGTATGGAGCATTATATGGGGACCAGTATCCTGTATGGAGCATTATATGGGGACCAGTATCCTGTATGGAGCATTATATTGGGTCCAGTATTCTGTATGGAGCATTATATGGGGGTTGACATCCTGCATGGGGTATTATATGGGTGATGAGGGGGAGACTGTGGTGCCCATAATATTGTATGGAGGACTGTACTGTCCAGTCTGTTCTGTGCGCTGTGAGGATTTGGCGGTTTTTGAGCTATTGTACAATTTACAATAGATATCACTCATGTAATGTAAGAAGAGAAGTATTTGGCATTGTACTGTACCTATATTTCTCTGCTGTATCTGTGCATCATGAATCGTGGTCTGTGTTAAAGGGGCCCACTGAGGCTCCTTCGCCCGGGGCCCATAAAAACCTGGAGCCGGCCCTGATTCTAACAGTATAAACTCCAAATTTAGGGTGATCAATAGTTGTGCCTTAAAATAACCTTTCCTTTATATATATGCTGATATCACAACCACAAATGTAAAACACCATAAATGTTATAATACCACATGTTAGATCAAATGAAAGCAGGAACGGTGACCCTGGATAGAACGGTGTCCCTCTCACTCCGACGCACATTTCGCCTCTTACTTCTTCACTGTTCTTTGCTTCTACCTCCCTTTTGCCCATTACAAGTCTCCATAATATGCTTTAATATGTTTTTTTTGCATGAAAACATGTTGCATAACTTAGCCTAAATGAGTGCGTGTCACACTCAGATGCAGCTTATGCAAATTGTCTCTTCAGAGAGGAAGAGAGCTAGAACTCTAGTGCCACCTTTTGGAAGGTAGGAATCCTACAAGTCAATGTCGACCCTTTAACGAGCCTTATCACATGACCTAGGATAATGGCCAAACCAGAATCTCAATTTGCAGACACTGTGTTTCTTTTTTTTTTTTTTTTTTTTAAAACCATTCAGGTTAGTTATAAACAACTCAATATAAGCTCATCAACTTAAACGTCGTTGTTTCAACTCTCATCATCATGGTTCATATTTAATTCAGCATAACAAACTAAAGGTATACACAAAAGACGTCATAAACATCAATAAACATCACTAAAATTCACTGATATTTGATCAAGTGCTGCCATTTTTTAAATTTCCAAACGCCCTCTGCATCAGAACCACCACCGCCTTCACTATCTAATTTATAAATCAAGTATAATCTAGAAAGGATCAGCCCGACACACTTATTCACAGATAAATGCTTCTCTTTGAAAATTCCTAAATTCCTCACATCCCACAAACTCTGCATCACACAAGTCATAATTAACCATAGGATTCTATTTTTCACACGACCACATGCACCAATTCCAAACATTGCAACGCGCCAGTTAATAAAACTCACCCCCGCTAATTCCTTACACAACCCACCTACACACTTCCACACACTGTACGCGTAATCACAGTCCCACATAGTATGCCACACAGTCTCACATCCACCACATCCTTCTCTCGGGCACACTTCCGTTGTGGTCAGACCTCGTCTCTTCTGAACCTGTCGCACAGGCAAAATATTGTGCAAGGACATCCATACAATATCCCTTTTCTATTAGACATCCCATGCGTTCCCAAACTCTTCCATGCAACCGAGACTTCATTCCCTCTCAAACCCACAATATTACTCTCCACATCATTCTTATGTATTATTTTCATCACCTTCTTAGCCATTCTAAAATCATTCATCGGCACACTCAGTAAATCATGCTTCCTCACAAACTTTTCAATCACCTCATACCAGACCGGACACTTGAAAGCAACAGGCACTCTAGCATCCCTCTTTCTCCAACACAAGCCATACAACATCCAACCAGCAGAATACTTGCCATATACGCTCCCTTATTTCCTTTATTCAACAAAATAACTACCGTTTTGATATACTGAAGCCCCAGAAAAATCTCAATGTTTGGAAAGGCCATGCCACCATGGTGACATGCCTTAAAAAGACTTTCTCTCTTAAGTTTTTCTATTTTACTACTCCAGAAAAAAGTAAAAACTAACTTTTCCACTCTTTTTATTTTCCTATTAGACGGTGGAAAAACTGTTGCAATAAAAAGCAGAATCGGAAGAATCACCGCTTTTATGACCAAAATCTTACCACTCAAGGTCAAGTCTCTCAGTCGCCAAAAATTTAACTTACGCTCTATGCGCAATCCACACTCCTCCCAGCTCTCCTTACCTTCCAGCTCCTTATTAAATAATACTCCCAGCACTTTGAGAGCACCCTCCTCACATTTAACCCCTCCATTTTAACCCCATCATCCCCAAAACATTTAAAACTACATTTATTCCAATTCACTCTAAAACCAGACGCACCACAGAAAAACTCCAAAAGCAACTTAACTCTACTCATAGACGCAACACTTTCACTCACAACCACAACATCATCCATATATCCAAGAACTTTCACATGCTTTCCACCACTCCCCGGTACCAACAAACCTCGCACCACTTTATCACGTCTCACCAAGCACAACAAAGGTTCTATTACACATACAAATAAGACAGGGGACATGGGACACCCCTGCCTTACACCAGACATAATATTCACTTTCTCACTCAACCATCCATTAACAAGAAACTCACTTGACACACAATCATACAAAGACATTAACCCATTCACAAATTTTTTAGGAAATCCCATTCTCTCCAGAACTTTAAACAAAAACACATGCGAGACCCTATCAAACGCTTTCTCAAAATCAATTGTCAGAACCATACACTTCTGTTTCCTTCCCATGCAGTCCCCAATCAAATCCCTTAATAACAATAAGTTATCACTCATACTTCTCCCAGGCACCGCACACACCTGATCCTCATCCACAACATTACCAATCACCTCACGCATACGATTCGCCAACAATTTGCTATAGATTTTGTAATCTGCATTCAGCAGCGTTATAGGTCTCCAATTCTCTAAACACTTTCTCTCACCTTTCTTATACACAAGCACAACCACCCCCTCCTTCATTGATTCACACAACTTACCATTCTCCCACATGTACTTACATATCTCAGTCAAATCAGCACCCAGGAAATCCCACGCTTTCACATAGAATTCTACCGGCAATCCGTCTTTCCCTGGTGTCTTATTCTTTTTAGCACTCTTCATCACGTTTTCTACTTCATCCATAATCACATCCTCATTCAAAATATCACATTCTTCACTACCCAACTTGTTTTCTAACCCATTCAGCACTTCTGAAACAAGACCAGAGTCAATCCATTTTTTATCATATAACTTGCTGTAGAACCTATTCACCTCCTTTATCACATTCTCACCTGACACACACAAACCGTTCCTATCCAGGACTTTATCTATATCAACCTTTCTCCCATTCATTTTCTTAAAAAAGAACCTTGTGCACTTTTCATCTTTCTCAAGATGTTCTATTTTGGTGCGATAGATGATTTCCTTTCCTTTCGCATCCATAGCACGCTTTAGTTCACTCTTTGTCTCAGCCAGCTCATCAGACACATCCATCCCACTTTCTCCACACTTCCTTAACCAGTCTATACGCCTGTTTAAATCATTAAATCTTTCCCGATAAATAGCAGCTTTTTTATAGCCCCATTTTTTGAAGAATTTTTTGCAACACACCTTAACCCAGTCCCACCATTCCAGCACACACGCAAAATTCCTCTTACATACTCTCCACTCTTTATACTTTATTTTTAATTCATTCATCACATCCTCATCTTCTAACAACCTAACGTTCAGCTTCCAAACCCCACCACCATACACACGGTCATCAATCGCACTAAACACACCTCTCAAACACTCATGATCAGAAAAAGGTACAGCATTTTGTTCAAAATTCATACACAACATATTTTTGGAAAACAACATTTTATCTATTCTGGATGCAATACCACCCCTATCAGCATGGTATGTTGGCGGTGGTGGGATGCCAAATTTCAGAGCAGCAGCATCTAGAAGGGAAAAATCAGAAATAAGATTGGATAACTTTTTACCAGTTATGTCACAATTCCCTTCTGTGATGCAATTAAAGTCTCCAACTAAAACTGTAGGCATTTTGCCTGGAAGAAACAAACTTAATTTTTCCAAAAGAGCCAGACGCTCCTTTTTCCCATCCTTTCCTGATGGACAGTACACATTAATAATTCTAGCCCGCCACCCCCTATAGCTAACATGTGCAATTATACATCTACCCACCTCTACCACCGTGTAGCTATCTAAACTAATCTCCCTGTTACCCATTAATATCCCTACACCATCATTCCTATTAACACATGAGCCAGACCATACATGCTGACCGTAAGGCCAGTCCTTATCGCTTGGAGCGTCCTCAATCCCACATTCCTGAAGACAAAAGATGTGAGCATTCATCTGTTTAATGTAATCTAGGACGACTGCCCTCCTGGATTTAGATCTAATTTGTCTGACATTCAGGGACGCAATGCCCCAACCAGCTTGGGGAGCCATAGCATGATGGTGTTATTTACATGACGACAAACAGGCCACTTCTTCTTCAGCCGTTTTCGTCTTCCATCTGGAACTGCAACTCCCCGAATCTGTTTACGTCTGCGGGAATGCCTAAAAAAACATTGGTGTCAGGAGAGAAGACATTCTGAGGGTAACTACGTTCACTCACCGGACTTAAACAATCTTCACCGGCGTCCGCCCAATCCGTTCTGGGCTTTTTACAGGAAGTTCCAGGCTCCTCCTCCTCCTCAGAGGGCCTTGCAAGAGTGAAGTCACCTTGATCTCCACAACTGGTCAACTCCTCCTCAGTAGCTAACCAAGATATACTGGGGGTATTACCAAGAGAACCCTCCAACTCCCCCTCCCCACAGACATCAGACTGATAAGGGAGCTCACATTCAACCTCAGCAAGTTCCAAACCTGCCACCTCTGGGCTGGGAGTCTCCGTTTCGGGCAGGGCCTCATGTGCATCCATGATTTCAGGTTCCTCAATAAGATCCGGGTCTGTAACCTGTGGAATGTCAACAACAGCAGCAGGGGGCGCAGCTGCCCCACCTGTGACCTCAGCGTAAGACCTAGGACTGATCCTGGCCTTACAATCCCGATACTTATGGCCCTCCTCACCACAAGCATTACACATAACAGGATTTGTGCAGTCTTTTGCCATATGGCCGGAACCATTGCAATTCCTACAAGTTGGCATGTCCTTGCAACTATCCTGGGTATGCCCGAAATTTTTACACCTCCTGCAATACAGTGGGGCATCTGGAAAAAACAAAAAAACACTATTTTTCCCAATTGAAAAATTAAGAGGGGGGTAATGGATGCCTCCCGGGCCTTGGGGATCCATCCCAAATCTCACAAAAAATTTGTACTTCCCGGTCCAGAGCCCTTCTCCATTCAGGACCCTGTGGGAGTACTGAACATAAATGCAATGTCTTTTCAAAAATAAAGTAATGTCCTCCAGGGAAACAAAAGGGTTGTGCATGAAAACCACAAGTGGGATATCCCCCTTGGAGTATAACACAGTAAAGGTAAGTCCTTCCAGCAAAGGATTTGCAACTCCATTTTTCAGGGCAATAAACAAATTCTGGCAAGCCGCCATAGAAGATAGCACCAGCACATACCTGCCTTCCCTCCTGAACTCCTGCAGGCATATTATATCGGACTTCCGAATCTTCAGGATGTCATAAAACACCATGTTGACCAAAATCCCAGGGAAAAATGCAACTTCTTATCTTCAGCGATTTCAATCCGGAATCCATTTTTGACCCGGCTATCACCGGTCCCAGAGAATTGAAGTCGGACTCCCATCGTCCACAACTCCAAGGATCTTCTCCCTGAATCCTCCTGGCTATCTCCCTAAAGCAGCAACCGGCTTAAGCCACCGAAGTGGCGATGCCGGAAGGCCAAGAGACAGCACTCAAGGTATCCAGGACACTTTGCACCTCGTCAGTGCAAAGCGGAGATCTGGTTTGGCTGTGTGAGAGGCGTCAGACCATTGTCCAAGAAATATCGTCACTCCTTGCGGAGATCAACATGCTAAGCATGCAGATGAGGAGACTTAAAGCCGCAATGCTCCTCTGGGAAATATGCTAATTATGCAAATTGTCTCTTCAGAGAGGAAGAGAGCTAGAACTCTAGTGCCACCTTTTGGAAGGTAGCAATCCTACAAGTCAATGTCGACCCTTTAACGAGCCTTATCACATGACCTAGGATAATAGCCAAACCAGAATCTCAATTTGCAGACACTGTGTTTTTTTTTTTTTTTTTTTTTAAAAACCATTCAGGTTAGTTATAAACAACTCAATATAAGCTCATCAACTTAAACGTCGTTGTTTCAACTCTCATCATCATGGTTTATATTTAATTCAGCATAACAAACTAAAGGTATACACAAAAGACGTCATAAACATCAATAAACATCACTAAAATTCACTGATATTTGATCAAGTGCTGCCATTTTTTAAATTTCCAAACGCCCTCTGCATCAGAACCACCACCGCCTTCACTGTCTAATTTATAAATCAAGTATAATCTAGAAAGGATCAGCCCGACACACTTATTCACAGATAAATGCTTCTCTTTGAAAATTCCTAAATTCCTCACATCCCACAAACTCTGCATCACACAAGTCATAATTAACCATAGGATTCTATTTTTCACACGACCACATGCACCAATTCCAAACATTGCAACACGCCAGTCAATAAAACTCACCCCCGCTAATTCCTTACACAACCCACCTACACACTTCCACACACTGTACGCGTAATCACAGTCCCACATAGTATGCCACACAGTCTCACATCCACCACATCCTTCTCTCGGGCACACTTCCGTTCTGGTCAAACCTCGTCTCTTCTGAACCTGTCGCACAGGCAAAATATTGTGCAAGGACATCCATACAATATCCCTTTGTCTATTAGACATCCCATGCGTTCCCAAACTCTTCCATGCAACCGAGACTTCATTCCCTCTCAAACCCACAATATTACTCTCCACATCATTCTTATGTATTATTTCATCACCTTCTTAGCCATTCTAAAATCATTCATCGGCACACTCAGTAAATCATGCTTCCTCACAAACTTTTCAATCACCTCATACCAGACCGGACACTTGAAAGCAACAGGCACTCTAGCATCCCTCTTTCTCCAACACAAGCCATACAACATCCAACCAGCAGAATATCTTGCCATATAAGCTCCTTTATTTCCTTTATTCAAAAATAACTACCGTTTTGATATACTGAAGCCCCAGAAAAATCTCAATGTTTGGAAAGGCCATGCCACCATGGTGACAGCCTTAAAAAGACTTTCTCTCTTAAGTTTTTCTATTTTACTACTCCAGAAAAAAGTAAAAACTAACTTTTCCACTCTTTTTATTTTCCTATTAGACGGTGGAAAAACTGTTGCAATAAAAAGCAGAATCGGAAGAATCACCGCTTTTATGACCAAAATCTTACCACTCAAGGTCAAGTCTCTCAGTCGCCAAAAATTTAACTTACGCTCTATGCGCAATCCACACTCCTCCCAGCTCTCCTTACCTTCCAGCTCCTTATTAAATAATACTCCCAGCACTTTGAGAGCACCCTCCTCACATTTAACCCCCTCCATTTTAACCCCATCATCCCCAAAACATTTAAAACTACATTTATTCCAATTCACTCTAAAACCAGACGCACCACAGAAAAACTCCAAAAGCAACTTAACTCTACTCATAGACGCAACACTTTCACTCACAACCACAACATCATCCATATATCCAAGAACTTTCACATGCTTTCCACCACTCCCGGTACCAACAAACCTCGCACCACTTTATCACGTCTCACCAAGCACAACAAAGGTTCTATCACACATACAAATAAGACAGGGGACATGGGACACCCCTGCCTTACACCAGACATAATATTCACTTTCTCACTCAACCATCCATTAACAAGAAACTCGCTTGACACACAATCATACAAAGACATTAACCCATTCACAAATTTTTTAGGAAATCCCATTCTCTCCAGAACTTTAAACAAAAACACATGCGAGACCCTATCAAACGCTTTCTCAAAATCAATTGTCAGAACCATACACTTCTGTTTCCTTCCCATGCAGTCCCCAATCAAATCCCTTAATAACAATAAGTTATCACTCATACTTCTCCCAGGCACCGCACACACCTGATCCTCATCCACAACATTACCAATCACCTCACGCATACGATTCGCCAACAATTTGCTATAGATTTTGTAATCTGCATTCAGCAGCGTTATAGGTCTCCAATTCTCTAAACACTTTCTCTCACCTTTCTTATACACAAGCACAACCACCCCCTCCTTCATTGATTCACACAACTTACCATTCTCCCACATGTACTTACATATCTCAGTCAAATCAGCACCCAGGAAATCCCACGCTTTCACATAGAATTCTACCGGCAATCCGTCTTTCCCTGGTGTCTTATTCTTTTTAGCACTCTTCATCACGTTTTCTACTTCATCCATAATCACATCCTCATTCAAAATATCACATTCTTCACTACCCAACTTGTTTTCTAACCCATTCAGCACTTCTGAAACAAGACCAGAGTCAATCCATTTTTTATCATATAACTTGCTGTAGAACCTATTCACCTCCTTTATCACATTTCACACTGACACACACAAACCGTTCCTATCCAGGACTTTATCCATATCAACCTTTCTCCCATTCATTTTCTTAAAAAGAACCTTGTGCACTTTTCATCTTTCTCAAGATGTTCTATTTTGGTGCGATAGATGATTTCCTTCCTTTTCATCCATAACACGCTTTAGTTCACTCTTTGTCTCAGCCAGCTCATCAGACACATCCATCCCACTTTCTCCACACTTCCTTAACCAGTCTATACGCCTGTTTAAATCATTAAATCTTTCCCGATAAATAGCAGCTTTTTTATAGCCCCATTTTTTGAAGAATTTTTTGCAACACACCTTAACCCAGTCCCACCATTCCAGCACACACGCAAAATTCCTCTTACATACTCTCCACTCTTTATACTTTATTTTTAATTCATTCATCACATCCTCATCTTCTAACAACCTAACGTTCAGCTTCCAAACCCCACCACCATACACACGGTCATCAATCGCACTAAACACACCTCTCAAACACTCATGATCAGAAAAAGGTACAGCATTTTGTTCAAAATTCATACACAACATATTTTTGGAAAACAACATTTTATCTATTCTGGATGCAATACCACCCCTATCAGCATGGTATGTTGGCGGTGGTGGGATGCCAAATTTCAGAGCAGCAGCATCTAGAAGGGAAAAATCAGAAATAAGATTGGATAACTTTTTACCAGTTATGTCACAATTCCCTTCTGTGATGCAATTAAAGTCTCCAACTAAAACTGTAGGCATTTTGCCTGGAAGAAACAAACTTAATTTTTCCAAAAGAGCCAGACGCTCCTTTTTCCCATCCTTTCCTGATGGACAGTACACATTAATAATTCTAGCCCGCCACCCCCTATAGCTAACATGTGCAATTATACATCTACCCACCTCTACCACCGTGTAGCTATCTAAACTAATCTCCCTGTTACCCATTAATATCCCTACACCATCATTCCTATTAACACATGAGCCAGACCATACATGCTGACCGTAAGGCCAGTCCTTATCGCTTGGAGCGTCCTCAATCCCACATTCCTGAAGACAAAAGATGTGAGCATTCATCTGTTTAATATAATCTAGGACGACTGCCCTCCTGGATTTAGATCTAATTTGTCTGACATTCAGGGACGCAATGCCCCAACCAGCTTGGGGAGCCATAACATGATGGTGTTATTTACATGACGACAAACAGGCCACTTCTTCTTCAGCCGTTTTCGTCTTCCATCTGGAACTGCAACTCCCCGAATCTGTTTACGTCTGCGGGAATGCCTAAAAAAACATTGGTGTCAGGAGAGAAGACATTCTGAGGGTAACTACGTTCACTCACCGGACTTAAACAATCTTCACCGGCGTCCGCCCAATCCGTTCTGGGCTTTTTACAGGAAGTTCCAGGCTCCTCCTCCTCCTCAGAGGGCCTTGCAAGAGTGAAGTCACCTTGATCTCCACAACTGGTCAACTCCTCCTCAGTAGCTAACCAAGATATACTGGGGGTATTACCAAGAGAACCCTCCAACTCCCCCTCCCCACAGACATCAGACTGATAAGGGAGCTCACATTCAACCTCAGCAAGTTCCAAACCTGCCACCTCTGGGCTGGGAGTCTCCGTTTCGGCAGGGCCTCTCATGTGCATCCATGATTTCAGGTTCCTCAATAAGATCCGGGTCTGTAACCTGTGGAATGTCAACAACAGCAGCAGGGGCGCAGCTGCCCCACCTGTGACCTCAGCGTAAGACCTAGGACTGATCCTGGCCTTACAATCCCGATACTTATGGCCCTCCTCACCACAAGCATTACACATAACAGGATTTGTGCAGTCTTTTGCCATATGGCCGGAACCATTGCAATTCCTACAAGTTGGCATGTCCTTGCAACTATCCTGGGTATGCCCGAAATTTTTACACCTCCTGCAATACAGTGGGGCATCTGGAAAAAACAAAAAACACTATTTTTCCCAATTGAAAAATTAAGAGGGGGGTAATGGATGCCTCCCGGGCCTTGGGGATCCATCCCAAATCTCACAAAAAATTTGTACTTCCCGGTCCAGAGCCCTTCTCCATTCAGGACCCTGTGGGAGTACTGAACATAAATGCAATGTCTTTTCAAAAATAAAGTAATGTCCTCCAGGGAAACAAAAGGGTTGTGCATGAAAACCACAAGTGGGATATCCCCCTTGAGTATAGCACAGTAAAGGTAAGTCCTTCCAGCAAAGGATTTGCAACTCCATTTTTCAGGGCAGTAAACAAATTCTGGCAAGCCGCCATAGAAGATAGCACCAGCACATACCTGCCTTCCCTCCTGAACTCCTGCAGGCATATTATATCGGACTTCCGAATCTTCAGGATGTCATAAAACACCATGTTGACCAAATATCCCAGGGAAAAATGCAACTTCTTATCTTCAGCGATTTCAATCCGGAATCCATTTTTGACCCGGCTATCACCGGTCCCAGAGAATTGAAGTCGGACTCCCATCGTCCACAACTCCAAGGATCTTCTCCCTGAATCCTCCTGGCTATCTCCCTAAAGCAGCAACCGGCTTAAGCCACCGAAGTGGCGATGCCGGAAGGCCAAGAGACAGCACTCAAGGTATCCAGGACACTTTGCACCTCGTCAGTGCAAAGCGGAGATCTGGTTTGGCTGTGTGAGAGGCGTCAGACCATTGTCCAAGAAATATCGTCACTCCTTGCGGAGATCAACATGCTAAGCATGCAGATGAGGAGACTTAAAGCCGCAATGCTCCTCTGGGAAATATGCTAATTATGCAAATTGTCTCTTCAGAGAGGAAGAGAGCTAGAACTCTAGTGCCACCTTTTGGAAGGTAGCAATCCTACAAGTCAATGTCGACCCTTTAACGACTATCCATGACCTAATAATACCAACAGATTATTGAGACACTGTGTTTTTTTTTTTTTTTTTTTAAAACCATTCAGGTTAGTTATAAACAACTCAATATAAGCTCATCAACTTAAACGTCGTTGTTTCAACTCTCATCATCATGGTTTCATATTTAATTCAGCATAACAAACTAAAGGTATACACAAAAGACGTCATAAACATCAATAAACATCACTAAAATTCACTGATATTTGATCAAGTGCTGCCATTTTTTAAATTTCCAAACGCCCTCTGCATCAGAACCACCACCGCCTTCACTGTCTAATTTATAAATCAAGTATAATCTAGAAAGGATCAGCCCGACACACTTATTCACAGATAAATGCTTCTTTTGAAAATTCCTAAATTCCTCACATCCCACAAACTCTGCATCACACAAGTCATAATTAACCATAGGATTCTATTTTTCACACGACCACATGCACCAATTCCAAACATTGCAACACGCCAGTCAATAAAACTCACCCCCGCTAATCCTTACACAACCCACCTACACACTTCCACACACTGTACGCGTAATCACAGTCCCACATAGTATGCCACACAGTCTCACATCCACCACAACCTTCTCTCGGGCACACTTCCGTTCTGGTCAGACCTCGTCTCTTCTGAACCTGTCGCACAGGCAAAATATTGTGCAAGGACATCCATACAATATCCCTTTGTCTATTAGACATCCCATGCGTTCCCAAACTCTTCCATGCAACCGAGACTTCATTCCCTCTCAAACCCACAATATTACTCTCCACATCATTCTTATGTATTATTTTCATCACCTTCTTAGCCATTCTAAAATCATTCATCGGCACACTCAGTAAATCATGCTTCCTCACAAACTTTTCAATCACCTCATACCAGACCGGACACTTGAAAGCAACAGGCACTCTAGCATCCCTCTTTCTCCAACACAAGCCATACAACATCCAACCAGCAGAATAACTTGCCATATAAGCTCCTTTATTTCCTTTATTCAACAAAATAACTACCGTTTTGATATACTGAAGCCCCAGAAAAATCTCAATGTTTGGAAAGGCCATGCCACCATGGTGACATGCCTTAAAAAGACTTTCTCTCTTAAGTTTTTCTATTTTACTACTCCAGAAAAAAGTAAAAACTAACTTTTCCACTCTTTTTATTTTCCTATTAGACGGTGGAAAAACTGTTGCAATAAAAAGCAGAATCGGAAGAATCACCGCTTTTATGACCAAAATCTTACCACTCAAGGTCAAGTCTCTCAGTCGCCAAAAATTTAACTTACGCTCTATGCGCAATCCACACTCCTCCCAGCTCTCCTTACCTTCCAGCTCCTTATTAAATAATACTCCCAGCACTTTGAGAGCACCCTCCTCACATTTAACCCCTCCATTTTAACCCCATCATCCCCAAAACATTTAAAACTACATTTATTCCAATTCACTCTAAAACCAGACGCACCACAGAAAAACTCCAAAAGCAACTTAACTCTACTCATAGACGCAACACTTTCACTCACAACCACAACATCATCCATATATCCAAGAACTTTCACATGCTTTCCACCACTCCCCGGTACCAACAAACCTCGCACCACTTTATCACGTCTCACCAAGCACAACAAAGGTTCAATCACACATACAAATAAGACAGGGGACATGGGACACCCCTGCCTTACACCAGACATAATATTCACTTTCTCACTCAACCATCCATTAACAAGAAACTCGCTTGACACACAATCATACAAAGACATTAACCCATTCACAAATTTTTTAGGAAATCCCATTCTCTCCAGAACTTTAAACAAAAACACATGCGAGACCCTATCAAACGCTTTCTCAAAATCAATTGTCAGAACCATACACTTCTGTTTCCTTCCCATGCAGTCCCCAAATCAAATCCCTTAATAACAATAAGTTATCACTCATACTTCTCCCAGGCACAGCACACACCTGATCCTCATCCACAACATTACCAATCACCTCACGCATACGATTCGCCAACAATTTGCTATAGATTTTGTAATCTGCATTCAGCACGTTATAGGTCTCCAATTCTCTAAACACTTTCTCTCACCTTTCTTATACACAAGCACAACCACCCCCTCCTTCATTGATTCACACAACTTACCATTCTCCCACATGTACTTACATATCTCAGTCAAATCAGCACCCAGGAAATCCCATGCTTTCACAGAGAATTCTACCGGCAATCCGTCTTTCCCTGGTGTCTTATTCTTTTTAGCACTCTTCATCACGTTTTCTACTTCATCCATAATCACTCCTCATTCAAATATCACATTCTTCACTACCCAACTTGCTTTCTAACCCATTCAGCACTTCTGAAACAAGACCAGAGTCAATCCATTTTTTATCATATAACTTGCTGTAGAACCTATTCACCTCCTTTATCACATTCTCACCTGACACACACAAACCGTTCCTATCCAGGACTTTATCCATATCAACCTTTCTCCCATTCATTTTCTTAAAAAAGAACCTTGTGCACTTTTCATCTTTCTCAAGATGTTCTATTTTGGTGCGATAGATGATTTCCTTCCTTTCGCATCCATAACACGCTTTAGTTCACTCTTTGTCTCAGCCAGCTCATCAGACACATCCATCCCACTTTCTCCACACTTCCTTAACCAGTCTATACGCCTGTTTAAATCATTAAATCTTTCCCGATAAATAGCAGCTTTTTTATAGCCCCATTTTTTGAAGAATTTTTGCAACACACCTTAACCCAGTCCCACCATTCCAGCACACACGCAAAATTCCTCTTACATACTCTCCACTCTTTATACTTTATTTTTAATTCATTCATCACATCCTCATCTTCTAACAACCTAACGTTCAGCTTCCAAACCCCACCACCATACACACGGTCATCAATCGCACTAAACACACCTCTCAAACACTCATGATCAGAAAAAGGTACAGCATTTTGTTCAAAATTCATACACAACATATTTTTGGAAAACAACATTTTATCTATTCTGGATGCAATACCACCCCTATCAGCATGGTATGTTGGCGGTGGTGGGATGCCAAATTTCAGAGCAGCAGCATCTAGAAGGGAAAAATCAGAAATAAGATTGGATAACTTTTTACCAGTTATGTCACAATTCCCTTCTGTGATGCAATTAAAGTCTCCAACTAAAACTGTAGGCATTTTGCCTGGAAGAAACAAACTTAATTTTTCCAAAAGAGCCAGACGCTCCTTTTTCCCATCCTTTCCTGATGGACAGTACACATTAATAATTCTAGCCCGCCACCCCCTATAGCTAACATGTGCAATTATACATCTACCCACCTCTACCACCGTGTAGCTATCTAAACTAATCTCCCTGTTACCCATTAATATCCCTACACCATCATTCCTATTAACACATGAGCCAGACCATACATGCTGACCGTAAGGCCAGTCCTTATCGCTTGGAGCGTCCTCAATCCCACATTCCTGAAGACAAAAGATGTGAGCATTCATCTGTTTAATGTAATCTAGGACGACTGCCCTCCTGGATTTAGATCTAATTTGTCTGACATTCAGGGACGCAATGCCCCAACCAGCTTGGGGAGCCATAACATGATGGTGTTATTTACATGACGACAAACAGGCCACTTCTTCTTCAGCCGTTTTCGTCTTCCATCTGGAACTGCAACTCCCCGAATCTGTTTACGTCTGCGGGAATGCCTAAAAAAACATTGGTGTCAGGAGAGAAGACATTCTGAGGGTAACTACGTTCACTCACCGGACTTAAACAATCTTCACCGGCGTCCGCCCAATCCGTTCTGGGCTTTTTACAGGAAGTTCCAGGCTCCTCCTCCTCCTCAGAGGGCCTTGCAAGAGTGAAGTCACCTTGATCTCCACAACTGGTCAACTCCTCCTCAGTAGCTAACCAAGATATACTGGGGATATTACCAAGAGAACCCTCCAACTCCCCCTCCCCACAGACATCAGACTGATGAGGGAGCTCACATTCAACCTCAGCAAGTTCCAAACCTGCCACCTCTGGGCTGGGAGTCTCCGTTTTGGGCAGGGCCTCCTCATGTGCATCCATGATTTCAGGTTCCTCAATAAGATCCGGGTCTGTAACCTGTGGAATGTCAACAACAGCAGCAGGGGGCGCAGCTGCCCCACCTGTGACCTCAGCGTAAGACCTAGGACTGATCCTGGCCTTACAATCCCGATACTTATGGCCCTCCTCACCACAAGCATTACACATAACAGGATTTGTGCAGTCTTTTGCCATATGGCCGGAACCATTGCAATTCCTACAAGTTGGCATGTCCTTGCAACTATCCTGGGTATGCCCGAAATTTTTACACCTCCTGCAATACAGTGGGGCATCTGGAAAAAACAAAAAACACTATTTTTCCCAATTGAAAAATTAAGAGGGGGGTAATGGATGCCTCCCGGGCCTTGGGGATCCATCCCAAATCTCACAAAAAATTTGTACTTCCCGGTCCAGAGCCCTTCTCCATTCAGGACCCTGTGGGAGTACTGAACATAAATGCAATGTCTTTTCAAAAATAAAGTAATGTCCTCCAGGGAAACAAAAGGGTTGTGCATGAAAACCACAAGTGGGATATCCCCCTTAGAGTATAGCACAGTAAAGGTAAGTCCTTCCAGCAAAGGATTTACAACTCCATTTTTCAGGGCAGTAAACAAATTCTGGCAAGCCGCCATAGAAGATAGCACCAGCACATACCTGCCTTCCCTCCTGAACTCCTGCAGGCATATTATATCGGACTTCCGAATCTTCAGGATGTCATAAAACACCATGTTGACCAAATATCCCAGGGAAAAATGCAACTTCTTATCTTCAGCGATTTCAATCCGGAATCCATTTTTGACCCGGCTATCACCGGTCCCAGAGAATTGAAGTCGGACTCCCATCGTCCACAACTCCAAGGATCTTCTCCCTGAATCCTCCTGGCTATCTCCCTAAAGCAGCAACCGGCTTAAGCCACCGAAGTGGCGATGCCGGAAGGCCAAGAGACAGCACTCAAGGTATCCAGGACACTTTGCACCTCGTCAGTGCAAAGCGGAGATCTGGTTTGGCTGTGTGAGAGGCGTCAGACCATTGTCCAAGAAATATCGTCACTCCTTGCGGAGATCAACATGCTAAGCATGCAGATGAGGAGACTTAAAGCCGCAATGCTCCTCTGGAAATATGCTAATTATGCAAATTGTCTCTTCAGAGAGGAAGAGAGCTAGAACTCTAGTGCCACCTTTTGGAAGGTAGCAATCCTACAAGTCAATGTCGACCCTTTAACGAGCCTTATCACATGACCTAGGATAATAGCCAAACCAGAATCTCAATTTGCAGACACTGTGTTTCGGGGTTCAGCCCCTCGTCAGTGCAAAGCGGAGATCTGGTTTGGCTGTGTGAGAGGCGTCAGACCAATGTCCAAGAAATATCGTCACTAGGTCATGTGATAAGGCTCGTTAAAGGGTCGATATTGACTTGTAGGATTGCTACCTTCCAAAAGGTGGCACTAGAGTTCTAGCTCTCTTCCTCTCTGAAGAGACAATTTGCATAATTAGCATATTTCCCAGAGGAGCATTGCGGCTTTAAGTCTCCTCATCTGCATGCTTAGCATGTTGATCTCCGCAAGGAGTGACGATATTTCTTGGTCAATGGTCTGACGCCTCTCACACAGCCAAACCAGATCTCCGCTTTGCACTGACGAGGTGCAAAGTGTCCTGGATACCTTGAGTGCTGTCTCTTGGCCTTCCGGCATCGCCACTTCGGTGGCTTAAGCCGGTTGCTGCTTTAGGGAGATAGCCAGGAGGATTCAGGGAGAAGATCCTTGGAGTTGTGGACGATGGGAGTCCGACTTCAATTCTCTGGGACCGGTGATAGCCGGGTCAAAAATGGATTCCGGATTGAAATCGCTGAAGATAAGAAGTTGCATTTTTCCCTGGGATATTTGGTCAACATGGTGTTTTATGACATCCTGAAGATTCGGAAGTCCGATATAATATGCCTGCAGGAGTTCAGAAGGGAAGGCAGTATGTGCTGGTGCTATCTTCTATGGCGGCTTGCCAGAATTTGTTTACTGCCCGGAAAAATGGAGTGGCAAATCCTTTGCTGGAAGGACTTACCTTTACTGTGTTATACTCCAAGGGGGATATCCCACTTGTGGTTTTCATGCACAACCCTTTTGTTTCCCTGGAGGACATTACTTTATTTTTGAAAAGACATTGCATTTATGTTCAGTACTCCCACAGGGTCCTGAATGGAGAAGGGCTCTGGACCGGGAAGTACAAATTTTTTGTGAGATTTGGGATGGATCCCCAAGGCCCGGAGGCATCCATTACCCCCCTCTTAATTTTTCAATTGGGAAAAATAGTGGTTTTTTGTTTTTTCCAGATGCCCCACTGTATTGCAGGAGGTGTAAAAATTTCGGGCATACCCAGGATAGTTGCAAGGACATGCCAACTTGTAGGAATTGCAATGGTTCCGGCCATATGGCAAAAGACTGCACAAATCCTGTTATGTGTAATGCTTGTGGTGAGGAGGGCCATAAGTATCGGGATTGTAAGGCCAGGATCAGTCCTAGGTCTTACGCTGAGGTCACAGGTGGGGCAGCTGCGCCCCCTGCTGCTGTTGTTGACATTCCACAGGTTACAGACCCGGTTCTTATTGAGGAACCTGAAATCATGGATGCACATGAGGAGGCCCTGCCCGAAATGGAGTCTCCCAGCCCAGAGGTGGCAGGTTTGGAACTTGCTGAGGTTGAATGTGAGCTCCCTCATCAGTCTGATGTCTGTGGGGAGGGGGAGTTGGAGGGTGCTCTTGATAATAGCCCCAGTATATCTTGGTTAGCTACTGAGGAGAGTTGACCAGTTGTGGAGATCAAGGTGACTTCACTCTTGCAAGGCCCTCTGAGGAGGAGGAGGAGTCTGGAACTTCCTGTAAAAAGCCCAGAACGGATTGGGCGGACGCCGGTGAAGATTGTTTAAGTCCGGTGAGTGAACGTAGTTACCCTCAGAATGTCTTCTCTCCTGACACCAGTGTTTTTTTAGGCATTCCCGCAGACGTAAACAGATTCGGGGAGTTGCAGTTCCAGATGGAAGACGAAAACGGCTGAAGAAGAAGTGGCCTGTTTGTCGTCATGTAAATAACACCATCATGTTATGGCTCCCCAAGCTGGTTGGGGCATTGCGTCCCTGAATTTCAGACAAATTAGATCTAAATCCAGGAGGGCAGTCGTCCTAGATTATATTAAACAGATGAATGCTCACATCTTTTGTCTTCAGGAATGTGGGATTGAGGACGCTCCAAGCGATAAGGACTGGCCTTACGGTCAGCATGTATGGTCTGGCTCATGTGTTAATAGGAATGATGGTGTAGGGATATTAATGGGTAACAGGGAGATTAGTTTAGATAGCTACACGGTGGTAGAGGTGGGTAGATGTATAATTGCACATGTTAGCTATAGGGGGTGGCGGGCTAGAATTATTAATGTGTACTGTCCATCAGGAAAGGATGGGAAAAAGGAGCGTCTGGCTCTTTTGGAAAAATTAAGTTTGTTTCTTCCAGGAAAAATGCCTACAGTTTTAGTTGGAGACTTTAATTGCATCACAGAAGGGAATTGTGACATAACTGGTAAAAAGTTATCCAATCTTATTTCTGATTTTTCCCTTCTAGATGCTGCTGCTCTGAAATTTGGCATCCCACCACCGCCAACATACCATGCTGATAGGGGTGGTATTGTATCCAGAATAGATAAAATGTTGTTTTCCAAAAATATGTTGTGTATGAATTTTGAACAAAATGCTGTACCTTTTTCTGATCATGAGTGTTTGAGAGGTGTGTTTAGTGCGATTGATGACCGTGTGTATGGGGGTGGGGTTTGGAAGCTGAACGTTAGGTTGTTAGAAGATGAGGATGTGATGAATGAATTAAAAATAAAGTATAAAGAGTGGAGAGTATGTAAGAGGAATTTTGCGAGTGTGCTGGAATGGTGGGACTGGGTTAAGGTGTGTTGCAAAAAATTCTTCAAAAAATGGGGCTATAAAAAAGCTGCTATTTATCGGGAAAGATTTAATGTTTTAAACAGGCGTATAGACTGGTTAAGGAAGTGTGGAGAAAGTGGGATGGATGTGTCTGATGAGCTGGCTGAGACAAAGAGTGAATTAAAGCGTGTTATGGATGAAAAAGGGAAGGAAATCATCTATCGCACCAAAATAGAACATCTTGAGAAAGATGAAAAGTGCACAAGGTTCTTTTTTAAGAAAATGAATGGGAGAAAGGTTGATATGGATAAAGTCCTGGATAGGAACGGTTTGTGTGTGTCAGGTGAGAATGTGATAAAGGAGGTGAATAGGTTCTACAGCAAGTTATATGATAAAAAATGGATTGACTCTGGTCTTGTTTCAGAAGTGCTGAATGGGTTAGAAAGCAAGTTGGGTAGTGAAGAATGTGATATTTCGAATGAGGAAGTGATTATGGATGAAGTAGAAAACGTGATGAAGAGTGCTAAAAAGAATAAGACACCAGGGAAAGACGGATTGCCAGTAGAATTCTATGTGAAAGCGTGGGATTTCCTGGGTGCTGATTTGACTGAGATATGTAAGTACATGTGGGAGAATGGTAAGTTGTGTGAATCAATGAAAGAGGGGGTGGTTGTGCTTGTGTATAAGAAAGGTGAGAGAAAGTTGTTTAGAGAATTGGAGACCTATAACGCTGCTGAATGCAGATTACAAAATCTATAGCAAATTGTTGGCGAATCGTATGCGTGAGGTGATTTGTAGTGTTGTGGATGAGGATCAAGTGTGTGCTGTGCCTGGGAGGAGTATGAGTGATAACTTATTGTTATTAAGGGATTTGATTGGGGACTGCATGGGAAGGAAACAGAAGTGTATGGTTCTGACAATTGATTTTGAGAAAGCGTTTGATAGGGTCTCGCATGTGTTTTTGTTTAAAGTTCTGGAGAGAATGGGATTTCCTAAAAAATTTGTGAATGGGATAATGTCTTTGTATGATTGTGTGTCAAGCGAGTTTCTTGTTAATGGATGGTTGAGTGAGAAAGTGAATATTATGTCTGGTGTAAGGCAGGGGTGTCCCATGTCCCCTGTCTTATTTGTATGTGTGATTGAACCTTTGTTGTGCTTGGTGAGACACGATAAAGTGGTGCGAGGTTTGTTGGTACCGGGGAGTGGTGGAAAGCATGTGAAAGTTCTTGGATATATGGATGATGTTGTGGTTGTGAGTGAAAGTGTTGCGTCTATGAGTAGGGTTAAGTTGCTTTTGGAGTTTTTCTGTGGTGCGTCTGGCTTTAGAGTGAATTGGAATAAGTGTAGCTTTAAATGTTTTGGGGATGATAGGGTTAAAATGGAGGGGGTTAAGTGTGAGGAGGGTGCTCTCAAAGTGCTGGGAGTATTATTTAATAAGGAGCTGGAAGGTAAGGAGAGCTGGGAGGAGTGTGGATTGCGCATAGAGCGTAAGTTAAATTTTTGGCGACTGAGAGACTTGACCTTGAGTGGTAAGATTTTGGTCATAAAAGCGGTGATTCTTCCGATTTTGCTTTTTATTGCAACAGTTTTTCCACCGTCTAATAGGAAAATAAAAAGTGAAAAAGTTAGTTTTTACTTTTTTCTGGAGTAGTAAAATAGAAAAACTTAAGAGAGAAAGTCTTTTTAAGGCATGTCACCATGGTGGCATGGCCTTTCCAAACATTGAGATTTTCCTGGTGCTTCAGTATATCAAAACGGTAGTTATTTTGTTGAATAAAGGAAATAAGGGAGCGTATTGTCATGGGTGCATCGCCATGAAGATCG